>CM042228.1:6739845-7939845 GCA_023566465.1 Cottus gobio
AAACCAAAGTACTCTTTATTGCATTTTTTCTCACATCTTAGCTTCAGTCACGTTTCATCTCCTCCATTACGCGTCGCCATATTTGGTGGCAAATGTCTAACAGAACGTGACACAAGCT
The DNA here is from genome assembly GCA_023566465.1 of Cottus gobio. NCBI lineage: Eukaryota > Metazoa > Chordata > Actinopteri > Perciformes > Cottidae > Cottus > Cottus gobio. Next base: position 6,739,964 of record CM042228.1, read on the forward strand.
GATGAGAAGATGGAGAAGCACTTCTGATCTCACGGCACACAAATTGGATGCAAATCCGTGTGCAGATGTTATTCAAATGGAGCGGAGGCCTCAGCGAGCAGTGTGAGCGTGCATCTCCCCGCTGCACCGGCTCAAAGCAGGAGTCCGGCTGCACAAAGGCGGTCTGTGGAGAGCCTTGTTCTCTGTACTGTAAGTGTCCAACGCTCCGCTTTATGGCTTTATGGTAGATACACAGGCACAGAAATACATCCAGCTGCAGGGAAAACAGTTCTACTTCAATATTATGCTTTCTATTATCGCCCAGTGTAGATTGTTTGCAGCAAATTTTAAATTTAAAAAAAAAGCATGTCGATTAGTTGGGTGTAATGAAGGAAACTCTTAAAATATCACTGGATTTCAAACAGAACTTTATTTAAAAGAGGACGTATGGATCTGCACACAACTAAGAGACGAGGGATTTCTTTTTTGCTCAACCGGAATAAAGTTGCTTCACAGCGACTCAGCACAGGCGTAACTCCAGAGTCGTGCCCTCCGACAACAGTCAGACGCCAATCCAAACAGTGCGATGGAAGTACAGTGGCCTATTCACCCGAGTCATAACACAGTAGTCATGAGTCAGCTCCAGCTCGGCTCGCCTGCAGTGGTCGTGTGATGGGAAGTGTGCAGCCCGCTCCAGCTGCCGCTTTGTGCCGGAGCAGCGTTTTACACTGCTGACCGTCACCTGACTCAGAGAAATGCTGAGGGGGAGGAGCTACACTGCAGGCCAACAAAGGATGCTTTCAACACATCAAGTTTACTGTATGTTTATATATATATATATATATATAAAAGACACATTTTATAGCTCAAATGAGGAAAATGGATTGTGTTTCATATTTGCTCGCACATTGTTTGAGGAGGAGAAGTGAAATCGTTCTTTCTCTCGTTATGTTATTGCTCCAGCTTGTTATGTCTGCCGGGTCTTGGAGGCCCATGTGAGCTGGGCACCTTTTGGGGATTGTTGCTTTGGCCTCAGAGTTGTTTATACGTGGGATCCAAACATATAAAAAAAAGAAAATGATGCTTCCCGATCATCAGTTCCACATGTGAGTCAAAGAGAGAAGCGAAAACATTTTCAGTTCAGCAAATAAATGTCACATGAAAGTCGGTTTCATGAGAGACGAGCATCCAGGTGTCAAATCAACTGAAACATCATGGTGGAACTAAAAATACATGACTTAGTCACTACATATGCTCTATGCCCGACACCACTGGCCACATTAACACGCATAGGGAAGCAGCAGACAGAGCCCTGTAGGCGGGATGAAGAACAGGGATGATACATTTCTACAGTCAGCGAGCTGCATCCTCACAAAGTGGTGACAATCAAGCGTGGACGAGATCGATGAACGGTGGAGAATTTAAAAGGAAATTAATTATGTTCATCGCCGAATTAGCAAAGTTTAGTTTGAGGCTATTCTTCAATAAAATGTAAATAAAACTATTATTTTCATGTAAGACAAGCAGTGGCGCTTCCTCACACAGCGATGGCCGTATAATGAGCGAGAGCCTCATTTAATATTGAGATGAGATGCTGGAGGATCCGTCTGATTCGTCTCTGCGACTGAACGATCGCATCTAATGTTGCAGTAATTAGTCAGAGCCGCACATTACTTCTTTTCTTCTGAAAGAAAAACCTCCTCAGCGGGACCGTTTACTGGAGGAAACCCTGTGCAGCTGGGACTATTTTAGGAAACTGGGATATTCTGCCAACCGACAATAGAGACCATGTTGCAGGGTGTCGAAGGTGCACAGTAACGACTTCACCGTAACATAACATGGTAACATGACATAGTAACATGACAGCAGGTTTTGAAGGGTTATTATTTTGTGCTGGGCAAAGAAGAATCTTGTGGCCATCTGTGTTTCTTCTCTGGGCCGGATCAGTGAACGGTCACTAAAAGGCTGTCATTAAGACGAGCGTGAAGGAAGCTCATGGGCAACGTCATGGAGAAATGAAGAAGAAGAGTCCTCGTCGCAGCTATGAATGAGCGGCTAAAATCAGCTGCTTTGGCTTTGCTGCAGCTCCCCCCCACCCGCCTGTGTCCCGTCCACCAGCTGCAGCACATGCCAGCACTTCACACAGCTCAAGCCACTCGGCCGCTCTGCCAAGGGCTCTCCACTGCAACGAGCAGCAGGGCCGGCTCCGTCCTGTGCCGGGGCGCCGGGGCCGGTCTGAGGGGAGGTGTCGGTTACAACTTGTAATGAGATCTGCAGCGAGGGCTTCACGCTGTTGTTTACCGCCGCAAATCAAGTGACGTCGAGAGCGTGCGGACTAATCCTGCAGCTATGGAACAAAGCAGTGCGGGGAGGAGGGATGCCGGTCAGCTCTGGTCGCGTGATGCAACCCGCCTGCAGGGAGTCCAACTCCAGCTGATCACGAGCGCAGACGGATCGGGCCGATCGATCGCAGCCGCTGATTGAAAGTCGGACGTTCAATACTTGTCCCACTTTAGAGAAGTGGAGGAGTGCAGCAGGACAAATAGCCTGTGGCCTCGCATTGCATCCGAACACAAGGACTCACTAACACAGATTGTTGGATTGATCTATTTCCAACATGATCACCATTACCGGTCCACAACATTGGCTTTATCTCCTTTTCTGTGCACTGTGGCTTTAATCGTACTAACATAGGAAAGGGTGATTCACCACTCCCTGTGAATTAGACTTAATTGCCTTCAGTGCAAATAAAAATTCTAAGAAACATCCTGTCTTCATTGTTCAAATGCTGCAATTGCCTATTTATTACACACAGAGCAAATAATAGTGACGCACCACACTGTGCGCAGTGGAAGACCGGCTTCCTGATAAGGCTGGAGGGAGATTTCACCGCCGAAGCAAGGAAAACACTTTTTTATTTAATTCTGCTTACATCCATCGCCACCCACTCAGTCACATTGTGCAGACGGGGGGCAGAGAGACGGAGAGAAAGAGCAAGAAGAAAGGGAAGAGTGAGGGGAAACTGATGAGAGAGGAACTATAAATGGCATAAGGAAACATTTGTAGCGCTTGTTTTTACAGAGCTTGATTTTTTTTCACTCATTTACATAACGTAATAGCGTTTTAACCTCCCTTAGTCTGTGTTGTGAAAGCTGTCGCAGGTCCACTCTCCACGAGTCGACTTAACGCGTCCGGGGGAACACAACGCATGGGAAGTGTTGCGTTGATAAGTTTCCGGCAGAAGCAGCAGTGGCTGATTTTTGGATAAACAGCAGAAGAAGAAGAGCTGGGTAATTAGTGCAAAGAGAACTTCATCAGGATGAAATACAAACAGCTGCTTTGAGTTTGATCTCCCAGGTTTCCACTTTTAAAAAAGGCCTCTCGCTGACGGGCACTAAATAAATACCTCCAAACGTGAGGCTCACTTCTTGGTAAAACATTATGTTTTCTATTTCCCCCGATGTTTGAGAAATGGGCTTATTTTTAGATCATAAAAACAACAACACTCTGATATCCGTCCGTTGAATATGAAGCTGCAGCTAGCAGCTGGTTAGCTTAGCTTAGCATAAAGACTGGAAACAGATGGAAGGCGGTAGCCTTGCTCAGTCTAAAAGGTAACTAAAACAAGTTAATCAACCTACTAGCATCTCATTAATTCAGTTAATTATAGATTATATATTGTTTGTTTAATCAGTAAGAAAACTGAAGAGTAAAAACAACAATTTGCTAAACAGGGGACTGATGTGTGGACGCCTTAAGTTTCTGCTGACTAGGCCGTTAGTGAAGTGATGTCATTACTTGTAATACGCGAGAGTAACAGATTACATTGTGACCCGAGCAGGTACGTCGCACCCTGAAGAGTCATTTGATAGCTCTGTGATGATAAATTATTGACTCCCGGTTGACAAGGTGACAAAGGATGGCCTCATGAACACGCTCCCTTTGTGCGGAGACCTGAAAGCTCCTCTGTGTGAACCTCTTCTTCCACTCACTGCCTCCCCTCTCCCTCTCCCTCTCCATCCTCCCCCCCTCCCCTGGAGCTCCACCCACGCGGCTCCTGAAAGGAAAGGTGTGCCCGTCGGCTGCTTTTTGCCACAGTATCTGTTTACTCAAAGCCGCTTTCACGCACATGAGACGCACCACAGCTGCTCCTGCGAGGAGGCTTAGAGCTAATACACTCACATGTTCAGGGACCCTCCCCAGAGCACACGCACTCGAGAATGCATGTGGCTTGATTAATAGCATTAGCGGGAGGAAAGACCCGGCTACATCCTTCCCATGTGGTGCAGGAGAATTCCTTGGGAACATGCAGACGGATCCGTCTACAAACCCCCTCTGGGTCGTATGCGATTGAAGACATGTGACCAGAAGTGTGTAGCGGTTCCAGACATGTTTGAGCATTAAGCAGGTTTTTTTCTTCTTTTTTTTTTTGCACAGCACTCTTTGCTCCACAGGAAGTGCACCTTGACCCCAAATCCCAGGGTGGGTGTGAAATCTCCCCCAAAAAGAAACTCTGCGTCTGGAGTCTCAAATCTGCCACCAAGCAAATATAAAACTCCAGTGTGTGCAGGATGAATTGTCCATTATGAGACGACGATGCAAAGCAGTCAAACGTACCCGAACCCCTGACAAGAAGCTGTTCATTTCATCGCACTATGCGCTTGTTTTTAATGACCTATGACTGAGCTGGGAGCTGATTTCTGTATACGTTTCTAAATTTGGAGCTTGAGCCTGAGAAAATAAGCTATGCAAGAATTTGCATCGGATCTCTCGCTCCCTTTCGGTGCCGTTCAGATAAGAGCCTGGTAATTGCTCACATTTGACTTTTCAAACAGTGAATTCTAAAAAGAAAAGAAGGGAGGAAAACGGATGCTTTGTGCAGCTTAATGAGGAAGAATTAGCTTTCACCTTCCCCAAACAAACAAAAAGGGGAAACTATTCAGAAGTGCAACTTAAGCATGAAAATGCTTCCCAAACCGAGAACGGGTGAGAAGTTCAACCTTCTCTCTTCGGACACAGAACGGTTCGAGCTGGGACTCGCTTTCTTAATCATTGGCACTGAAACAAGCATTCAACCCCAAAAAGAGTTTACCAATACTCAAATGAAAAGTTGTGTCATGCATGTTAAACTTGTTGCACTATTGAACTGCTGAAGATGGGAAAACAACCTGCAGTCGAAGCGTATTGGGAAATATGTTATTTTTAAAGATGGAAGATAGCAACCAATCCAATATATGTTTGCAAGTCTGGGATGCAACGTGTTTGTTTTTTACTTATTGATCACGGTTGTTTACAGGTTATCTTGTTTTCTAACAAGATAACATATCTTCAGTAATAGTGGCTCTGTGGCTGTACTCTGTGGCCCAATAGTGGTTTGAGCTAAAATGCTCTCAATGGCAATAACATGCTGATGTTTAGAAGGTATAATGTTTAACATCTTAATTTAGCTTTTTAGCGACATAGCATTTGCTAATTAGCACTAAAACCTACAGCTTAGGTGTTTTTTTGACCTGATGAAGGGATAAAGGAGAAGTCAAGGGATCACTAAAGTCATTAGGGTAAAAAAAAAAAAAAAAAAAAAAAAAAATTCACATGACAATCCATGGACCGAGCGACTGCCATCGATGGAGCCAAACCAGTAGCCCGGACCAAAATCTAATTAGCTTGTAAACACAGGGAGAAGCTGGAGTTTCCCCCACGTGTAGCAACACAACGCTCTGAAAGGACAAACTGTGAGCGTCCCATCGACCCAGCCACCAGCTCCCAGCGGAGGACAATGTCCCTCTGAGACGTGGAGGCGTGTTAAGCAGGAGTCATTAGACGCAGGTCAGCATCTTCTGACGCTCCATGCATCAAGCCGGCCGCCGCAGGCTGTGAAGAGGAGCCGCGCAGAACCAGATCGTAATGAAACGCACTAGATCGAACCCCGAACGCAGGATCCAATTTACTGACGGACAGAAAGCGAAGGAGCGATAGGATGAAGGGAGGAGGGGTTGTAAAAGTGAGCTGGACGCCGGATCGAATCCCAACTGGGACAAATGTAGCAAGGAAAACACGCTCCAGTCACCCAGTTCATGTTTCTGATTGAAATCATTGTATTTCATTCACCAAAGTGAAATTACATTGATTGTATCACTGTGAATGGATATTTTTAACTACAAAGCTCCATTTCCGTTAGGTTTAACCATAATTAATCATGTTAAAATGCTCATATCTGATTGGTTTTAAAGTTCACTTGCCTCCATGTATAGTAAATGCATTACTTTCCATCCAAAACAAACATTTCCAGGTGATTACAAACTTTGGAAAGATGGCGTAAGTCCATAACGGTGTCAACTAAATGCTGATTTAAGACAAACTGCATCTCGGTTGGACTCCACCTCTGACCGCGACGCCCCTCGGCTGAGCAGTGAGCGCGAGCAGCTTCCTCCGAGGGGACGCTGGACGCTCCTGCGCCCGCCCAGCTGTGGTGTCAGCCCGTGACCTCATCAATCAGGACAAACCAGACAGGGCCCTGTCAGCGTGACCGCGGCGGGATGATCGGTTCGCCAGGGAGCTCCTGTTGGGATTTATAGCCCGGCTGTGTTTATAGCCCGGCTGTGATAGCGAGCGGCCGCCGGATTATCAGCACTCGACTTCAATTGAGAGCTCTTTCAATGTTCTTACCTCTTACTAATTTCACGGACAACCTCAGCCGGCCCGACAGATGACTAAGTGAGGGAGAAGTGCATCATTTCCCTGAAGCATCTTTTGATCAGCCAGAGGAGGCATCGGAGACACAAGGATGCTTCACATTCTTACCTTTCCTCAAAGGAATACTTTTTAAAATACGCTCATTTACTCTCCTGTCGAGAGTTAGACGTTGGCTATAAGGTCACAGCCAGCAAGATTTGTATGATATCTCACAATTTCTTTTATTATTATTATTGTTTTCCTACAAATGTCCAGCAACTACTTGGTTTAGGTTGAGGAAAAGATTGAGGAAGTTACGTGACCAATAAGTCAACATTTACTTTTGGGTTTCACGTGGGACATGTACGACTGTCTCCTGGGTGAAAGTCGTGTGCTTTTAGACCCACCCCTCTCCCGGTCTTCCTCCATACGCTGACTCTGTTGCTCTTTATAGGTCACACTTCTGGCTCAAAAGAAGCGAGGTCTCAACTTTAACAACAAAACGCGACTCTCTTCACGTCTGTATTTTTTGCCTTCCCATGATGTTCAGTGTTCAAACTCAACAACAACCGAGGGCGTCTTTACAAACTGTAACTGTTAAACAGAAACATCCCTGAATATTATCAGGGGGTTTTCAGCAAAATAGGGAAGTGAAAGAGTTACTGCCGAATGAAACCTTTTCTTAACCTTCCCAGGAGATCTGAACTGATGCCCTGCAGATCACCACACTGCTTCTGTCATGAATGCTTGTCCAAAATGTGATGAAAAATAGATCATGTGAGTTCAATCAGGGTCTCTATAATAATGGAAGCTATCACATGACAGACCCAGACAGTTCATTGAATATGGGGACACACACTCTTCATTCACGCTCATGTTTTATGGAGTGAAAGGAAGCCACATTTCAGCACATAACGCCTTTATCGGGGTAGAGCAGAGCCACCTGCCACACAGAGAGAGGAGATTCACTGTTTCCACATTCCTTGCTTTGTCAACGCCGCTCTGTGACGCTCTTCTTCTTTGGTGAAGAGAGGTGCATCATGGGAACAGAGGAATCTGATGACGGGAAGCATTTCTGTGAGGTGGCCGGAGCTGACATTACACATCCCATTATGCAATTCGGTAAACAGCTGCAGTCACACACACTCATTCATGCGTTGAGCCGGTTTTTCTGAAACTCGTCAGATGCTGCGAGTTAAAGCTTCCGAAAACAGAAGCCGGGTCGTCTTCCTTCCTGAATATTAATATGCATGCAGGTGCAGTGAGAGGTATTTTCTCCTGGAGCGGTGAAACGTCAGATGGCGTCACTTTGTAGTCGGCCAGGATGCTCCGTTGGGACGCATGCTGCCAGCGACAGCCCCGCCCGAAGGGAGCGCTGATTCGTCAAAGTGGGGAGTGTTGACAAGTCGGATGACGGAGCCTCTTACTGGACACCGCCTGCTTATCGGTCCCACAAAGAGACATGTTCCTGCACAGCCTTCTCCAGAACCTGCGTCACGATTCCTTAAAGTTAATTGATCAATACGCCCAGACCTCGATTGGTTTCCAAGAAAACAACAAATAAATCAGTTATTTCATCATTGTGCTTTTTTTTTTTTTGCTCCCTTATGTGTCAGAGAGACTCATGAAGGGAGACTACATGTTTTTTTTTTGGGGGGGGGGGGGGGAGTGAACAAATTATCAGAGTGATCAGCAGTGAGTGTATCTCATCTGTGACCTGACTCGCACAGTCTGAGCAGGGGAATGTGGGTGTGTGTTGGGAGTGTTTGGGAACACTGGGTTTGGGGTGTGGGAGATGGGAAGTGGGAGGAGCCTGATCGAAGGTACTGCAGCTCATATCCTTATAAGGACAAGCCTGGACAAATTAGCCACAGCAGTTATCACCTGAACTCCACCTTTCAGCTATGAAAACAGAAAGAAACGTCAACAGACTGTGTGTGTGTGTGTTTGTGCGTTTGTTTAACAGAAGGTGTGATGGGACTAAAACATAAACAAAAAAAACCTGGTGTTGTTTCAGTGGAACTGTGTGTGAGCTGCAGCTTTAAGCAGCGTCTGGCAGAGTGCGCCTGAGACACCTGGATCTGCAAAGACATTAAGATTCCAAGATAAGAGGATGCCAGCGCCTTTATGCCTGAGGGTCAGGTTAAGACTTGCATCGGACTCAAAATATTTTGAAGACACCCACCGACATGCCGTGTTTGCGTGCGTCAAGAGTGAATCGCAAAATGGAGCCAAACCCAAAAAAGATGTCCTCACCTGTGCAGTTTGTACTTCTTGGTTCATTATGTTTTCATTATTTTCATTCTTTGATACTTGAATCCACCTCTTGGACTCGAACAGGAATACTTTGGTGTAAAAACATCTGCTGTCTCTTCTTGACAGATAGACAAATAGTCTTAAGGCCACAAGTAAACGTACGGAGAAGACACTGAACCAACAAAACATCAGGATTCATTAAAAAACACTGAACAATTTAAAATGTCTCCATAATATTAATGCTTCTCTTGATGGGGAAACAATCAGCAGACATGAAAGGGATGCTTGGTCATCAGCAGCAAAGCTGATTGCTGAAGCTTGGAGGCATATGGACGAGTGTGTGTGTGTGTCTACCCTCTCAGACTCTGATTGTGTGTGTGTGTGTTTGTGTGTGTGTGTGTGTCTCTCTCAGACTGATTGTGTCGTCTAGTCAGACCTCAATATACACACTCATCGCTGCTCTCTGTGGAGAGGACCAGATGAATAAAACATCCCCTCGCTCTCTGCGGGATGATTAGATCAATGGGGGTCATCAGAAGAAAAGTGTTTCACTCATGATGGAAGGTCTGTGAACCAGGCTGGAGGAGGACGTGTGTGAGCTAAAACTACTAAAAGGTTGTCACGTGCACACTTTCCCTTCACAGCACGGGGCGTTTAAGGCACTGAAGAAGTAGCAGCGCGAGCCCTGCCTGCTGTCCACACCTGACATCAGCGCTGCATACCTTTGCCTTTATTCCCCTTCAATTCGCCTTCGACCGGTAGCAGCCCGCCGATGACATAATCCAGGAAACTAGAATGCTGAGAGCTAGCAGAGCAAAAGGAAGAAAAAACTCGGGGGGAGGAGGGGGGAGAGAAAAGTTTTCCAACGGCAGCGAGAGGGGCCGATTATTACCATTTTTGGGCACGCTTGCTCCCATGCAAGCCCAGCCCAAACCGCAGCGCGTACTCGGATTCCACAGCGCTTTTCTTCCCCGTTTTTTCAAAGCGGAGGAAAACGTTTGGGGAGCAAGGGAGGGGAAAAAGCAGTCTGAAGAAAAAAAGTAACACCCCTTTTTCGAAACAGACCATTCATACTCTGTCTGGAAGTGGAGAGAGTAAAAAGAGCAGCAGCTGTTGGACGCGTGTAGGTGATTCGGGCTTGTTAAAGACACTATATGGATGTATTTCAGCGCTTTATTATGAATATGACCCCGGGTTATGGGGCTTTATATTCAGGTAAAGCAGTAATGTATCCAGAGGTTAGAATCAACTTAACTCCCAGACCGTGGCCGGGATGCATCAAACATCCTCCACATCATTTACGCAGAATCCGCGCGTAAATTCGCCAAAACAGCCCAATTAGAGGTGACGTGAAATTAGTTATTGTGAGTTTAACGCCCCCCCCCCCCCCCCCCCCCCCCTCCTCAAACACCCAAACACACGCTCCATCCCCCGGGGTGGCCTAATCCACGTCGCATCATGGGCAAGATGACAGGAGGGGCCAGTCCCACACCATATGCAGTCAAGCGCATGTCTGACATCTGTTGCGCTGGAAAAGGTGGGCGTCCTGTCCAGTTTTTAATCGGTTTTCTGACCCCCTCTTTTTTTCTTAACCCCCCCCTCTTCTTCTAATCTGTCCCTCCTGCTGCAGGATATTTCATAACGCTACACAGGATATGTGTGCGAGATATGTGTGCGAGAAAAGTTTTGGAGCCCACCAGGCTCCTGATAGAAAAGTAGCGCAGGAACCCCCAACAGGTGATCACCAAAGCGATACACAGCTTAATAATTCAGGTAAAGAACCGGTCGGTGTTTGGTGCAGCTGGCTGCCTCTGAACACCAATCTGCTGCCAGAGTAACCCCTTTTTAATTAATGTGTGATAATACTATGAACCAGCTTTACCAGTATCACCACCATCATCATCACAAGCCACAGCCACACTTCCGCACCTCTACACCGGAGGTATAGAGGGAAGTCATGTCTCACCTTTCTCTGCTGCTTCTCCCATGCAGGATCCAGGAGGAGATCCCGATCCCAGTCATCTTCCTGGTGCATATAAGTAATTTCGTCATCATACTCATCCATATTATTATTATACATGTGTCTATAAAGCTTTATCTATCTATCTATATATATATATATATAAATATCTATCTGCTTCTCTCGTAGCCTATGTCCACCCGGGTCCTCGGCGCCGTGATGTTTTGCAGCGGTATATTAGCTCGGTCTACTCTCCGCCACGCATTCAAGACGGTGTGTGGATGAAATTAACGGTCCACCCCCGGCTTCTCTCTCTCTCTTTCGCTCGCTCTCTCTCTCTTTCGCTCGCTCTCTCCCTCCAACTCTGCCTCTTTTCTCTCTTTATCTGCTCTAGTTTTCGCCCAGCAGCAGTGCACCGCGGTAGGCAGGTCTAGCGGAGAGGAGCGACAGACGCGAAAACTTTGCTTCAGACAAATTTAATCGATAACCGACCGAGCGATCTGATTGGACGTTGAGCGGGCGCACAGGACCAGCCTACCCGGCAGCGGATTGGCTGGTTCGGCTGTCAGTACGCAGGCTTAATAGCCAAGGTTGATGCTTAGGTTGATCCGACTGCTTGAGGATACTGTAACGCGTTACTTCCGTTACTTTACGAGGTGTAAGCAAAGCTCTCAAACTTTTAAGAACAAACAATACAAACAAAATATATGTTACATTACATTACATGTCATTTAGCTGACGCTTTTATCCAAAGCGACTTACAATAAGTGCATTCTACGGTTACAAACAAGAATCAGAACAACAAGAATCAAGAAGGTACAATTTCGTCCAAAAGTTCAACTACAAAGTGCTATCAGTAAGAGCCATTTCAGTGCTACTATAGTGCTACATCCTTTATTCAAGGTATAGTCGGAAAAGATATGTTTTTAGTTTGCGACGGAAGATGTAGAGACTTTCTGCTATCCTGATGTCAATGGGGAGCTCATTCCACCATCGAGGAGCCAGGACAGAGAACAGTCGAGACTTTGTTGAGTGTTTAGCTCTCAGCGACGGAGCTGCAAGCCGATTGGCAGAAGCCGAGCGGAGCGCACGTTCATATTTGGTGTGTTCTTAAAGTTGAAGAGTAGTTCTTTACTTTAGTAAAACTTACATTTACTCAAGTACTCTACTGTGAAGAGTAATGTGTATTAAGGTATATTTATGAATACAATTATTGACCCAGCAATGTGTACATCACTAACGGTGGAGCTAATTTTATGATTTTTCTTAATCTAAAGTATTGCATCATAATATATTTCTTATATGTTGTACCATTATTCGAAACATATTGCAAGTAACTACGTTATAAAATAAGTTACTGGAGAAAGAAATCACAATATTTGCATCTGAAATGTAGTGGAGTAGCAGTTGCGGAAAATGTAAATATTCAAGTAAAGTACAAGTACTTAAAAATTGTACTTATGTTACTTTCCAACACTGGGGATCAGATACATCTCTATCAGTGGTAGAAAAGGACACAGTACATTTACTCAAGTAGTGCACTTTTGAGATATTTGAGTATTCATATTGTATGCTACTTAAACAACAATAAATGTCAAAGGCAGCTATTGTACTTACTACTCCACTACATTTATCTCACAGTTGGATACTTTAAAGATTAACTGTAACTTTAAGATAAACAAATTTACATAAAAGGGTTGCGTGTAGGATTTGGCGGCAACTAGTGGTGAGTTGACAGATTGCACCCAACTGAAACTTCTCCTGAGTGTCAAGCGTGTAGGAGACTTTACGGTGGCTGACACGAAAAACACAAATGGCCCTATCAAGAGCCAGTGTTTGGTTTGGCCGCTATGTGCTACTGTAAAACATGGCGGCCGCGCTGTGAAGAGGAACAGCTCCATTTGTTGATCTAAATGGCTAATTTTAAGGTAACAAAAACACAAATCAAATTTTCAGGTGATTATATTCCATTCAGGCCAGTAGGTCCTTCAAAATGCTACACACTGTACCTTTAAGTAGATTTTGCTGTAAATACTGTAAATCTTGAATGTAAGAGGCTTACTTGCAACAGATCATGTTTTTACTGAGTGCCATTGCTATTTGCACTTCAGTAACTGATACAAGTACTTCCTCCACCACTGATTTATATATGTACAGGCCATAATTGAGCTCTTCCATCATGTGTGAAATACAGCATTTGCACTGCACATGCTCACAACAGACTTCCAGTCATTCAGAAAAAGAAAGGTGAGTCAACGAGGCTCCTGTAAACATGTGAAGGGAATGCCAGGTCTGTCTGCCTTGTAAGGTAAACCGACTCTCTCCTTCTCTGTCTGTCACACACACACACACACACACACACTCACATGTACAGTATCACACCCACACACAGCAGGAAAGATACACGGGATAGCCCCGGCAGTCAGGAGAAAGTGGAGAGCTCTTCCATATATGGACAAACTTCCAAGGGTGAATGTTTGGGAAAGTGATGTCACGGACCGGGAGCAGACTGCCAGCTCACCGCCCGCCCAGGTCCCAACGGCAGCCTGGTGGTGGTGAACGTCAGCCACAGAACAAAACCAAAAGTAGCTGACTGCAGCTGCTTCGTAATGGAGTCTGAGGATAATTATACACTTTCTTTTTCTCCATTAGCTAATTAAACTACGGTCATTTGACAAAACTAAGTGATTCAGCTTTGCATTTAAATTAAACTATTTGCTAAAAGATTATACAATGATACTTATATGTGATAATTAGTCGTTCCATTCCATTATTGTGTCTTTAAATAATGAATGATTTAATTAGCTAATAAATGGATTTGCAAAATGCATTGGACCCACGAGTCTACAGCCATGCTAGCAGCTGTACTGAGGTCATCGTCCCAGGGCATGTGTGTCTCTTGATGTTACCGAACACCGTAAGTGATCGGTAAGGGTTACAATTACAAAAGGACGAAGGGAGGCGGACGATTAAAATGCAGTTTGAAAGGTGGCACAGCAGTGCTTTGAGCTAAATGCTAATGTCAGTAAGCTAGGAGCAATGGTCACCACATTAACCATCTTCGTTTTGTGTTAGCATGCTAGCATTAGCACTAAACAGAGCACACATGACGATGATTGGGTTGATAGGAATGTCATTAGTTTTTAAGGTGTTTTGTCATAAAAGAGGGCTGCAGGAATGAGTCCTAAACCCGTAAATGAGTCTGCGTTTTTGCCCTTATTGTTCCTACGCCTTGAAGTCAATGAGATGCATGAAATAAGTTCTGTGGTTAACACAAGCTGAGGAGATTCGACAAAGCTGGCGGCGCTAAGCGAAGTCACAAAGTGACGCAATACGGAATTTCCCTAGTTTAGGTCAAAAAAATAAGTTGAGAAGCGTCATCTGTTGCTCTGATGAAGCTTTCAATAGATTCAATAAAAATAAAAATAACCCTGATGACGTCAACAAGTTTAAAAATGGGCTTGAACTTGAGATTTCACATTTGTAACTGAAAGCTGGAGGTGTGTGGTTTGAAATAATGGGGCATTTAGGAAAGCCAATAAAAGTCACCACCAAATGGAATTACAAGTAGGATTCAGTGTTTTGGGGGCTTGACCATATAAGGGACTAAAAGTCTGGATACCTCTGCCCCTGCTGCTCCAATCCTTTAAATCCGAACTACATGGAAGCACAACACTGAAATGTTGGAGTACCCCTTTAAGAGATTACACATTACTACAATTCATCCTGAGGACAACATTAAAGTTGCTGGTGGCACCAGATGAAAACTCAGGGGGGTGGGGAGGTGGTGGTGGTGGTGGTGGTGGTGGGGGGGACCATGAATGTCTCGACACAATTTCCGTGGTGATTCATGAAATAGTTGTTGAGATATATCAGTCTGCAGCAAAAAGGGGTGGAGCCTGGGCTCTAGCGTAGCTAAAAAAAGCTTTTAATTGTTACTCTATTGTTGTATTTAAATTGCTAATGAGTGAATTTTCCATTCGGTCATTTAAACCGCACTAAAAATAAAATAAAACGAGGTCCAACCCACTGAGCAGCAACAGGAGTTCTGATAAAAAGAGTCTCTTCCTCTCAACAGTGCAAATGGCGGCTCATTAAACACATCAATTAACTAATTATAATTAGCCACTGAAATGTGTATAATTATCCTGGTGGCACACTCCAGAGCGGCAGTTTTGTTTTGGGGAGATCGGAGTGATTTCGCGCCCCGATCCAGCTCGTCGATGTCAACGTAATACTATTCAGCAGAATCCCAGAATATCTTGTGAAGAGTCAGCGGTGCAAAGAAACTCTTCTTTCTGAGGAACACAGGTCATGTGAAGAGCCGGTGCACTGGGCTCTGCCCGGTCGCTGGCCAGTTCCCAAGGTATTCCAGTGATGCAGGGAGGGGAATTCTGAAATAGCTGTCCATGCTGTTAAAGCTAAACCATGTATGGGATCCTGCAGAACAAAACGGGATAATCCCATTGAGTCGTACATGCGTTGGGGTTTGTGGTCAAACACAATTTGAGCCAAAACACCATTTGGGGCCAAAAGGGAGCCGGCTGTAGGCACGGGATGGAGAATGTGAGGACTCGATCTAAAAGGAGAGTTTTGCTCTTTTTTCCCCGAGTATGATGCAGCAGTGAACTCCGGGTTTCAAGCCCCTGGAAGTCAGCACGGGTTGGGGATGAAAACTACAAGTTAAACAACTCCAACAGTTTGTTGGTGTGTACCTCATCTCCACTTGAGGCTAGCAGCTGTTGGTCGAGTTGCATTGTGGGTAATATAGGTGCTGGAAGAAGAATATGTGGGGGAAAAGGTATCATCTCTGGTTCTGTGGGATCAATTTCCCCCACTGTCCATTGTGAGTCTGTCGATGTTGTAGGAGTGCAATGTAACATTTATGTTTGAAGTATTTTCAAGCAACAAAAGATATTCGACTAAATATGCATTAATCCGATTGGAATTTAAAACTCAAAGCAACAAACGTCACATGTTCATTAAAATATTGCTAAATTCTGATTGGTGCAGGGAATAAACATGTAATTTTGTCAAAACTGAGCCCCAAAGCAAGGTCAAAAACAAATCTCTCATAAAATAAACAAAACTCCTTTAATTTAGGCAGAAAATAGCGAGTTTGTGTCGGTTCACAACACTCAAAGTAAGAAGCCGATTGATAAATGTGGTTTTTTTTGGGGCCTTTAGGAAACTGAAAAAAAAGTTAGGGTGTCTCCTCCCAAACCAATATGGTGCGTTTGACTAAACCCATGCTCGCTCTGGTGGAAATCCTCAAGGTCTGTGGTTGTACTGGGCCCCTCCCAGTTGTGAGTGACCCATGTAGGAGGGTGTTGCTGCAAAAGAGCACACAGAAGTAGTTGACCTTCCCTGAATAAATAAAGATAAAAAAGTCCATTGTAAGTTCACTAATGGGTTCACTCCTAATGTACCCAGCGTGCTTCAGCGCTGTGGTTAATAGCAGTGAAATATTGTTAATTCTTTCAGGGAATTTGTAAAAAAGGAAATAAAAAGAAACTCTCATTATACTCGTGATGGATGTGAAAGCTGTGAAACACTCGCTCACCTGGTCATCAATCATTAAACTATAAGCGGCCGAGCAGGCACACTCCAGTCCGAATGTAAACAAGCCCAAAAGCATACGATATCCCTATTTGAATACTTGTCCCAGAGGAAGCATGGGGGTTAAATGAAGGGTGTCTACT
The DNA here is from genome assembly GCA_023566465.1 of Cottus gobio. Classification (NCBI taxonomy): domain Eukaryota; kingdom Metazoa; phylum Chordata; class Actinopteri; order Perciformes; family Cottidae; genus Cottus; species Cottus gobio. The sequence goes on from CM042228.1 coordinate 6,756,533, forward strand.
TCCTGCAGATAAGTCACGGCCACACAGACAAGTTCTAAGGAGGAGAGGAAATTATTTTGACAAGAGCAATGCAAACAACTCAATAACCCTCGACTGCGTGTTTGCCTGCCCTCAGATTACCGCCACACCGCCGGCTCGCGAGGCCGGTTCGCCATGCGGCCTGTGTTCTTTCTTTGTAATCTTCTCCGACAACCACCGGTATGCCCTCTGGTAGTCTGCTTTGTCTGGCGGGAGAGGGCCGTCCTGCAGGCTGTAGACGGGACACCACCATCGTTCCTGCTTCCTCAGACGGGAATGACATCATGTGTTTTAATGGGCGATCACTTCACAGTTGGGGAATCTGAGGGTGAGGGGGTGTGGCCAGATTATCTGATGACCAGACACTCTGCCATTTATGGGTACCTGGTGAGGTCAATATCCTGTCTTTTCTTTTTGAAACGTTTTCTTTTTTTGGTTTACTTTGACTTTGAAAATGTACTTGAGATTCTTGACAAATTGTGATATTTAAAGTAAACAAATCCCAAAAGTGGGACATAAAATGTATATGAATACAAAATTGCATATAGTGGGGATTAAACAGTATTTTTTTTTAAAAACACAATATAATTAAAATGGCTTTGAGTTATATTATCACTTAACAGATAGAGATATAAATAAATTAATAGATAAAGTATTTGTAATGTATCCACCAGAACTTTGTCTGTTTCGAGGTTTTCAACCAACATTTAGACAAATATGTTGCTGGATGATATTTACAGAAAATATAATTGATCAGTTGAGAACTCCCTTTTGTCGTCTGCTCAGACTTTTCTGTGCAGGTTTAAAAGTCTTGATGGTGAAAATTCCCTGTAGCTGAAAATAATTCGGACAAAATTTTCCGATATTTCTGCATCAGCCTGAGAGGTCGTTAAGTGCAAGAAGTCTTTAGACCACAAAACGGGAAAAGTAGCTTAAGTCAGAAGGAGTTACAGAAAATATTTGTATACCATGAAGTGTAAAGGTTTAAACTGAAGGATTTTTTTATAGAACTTGACAGAACAAGGTCCATTTAGTGGCTCTGCAGCTTTCGATCAGATCACATGATCTTCCTCAGTCTTCATGAGTTTGTAGATTCTCAAATTCCCAACTGCGATATGATCAAAAGCTCCAGAACAGCTTCTAAATGGACCTTGTTTGGTACTGCAATGTTTTCCTTTTAAATATAAATCCACATACATTAACTATTCCTGATATCCAAGTCATAATTTAACTTCTCAGTGATGTTTGTTTTATTCGGAGTGGCAGGCTGATAATAACTCATTCAAATGTTCTCCTATTGAAAGCAAAGATAGCTTTTTAGTTCAGTCAATAAAATATTCTACTCCGGCCGCATTTGCTCGAGGTCACGGCCGGCGGAGCAGATTTTCTTTCACAGGAGAATTGAAGCTGCGTTGCCGTGGCAACTGTCAGAAGTAGCTGGTGGAGTACCCGAATCTGCAGGAAAATAACTCGTTTCCCAACGTTTCATCAGACAGACGCGTGTCAGAAATAGTAAATATTTCAAAACCGATCAAACTGTGTTGTGAATGAGCGGAGCCCCGGGAAGAAGTTGCGGTATTGTCACTGGAGAACAAATGATTCTTTAATTGCAAGAAAACAAAAGCGAGCGCCGGCTTGTAATGGTACCCAGGGGCTGGATAATGAAACAAAAACAACCGGTGGAGACACTGAAAGCATCATTTCAATGCACAGCTTAAACAAACGGTACTCCTTAAGATTTCACACTCAATTCTTTAGACACCCAGAAGCAGTCAAGAATCACTTAAAATAAAATAAAAATAAGCCAATCAGATTCACGCTCAGGGTGAAACAGTCAAAATTAAGAAGCTACAAAGCTTTTGTCCTCCGTAAGACCTTTTTTTGTTGTTACGGTTGGAGGAGCTCCAAATCCTAAGTGCAGCTTTCTGCAACCAGAGCATGAGAAAGAAACACGAATGCCGCATGAAAATAACTGTGTTTCACTTAAAACTACCATTGTTATCAACAATATTCAGCTCGCGCTTTATATTTCCATCTTTTATCGTCATCCTTGGTTCAACCAAAAGAGCGATGACGTCGACCGACTCATTTGTTTCGGAAAACAAAAACTGACCACGCTTTCAAGTCCTTCAGCTCGTCATCAGCACGAGTCCATCTGACGTGTCACATGACAGGAGGCAAAATGAAAAGGCTGAGCTGTAAAAACCCATAAAAAAAAACCCACTTCCTAAATTATGTCGGTTTACAAATTATTTCTTTCTGGGATGAGAACACGGTCTCATAATATTTTTAGCTTCTTCTCTGAGGGGGAGGAGCCTGACTCGCCCTCCTCTGATCCCACGTGAGTCCGTTTCAGGGCGCTCGGCGCCGGGCCCTTTTCCCTCTGCGGCCTGGTGCCTTCGGGTGTCACTCCAGTCTCTCCCTCCGAGTCCGAGGAGACGTGGAGGTTCTCTCTCCCACAGGGTGCTGCAGTCCGGTGTCGCCCGTTGACTCCGGGGCTGTGTCCGTTTGGAGAGTTACTGTCTAAAGCCGCCGAGCTGCCACAAGCCTCGCCGCCGTCGGAGACGTCGTCAGTCCTGCGTCCCTCCAGAGGCCGATGAGACGCAGCCGGGTGCCTCTCCAGCTCAGTCCTGTCACTCCCGTCCTCATTCTCTTGGCTCTCGGGGGACATGACGGGGCTCAGGCACACAAAGTCAGACGGGCTGAGGCATTTCTCCTCCTCTCCGCCGCCGCCAGCGCTGGGCTTGAGGTTTTGTACCTCGGCGGACGAGGAGGAAGAGAGGTCGTCGATCGATATCGACGGGTAGCTGCTGGAGTCCATGGCTGAAAACAGAGTCTGCACGGACTCGGGTCGATCCCCAGCTCTGGAGACGACGTGCACGCGCCGCTGCCTCACGACGTTGCGCCGCCTCACCGCACTGCGCCGCTCCTCGTCGTCGCTGCTGGAGCTGGAGGTGGACGTGGAGGAGCTGGAGGCGCCGACGGGAAGCGACGGAGAGGAGGCGGGGCTGGACAGCGTGGAGTTGTCCCGGGGGCTCGGGGAGCGAGGCCGCGGCATGGGGTCCAGCCAAAACTCGCTGGAGTCCGAGTCCGAGTTCACGAGGAAGCCGGACTGGTGCCGCTGAAGCCTGCTTCGCCTCCTCGGCCGCTCCTCCGCCTCGGCCTCGGCCTCCGGCTCTGCTGGCTCTTCTCCCCCCGAGGCCTCGGGTCCGGCCAGCGAGGAGGACGACGAGTTGTCGGAGTCGCTGTGATGATTGGCGGCGGCGGCGGCGGCGACAACGGCGACGGGAGGCGTCGGCGCGCCGGGCCTTGTGGTGCGGCGCCCCCGGGCGTGGAGCTGCATGATGGCCTCCTCGCTCAGGTCGCTGTCGGAGTCGGAGCTCCAGCCCTCGATCTCTCGACGCACCAGCGAGTCAAAGAAAGCCATCATGCGCGGGTCCTCCTGGATGGACTGGCTGACGTAGTCGTGGGACAGGCCGCTGCCGCTGTTGAGCACCAGGCTGATGTACTCCTCGTGGGTGTAGAGGCTGCGGGACTTGTCCTCCACGCGGCCCTCCAGGTCACCGAGGCTCTCGGGCTGCTGGTAGGGACTCCACATCTGAGACGGACGGAGAAACAATGACACAAAAGAACAAAAAGATGGATTTAGAAGTGAAAATGGACGGAGAAGAAGTGAAGAGGAGGAGCTCAGGTCAGTTTGACAGATTCCCCGTTATTGATATCCTCCAATTACAGAACACCTGGACCTGTATCACCTTTCACCTGGACAGTAGAATACACAAAACAGTGATTGTGTTACTGTACAGACAAAGAAGAAGCTGAATCTTTTTTTACCCTTCTGCAAATGCTTTTGTGTGGACAGTTTCACCTTCTAGGACGAGGACATTCAGACCAATTGCAAGGACCCATTTTAAATTATGTAAATGAAGTAAGAAACTGCATTTTGTGATAACATTAACCTCAATAAGGGCTCAGTGGGAGGAGCTAATTAAGACAAGAGGGTATTCAAGACATGTAGACTATAATACAAGATTTCACATTATTTTTGGAAAAACGTGGAAAAGCCAGTTGCTTGCTGAAAAAGGTAACAAAACATAATACATCATTATCAATGTGACAGGACGACGATACGATACCCGTGTGACACACCAGGCTGGTTGTGTCGAGTCATTAATCATGTTATCGTCCATGTAGAAACAACCACTGGAGGCTTTTTAATTGACTGGGAAAGTATTAAATTGTTTTTGGCAACATTTTGGAACAAAACGTAATCGACAGTCTGAGCGACCCCTTTTCTTCTGTTAAGATGGAGACAAACAGACTGAAAACCAAAAGTCATTAACTTGAATCACAATGCACAGAAACTTCTTTCCCGTTTATTATTATTATTTTGTCATAAGGTCAAAAAAAAAAAAAGTAAAAGCATATACATGTGGAGATGATAACTTTTACATTTTAATATTACGGCATTAAAGTAGAGAAAACAATTCATGACCCTAACTGTGGTTTTGGGGTTTTCCTAATTACACAGTAAAACAGTAGAATTATATTATTAAAAACAACAAGTTTAGGTTTTTATGAGCGCGAGCAAAACAACAAACTGTGAAGTTTAACTGAGACGTTCAGGCACCTTCAGTGCTGCTGGTTTCCTTCATGAAGGTCAGCACAAGGTCAACACAGTGACTCATGAAGAAAAGACTTAAAATACTCTTAGTCCAACGGCGGAAAATCTCAATCTAGTGGGAAGTGTTTTTCTTTTTAAAACTGCAGATTATTGTCAATGTGGTCAACAGACCAAAATAAACTACTTTAAATATTTTTATTAAACTACAAAATAAACCCGATGTTGCAGCTTTAGCAACAATACTTGCTTCACTTATAATTCGACCCAGACTTCTGGTCTGCAATACATCCGTCTGGTTTCACTGAATCTGTGGAACCACTCATATCTTCCCATGACCCAGTTTCTGAACGCCCAACGTCATCCGTTACAGACGACAGTCAATAATAGGGGGAAATCCATCTTTTTTTTCATTCCTCGCTGCAGCTCAGTCAGTTACTGTGTCGGGTCATGGAGATCAATGTCTCACTTCAGGGCACGACCAACTGAGGACAAAGACTCAAATATAGTCCGTCCACTCACAGAAATATTTCTCCAAGCGCTCCATCACCCTGACGCTGCAGGGGATGACGTTCGGAGATCATTTTTTATTTTCATGTTTTCCCATCGAGGTGCTGAAGAAACGTGAATAACATTTATAAAAGAATGTGAACATTTTTATTTCAATATTTAAAGAATATGGATTAATATAAATATCTACACACAGCTCCCTTTTAAACGGGACATATTACAAAGAGCTCACTTTTCCTGTGCTTGTGCACATACATGTGGGTGTCTGTAGTGGCCACAAACTGTAAAATAAAGACAACCCAGTCCGATTATAAAGCATCTGATTCATTGAGATTCGGCTCCGCTTCCTGTATCACATGCAGACTCGGACTTGGAAAAGTCTGCTGTATTTTTCATACAAGCCAATAAGAGCAGACTGGGCATTTTTCGGGAGGAGGTCTTAAAGAGACAGAGTGTGAATACAATTATATTCAGACAGACAGCGTGAGAAAAATAATGTGGTTTTTTTACATTAAAGTCTGTAAACATGGTCGAGTAAACACCAAAACTACAAGTTTGAACTTAAAGATGAGCTTGATATGTCTCCTTTGGTGTTTCTGTTCTTGGTATCACGGCTCCATGTTCCATATAACATTATTATAAGTTGTTGTTTCTTTATTATCTTATCTTTAATATCAAAATCCAAATCACATCCATAACTTCAACTAATCTTTTTTGAGTTTTGTTGAGCAAGCATAAGGAGATTAGAGACGCAAGGGTATCGGAAAAGGGACGACAAAGACGTTTATGGATTTAAAATGTTCTTCATTGCAATCATTAACGCTGCTCCACCTCCAGAAACCTCTTTAAACGCACCGTGTAGCACAATTAGTTGGTGATCTATACAATCTGATCACCAGTCGGCACAAACCTACAGTGGATAGAAGATTAACCTTTAGGCCTTTATAAAAAAAAAAAAAAAAAAAACTTTAAAAACACTGAAAGATATTGCTTCACTCACCTTGATGACTTTCTCCACGCCCGAGGAGCAGATCATGTAGGTGTGGGGGTTGAAGCGCACCTGGTTCACTATGGAGCGGTGACCCTTAAGGACCATGAAGGCCCCGTTTACCACTCGACCAGGGCCTCCTTGAAGGGAGAACACGGTGCGGGTTAGTTTGATGTGATAGGATCAGACGAAACACATGAGCTCAGCGTCACAGTCACAAGTCCTTGAGCAGGTTTCATTAAAACAAACACCAGCCAGGCGAAGAGGATTATTCTACCTGCTTCAGAAGAAAACAATACGGCTGTAATGTAATCCTCATAATGTTCTATTAGTCTGACACCAAATAGCCCCAGTGCACATATTTTCAGTGTGAGTAACTCCGGGGAAAATAAAATCCATAAATGTGTCAGGTGCTGTGCTACAGAGCTACAAACGGCCACATTCCTGGATTGTTGCATTTTGGGGATTTTGTTCCCAGAGTAATTTGGTTTCAGGCGTGAGTCCTGTGAGCCGATGTGGAGCAAACACAAGAACCATTTGATGCAGTTTGAAACTCCTACTGGACAGACTATAAAAAAAACAAAAGGTTGATATAATATATATTGTGACCACATGAACGGAGGTCAAACCGCAGTCTGGGCTGCAGCTCAGCGGCAAAGAGCTCAGCGGCGTCCATCATTCCTTCTGGGGCTGAAACGTACAGACTGGAGGTCAAGCAGGTTTGTTTTGCTCTCCCTGACTGAAGCCACGGAGAGCTTTGACCTTTGTCCTTAAAACAAGCTACTTGTTTTGTTTACAAACCCCGATGAACAGAGTGAACTTAAACAAACAAAAACAGAAGAAAACAGAAGAAGAAACGTAACAATGGGAACTAAACGAGTGAATCCTTTGTCACGTGGAGATGCAGACATCCAGGTAAACCACGGCCCACACATTAGGTTACATCCACGTACGTGTGCGGTGGGTGTCAGAAACTCACCGGCTTCCGGGTCCTTTGGGATCTTCCACATGTAGAGGTTGAAGTCGTCTGACCCAGACAAGATGTACTGAGGAGGGAAAAGAGGGATGTTTAGAGTCCGCTCCATTGCTTATGATAAAAGTCTCCATTAGCGCAGAGGAAGTCAAATATAAATATACACACACACACACACACACACACTATATGTGGCCCAAAACCACCAGATATTATCGCGGCGCTCCGTCTTGACGTGACCAGCTGACCCGCACACAGCTTCTGCTCCTTCTCTGAACTGTTATTAGACTTTGTAAACAGATGGTTCCTCTTAAAGCTATCGCTTAAGGTACGTTTTGACAGAGCCAGTTGGGTGGTGTGGTGGTTGGGGTGTGTGTGTGTGTGTGTGTGTGTGTGTGTGTGTGTGTGTGTGGAGGGGATGTGTAAGTCTACATGCGTAACGTCTTAAAGCGACACGTAGGGAAGGAACGATAGAAGCTGACTTTTTTTGCACAGACAGAAGATCCGATAGAGCTACCAGGTGACGGTACACTGAGAAAGAACGAGGTTCTACCCACGAAACATGTGCTTTTAAGACTACGAGTTCCTTTAAGAAACTTTTTCATCCAAATAACAGTGGATTTGTGAAAGCATGGACCCCCCAAAAAATGTGAGAACCATAATTGAAAAATAAACCAGAACATTCCACTAGAAGGTGGAATGTTCTGGATAAATCCTCCAGAGAGGGTTCTGGGTGGAACCATTTCCCATAGAAGGGTTCTCTGTAGAACCTCTCAGAGGTTGTGGGTGGAATTAGGGCTGGACAATTAAACTCCGATATCATATATATCGATATTGTTGATTTCAGATCATAATATGGTCATGTGGCGTAAATGTTGTGGTTTCCTGATTTTTACATTAAAGTGATGTCGTTTTCTTATTTGACCTTTTAGCCGTTTGATTATTTTTCCTTGACCCACTTTAGTCATCATATCCACATTACTGATGGTCATTTAAATATTTTGCGGTCAAGGTATTTCACCAAACGGCACCAAATATATAAGTCCATCTTTACGTTAATGTTGTCGCCACACTCAGAGCCTCGTCCACCGCTACAGGAAGTCTGAGCTCGGCTTCATACACTCTGGATGTTGGTTCTACACGGGACTTCAAAAGCATCCACATACAAATATTTAGGTGCAGAACATGAAGGACCAGACTGTTTTCTCCTTTCTTTCCTCCTTTTTATTTACACTCTACATCTTCTTCCGTCATCAAGCTCATTTAAATATAATTGAAGTGTCTGTCGAGCCATATTTTACCATCTGGAGGCACATTTCTGTCAAATCCTTTTGTACTTGTTTAAAAGGCCTTGTCATGTACCGCAGCACTTCTGACGAGTTTTGAATTATTTTTTGTGCCGCTTCTGTCTGCCAACGATCGAAACAAATGTCTTCAATTTCCTTTTCTGTAAACATTCTTCTGGTATCGGCGGTTTTCCACTTTTTCAGGGTCTTTATTTTTTTTAGGGGGCGGGGGGGGGGGAGTGAGAAATAGCAATCCTCCAGGTCTTTATGATGAAGAATCATGGGATTGTTACTCATATGATTGTAGCCCAGGGGCACGCGAGAACACTACACCTGTGTGCTCCGCCTCGGGCTCCCAGAGGACACGTCAAGCAGGAATGTTACACCCACGACTCCCTCCCTTTCACCTTTCCATCGTTTCTGTGGTTCGTCGCCACTCTGCGCCTCTGCTTTCACATCAGTCTGAGAAAATCCTCTGTGGTTCTGGGTCTATATGAGGAATTTTATGCAAACTGTTGCGCTGCGAGAGCAACAGTGTGATAAAGCTCGTCGTTTAAAACAAGCAAAGCCACCCGCTCAGACCTGTTTATCACGGCCTTTGACACGTTGTGGTTTCCCATGTTAAACAGCAACCCACGGGCCCTTCTCCCAGGTTGTCTGCCTCACATACCTTTGCTTGTATTAAATAATGTTATTTCACATGTCTGGTTTAAGGTTGCTTCTCTTCCCCCCGACGAGCTCGTAACACACTAACAGATAAAAACAATCCTTTAAAAGTGTGTTTCACTGCTCTGAGATCTGTCTCATTTTCATTCGTTCATTTTTTATACCTCCCCGAGGATTCAGCCAACACATTAGCAAGTTAGACTATTGATTGACTATCAGTCTCAAATCCCAACCGATCCCAATAACTACACCCCAAAGCTTCATCAGTGGTTACATCAGTAATCTCTGTCAAATCAGGTTAAACGCTTGAATTATTATCAGTGGAGAAACATAATAATGCCGAGTTTTCATCTTTAAGTCAGACAATGAAATACCTACACGTATGAGAATACTTTAATATTAATTTGTAATTTAAATGCTGTTCGGCCCATTAACATTGGACGTGTCTCGAGTGCTTGAGGGATCAGTATTTTAAAAGGGGTTTTACATCACTTGAAAACAAGAAATCTCAATCTCCGCTGATCATTCAGAAATCAATGGCCTTGCTCAAGAGCTTGTCAGCAGGAGGGCAGATTCAAACCAGCAGCCTTCCTGTCCTGACTCGATTCTGTAACCTCGAAACCACCTCTTTGGAGAGAGGGACCCTCTTTTAAGTCCTCATGAGCTCCACTGACACCTGAGAACAATCTTAACATAATAAACATGGCTGCAGAGTGATGTCACGTCTGAGGGAGGACCAACGGGAGGACTGTTGGCCGCGTTCAGGAGCTCCTGGTGTTCCTCCAACACCGAGGAGTCCCAATTTCACAGAAGGAACTAATATATTCTATTTTTACTTTGATTGGCCCCACATGTTTCTAATATTCTCCTTATATTTTAAGAAACCACCAACGTCAGAGTCTCCGCTGTTTGTTATGATGTGTAAAACCCCTCGAGAGTCACAGGGATATTATATCATATGCAGGACTTTGCTTTTATGGCTGCACATGAATATAAAATGGAAAATCTGAGACATCTTTTCCTGTAAGTGGCGGGACGATGCGTTTGAAAATCCCTTTATGAACCAAGCCTCCATCCCCTGTGCTAGCAGTACCCACCTGATCTTTGTCCCCGGCGAAGCAGCAGCTCTTCATGGTGCAGGAGTTGAAGTAGCCCTGGTTGTCGAACTGGAAGCTGGGCAGGCGGGAGTGCAGCTCGTAGAGGACGGGCGGCAGGCGGCGGCGCAGCGCCAGCAGCTGGGTGCCGGTGCTGTTGAAGCGCACGCTCATGGCACTCTGCAGGGACATGCTGCCCCCGTAACGAAGCAACGAGCTGAGAGGAGAGGGAACGAGAATGAGGGGCCGGGGAAGACCAGTCTGCAACTATAATCCTGTTTCTGACAAAAGATGAGCATCCCTAATCTCCAATACAGTTGAGTTTTGTATCCAAATTACCACAAAGGATTGTGAAATTAATTATTATAATACGTTTTATGTGTGGTCATTATTTATTTGATGTTTGAATACCATGTTGAACTCACGTAAACTAAACTTTTGAAAAAGTGGGAAAGTTAGAAAAACAAACAAACATACAAATGAACATATCACATGGCATGAAAGAAGCGTGATAGGTTTGATATTTCCAAATGTTCCTTGAGGGAAGCAAAGAAGGATATTTACCTTATGACTTGAACCTCAAATATTATGATGGATGCCTCTAAACCACATGATCTCATCTCCACCCTTTTAATGAGCAGCGAGAGAATTACTGAGTGTTTGAAGACGAGTCGAAACGTTCGACCCGACTGGTTTTCTAACGGGTTTCGATTCAATTTCTCTTCACTATAAATATACAGTTGACACTTTAACGACATATTTTAACAGTCTCCTAATTTGTTTGTTTGTTTATACTACAGTAAATTTTCATATTTTTAAATGATGTCTGACACGATTGCACCGTGTTTATTGTTGTGCACCAACCACCGAGCCAAACAACAATAAATTATAATGATTAACGAAATGGGTATGTCATTAAAAACACTTCGACTGGAAGCTATGGTTAAACTTAATAGTCCAAAAAGAAACACATACATACAATTACTTAACAGTGTAACCCCTTCCCTCCCTCCTCCCACTGGTTTGTTCTGCTGTCTTTCTCATGTTTGTCTGTCATCGAAAATCAATAATAGAATCCCAATGAACAAAATAAAAGCAAAAAAATAATAATAGTAAATTGAGGGACTTTTCTTAGTAATAACTGTACACATGTTCACACTGCAGAGAGGCAGAGCCAACCGTGGAGGAAGAGAAATGACTCAGTGCTGACTTTTACTGGACGCGCAGTCATTTATGTGCTAGAAACCAGAACCTAACCACACCGGAGGATGTGTAAACACACACTCAGCCCGAGTGTTTTCTCAGTCATTGCACTTGGGGGTAAAAATATTTGGTTTTTGCAGCCCCGTTGTGTGGTTGGTAGAGGAGCAGTGGCGATTAGTTTAACAGTGAGACAGCAGCGCCCCCTGGTGGACACGAGCGGGACAAACGCCCATCACAAGAGCAGATGACGACTTTAAAATGGGTTTACAATCATAAACAACACATTTGAAATGATCATTAAAATCTACAGTGAAATGGATTAAATACAGTCATGATCCCACATGACATCAAAAGTAAATTACAATGAGACTGAAATCACAAAAATAATTTGTTTTGGCAAGATATCTTCAATTTATTTACCTCACAATTATTAGTATTAGTATTTTTACTTGATACTAAGTAAATGCTTTTACTGCTAATGATTATTGTTGTTATTACCTCCTCTGTGAATTATTTCCATTATTGTAATATTTCTCAGAGATGCTGCAATAAAAGCTAATTTCCCCAAAGGGAACCACATCGTTAAAGCTTCTTTTGAAAACTATGTCAAGAGATAGAAAACTTAAGAAGATGGGTGAAAAAAAAAAAATAAGTCTAACCTGCGTGGCTTGCGGATGTCCCATAATCCAACTCCCTCCTTGGAGTTGGCGGTGGCGATCAGCCGCGGCTCCACCGGGTTGAACATCACACTGTGGAAGGCCGACGGGTAGCTGGCCAGGCAGAATGGCTCTGCGGGAAGAGATGAGGGTTTGATGAATTATGATTACATAATTACTAACAATTCTGCGATTGTTTTTTAGCTGCGGCTCTCGGGATGTCAGCATCGATTCACTGAAATTTTGGCAGAAGCTTATTTTCACTGACATTCGTGGAGTCCAGAGGATGTTTCCTAATGAGTTTGGGGATCCGGTGACCTTTCATCCATCACTGGATGACAAGACTAATGACATTCTTATCAGCCTCAGCTGCGCTTTGCTTTTGGTGCTAATTAGGAAACGTTAGTCTACAAACACTCTAAACTACGATGATGAACACGACCATTACCATACAACCCACAAGTGGAACCTCACAGAGCTGCGAGCTTAGACGCTCGGTCTCGTTTATCTTTGCGAGTGCTGCAACAGAACAACATGAAAAGCCTGCTGGCAGACATGGAATACTGATTACTGCTTAATGTATTATTAGGCCCACTCGGTCACAAGGACGGCTTCAAAAATAGAAGGATGTGGACGTCATGCAAGATGATCCACTGCATTTTTTAAAAGGTATCAACAGGTCTCACTAAGTGCCATCATGAGGCGCTTTGCACCCTTTTCAGTCCAACGGTGTCCCTTAAAATACACCGTGTGACTGCACATGAAGAGCTTATTTACAACCAGACAACATCCGAGAAGACGCGCGTTGGAGCTGGGATTTTATTAGTGGGGTCCGGGGCACTGATAGGGGTCAACAAAATAATTAGCAATAAATTATCAAATCTACAGATGGGAGTCATTTGCACCAATAAAAACAAACATTGTGTCCATTACTCCCACCCACGTTAGCTTTGGGCAAATACAAACTCTGGTATGATTATGATACACAGCAATAAGTTAATTATGTTAAAGATAAAGCACCAACTAAAATGTCAGCTTGAGACTGGGAAGTGTAAACACAACATCTGGATTTATTAGAACAGCGGCAGACTTGCTACTGTTCATTTTCTGAAAGATCAATTTATTGAAATATAGGTTAGAAGTGCTGTCAAGTTGAGTCCAGATGCATTTTGAGTAAAATCATCAGAAATTAACATTCAATAACATTGCAAACTTGATCACTGCAGGACTAAAAAGATCGTCTCATTTCATCTGAACATGATTTCAAATAGGTCAAAAGCATTTAGGTTAGAAAGTTCAAATACCATACATGTGATTAAATGGTAATAAGCACAGCTTACTCAGCGTTACAATTATATTGTCTTTGGCAAAAGAAAATCTCCCTGATAGGAGACGAGTGTTTGTTTATTTTACATCACTAAGAACAAAAGAGGGGTTCATTTTCATGCAATTAAGCAAAATGTACACACTTGATCCACAGTGTTTTAATCGATCCGATTCATTTATCCTCCAATGCAGGAAATTTAAGAGGCTGAGGCACACAATTTGTATATACAACCACTTCTTAATCCACTGTAAGCCTCACACAACAGCAGTATACGATTTCAGACTATGAGAAATCACATCCAAGGAGTTATCGGACTCATCTTTTGCAAAAGGGCTTTAATCCTACGTGCCTTGCAGCCCTGAGCGTGAAACATAGCATCGCCAGGCATCACAATATAAAATAATTACTATTGTCACAGGAGCAGTGCCTCCACCACTTACCTGTACTCGGCGGCTCGCGGGTGTCCCAGATAAGAACGCGTCCGTCGTCGGACGAGCTGGCAAACACGTTGTCGTTGACGGGACTGACAGACAAGCTGTACACGGCGTCGATGTGCAGGAACACGTTCAGAGTCTCCCTTCTGCAGGAACACAATCATCCAAATGTCAATTGTTTTGAGAGTGTAAGCCCACACACAATGTCCAGCGGCTGCGAGTGTATTAAAGCGTTTAGATGCTTCGGTAATGAGTATCATCCGTCGTATTTTACTCACCTCTCCACATCATGAAGAATCACCTGCTCATCATTTCCTGTAAAACAACAAACAGAAAAAACTGTTTACAAAGTGACGGTGCACAGGATAAAAAAACTGCAAAACCAGTTCAGCCTTCACGTCTGCTTCAAATGCTCCATCAACTAAATCTTGATATAACATTATATTATTTCCTCTCGACTTACTTGCATGACTGATTCACAGTGAGCAGCATTCACCACATGACTCCAATACAGAAATACTTTGCTACTCAAGAACGAGAACATCTTGATTTTCCCATTAATGTGATATTAATGTGCAATAAAGTATTTACTACATTTCTACAAGCAATTAAAAACACATAAAATTAGCCATTTAAAATGTTTATCAAATAGAATTTCTGATGAAAATAATACGGTTTCTTTCTTATCCCATTTTTATTGACGTGTTTTTTTTTTAAAACATGTATTTAACTAGATTTTTAATTCTAAGAGAATTCACTTTGTTGCACCGAAAGCTGCATCCCTCGAGATGCAAACCATCAAAGGTTTCTCATATCAGATCTACCTTTAACCAACAAGTGACAAGCCACAAAGCACCTACACAGGTCAAAGGACAAGGATGAGGAATAAACCGCGTTGTTGTGCAAGTTTGGCTCTTACCACCAGAGAAGACCTTCTTGTTGGTGCTGTCAAAGGCCAGGCAGAAGATGTTGGACAGGTGCTCGCCCTTCAGTTTCAAAGGCTTGGACCGAGCATGGATGGATTGTTCCATGTGCCACAGGAGCACCCGGCGGTCATCTCCTCCTGGAGACGAGACAGAGAGACAACGGCAACTTACAAACATGCACATTATAGTCCAAACGTGTCGACTTAGCTATGACCCTGTCACAGGTGGCTTATGTCTTTGAGTTGCAATGATTAATAGTTAAAAGTTATCTTCAAACAAAAAACGTGAACCATTCCCTTGCTTCGGCTTCTCTAGTTTCATGGGATTCTTTGTTTTATATGGTTATAAACCAGTGGTGGAATGTAACAGTACAATAACAATTTTGGGGTAGTTGCATTTTACTTGAGTATATTTCCATGTATTCCACTTTATCCAGTAATGTAATAGACAGTTGTTGTTTTTCTGAAAATGGACACTTTGCATAATACTACTTTTATGTTTGGTTCTTTAAATACAACATAAGTATTTCTACACTGTGATATTGTCACTGAGGACTTATTTTAAACCACTATAATCTTTTAGGGCCATCAGTTGGCGAAAACAAGACATTTGAAGGCATCACCTGAAACTGTGGGAAACGATGATGGACATTTCATAGAATAAATGATAATTGATTAAAACATTATTGCTTAATCTACACTAGTTAGTTGCAGCCCATGCTATAGTCTGTAAATCATATATTTTGCAGACGGCATTTAAATTACAAAAAGGTACAATATATTGTATAATTGTATGATGTGAGGCAAATCTTGATCAGGGGGGGTCACACTCAACTAGCCAGGAACAGCCTTCATCTCTGTTATCAAAGTGGCTGATGAGGTACTTCTACACTGTGTCACTTACCTGGTCAGGTGGAGTCAAGCTCATCAAATTACATTCATAAAAAGTTAAATGAAAGCCTCAGGTAGTTCCACTCAGCTAGGCCAGATGATGAGGTGTAATGCTCCCAGGACATAACGCTAAATAGCTTTGTGGTTTCAAGACCGGCAGCCATGATAAGATGTGTGGGTGGGAAGGGGGGGCAGTGATGAGCCTCTGGACTGACATATGGTCCGGGTCCGGGTCTGCTGCCCCTCTGAGCTGCTGGGGAGCTGGGGTGGGTGGGTGGAGGGGTTTGGTTTTGACGTTAGCGAGCTAGCAAGAGCGGCTAAGCTAGTTTAGCTTAGCATGCTAACACAGTATAACAGTGTTGGGGTGGGTAGTGAGGGGGGGGAGAGGGATTTGTCAACTTACCGGACACGAGCCATTCTCCTCCGTTGTTGGAGAACTCAATGGCGTTGACGCAGCCGAAGTGCCCGAGCATGTCCTTCTTGAAGAGGCTGGTGCAGCCGGCCATCCGCCGCCTCTGGAAGTCCTCCTTCAAGAGCGACTGCCCGGTGAGCTCCCTGCGGGACAGAAAGCCCACCGAGGAGCGCATACCGCAGCCCTGTAGCTCCTTCATTGTCAACCGTGCAAACCACAACGACGATAATGAATAAAATAACAAACACACGGCTCTGCTTCTTCCGTTTTTCACCGCCGCGCCCTCGACATCCAGTCGCGTCGTGGTCGGGTCGATGTGGCACGCGGCTGTTGCTGCTCCGTTTGGGCTACATTATGGTGGAAACCCCGCAGATGTCGACGTTGTTTTGTACCTCCTCTCCGTCTTGTCGGCGGTCCCGGGCAGCAGCTTCCTGCTCCGGTGGAGGATCTCTCTCTCTCTCGCTGCCCGTCAGTCACTCATCACCGGCCAGGACTCCTCCAATCGCTTTAATTCTCTCCTGACACACATATGCTCTCTCTCTCTCTCTTTATGTTTCACCTTTCACTGAACTCATGGCAAGTAGCTGCTGACGGAGGTCTGGAGGGCAACCCACCTACATTATGTTTAGGTATGGTGTGGTTTAAAACTGTATTTAGATGGTGTAATACAAGTAATAATAACACAGGAAAATATTCACAAACCTATACCTACTATAAGTAAAAGTACTGCATTTAAAAGGTGAACCATGTATTCAGACCAAATTTACGTACAGTATTAAAAGTAATTATTTAATCTAATATTATTAGAGTATTATTACTCGTGCATTCATGTAGAAGCAGGGTTTTTATGTTTCTTTACTATATTTTTTAAATCGGGCTACAACTAATGATTATTCTGGATTAACCAGCTGCATATTGTCTCCACTATCACATTGATTGTTTTGTTTGCAAAAAGAACTATAACACAATAGCCCAAAGTGACAGAAAATATTCCAATTTAAAAATATATAATTTTAAACATAATTGTAAAGCTTGAACCATGCATAGAAATTGACTCAAACAATTACAAAATAGTCCCTAAATTAATGTATCTTCTGTCAATCAACTTATAAACAGTAGTTAAGTCCATTTAGTGTCTGTTAAGTTGATGAAGATCATGCGATATGACTGACAGCTCGGGAGCTTCTGGTGAGATTGTTTTCTCTTTAAATAATAAGCATTGTTTTTAAAAGACTCCTTTTTTATTAGTTTTCATGCTTATGTTTCCTTCACTGATTTTAAATCTACATGTAAATACAAGTGGAAAAAAAGTACATTTTAGTGTGTATAGTAGTTTTATTACTCCAAGTTTTGGGATTACAGTGGTAGTCTTTAGGGGACTTTCAGTTTCAACAAGCCTTTCTCTGAGACAACATGAAAAACCGAAACATCTAAAACATTTTAAACAAATGTCTGCTCAACACAAATGGCCTGCAGTCTTCTTGTAATTGATTCAAACCCATGTTTGAGAGCCAACTGTGATTTGTTCCTCTCTCCAGTTAACATTATACTGCAAAATCAATCCACTGTATTTAGATATTTTGTAGTTGGCCGACCAGAATCAGCACCATGTTAGCGAAGAACAAATTATTTCTGTTGATTTGTCAAAATTAAGCAATTTAGGCACTTATCAAGAAAGTCATGATGAAACTGCAACGGAAATACATTTTACAAGCAAAATACTTTTTAGTTTTATGCTTAAAAGTCAAAAAATGATTGAGCAAAAATCTACTGACAGAACATTATTTTACATACACAGAACTTTACAGAATATCAAACTAAAATCTAAATCCAAGGAGGCCTCACACTGAGCATACAGTGATATTACACAGCACTGAGAGGATACAGACGCTTGCTTTGCATATAAACTATGCCATGTCACCGCTGTTTGTGCTGTTGTTTAGCTCAGATATGATGGCAGACACAGTGTCTGTCTATGTGCGTCTGTGAACCACAGTCAGCCGTACCTGCAGGTTCCCGGGTAGATTTAACACACTAGCCTATCATGGACAAACATTTAAAAGTGCTTTACATTAAGGTACCTTCAATACATTCACCTCTACATTATGAAGTCTTCTATAATACCACACAGGTAATGAGTGAGCTGCAGTTGAGTATTCCTTTGGCAAAAGTAACATTTGCTTTTTAGCAAAATATATGGAGTGTGTCAAAGGAGTGTGGGACTAAAGTTTATTTCTAAAATAAACATTGTAGGAGGAACCACTCTGTAAAATCATCTTATAAAACAAGCTTCAAGGAAAAGTGAGAAACTTTGGGTGAAAAAATATCTGTTTTCTAAATGATAGTTAGATGGGAAGATTTCTCGTAGCTACAGCTAACAGCCGATTAGCTTAGCTTAGCACAAAGACGGGACAAAGGGAAACAGCTAGCCTGGGTCAGTGTAAAACCACAACATGTCATTTTAACACTTAGTTTTGTTGTACAGCTTGAACAAAGGTAATATAACGTGTTAATTAGTGAGCCTTACAGATGCTGGTGGGTGGATTTTTTGTGACCATAGCTAGGCTAGCTGTTCGTCAGCAGCCAGTTAGCTTAGCTTAGTATGCAGACTGGAAACGAGAGAGGGGGGGGATGGTCCACAGTTTGGGCTGTCAGATGTTTACATGATTCTCATGGCCAAAAGAATCCACGATCACGATATTATTGCAACATCTACAGAAAATGTAAAAATCAAATTCATATTTAACTTTGTGTATTTTGTCTCTTTTCTGGATACTGATGTACAAGACGACAAGTTGTGTTTTTTGGGGGGGGTATTTTGTGCCAAACTATTTTTCTATTAATCCCACTGTGAATTCACAACTTGTCGTTTTGCACTCAAACAAGACCATTCAGGTTTATTAAGGTGCTGGTAGGTCGATTTTTATTACCTTTGGACAGAGCCAGGCTAGCTGTTTCCCCCTGTTTTCAACCTTTATGCTAAGCTAAGCTAACCAACTGCTGGCCACTATAAACACATTAGAGTGGTAACAATCTTCTTATCTAACTCTCAGAAAGAAAGCATAATTCCCGAAATGTCAACATATTCCTTTCAGTCTGGATTACCATCTAAAAAGTAGTTAATTTTGTGCTGTTAATAATGTTCTTGACTCTATTTTCTCATACGTCTCACTTTGAAGCGAAACTGTTCAAACCTCAAACCAGGAGCAGAAAAGAGAAGAAAGGGGAGTTGAAAATCACGACTGAGAGCAGTGTGTAACCCTCCATCAGTGCCAGGTAATTATTCAGAATCACATTCACACGGTTTTCAGTCTATTGCACATAAGACTCCTAGTTGAGTGCAGAGAGCCAAAGCTCGGGGGTCTTTTACTTTTTGCTTCTTCCGGATTAAGACAATGAATTGACAACAGTCTCCCAACTTGAAAATCACAAATTTCTTAATCATCTTTGACTTCATTACTATAATATCTACATATCTATAGATAGATATCTATAGATATATGTTGCTGATTAAATGTCCCAGCCAAGTGATTAAAACCAGCCTCGCCAAACTTAAGAAGAATTGATGGTATGGGCAAAACCTGGGAACTCATACAAAGTATGTTAAATATTAGAAGTAATGTCTAATTATTATTTAATTTGTTTTGTTTTTTTCCCTCAAAAGTCTATAAAACATCAGCAGGATCTTTTTTTTCCTTTTAAAAAGCAGAGTAAAGAAATATTCCCGTGGCAGCTTTGCCTCGAGACATTTTTCCATAAATAGAAAATTAAAAAAAGAACACGCAAAAGATTAAATAATCGGACAAATGCAACAGGTGAAAGCAGGAGCTTAAATTAAGACGGCAGAATAGAAGTGTGCGGAGGGGAAGTAGGGGAGGTTAAAAGCTGTTGGCACAGGGGAAAGGGAAGATGCCGGGGGGCTGTCCTCAGTGTTTCAGTCTCTTAGGTGCTGCTAGTACGGGCCTTTTGTGTGCCCAAAGATCCCGATGGGGAAATGTTTGACGTGCGAGGACCACTGTGCCGCCAGCTGGAAAAACTTGACGTCGTTCCATTCGACACCATCAATCAGTACTGCAGAGGAAGGGAAACAAACATAAAGTTACACGTATACAGTTAATGTTATACTGAACAACCCAGAGTCCAAACTGGATATAGTCCACACATTTTTTTTTATGTTTTTGACATTTCAGTGGCATGATTGATCAGTTGATTATTTGTTTTAATTAGGTGATTAGTCTCTAAAGTGTAAAAACAAAATCCATGTGTATAAAACAAAGAAAACATTGCATTTAAGAAGAGGAATCCAGAGAATGTTTAAACATGTTACTTGATAAAATAAGATAAGCCTTTATTGAATATTGCAATGATATTGAAAACATAAGGAATAATACAGAAACATAACTCAATTTAATTAAATTATAATATGTTTATCAGGTTATTCAGTTTGTATTTTAACACATACGATTCATCCTATTTGACTGAACTTTGACTATGAGGACTATGACGAGGCCAAAATATGTTTCATTTGGTCAAAATCTAACCAGTCGGGAGGTTTTCATCAGTTTTACTGTGTGAGAATGAACATTCACTGACATTGTTGAGTAATAATCAGGGAAGCTGCAGAAGGAACTGAACATAAGAAACCATGAGATCAGTCTGAGGATGCCTGTGCTCATTGGGAGGAGGAGAACATGTCAGGGCAGGGCAGGAGGTCTGTTTACCTCTCAGCATGGTCTGCTGGTGCTTGGCAGTGCAGATGAGCCGGCTGATGCCCTCGATCACTTGACTCTTCGACTCCACCTCCTTGTCTTTGCTCTTTTTTGGCAGGAACATGACTGGCAGAAGGGAACGACAGAGATGCACGCTGTGAGTAAATGAGGGGATTCAGAATCTTTCTAGTCCCCGAGGAATACATTCGGGTGACATTTCGGTGCAATGTTGGATGCCGGATTGCAAGAGATTTGATCAGATCGCATCAAGCCCTGTGAATATCCTAAAATATGAGTCTTCCACACTTTTCACCCCTGAGCTCAGCAGCTTTAAAATGCAACGTAATGCCATTCTGAGGTGAACTATTTCTCTACTGCAGTCCGAAAACAACACACCCACGGAAACATGCATGCATCCGTCCACCTGGACAACACAGGCGTGACCAGCTTACCCTTCTTATTCTTCTCCTTGGTCACCACAGTCATGGACATGGTGGGCTGGGGGCTCGGCTCTACGCCCCCCAGTGGCAGCCGGCTGACCTGCAGCGAGCGGAAATTGCACTTCAGAGTGTTTTTGGAGGAGGAGTCCCGCTTCTCCATGTCTTTCTTCCTCTCTGTTGGAGCCACCCAGTAGTCCACCTGAAGCCCCATCAGCTCCGCCTGACCTACAGAACTACAGACGACAGGCAGGGGGTGGACATTGTGGAAAATATCTCTTTTCTAAATCTGAAAATATGAGAGGTAGATAACACGACGATTTAATGCATTAGCTGTGCCATTATGCTCTTACTGTCATTTATTAAAGAAAAAAAACTTAATAAATGTTCTTTTCAGATAGAAAAATACAATATCATGACATACTTTTTATTTTGCTGAAATAGCTCATAACGGCATACCTGTAAGCACAGAAGCTGGTGGTGACGGAGGGAGAGGAGGGTGGGGTGGGCGACGCCTCTTTGAGGGCCGGTGATACTTGTGGAGGGGTGGAGGAGAGCAGCGAGGAGCCCAGAGGCGCTGCATCGTCAGAGTCTCCTGAGGGAGGAAACACTCAAGTAATTACCTCCAAAAGAAACTACTGTGGTGGAGAAATCAGTTTCTTTTTTTTTATTAATTGTTGCACAATTTACTTGCATACTTTTTTCTTTCTTTAAATGTCAAAAATGCTTCTACAAACTTATTGCTTGCCTGACGTTGCAGATGTTTGCTCCACGAGGCCAACCTTCACCATCTGCAGAATTCAAAGCCGAGGATAAAGGATTATTACGTGTATTAAAAAAAAAAACTTCTAACAGCTGTGTCAGTGTCATGAGCTTAAACATCAGCTGGATGAAAACATAATCAAAACACAGTGAATATTTAGGGCAAATAAAGAAGCTTCTTACCCCAATGAAGGGGATGAATTTCTGACACGAGTCCTCATCCGGGCTGTGGAGAGGCAGCAGAGGCCAAAAGAGAGTTCACGTGAAAAGGAAGCAAGGAAAGAATCAAAGTGTTGTGAAAAAAAAAGAAATTATGCACATGATGAAAAATGTCATTGCATCAAAGAGGACCGACTCCTACAAGCATTTTCAAATGCTTGTGAAAAGTAAGAGATCATAAAAGATGATTTAAAGAAATCTACAGTTAGCAACACTGAGATCAAGCAATTAGTTCGATGAGGCCGATTTCCAATGTTTCACATGTGGAAATACTGTAGTCTTCCATTGCATAGAAAGTTTGCAAAGCTATCACAGTCCAAACAGAATCAACTGTGCATGCTGAACCCGCTGCGGCGCTTCAGACCTCCACTAAAACAGATGTAGTCCCCTTGTCGAAGCAGAGAGCCAAACATGCAAGCTAGCGGCCGAGTCGGGGGCCTCCAACAAAGCCATCCAGTTATTGCAGACGCAGGCTGGATCTACCAAACCAGAAGGGCATTCCAGGGGAAAGCAAGTCCATCAGGGGAAGTGGATGAGAAGGAAGAGCATCAACCATAAACCCACAACTTCTCCGGCCCCATGCGCTACCTGAGAGCGCATGGCTACACTTACAAGCCTTCCTGGAGCTATTTTTCCTGGCAATGCCCGGGAAAAAATAGCCTGAAGAATGGTTCTATGTTTGGTTTGTTTATCTAAATGCAAAAGACGTTTGATGATGTGAAAGGTTGTTGCTCTTGCCTTGAAGAAACCTGCCATCGCCCCCCCAGGGAAGAAACAGACAGACTACAGAGAGAGAAGGAGAGAAGACAGTCTGCAGTGGGTCACAGTTTGCACATCTAGGCCACGTTCTGCTTCCCCAACACAACAACACATCTCTGCTGTAATCGGGGGTTTTCGGAGCAGCCAGGGAGAGAGAGAGAGAAAGAGAGAGAGAGAGAAAGAGAGAGAGAGAGAGAAAGCCAGATGTCTGCATGGTATGTGAGTGTTAAATGTTCCTCTGGCCTCGCAGCGATGGATTATGGAAGAACACATGACTTCTGTTTGACGTGTTTGAGCCATATGTTTTCTTCAATGTGGGATGTATATTGTTAAAAGATGAGCATGCATGTCGATCCATGTGGATGGCCGGACAACTATGAACATAACACATGCGCTTTTCGGGTAAAAAAGGACAGATAAGTGGTATTAGTGTCTTTTCAACATTTGTATTGTACATTACTGACTGTAAGGTGATGTTAACACTATCTTCCATTTATTTAGAGCATTTATGCTTAAGAGGGGCCTTATTATAAATCTCTTCTTAAAACTGACCTTTATTTAACCAAAAAGGAGTCATCGTTTCTTATTGTCATTCATATCATTTTATACATTTATACTTTTACATATTGGATTTAAATAATTCCTTGTTTTAAATGCAAGGCACTTTGTACCTTTATGAAAATATATTTCCATATTGTAGATATTTCCATTTATGCACCTACATGGTAGGTTTTCATTGTGCAGTTTCTATACACTTTGTATTATTTGCACAAACAGTATTATGTATAAGCTTTAGCCAATTTAAAGATTCATAACACTTTATCTTACAGATCCACCATTTTCTGTCTCTTTCATTAAAAGAACTACGATGTCAGTAATGTAGTGGTAATTATAAATATAGGGAACAGTAGAAAAGCTCAATTGAAACACAAAGATGTATTTTCTTCTAATATATTAATATTTGATGTGACAATCAACAGTTAGTTCCACCTTTTAAAACTAGACATTGAGCAGAAAATATTGAAAATTGAATATATTTGAATATATTTATTAATATAATTTTAAAAATGGGTGTTAATAACATTTTGACGTCGTCATTTCACTGACAGTGTGCAGGTTTTCTACTTCTAGCTGAACACCAGCAGACAGACATGAAAGGCCAAAAGCACGATGAGACCGTGGAGAAGAAGCAGCGGGGAGGAAGAAACAGAGGAACTCAAGGCTGATGGTATTCGGTCTCTTGCCACTTTATCAGCATGTTTTATTCTTCAGTCACTCCTCTGATATCTTATCAAGGAGTCCGGATCGTTTTTTATTTGTTGTTCATTAACGACAAGAATAATAATGTTCACAACAAGAGCACACAGATCACAGTTTAGAATATGTGCATTCAACTTTTTAGTATGAAGCAATAAAAGGAATTGCTAGTTCAACATTTTGGGAAAACGCTTACTTGCTCTCTTCCCTGTAAGCCAGATGAAAAGATTGATGATGACTTTATTTTATGGGTTATCATGTAATACTTGTATTGCTCTTGTGTCTAGGCAGTAAATATGAAGCTACACCCAGGAGCAGGTTAGCTTAGCTCAGCATAAAGACTGTAAACAGAATCTGCGGCTTCCCAGCAAAATATGATTTAATAATCAACAATTCAATTTTGTCAGACAGAAGTATTTCATCTAAATTGATGCCTGACATTGAAGTTGAAAACACTTGTGATGTTTAAATTTGAATAAACGTCAACACTGACTATCTAAAAGGGTGGAGATTACCTTTAATTTAATATATTGAAACAATGTTACACTGATTAACTACAACATAACATGTTATTGGTGCACAGAGGACAACGCTAGAGAGTCTTCGTAGCTATACTGTGTCGAGGCTGAGAACATTTCTTTGTTCTAAATAAAAACGTGCAGACCCGATGCAGTTTTAACTAGTTCAAGAAATCTCAAACTGCATCTGTGTGCTTGTGTTATTTACAACTGTGAGCTGTGGCCTGGATACCAGATCTTATCTGAGAAGTTTATGGCTCAAGCAGTTAATAGAAAAAAATATTATAAAAAAAACATTTTAGACAGCTGTTAAAGTGGCAAGCTCCCAGAAAGGCTGAGAAAGGTTCACGGGGAAAAACAGCTCTAACACACAGAAAGCAGGTGAATCACCGGGCTACATGAGGAACTCAATCGACCACAATACCTTACTGCAAAATCAAAATGAAAGCTCTTTTTCCTTCAAAGAAAGAAAAGAAAAAAATACAACAAAAAGATTTTAAAAAACATGTTATTCACACATGCACACAGTGATGGAAAGACAGCGATGTTTAAAAGACAGACACCGCCACTCCCACACAAACCTCACAACATTAATGAAAGTTGACCTTCAGTTTGTTTTTCAAAAGGGGTTCAAAATATTTTAATGAACGAACAGATTATACCACTATTTTATTTCACATAGAATTCCAGATTATATGAATTATTCTAACAGTAGAAGTTGTTTCAGTTACAACAAGTGTAGGACAATCAATTGGACAAGGCTGATGCATCCCGTCTGAATGTAAAATTGCAACACATTTCATATGTTTTTGTTATAAATATCCTGCTGATTAATGTTTGATGGCAAGCAAATATATTTTATCTGCTCGTAAATATGCCTAAATTTGTAAATATCGTGAAAAAAAACCGTCTGAAATGTATTTTGGAAAGCCAGCTGATTTATCGTGTGAATTACATTTACGTTTTTCAACTCAACAAGACTCAAGAAAGCCAAACTACAAAGTACTATAAGTAAGTGCCATTTAAGTACCACTAAAGTGCTACTTTCTGTATTTGGACTGTTCAAAGAGTTTTACACTTCAGCTCAATCCCCTTGTGAAAAGCTGCTGAAAGCTCTGCATTAGAAGCATTTCCTGTTAGACGAAACCCCCAGATTTTACGAAATTCAAGTGTAGCTCAGGAAAAAACCTTTAAAGTCCCACTGCTGTATAGCTCAGTGTGAAATGCTCTCAGGTTACTAAGTGAGGGATGAGAACGTACCTCTTCTGTTTGTACGTGAGCATGGCCTCCGCGATGGGAAGCTGGTGAGCGCCGTTAGCTCCCACCATGTACTGAGTCACCCTCGACACCACGTCCGGGTTCTGCTGGGCTGCACAGAAATTCATCAATTATCTACGGCTGACAGTAAACATGAACCAATACTCAGAAACATTAGTTAAGAAGTTCAAATGAATCCTTAAAGATTACCACTTTTCTTAAAAAGTGTGTGCAGGATTTGTGGGTACTTATAGGCAGAAATGTAATAGAATATTCATAACTGTGTTTTCATTAGTGATCCCCTGAACCTAACCACTGTGGTGTTTCTGTTACCTTAGAATGAGGCGTTTCTAACTAATATAAGGAGCCAGTCCGTGCCATGTTTCTACAGAAGCCCAGAACGGACAAACCTAACGCTGGCGCTAAAGAGAGCCTTTAGCGTTGTTTTACCAAATCTGTCTATGGAAGAGGACGTAGTCGTTGAGACGTCACCGATTGGTTTTTGGAGTGTAGTTTTGAAGCCTTTAGTTTGGCCTTTTGGCCGTCGCCATCTTGTTTTTATGCAACCAGTGAACAGAGGTTACTGCGGAGGAGTGACGCCATGAAAGAGAGGGGCTCAATCACGAGCTAGCTCGGCCCTAAAGCATACCCTACTTTATGATCTATTTTACTTTAAATGGAACCATCATTTCATTTAATCTAAACGAACATCATGCTGTATTGAAGAAGACTTGAAACTAGAGATTGAGACCATAAATTCATGTCTACAATGTTTACTGAGGTCCTGAATCAAGTGAAAAGTAGAGTCATTCTCTCATAGGCTTACATATAATCGTCGCCCCCTGATGGCTAGTAGGGAGAATGCAAGTTCCCTTTGTCATATGGATATATTTACGTTATCTGAAGGCCACCGTAGTTCTCCGACACGTATTCAGGTGGTTGCAATCTGCAACCTCGCCACTAGGTGCCACTAAATCATACACACTGCTCCTTTAATATTTAATAAAAACTGAACCAATTAAAGAAGTCAGTAAGATGAAAGCCCACCAACAACCGGAGCCTCCTGCTTGTGAAACAGCTCCCTCCAAGCAGCATCTTGGAACAAACTGTTGTATCGATAGTCAATAGTGCCGAGATATTTGGAGACTGGATGTGCACCTAAACCAATCAAAGACAAACAAACAAAAAGATGCAGTGTTAAATATTTATGAGAAGCACTAATACGAGAGAGAGAGGCTACCAGAAGTCTCCAGCATGATCTTATACATTGTCAGTAACATAGCATTAGGGTTGGGCTGCCACTAACCAAGAGGGATGATAAGGAACCTCATGTAGCCGAGCCAGTCAGGTGTCTTATGGGAAAGGTGGTCCACAAAAAGCCTCAGAACGGCACTGAGGTAGTGCTGCGCTCCGGCCACGGCGATCTTTATGGGAATGGGCGTCTGGGAGTTACAGTTGCAACTAGGAAAGAAAATAAATAGACGGCGTAAACCTTCACGATCAATAACACCAAATTTTGTCAAAATATGTGTGAAAAGGTGCATGTTTGATGGCAAAAGAGAGGTTGACTTACAATCTCTGTATGCGGGAGACAATAGTGTTGAACGCAGCTTGGATGTCGGCCGTGGTGCAGGTGCAGACCACTGGGAGGTGGTGGTTTTGCAGCATATCGGAGAGATACTGGGAGGAAAGGAGGGAAGAGTCAGATGGATGGATTTGCTTTTTGCCCTTTTTCCAGTCTGCTGGTATTTGTATTTTGCTTATTTTTATTTATAACTGCTAAAGTATTGTATTTTATGTTTTTTAAATCTTTAATTCCTGATTTCAAAGATGTCATGGTTCTATGCTCTGAACTCAGGATTCCATGCTCTGACCTCAGGGTTCTATGCTCTGACCTCAGGGTTCTATAACCTCAGGGTTCTATGTGCTGACCTCAAGGTTCTATGCTCTGACCTCAAGGTTCTATAAACTCAGGGTTCAATGCTCTGACCTCAGGGTTCTATGCTCTGACCTCAAGGTTCTATAACCTCAGGGTTCTATGCTCTGACCTCAGGGTTCTATGACCCCTGGGTTCTATGCTCTGATCTCAAGGTTCTATGCTCAGACCTCAGGGTTCTATTCTCTGACATTAGGGTTCTCTGGTCTCAGGGTTCTATGCGCTGACCTCAGGTTTCTCTGATCTCAAGATTCTATGCTCTGATCTAAGGGTTCTATGCTCTGACCTCAGGGTTCTATAACCTCAGGGTTCAATGCTCTGACCTCAGGGTTCTATGCTCAGACCTCAGGGTTCTATGCTCAGACCTCAGGGTTCTATGCTCAGACCTCAGGGTTCTATGCTCAGACCTCAGGGTTCTATAACCTCAGGGTTCAATGCTCTGACCTCAGGGTTCTATGCTCAGACATTAGGGTTCTCTGATCTTAGGGTTCTATGCTCTGACCTCAGGGTTCTATGCTCTGACCTCCGTGCTAGAATAAAAAATAGCTGATCACAACAAAAGCAGCCATTTGAAGCGGGTGCAGGGGTTTCTCACCTGGCCCTGCCAGTCTGACGTGTTGATGAGGATGATGCTGTCGGGGAGGTGGTTATCAGAGACCAGGATGTGGTTCAGTTGGTCATACACCGTCTTTCTCGGAATCTAGGAAGGAAAAATAAGAAATCGTTTGGATTAAAAGGGGGACCCATATTTTTTAATTTAGGGACCATAAAAAATAAATATAAAATTGTGGAAAAAGAGTGAACACTACTTTAAAGTGACTGAGTTGCTTTGTTGTATTTTATGTTTCACAGAAAGTATTGTTTGGCTCCTCCTGCAGTTCCCTCCTCCTACCTGTAGGTGGCAGCGCGTGTCCAGGGACCGCTCGTTGTCCAGGCTGTTGGCCCGCTCGTTCTGCGGCCTGCTGGGCTGGCGCTCCTTCAGCGACGTGCTCCTGCCTCGCCTCCCTGCCAACTTCGGTTCCTGCCTGCAAACGAAAAACAGCAGAAGAAGAGAGTTGGAGGACTGGAGTGCCAGAAGCAGAGGCAGTCCTCCACCAACGACTCGAAGCCTAAACCCTGTTCTGATCTGGAGGACATGATTACAGAAAGGCATCCACTCATATTAATGAATTATATCTTTTTTTGCCCTTTGAAAAGGCACTATTGATACATCTGTCATGTTCTTCCCTGTGACTTTCCATAATAATGTTTTATGTCAGCTTTAAAAAAAAAACATCCTGCAGATGTAAATCAATGATTTAAAGGAGTGGATAGCTTATGTTTATGTGTTCCTACCTGTTGGATGAAATGATTAGGGACTCTGTCTTGGTCATTTTGCCACTCGGTGGCAGTCGCTCTAGAAATGTGTCCATGTTGTCCATCTCCAGCTCGGTGGTGGGAGTCACCGCCTCGGGCTGCTCCTGAGAGAACACAAGGGGAGAAAACCGGCAGCAGAGTTTATGACGCGAGAGCCGACAGACGTGTTTATGCATTTATGCTTCTCAAATCAAAACACTCTTTCACACAGTAAATGTCTCAACTGTCCCTGATGATTGTAGTTGTTACTCGTTATGATTTACTCTAATAGTGTCAGGGTGTTTGCACTTGACAACAAAGAACTATCTTTTCTCCCTCTCCCGCTCTACTCTCTCTCTATAGATATATATAGATAATTTCTTTCTTTTTTTTACTGACAAAATGTAATATAAAAATATATCAGGAGGTTGTATAATGCATATAATGGACAAAGATAAGACAAAACACATACATATCTATACCCATACATACATATCTATACACACACACACACACACACACACACACACACACTGTTCAGTCAAAACGCTCCCCTGAGCAGCTTGAGGAGTTGATACTCACAAAGGGGGCGTTATCAGACACACCGTCATCTGGAAACTTGGCCCCAGCACACTTTGTTTTCTCCAGGTCGATCTGGAATGAGACGGTGGGAAGGATAATAAACATTACCTGGTTTTGATGGAGCCCCAGGAACTTTGATTTCACATGAAGAATTGTTTCATTCAACATCTCGTGATGGATTATTGGTTCAACAGAAGCCCTACAGTTTCATAAACAAACCCACTTTATAACTGGTTTAAACCTGCAGACTGATGGGAAAATCCTTTACTCTCCTCTACTTCACTAAAAGACGCCCTTGAGCGGCATAATTGGCGTCTTTCGGCTCCAGATGTTTCCTTTTGGTATCAGTGACCCAGTTTGTTTGAGTAAATGTAGAGGAGTCAAGTGAAATGAACTGAAGTCGCATGTTTGAAACCCCTGATCGTCGCTCTCACCGGGCTCGGAGGCTCCCGGTGGCTCCGGCTGCTGTGGATGCTGCCGATCTCCGTTTGAGAGCTGGAGAGGGAGAGACCCTCGAAATATGGCCTGAAACACAAGAAACAATCTGGACTGAAGTAAAGAAAACTAATCTGTTTGTGTCCAGCATTACTATGGACCGATATGAGGAGTTTCCTCAAGGTCAGTAAATCACAAGTACAGCCAATGACGTCACGCTGAACTCAATAAAACATAAATCTTGGACTTTACGCTTTGATTTGCATTTTATGTGGGGTTTTTTTGTCACCCTGCATTGTACATTTATGGAGTTGTATCATGTCTCCTGCAATGAACCTTTCTTGGCAGAAAGACAGGAAGGTTAATTAGATAAGATCAATTCAAAGAATTGAACAAAGCGATAGATCCAGTTTATAATGGAGCTTGACCCACACAGGCGACAGAAAGTCAGGCTTCGTTTTATAGATTTAAAATGGGAAACTAAACTCCTAGAGTACTCTTTTAAGTTTAAGTATGTTTTAATGAAGTGTCCCATTATCTAAAAGGGTTTTGAGAAAGTGTCCTTATACCCTGAAGTAAGTATTAAAACCTAGAGAAAGTTATTTTAAAACAGTGATATTAAAATAGTGCAACATATTGGCTGAGTTCGTGAATTCAGTTTCACGAACAAGGACAACATTCAAAGAGAAGCCGCCTGCTGCAGGCTTTAAAAGGGACAGTTCACCCCAAAATCAAAAATACATATTTCTCCTCTTATGGGGCACTTTTTATACATCTAGATTGCTTCAATATGAGTTGCCGAGTGTTGGATATATTAGCAGTAGAGATGTCACTTTTCTCTAAATATAAATGGACGACATCTAATGTACTCGGCTTGTGGTGCTCAAAGCGGCAAAATAAGGACTCAACAGAAATCTCTCTTTCCATAAATCATGAAAGTTAATAGTAAGTCTTATTTTAGGACTTTCAGCTTTACAATACAATTCAGACTCCATGTGAAGCCATTTTACTTTATTATCATAATTTTCTGGCCTGCAATACCCCACACTGTCTAAGTTAAGTGTTTCAGGAATAAACACAAACATTACTCACTTGAGTTTGGGTTTTGGCGTGCTGAGGACGCTGTCGTCGTCGTCCAGCTCGGGGCCGCTGTCGCTCGGGTTCTCAAACTCGACGCTGTCCAGGTCCAGGTCCTCCTCCTCCACCTCAGGGGGCGGCTCTGCAGGGTCCTGCTCCGAGTCCAGTACCTTCACACACACACACACACACACACACACACGGTCAGTGGCTCAGCAGCTCCACAGCAGAAGCACCACCAGACAGGAACACTCACCTCATCTGAGACTCTGAAGCGCTTCAGAAGAGCCACCACGCGCTGCTTAAAGTTCTGCTGCTAAAACACAGGAGAGCAAACACACGGCCACCAGTCAGTCCGGGAACCAGTTGGGATTTACTCCAGAGCTCTCGGCAAACCAATACGGAGAAAACAGCTCCGGCCGCTGAGCTCCTCCACTTTAGTCATTTTACCGGCAGTAGATGCACTCGCAGTTTTGGTTGGGTATCGATTTCGCTGCGTGAGTTCGTGTGAATCAATAATCAAGCAACATCGTGCCTCATCTGCTTTCTGCGGCTCCGGTTTACTGAGCTCCATGAAACCATGTGACCCACGAGCAAAAACATATTCAAACTGTATTAGAGCTCATTGAAAGTTTCAATATTACTTGAATGAATGAATGTAATGTTAATTTAGAGGTGCGTTCAACTGTAGTTATATTTAGATATTTCACATGTAGGATTTTTGGGAAGCCATGAAGTATTTTCAATTGTCAACTTGGTGTAAAAATCCAAGTCTAGTTGCAGAGTCTTTAATGATTATGTCAAGTCAAATCTAGTCATATGTATAAGTAGTAGCTTTCCCTGGACAAGAGATCCAAACCACAAGGTGTAGTTTCTTTATCTGGCAGCTGGGCCTCATCTCTTACTCGGGTGATGGAGGGGGTCCTCACAATCGACCTCCTCTGCTTCTTTGGCTTCCTCACGTCGTACTCGTCATCCTCCAGATCCTGAAAAGACGCAACGAAGTGTAAAATCAGCCTCCCATAAGACAATTTTATTTACACTGGCTCTACTAAACAAACGATGGCAGATTGGCAGTTAGAGCCTCTTTGTATCCTATTGGCCGACTTGTCCAGGAGGAGGTTAATTGCGTCGCTTTGCATCCCGCCCCCTAGAGGCCTGCTCGCCTCCCTGATGCCGAGGCCGACTCACCTGAACCTGCACGGCGTCGTCGCTGGCCTCCTGCTCCGAGGAGAAGCTCTCGTACTCCTCCTCCGAGTAGTTATCTAAAGCGGAGGACAAGTAGGAAGATTAAAGGCCGGAGTGAGGAGGACGCCTCATACATATTTCAATGACCCTTCTAAAATGTGACACGCAGCCGGGCTCTAAATGAACATACAGTACACTGGATGCTACCTGAATCTAAAATCGCTTTCTGCATGCTTAGAGAGAGGAAAAAGAATAAGCCTGAACCCTGTGATCCCTGCTCCGCGTAGCACATCGAGCATATTCGGTGATTACGATGGCTTCCTGCCGCGTTAACCTCAGAGCACGGCGGTTTAATGAGCGGCAACGCGTACCGGAGCATTTGATCTTCTGTCCTCCCTGCAGGGCGGCCTCCTCGTGGTCTATCGGCTGGCTGGACAGAGAGAAGATCCAGATCTCGGCCACCTTCCCCAGCAGGTCTTTCTGGTTGCTGCAGAGCGGCAGAACCTGGCCTCCCTCTGTCGGGTGCTGCATCACCTGGAGGGGAGAGGCAGAAACATGAGCGCCACTTTCACACTTACATACCATGCACATTCTATGCACTTGATATTTTGATATGCTACTGTTCAATTGTAAATATTCATTCATCCATTCATTCTCATTTATTGCACTGTGTTTACTGTTAAATGTGTATTGCTAAATGTTATGCACCTTCCACCAGGACAAATTCCTTGAATGTGAAAACAAACATGTCAATAATTGGATCTGATTCTGACACGTAGAGAGAGGAACATTTGAGCTCAGTTCTCAGTTGTTTTCATTCTTCACAACCCAAAATACAAGAAATATCCACCCTTTTGGAGACACTGTTTTTTTTGGTCATGCATGAAAATCAGAAATATCACGGCCTCCTCCTGCAGTGAACTCCATAACCCCTCATGGATTGCAGGCCCAGAGCTTTAACACCATTGAATGTTGAACAATCAGATATTACTGCTTCGCTATTCTCGCGGTTAACATCAAATGTCAATGTATTTTCATAAGCAGAAATCCTATTATCATATATTTATTGTCATCCTGATTGTCTGTGCTTTCATTTTATTGTCCATTTTCTTTCTCTCCACCTGTCCCGGGAGAGGGATCTCTCATCTGCTGCTCTTCCTGAGCTTTCTTTATTTTCCTGTTGAATTCTCACGTCTCTGAAATGAGACGTTTGTGATATCAGGCTAGAAAAGTAAACCGGACTTGACCACGGGCTGTTTCTTTGACCTCGTCGACACAAACCTACACACTCGCGCCTGGGAGCCGCGCAGTTTGACCACCCACTGTTTTCCTTGCAGTTTGAAACTGAGGCTCCACTAAAGCAGCAGCGTGGTATCCAGTGTTCACCGAGTGTCAGTCAGCATGGACGCATTTTACACTCCGGGTCACTTCAGGACGCCGCCGCCCCAAATCTGGAAGAGCCTCTCTGCTCTGTGTTGTGTGAGAGCCTCTTTGTATCCTTGAGTTGAAAAACTGAGAACCATTTCTTTCTTGTGGTAAAGCAGCTCCAGCTCTGCATGTGTTTTTCTTTTCTTTTTTCTCCCCTCACAGGCGCCGATATGTTTTCTTTCTCCGTACCTCAGCTGCCGAGATGCGACCTTGATAAGCTCCACTGAGCTTTGTGAGCGATATGCGAACTCCTGAGTGCATCATGGAAACTAGGATGCTCACCTGAAGGAAGACTTTTATTCATGTATTCTTGGTTATTTGACACACAAAAACAGAGGAGTTTGTTTCTTCACTCCTTTAGGGGGAATTTGAAGAAAAGGAAAAAGAAGCAGGTTTGTACTAAAATAAAGTGAAATTATCTGAAGCCTTTCAAAGACAGAGCTATTATTTCCAGACTAATTAAAGGGCACTTTAAAGGGACTTTTTTAAGAAAGCTTCTCAAAGAGCCAGGACTTAAAGTACACGAGGCTCAGCCCCTGGAGGACAAAGTCTCCTAATGTCAACCAGCAGCTTTAACATCCACCATTTCCTCATTATATTTTCACTAACAGCCTGTTGCACCTTTGTGCTCCCTCCTCTCCTGAGACTTCAAGACTCAACAGAAAAGTGCAGCTGAAGTGACCCTGTTATCCTCCACACCCACACCATGCAAACAACATCACACGCCATCACCCACACAGACACGGATGCAGGTTTGTTGGAGCTGTACCTCGGCCATATCAATAGATCCCACTGCCAGAGTCTTGTAGCCCAAGATAGTCCGGTTCTTGTATCTCTTCCGCCTTTGCAGCAGGATCTGCAGCTTGTTTCCTTCTCGTTTTAGGAAGTGAGGGTACTGAGGGAGAGGAAACAGGGAAGAAGAAAACCTAGAATTCAACTGGTAGCTGATGGGGTTATTGGATTTTTTTCTTATTGTCAACAAATCCCATAAAAAAGACCAGAACCATCAATTAATTGAGCTTTTCTTTTTAAATATTTACATATATGAATATCCCCTCTTCCCTATGGAGTTCTATTGTTGCACAAAAACTATTATAAACACATAAGTGAGCCACAATGTTACATGTTCCTTTATTACAATGAACTGCAGGATATTTTTGACTGCTGCTGTAAATATTATATATATTATATTAACCAGAGCGCCAAATCAGGGGCTGAAATAGTCCTACAAAAAACACACACAAAAAAACACACACAAAAAAACACAATTTACTACTTGTGCTTTAGGTATTTCTTAATTAAACTGAGCCAGTGGGAGGAGTCTCTGGTGAAATAACCAGAACTGTTGGAACTGTAAGAAGATCATTGAGAAGATATGTTTTTCATAAAACCGCCGTCCTTTGCCATTTCAAGGAAATTACTTCCTTCTTTAAAAATGAAAGTATTTATTTGTGACTTGTTTTTACATCTTCAGTTGCAATGAGGTTAGCCAGAGGACTCGTGAAGCATTGGCAGAGCGACTTGTTTGTTTGGATCTTTTTAAAGAATTTGTTGACAATAACAAAAACATAGATTCTCAGCAAAATAGAAGAAAGAAGAGCATCACATTTAACGGATATGTAAGTTTGAGCCGTTGTGATGGCAACAGGTGCAATAAAACTCATCCCACACACACTGAACTCTCTAGGGTCTCACTCGAATGAGAAACAAACATCAGATATAGAAGAGGAAAAAATGAGAGCAACTATAAAATGTTTATGTTCATCATATTTTCCTTTACCTGCAGCGAAAAGGTGAGCGCCAGATCGGTCTCCACGGACCCACTGGGTGGCAGCACTATCTCATGGGACCTCAAGATGCGTTTGGAGCCCTGTGAAATAAATGCTTAGTGTTTAATTCAGTGGGAGCTCTTCCCCTGGAGGTCCTCTGCTTCTCTGCTGCTGCAGACACAGTGCAAGGAGTAGAGGAAGGCAACAGGACTCACACATTTTAAAACACGTGGAACATTTCATGTAAATCACATGTGCCTCACAGTGATGATACGGTTTCTCAAAGCAAAGTATTTTAGTATTTTAAAGTATGTTTGATGCATTCAACCTCATTTCTGCTCAGGTTTGATTATTGTCATATGAGAACATATCTTAAACAAAACTTTACTTTATGATGTTCAGCATACTGGATTAAAGTGTCTTGAGAATAAACATTTAAATTGGTCCACAATAGAATATAAACCATTATGGACCTTTCTTCTGCCCTTCATCAGGGACTGAGAATTAAAGGACCTGTTACTACCTGTTCTGCTGTGTCCGTCTGTGTGCAACATACCTGGATTTTAACCGCTATGACCACAGAGATCAGCTCTTTATCAAGTTCCCTCATCACAACCAGCTTCTTCAGGGTCAGACTGCACAATCTGAAGTGAGAGAGATGCAGAAAAAAAACAACTTTCGATGAGCACCGCTGGACCGCTTTTAAATAAAATGCACAATCCGTGGATTCATTAAACAGTTCACAGCTCAGCAAACACAGCACCTGCAGATCAGTAGAAAGGTTTAAAACCTTTAGTGGGAACGTGCATCGAACAACGTTTCCTCAGACAACGATTTGTGTTAAATCAAACAAAATGTTACTCTTCATTTTATTGCGTTTTCTTGCAATATCCAAGCAATATGTGTCCATTTCTCCTCTACATGCAGATGGTCTTTTCTAAATAAACTTCCTTTTCTCAGGAAACTATTCAGTTTGAGTAAGTCGCAATTATAGCAGCGGATGCTGGATGAGTCACCCGCAAAAAGAACTGCAAAGAGTACCTTTAAATAACAAATATGCACCAATACCCATCAGTTTCCGCCTCAAAAGTAAACGGGGCGAACCGTGCTCTTTATTTCTATAAAAGAATGGAATTAAAACATCATGACCTTTCGGTTATGAGG
Source organism: Cottus gobio (assembly GCA_023566465.1). NCBI lineage: Eukaryota > Metazoa > Chordata > Actinopteri > Perciformes > Cottidae > Cottus > Cottus gobio. The sequence continues at coordinate 6,793,369 of CM042228.1, forward strand.
CAGCCGGCGGGCCACCTTTAAAAAACTAAACTGAACACTGGAGCAACGGCAGAAGAATTGGCCACAGAAACATTTCAAAATTCCTACACTTGTTAGAGTACATTAATGTGACCCGAGGGTGTCGTGGCGGGCTGAGCTAAATCCTCTGTGACCATCATTTCGTCTGATTGGTCCAGCAGACGGGCCTCTCTGAATAGAGACACTGGATAGAGGGGGGGGGGGCATTGTTAGTGCGACGTGGTGGTTGGATGGGAGGTGTGTGTGTGTGTGTGTGTGTGTGTGGGGTGGGGGGCTGCTTTAACAAGCCTGTCACGATTCTTTGAGACACTTCCTCAAAAGACGAAAGTGAAAAAGAGACTTTTTTTTCCCCCTCTTTGGTTCCTTTGACTGAAGCAATCAGGAGAGCTGCTGTGAACAGGCTCACAATCTGGAGGCCCAGTTACTCCATTTATCATCCAGCTCTTCTTGGGCCTCGTTAACGGTGAAATGACATCACTGCTCAAGTATTCGGGGGCACGACTACGCGGCTTCGACAGCGAACGTTTCTCATCAGGGTAAGACACGTGGGTCCAAAACCGCCGTGAGTGACAATACACAACACATCAATATCCTGTCACTTAGTGAATGCACTGAGGGCCTGTAGCTCAACTCCTTTCCGACTCTACTATTTTCAGATCTGGAGGCAAAACACCGACAGCTAGGTGAGGCCTAAAAAACCAGAGAAACCGGCGGCGCTACCAAGTCGAGGGCGTTCACTGCGCGGCTCGCTGAGTGACATCACGCAGCATCAATCAGCCTCGAGAGGCAGCGAAACGTCGGGGACGCAGAGAGGAGAAGCGTTGACAATGGCAGGTTTGAAGACCCCCCCGGCAGGCTGAATGAAGACCTTTCTCCTGTTCAGCCGAGCCCAAGAAATCTCAAGCACAATGGACACAAGCCAATGAAGGCCGGCATTGTCTTCTGCCCTCGCCAGACAATACGCAGCTTTCTCTCGCTCGCGCTTCGTATTCTGGCCCAGCGGTGCCAAGCCCACAGCTCCATCTATTTCAGTTATGCTAGGTGGCTGGATGTTGGTTTGCGTAGGCGGCCAAATGATATCTGCCACACAGACTGCTCTGCTAAGAAGTCACTTTTTTTTTTTTATTCCCTCACAATGGATTTGTCATACAAGTGCTGTGTGTGCAGCTCATCCGCCCAGAATGAACAGCATGGAAATTATATATTTCTAATGAAACGCCACTTCATTTGTAAGAGGATCTGTGCTGACCCATTTCTCTTTGGATAGTGGTGTAAAACCATGAGATCAGCCTTCAGATGTTTACAGACAACTCTTAATCACACATATCCAGGGGTTACTCGAGACACTTCACACACATTTTCTTTTAACAAATGCAAATTGAGGCCGGCGAAAATCCCCCAGCAGAAGAATAACTTGTGCTTGAAAACCACTAATGTCTGTCCATCGCCTTCCACAAACACACAGACGACACAGATGGATGGGTTATGTCAGGACTAAGGTTTTGTTTGCACTCGTAGACACTCGCTTCCACTGCTCTCTAACAGATCGCTGAACGGGTGCACTGAGATGGGATGATAATGCACCCAGAGAGGGGGACTCGAGTCTGAGAGTCTGTATTTAAAAGGAACAGTGCATTCATTTTGCGTGTCCTTCATATTGTATTGTAGTTTAAAGCAATCATATACCAAACAACTAATCCATGCTGACACGGTGTGCTCATAGATAAAGGAGTGATGATAACACAGTGGCCTGCATGCTTTGAATCTCTCAGACACAGCTGTGCATGGTTCTCAGCAGACCGATGGCATGCAGCAGATGATAGAAAGCTCATTACAAACTTAAGAGACTTGCAAAATATGACTTGTGAGCATCTGCACACGAGGACTGAACGTCATGCCTTCCATTGACGTCCATGAAGTCACTTGACCGAGAAGATTACACGCATGCACAGAGAGAACAGTGGGTTTACATCTTTTCAACATCTGGAATGTGTCATAAAAACATCTGGCTGTGTATTATGGTAATATGATTTTTGATTACATTTACATTTAGCCTTTGTGACATCAGCTAACGATCACCCATGAGGCGATGAAGCAGTTCAGCCTAATTGGGTTTAAAAAGACAACATCTACCAGGATATAACACTGATTAAAACCAATAATTAAAACGTTTTTCGATGCAACGTCACATCTTATTGCATTTCCATCTCATCAAAAAGTTGGGAAAGCCGTGAGAAGTTATCAACAGTAAGTGGAGCCCGGGCAACCTCCCTTTTCCTTCCTGGATCCACAAAGAATGATATATATCAGAACAACACAGCCACGTGCTGTGGTTTCCCACAACATCTGCTGCTGCACTTGTACACTCTGAGCTGAAGCCGAGGGCTCGCTCACTGAACCAGCTAATGCATTCGTGCACCGAGCTTCTGTCTGTGTGTTCACGGACACACACTCAACACACAGCGGCTGCCATGGCGCTGCAGCAGAGCAACCTGTTCCCTGTTCTGTGCCCTCGCTGCAGCCCCAGAGGGCCATGCCAAATCCTGATCCAGTGGCCCGCTCGGCACAGATGCTCCAGGGGGGGGCAACAGGCCCAGCAGGGCACTGTGATAGCACAGTCACAATCACTTCATCTGCCAAGAGCAACAAACCAACAGGAATTTGTTTTGGTGTCACTGATGCAGAGACGTGTCCACAAAGTGCTGCAAACAGAGCAGAGGGACAACAGGAGATCGTAAACGCATGTAGGTTCTGCTGCGCTGATCCTTCCTCTGAGAGGACGTTCATTGTAAAGAAAACCGCTGTAGATAAGCACTGAACACAAAGTACAGCTGACGTTGATGAGAGGATATCCTTCGTTTTTGCAGGTATTCGTTTTTCATTAACAAGTAATATTTTTAACTGATGATCGGATGAAAAGTTAAGGAACCATCAAAGTGATTATTGTTCATCGGGAGGGGCCGAATAGCTAGAAGAGAAGAACCAGAGGAAGTTCACAAAATAAAAGCATTTCCGAGCAGTAGTCCGTTGCAAGGCCGTGTTCCTTATGAAATAACAAAAGAAGTTGAAAAACAATTCGAGAGACACGATCAGCAGAAATGAGGAGGCGCAAGTTTGGGTTACAAGAGATGACACCTGACACCTGACTCTAACCCATGAGCGTTTCCACTCATTGATCTGCTTGTTTCTGGACGTGCTGACACTCGAGGAACACAGATACTAACGGTCGGAAAACTATTCAATTTAATTGTAAAAAAAAAAAAAAAAACGTTTCTATTTCTGGGTGCAAGAAAAACTTTAAATATCTAAATTTTACATTTTAAAATCTAGAATTGTTTTTTGTGAGAGTGAAGTCAGAGAGGAGAAAATGGACAAATAACATAAATATCTGGAGGTTCAATTTCAACTTCTGGATTTGCTCCCTCTGTTGAGAGGAGAGTCGGGCAACCGAGCCCCGGGAGCCCCGCTGCATCCATAATGAGATTTCCATACTTCACACTGCCACTTCCTGCTCGGACCTCACCCACACACAGAAGCCCTTAAAATAGAAGCTTGGACGCGATGTAAGAATCGAGTTAATAGCGTATCAGATATCTTGAGAGCAATCGTAGGGCTTCCATTTGATACTCGACTGGACGTTGGGTATTCCACCTTATGAAGGAGACATTTTAGAGACCTTTTAGCTCAAAAGCTGTTTAAAAAAACATTAAAAGAAGCATTATTATTTAGCTAAATAAGTCAAAATAAGTCTAAATTATGAAGTGGAGATGATACCCAACAGCAGCAATACTGTCTGTAAACTGTATGTTTGAGTTTGAGGCTCAGATAACGTTGCAAAGGATAAATTATGGGATTGATATATCCAAATGCATTATTTTTGAGGACATGTCAGCCAAGCTGGGACAGAGTTTACAGGTTTTATTTAAAGTCCCAACCCTCAACTGTGGTGCTCTGTAGTAGTATTGAGGGACAGTCAGTGCACTGGTCTAGTGCAGGCAAAATCCATGGATAGGGAAACGGCAATTCAGTGATTAAAAAAACATTCAATATCATCCTCAGAGATTGGATACGTCTTTGAAAGAAAATCCAATTTTTCTGAATCTGCTGAATCGAAATTGGATTCAGGCCTACACTGCAACGTTCAACAACACTTCAAGGCTGAGCAGCAGAAGAAGAAAATCACTTCAGAGCACAGCAGTCATGACTCTCCTGACGCTGCAGCCCTGCCAGAGTGAGGCAACTTCATTGTTATTATTCTGTCCTGAATCTGACATCTGATCTGGACTTGTTCATTCGTGTTTCTGAGAGTCAGGATTGAATCAATCACAGATTAAAAAGACAGATTTGGGTGTAATTTGGTACAATTTGTCCCCAGTAACTTCAGCATGCTCCAATCCTAAAACGACACACGAATGCTGCTAAATGAAAACATATTACCAAGCTAACTATACACGTGTCAGTGTATAGTTAGCTTGGTAACATCAACTATCAGCCAGCACTTCCTCAAACAGTAATGTTTCAACACCAAAACCTTTGCTCTCATATACAGAGTTCTGTTTATAGAGAATATATGCAGATTAAAATGCCAGCTTGCTAAAAATAATGTGAACATGCTAATATGCCTATGTTAGCAAGCTAACACGTTTAAACGCTAAACATTGGCATGCAGCCGAAGTTCACAAAGGGCAGTTTAGACTGAAAGTTCCTCCAGAGAGGTCACACTAAGATACGTGTTAATTAGTGAGCTTTAAGGTAGTGTTAGAAAATAATGATTTTTAGTGCTCCTAGTGAGAGCTAGAGAGTTTACATTGGAGGGTCAAGACAAATAAATAACTCTGTATGGATTATCAAATATTGAATGGATGACACTGTATGTACTACACAAATGTATTAATTAGAATTATGAAATGTATTGAGTGATTGTGGAAGGAATCCTGAAAACATCAGGAGCCCACAAACAGTTACGCAGCCTGAAGATTGGAGCAGATAGATAAGGAGGACGTGCTCAAGAATGTGAGAGGGGGTTGATTGAAGTCCTGAGCACTGTTGTTTAAGCGAGAGGGGGTTTGGTTTGACCAACACCAAAAGGACGAGGTCTTGTCCAATCAATGGACTGGAAGAGATGCCAGCCAGAGGAAGGGGGGCTGACCCCAAACCTGGCAAAGCTGAGACATTTTTGAACTTAACAGTAGTAAGGGATTTCCTTTTCTTTTTTTACCCTGGACAGATCACCAGGCTAGCTGGCTAGCTTGTTTCTAGTTGTCGTGCTAAGCTACTGCTTCATAACTCCATACTTAATGCAGAGACATGATATTGATATTAAACTTCTTATCCAACTTTATTTCCCAAAATGTCTCCATCTTTAGGCAGAGCGACCTTCTGTTCTCTGTGGCTCAATGACTCTAAACCTTTACTTTCCTTTCAATCTTCTCATGGATTCACACCGGCTACCGTTGGGTCACTTTGACATTACCACACCACGCCGGCCGGCTGAGTCCAGATCAAACCAAGAAGAGCAGAAGGATCTGATTACCCCTAATATTTGAAACACAAGACCAGCAGTAAGATCGACAGATGCTGTACATAACACACACACACACACATCTAGCCTTACATGAACACACCACTGACGGGAACGTCTTGGGGTGCTTTGGGATTTGTTAATGTGAAGTAAGTAAATTAATGGGTCCAAACTGACCTCTATTGGTTTGACACACACACACACACACACACACACACACACACACACACACACACACACACACACACACACACACACACACACACACACACACACACACACACACACACACACACACACACACACACACACACACACACACACACACACACACACACACACACACACACACACACACACACACACACACACACACACACACACACACACACACACACACACACACACACACACACACACACACACACACACTCCAGGGTTGCCATGGAAATACTTTTTTTTTCTGCTTCTCTGATGTAGGTTAAATATCAGTTATGTATAAAGTAGAGTGTAGTCACACAGTGGTGTGTGTGTGTGTGTGTGTGTGTGTGGAACCTCCTGAATGCATTAAGACTTGAAGCCCTTTATATTGCACTTCTTCTGCTCTGACATCTATACTCTGAGTCTGTAGAGCTGCAGCTTCAAGGGCTCAGCGACGCGTTTCACTGCCACCTTTATCCCTTTTATGTAGTCAGTTTCTTTCTACTTTCTCTTTTGCAGTCTATTGGCAACAATCAACATCTTTCGTCAACGTAATTTAGTGATAAACCTATTTGTGTTATATGGCTGCCTCCCAAAAGCTCTCCGATTGCAAACAAACTAATGCAGCTCAGTGACATTGGACTGAGTGCTGCCCTGATAACGGACACAGGCTGAGACAGTGACTCAGCAAAACTGCCCACGGTTGATCAAAAGCTGTGTTTGGCATGTAGTTATTGACATTTCCCTTTAATGTCCCTCGAGCTCTGGCTGGAGTACTCTGGCACTATGAGGAGGGCAGAGCGGTGCAGACGTACGCGTTCCCCAGAGCCTCGTTTCAGTGTGAAATATTATTTCAGCCAAGTACCCCCTAACCAGCGCAAAGCATTTTTGGCTGAAAAAAACAATGTAATACACAGCGCTGTACCATCAGTGTCCAATTTAATATAGAATATATACAATTCAGTTTAAGAACTTACACGTATATTATTGAATATTTATTAAATAACTATTTTTAAAAAAGGATATTTGATTTTATGCTAATTTTAAATATATATTTTTAAAATCTTAAGTACTCTCTGGGGTGCCTTCAAGTACCCCGAGGGGTACTAGTACCCCCATTTAAGAACCACTGCCCTAGAGGAGGCATGAAGACCTGGTGTGGCAATGCTTTAAATGCTGGGATTCCTAAAAGAAGACAATCTTTGTCCAAATACAAACAGTCCCGTTGTAACGTTTCTGTTAATGTTCCCAGTGGAGACTCTGCTGGTGGGCATTAACCAGGACAGGAAAGGTTCTCTGCTGTTCTTACCCCCTGGAGGTCCTGCAGTGGGAAACCACCTGCGTACTGGAGACCGGTTCAGCATTTAAGTTCCAATGAGCCTCATTAGTCTCCCGTCAGGTCAGGTGGTTTCCTGGGCCGTTGACTTTCCAACGTTGTGAATGTCATGGTCATGAATTAAGAATATAACACGGAAGGATTCGGATCAGGGTCAACTTGGTTTGATGATTAATTAATATTTGACAAATGTATTTAGGAATAACTTGAATCATTAAACGGTAATACAATTTTGAAACCTTTGAATCGAGGAACTCCTGACGATTTTGGGCAGATTCTTGCTTTATAGTCCAGCCTTAATAATGATGTACAAACATGGATGATTTACGGGATTATGGATGCATACTGAACCAGATAGTGAAATGTCACTAAAATAAACGTGTCTCAAAGAAACTCAAAATAACCATAAAGACACACAATTACCACACAGATACAAAACATCTACAAAAAGACCCAAAACCTGAGATGTGTAATGACTACAACGCGGAACAATAACAAAAACAGGCGACGCACCTGTAAAGTCGAAATCCTTCAGGTTGTGCCATGTTGATACATATTGGGCATCAAAATATGCCTCGTCTTGGCCTATATTTTTAATTTTGAGGTCATTAAACTCTTTAACTCTTTCTTTATTTCACAAATGTTTTTAGTTAGACTTAATTTAGATCATAATCTGATGACTCGGCTGCATTGTTGCCTGCATTCTAATATTTGCCGTTACTGTGGTAACTAGCATTCTAATATTCCATGCCCACCGATTTAGAAGGTACAAAAATACAGATGCCATTTATTAAAAGGTCCCATTTTGCAAAAAACATTTTGTATTATGCCGCAGGTCGAGGTGCACACACCGTCCCTCTTCAGATGTCACAACTAAACAATAATTAGACAATTCCACAGTTTCAAATGTGTCCCGGTTTATATGAATGACGTCAGCTGACAGGAAGTAAACATGGACGAAGGTGTTGCCTAGCAACACAATCCCATTGAATAGGAAGGGTAAAGCTATAATTAATTCATACAGAAAAATAAAGAGCATGAACCTGGAAATGAGCATAACATGTGTCCTAATTTAAATGTTGATCAGCACTTTGAGTGCTTTCAGTAGTTATGGTATCACATGTATGCAAGTTAAACATGAGGATTACTTTACATTCATGTTTTTGTTTCAGTTTGACAAACTGTTGTTGGATGTTTGTGACTGAACACCATTGTCTACCTAGGAGAAAGTGGGAGTTTTTATTGTCTAAATGTGTTTAAATGCTACATCTGTTGTGTGTGTTTATCCATTCTCTCATCTGAACATAATCGTGTTTAGTATTCAACATCATCTCGCCTGAACCCGCCTCTCAGGCAGCTCATATTTTTCCCAGTTGCATTAATGTTGGATGAAGTGAAGTGACCTAAATTCTCACGTCTCTTGGGGTTCAGGAAAACCAACATCCCTCGTTCTCTGTCCATCTCTCTCTCTCTCTTTCTCTCTGATACAAACCATCTCTCACTTTGTGACTCAATGAGAAAAAATGGGAAAACAAGCCTTCAGAGACACTTTGAAAGCAACTCCTCATCTGCAGAAAGTTAGTGTATTAAAGATATGCTATTTCCCAAAACTTGGAGCATCTCTGATAGAAGACAGTACCTTTCCCATCAGACCTCAGATCCTTCACCCGTCAGTGAATGAAATATGTCACATGGGAGGTGCCACTGGCACAGGTACCCATAGAGCATCTTACTCTCTCTATGGCATATAAACCTTCTGTTGAGACTTTTTTCCTGCAAATAGTTTACGGTATTTAAACTTAATGAAAGAGCAAAAGGCGCGTTATATAAACCCAACGGAAGCTATACGATTCGTCTACTTCAGTGCATCACCGATGTGGACCCATTGTTTTCATGAATGTGGAGGAAACCTGCTGCAGCCTAAAGTAGTTCATAATCATCCCTCTGGCAGGTGACATCAAAACCTAAAACCTTTAGTGCACTTAATTTAGCTTTTAATCACTCTGCTGTTCAAGCAAAAAAAAAAAATCACTTCAATCACTGGAGCAGCTTACACGTCCATCAACTGTCGTTTTGAATCCAAGTGAACCCACATTATGACTAAATTGCTCTGAATGACTAAGTTAAATGCCACACACTCATGCACGCACACGTATTTCTCCAGCGCTTGAGAGCCAGCAACATTTAAGATGTGATGGTAATTGCTGTGCGTTTATCTGTTCACACACCTGTCTGTGCCTCCACAGTCTGTGCCTCCCTCTCTGTGAGGCAACATGGCCTCATCGCACCCTTTCGAACCCAACAGGGAGATTTTGGTGATCTCGCACCTGTCGCACAGTGCAGACACACACACACACACACACACACACACACACACAGGTCAACTGTCACTATCACAACCGGTGTCACGCATGCTGCAGCTTACTGTGCGCTACAAACAGTGTGCATGTAAATACTGAAAGGAGATCTTTTCGCATGCTTTAAGAACCAAGAGGGTCGAAGAAGAAGGAGCAAGCGCCCACATGGGACATGGCAGGCCCACACTGAAACCAGAGACGCAAACATTACAGAGGAATTCTGCATTCCAGCTATTTAAATACACAGACACGCACACACACACACACACAAACTGGAATGACCGACATGCCATACCAACACCTCCTGTAACACCACAGCCACCGGCCTCTCCGCCGCATGTCTCAGGATGAAGTTATAAACAAGATGCATGAGGGAATGCTCTCTTTCAAGACATTTCTGCTCTGTTGAGCATTTTCAGAGTGAAGAGAGGCGGAAAAAGGTGAGCGAGAAGAGGGCCGAGTCTGAAAAGCATTCTGATGGGTCACCGTTTTGGCATGTACAAGAAATGAGTCTGCAGCACTGCACTATAATTTTGAAAATAGCAATACTGCAATGTAGAAATACTCAACTTCAAAGAAAAAGTCCTGCATTCAAAATCCTACTTAAACCTTCAATAACTGTTTATTTTTTTGGCCCATAAGTGAAGCAGGAAGAAGTCAGACCGCTGCCGCCGACCACCAGCCCACTGCTTTCTGTATTTTCTGGGTTTCTTGCTACAAGGAACAGCTTTCACAATACACTTATCCATTGTAGAATACAGAAATACTGGTTATTGCAGATCCTAGAAACATAACCCAGTTTAAATATTGTTATTTTCTTGGGAAAAACCACAGTGATACTTGTCCTATTGACCTCAACATACATCTTTATCAGCCATTAGCGTTTCCCAACACCGGCTTCGACACAGAGGTCATGACAGATTGACCTCTGTTGAAATCAAACCTCAGTATAGTGAGATAGTCATTAATAAGGGCAACACAATAGGACACAATGACCTTGCTCTCTAAATATAATCTGAACACAATACAACACTGTGCAGAATTTAACATTTGCATTTAGAATTGCACGATACATGATAGAAACATACATTTCATCATTGCTTTGTTTCCCTCAGGGTAAGAATCTGTTCACCAAAATGTGATTGTTATTCTGTATTTCCAGAAGAAGAAACCGACGAAGGGACGAGGCCAAGCGCTGAAGTAAAAGCTATGAATTGTCAAGAAAGGCTCAGAGTGATGATTAGGCAGTCTTGTCTTGTTTTTCTTCCCTCCTGTGGGTTGGCATTATCCTGACGGAGAGAGGCATGGGGCGAGATGCCAGCAAGCCTTAGGATGCAGAGTCCTGGGCTGGATCAGCTCCCATAACTCAGGGGTCACAAGCCAAAAGAGGTTGGGAACCATTGGTCAAACCTTATAAAATGCATTTGTCTTTAAAAAGTGTTTGTTTTAAATCTAAAACCGTAATCTGAAAAAGGTAACTATATCTATATACTCATTATATTTGAGAAAAAAAAGTAGACTTTCCCCTCTGAATCATGGTATTATGGTTGAAGTATAAAGTTAAGGCTTCAGATGGTTTGGGACACTGAACCAGGATGCCGATTGGTCGGAACCACTGAGGTTCGGACACAAACCCAATCCTCGCTGATCTTGTGAGAATCCAGCTGTTGGCGAGGTCAGTATGAAGTGGCAGGAAATGGTTTTACTCGACCTCAACGTGTATTTAAGTGCAGAAGCCTACATGAGTAATGTACTCATCATCAACACACACGCACGAGGAAGAACCAACAGTGATTCTGATTGGACGCAACAATCTTTCCTCAAGAATGACAGTGACTCAGCCCTCAACATCACTAATTCACACGTCAAATAAAAAACTAAAAAAAGACATCTGTATCTGTTAATTAGAGGAGAGCTGATGGTTTATTCTTCCTTGACAGGTGCAATGAAGACTCTTGTTTCTTACAGTGAGCGATCCAGAGGCCCTCCATCGCCACACAGGAGGAACGACAGCGACAGTCGGAGGGTAAGAGACTCTAATGACTGCTGTCAGGACGGATCAGGGGCGAGTGAGGGGACCCCACTGAAGAGGGCCGGCTCAACATGGATGACATCATGAGGGCCAATGTGGACCTAAAATAACTGACCAGAGGCAACGTCAACAACAACACTTGGAGGGGCAACGTATCGAGTGAAAGGTGGGTTATAGATTATGTTATTGTTTCATGTGAGGATCCATGTGCAAATACCAAAGTACATTTACCAAGTACTGTACCGAAATACTGTTTTGATATACTTCCATTTATGCCAATTTATATTTCTGCTTCAATACATTTCAGAGAGATGGTGTATGTTTCTCTTCAATACATATTATTTAAGAGCTTTAGCTATTTAAAAAAATATAATTTCACATTTCAAAATATAAAATAAGTTGAAAAAATATGACTCACTTGTAGACATTACACTACCAAAAATATAGGAAGTAGTTCAAATTAGGTCCATCGTGACCAGCGACAAAATTAAAGTGACACCTTTATATTAATAATTATAATGATCCAGCCTGATTTTTCTCTTTTTTTAAATTGAAATCTTTTCATTCTTGTTATTATTTTCCTTTTTACTGCATTAAGTTACCCGTTTATTAGCTACACATATAGCTAAACCAGATGCAGACTAATATTAATAAGAGTCCTGCAATAAATCCAACCTAGAGGAAGGTTACAATGTTCAGATGTAGCGAGGTTGATTCAACCGTAAGATCCTTATGGACGCTGTTTCTGTCTGACTGATTGGTATTAAATGTCAAACTTTCCCTTTAAGACGCTGCAGCCTGATGGTTGCTGCACGGTTCAGGCTAAAGTGAGGCCATTAGCATATAGTTGGAAGTTGACCCTTAACCACTGCAGGAACCAGGATTCACTCACTGAGCTGCATGACAGGCCTGCTAACACCCCGATAACAAGAAATGTCCAATGCTGTGGGAGGCAGACCAATCAGACGAACTGTACCACACACACACACACACACACACACGTCTGCCGTGGTTCCTTCCCATTCTTCAATCGTGTGCTGGGGGCTCTCCAGCGCTCAGCTGCTCATGCAATATTCAGCTGTGGGATTTACCGGCTGGCCGGGGAGACGGTGTAGTGAAGAGACAGAGCAGAGCTTGGAAGGGGTGTGTGTGTGTGTGTGTGTGTGTGTGTGTGTGTGTGTGTGTGTGTGTGTGTGTGTGTGTGTGTGTGTGTGTGTGTGTGTGTGTGTGTTGTCATGAAGCTCGGGACACTCTGAGCCCTAAAATAGATTTCAGTTCAACCTGTCAAGAAAGGGCGGCTTTGACAGGAAGAGCTGAGAGTGAGTCTGCTGAATGTGTGCTGAAGTGCAGTACACACACACACACACACACACACACACACACACACACACACACACACACACACACACACACACACACACACACACACACACACACACACACACACACACACACACACACACACACACACACACACACACACACACACACACACACACACACACACACACACACACACACACACACACACACACACACACACACACACACACACACACACACACACACACACACACACACACACACACACAGTGCAATACACTTATTGATGAGAGTTCGATAAGAAGATTGATTCCACTCTCGTCTCTCAACGCAGCTGGTTAGCTTAGCTTAGCATAAAGACTGGAAACAGCTAGCATGGCTCTGTCCAAAGGTAACATAACCCCAGCAGCACCTATTAAGCTCACAAATTAACATTATTTGTCTTGTTTTGATTGATCCAGTTCTCAGTCAAGTTTTCTTTAGTATCAAAGGAATTGGGTGATGGCTATCCGTACATCCGTGGGCACATTGCAAACAGAAACTGCTAACAGCTGATTCTGCACACTTATGAGTGTGTTAATTCAAGAGTATTTCACAAAATGCTGAATCATTTCTTTAACATGCTGCGTTGACCTTCCATCTTCCTAATGTCTGCTTCTCAGAAAACAAGAACACATTTATTTGGAGTTAAAACATGTCCAGGGTGTGTGACGGTCATAAGAGGTCACATGACAACTCCCTAACTATGAACTCACACTATGAACTCGACATAAAAGCACACGTGTATTTACTCTCACATTCATACATAAGCGGTGTCCCTCTGTTGCTTATGAATAATAAACAACTGGAGGCAAAGTCTGAACTCCGTCCTGAGCGCAGGCCTCGCTTCCTATAAATCACGCTCATATTTGCTTATTGAATCTGTGTCAGTAGATCATTAAGCGCTGAAGGCCAACGGAGCGACAAGAGATAGACGCCGCTCTGCTTCAGCCTTTTCACGCCTCTCGCTCCGTATTCACAACAACAGGCTTTTATCATGCGAGGAGGTGAGGGGGAAACGGAGGCTTTCCCTCCACGGTACCAAACACAGGAATGCCATTACTCGTTAGGTGAGAGAAATACGGGCAGAAAATTATGCTTTTAATGTTTTATCTTTGGAGCACAGAGGGACAAATGGAGGCTGGGATACATGGTATTTCTTAATTGGCTTTAAAAAGGGAGGAAATGTGCATGAAAGGAAGCCAATGTGAATGAATGTGCACACATGAAAGCTGGAGCAGAAAGAGCGAAATAGAGGAGAAACATATGACATCCCGTTTGATGCATGCTGAAATAAACAGTATAACACCTGTTTATTCAGTTGCATGTATTAAATTCATGAAAAGAAAAAAAAAGGGCAAATGAAAATCAGATGTGGCAGATGGCTGCCATTTTTATGACGTGCATGCACAATTAACCAGAGAAGAAGAAGAAGAAAACATCAGCTGTATTTCAACATTGGATTCACTTAAATTGGTTCGGTGTAAACAACCTGCAGTTGTGTGCATGTGTGTGTGTGTGCACGTGTGTGTGTGTGTGTGCGTGTGTGTGTGTGTGTGTGTTTGTCTGTGTATGAGACAGTCAGAGAATTTTAATTTTTAATTTGGTCAGCAGGATAATAACAAGCACAACATGAAATTGTGCAAGCTTCAAAAGGAAAAAGCCCCAGGGTTATGCAACATAAAGGGCGTCGCAAAAGGAAAAATGATAAAAAGCAAACCTAAATTGGATCGGACAGACACTAAACGACATCTCCATTTAACTTCAAACCGAACCCAAACTGCGCGTTAAAAACTAAATCCATTGGTAGCAGGTTGTGGCAGGGTTCGACGTCCGGGTCGCGGGATTCACAGGACAGAGACGTAGCGTGAGTTTTTAGTTTGTTTTTATTGTGCTCTTGTGCTCGTGCTCGCTGTCGTCGGGCCTCGTTCCGCTCTCATTCTTCCCGCTGTCACTCTGGCCCGCCTTCTTATTCCTGCTCGCACACACGCACACCCACGCACACACCCACACACACACACACACACACAGGTGCCGCTCATCAGTCACAGGTGCCGCTCATTCCCCTATTCCCCGCACCTGTTCCCTGAGCCGCCCTTCCCTCTCCCTCCCTGCAGCCGCGCCTCACCACGCCCCTGCCCCACATACCCCCACCGCCTGACCTAGGCCGGGCAGCCACCGGCCTAGCCAACTCCCCCCCCCCCCCCTCGGAGCGGGAAAGGAAATCAGCCACAGCCATCTGCGTGCCCGGCCTATGGACCACCTTGAAATGAAAAGGCTGCATAGCCAGATACCACCGGGTGATCCGGGCGTTGGTATCCTTCATGCGGTGGAGCCATTGGAGCGGAGCATGGTCCGAACAGAGGGTGAACTGGCGCCCCAGGAGGTAGTACCGCAGGGAGTCGACCGCCCACCGGATGGCGAGGCATTCTTTTTCCACCGTGCTGTACCGGCCCTCGCGCTCCGAGAGTTTCCGGCTGATGTACAGCACGGGGCGGTCGTCTCCCCCCACCTCCTGGGACAAAACGGCCCCCAGCCCCCTGTCCGACGCGTCGGTCTGCAAGACAAAAGGGAGAGAGAAGTTAGGGGTGTGGAGCAGCGGCTCCCCACAGAGGGCCTGTTTGACCGCCTCAAACGCCAACCGGCACGGCTCCGTCCACTGGACCGGATCTGAGGCACCCTTTCGGGTGAGGTCGGTCAAGGGACTGGTCAGGGCGGCAAAGGCGGGAATAAACCGCCGATAGTACCCCGCCAGCCCCAAGAACCTCCTCACCTCCTTTTTGGTCTTGGGCGGCGGGCAGGCCGCAATCGCTGCCGTCTTGTCTACCTGCGGACGCACCTGCCCCCCGCCCAAGTGGTACCCCAGATACCGTACCTCCCTCCGTCCAATAACACACTTCCCCGGGTTGGCGGTGAGCCCCGCCCGCCTCAAGGACTCCAGCACCGCGGCCACCCGCTGCACATGCTCCGCCCACGTGGTGCTATGGATGATCACATCATCCAAGTAGGCGGCAGCATATGCAGCGTGCGGCCGCAGCACCTTGTCCATGAGGCGCTGGAAGGTCGCCGGCGCCCCGAACAACCCGAAGGGAAGCATGGTGAACTGGTACAAACCGTACGGAGTGGAGAAGGCCGTCTTTTCCTTGGCTTCTGGCGACAGGGGAATCTGCCAGTAACCTTTGGTCAAATCCAGCGTGGTGAAAAACTGTGCCGTGCCCAGTCGGTCCAGGAGCTCGTCGACCCGGGGCATCGGGTAAGCATCAAACCGTGACACCTCATTCACCTTGCGGTAGTCCACACAGAACCGTATAGACCCATCCTTCTTGACCACAAGAACAATGGGGCTACACCAGGCGCTGTTGGACTCTTCTATTACCCCCATTTCCAGCATGGCCGTCAATTCTCTCTGAACCACCTTTTTTTTGTGTTCAGGGAGCCTGTAGGGTCGTGACCGCACGGTCACCCCCGGGGTGGTCTCTATCTCATGCACGATGAGGCTGGTGCGACCGGGTCGGAGAGAGAATACATCCCCAAACCGGGTCTGCAACTCGGCAATGTCTGTTTGCTGCTCCGCGGAGAGATGGGCATTGCAATGGAGCGAGGCGGGAACAGTCGATTTTGGAGCCTCCGGCCCCAGCTCCTCTCTCTCCGGAACTGCGGATACCAGCGAAACAGACTCCGCCTCCCTCCAGGCTTTCAGGAGGTTCAGGTGGTAGATCTGTGTACTCCCCCCCCGATCCGACCGCACCACCTCATAGTCGACCTCCCCAACCCGCCGTGTGACCACGAAGGGCCCTTGCCACTTGGCGAGGAGTTTCGAGCTGGAAGAAGGAAGCAATACAAGTACCTTGTCTCCCGGTGCGAATTGTCTCAGCCTGGCCCCTCTGTCGTACAGACGCCTCTGACTCTCCTGGGCCTGGCGCAAATTCTCTCGTGATAGCCGACCCGAGGCGTGAAGCTTTGCGCGCAGGTCCAGGATGTGCTGAATCTCGTTCCGACTGGTGCTCGGCCCCTCCTCCCAGCTTTCCTTAATGAGGTCGAGCACCCCTCGTGGCGTCCTGCCAAACAGCAGCTCAAAGGGGGAAAACCCCGTGGAGGCCTGGGGAACCTCCCGCACTGCAAACAGAAGAGCATCAAGCCATTTATCCCAATTCCGCTCATCATCGCTAATGAATTTACGGATCATGGTTTTCAAGGTCTGATTGAACCGTTCCACCAGCCCGTCGGTCTGGGGATGGTAGACACTGGTCCGAATCGACCTGATCCCCAATAACCCGTAAAGTCCCTTCAGTGTGCGCGACATGAACGACGTGCCCTGGTCGGTCAGAATCTCTTTCGGGACCCCAACTCGGGAGATGACCTGGAACAGCGCCTGCGCAACACTCTTTGCAGAGATGTTGCGCAACGGCACTGCTTCCGGATATCGCGTTGCGTAATCCACCAGGACTAACACAAAGCGATATCCGCGTGTGCTCCGGTGAAATGGCCCGATAAGGTCCATGCCGACCCTCTCGAACGGCACCTCCATCAATGGTAGAGGGCGCAATGGCGCCCGCGGGATGGCCGGTTGGTTTACCAATTGACATTCCGGGCAGGATGCGCACCACCGGCGCACATCCGCCCGGATGCCCGGCCAGTAAAATCGGGTCATTAACCGGTGCAATGTTTTGTCACATCCCATATGCCCAGCCATCGGGTTATAATGAGCCCCCTGGAAAACTATTTCCCGGTGGCTCTTCGGCACCAGCAATTGGGTGTCCTCTTGTCCGGTCTGGGCATCACGGCTCACCCGATATAACCGTTCTCTGATCAATGAAAAGTGCGGATATGTGTGCGCCGCGTCAGGGCGCACCAGCTGACCATCAACCTTAATCACTTGGTCAAAAGCCGCCCGCAGGGTTTCATCCCGAGACTGCGCCAGCGGAAAATCTTCCATGGAGCGAAACTCGGGAGCCGGCGGAGTCTCCACCGGAGGCTCAGCCGGTTCCCCCTCCCTGGCGGCAGTGTCGGGCAACCCCGCGTCGGCGCTGAGCACCGCACACATTCCGCACGGCCCTGTCTGCCGTGACCGCACCCCCCCTGCCTGCCCCATGATCTTACCAAAACCCGGCCAATCCGTTCCCAAGATCAGGGGGTGCGTAAGGCGGGAGCTAACCGCGACCTTCACTCTATGTTTTTTCCCCGCATAGCGAATCTCTACTGGGACTACGGGATATTCGTGGATATCCCCATGCACACACCTCACCCGCACCCGTGCCGCCTCCACCAAAGCCCCGGGTCGAACCAGCCTCTGGTGGATCATGGACTGCGTGCAGCCCGAATCCACCATCGCCTGGTGTGTACCCCCCTGGATACTCACCTGAACGCGGTACGTCCCCCCCAGGCCTGGGGAGGGCGCTGGAGGCCCGGCCACCCGGATCACCTGCCCCACCTCCATCAGCGGGCACTCCCTCCGGAAGTGTCCGGGCTGGCCGCACCTCCAGCACGCCTGCCCTGGCGTTTGAGGGGCCCCCAGTGGGCTGGGAAGGGCGCGGGGGCTGTTCGGGGCCGGTCCCTCCGTGGTCGGCGGCCTCCGCTCCGGTAGTGGCTGCTCCGGTGGGGCCAGCCTCCTCCGGGTTGCTGGCGTCGGCCCGGTCGGTGTCCCCGGCTGTCCCCCGGCCCCCTTCGCCTGCGGGTAGACGGCCAGGTGGTCCTCGGCCATCGTGACGGCGCCCTCCACCGTCGGGGGACGGTGGCAGCGGACCCACGCCGCGGTCCTGGCTGGCAGCCCCTCCAGGAACTGCTCCAGGACGACCGCCTCCACGATGCCCTCCGGCCCTCCAGCCTCTCCGGGTCGCAGCCACCGCCCCGCGGCGTCCCTCAGCTGCTGGGCGAAGGCAAATGGCCGGTCCTCTGGGCCCAGCCGGGCCGCGCGGAACCTCCGCCGATGGTCCTCCGGAGTCAAGCCCAGCCGAGCCACCACGGCCCTCCGGACGGCCGCATACTCGCGCCTGGCCGCTGGCGGAAGGGCCACCGCCGCCGTCTGCGCGTCGCCGGCCAGCAGCGGCAGGAGCCGAACCGCCCACTCGGCCTCCGGCCATGCACACGCCTCCGCCGTCGCCTCGAAGGCATCCAGGAAGGACTGGACATCATCCTCCGGCGTCATCCGGTGGACGGCCACCGCCGGCCGTCCCGGGTCCGCCGCGCGCCGCCCTGGCGCCGCCCCCCCCCCGGCGGTGAGGCGCTCGAGCGCGTCGGCCTGCCGCTCCACTTGTCCCTGCAGCGCCGCCATGAAGGCGCGGTTCGCCGCCGCCTGCTCCTGCTGGATCGCGGCAACACCAGCCAGCATTTGGCCCAGCGCGATGAGCGGCTGGGCCGGCACCTCCGGCAGTTGGTCCCGCTGGTCCATCCCCGGAACCCACGTTGGGCACCACTGTGGCAGGGTTCGACGTCCGGGTCGCGGGATTCACAGGACAGAGACGTAGCGTGAGTTTTTAGTTTGTTTTTATTGTGCTCTTGTGCTCGTGCTCGCTGTCGTCGGGCCTCGTTCCGCTCTCATTCTTCCCGCTGTCACTCTGGCCCGCCTTCTTATTCCTGCTCGCACACACGCACACCCACGCACACACCCACACACACACACACACACACAGGTGCCGCTCATCAGTCACAGGTGCCGCTCATTCCCCTATTCCCCGCACCTGTTCCCTGAGCCGCCCTTCCCTCTCCCTCCCTGCAGCCGCGCCTCACCACGCCCCTGCCCCACACAGGTGAACATAAAAGTTTCTCCTCAATGTTTACATAGAAAAAAAAAGACAGTTTGCAGGTTTATTGAAGGACAACGTTTAGCCAGCAAATACCTCAACGTTGAATTTTGTATTTTTGCAACAAGAAATAAACAAAAAGAAATAAAGGGAGGGACAGAAAACGATGAAACAAGAGGAAGAGAGGGTGACAAGGTGAGTTATAGATGGAGGGATAAAGATAATAAAGGTGAATTGGATGGGGGAGGTCACGTTCCCCTGGGAGAGGCTGGGAACACGTAGACCCCGAGGATACAGGCCGTCGCCCCTCCACCGAAACCCAACCATGAAATTCCTCACAGCCAGACTCCTCCTCGCCTCCCCTCCGCCCTCCCGGCCCGGAGTCGTCCCCAACCTCACTTTGACGGCTCAATAATTGACTGCTTATCTTTTATTAATAGAGGGAGCCATCAGGCCACGGAGAGGCGTCTGGGGTTCGGTCTGCGTTCGCTCGGAGACAAAAGCGCCACCGGCCCTCTCGTCAGACACCTCCTCTTTCCCTTTGTCTCGTTGGTTATGGCTTCACTGTGCCGTGGCTTCTTCATTAGCCTCCGACACAACAGAGGTGTCATCAGCGAGCAGGAAATGAGTGGGTTCTTCTCAAAAAGGTCTTTATAAAATAGGTACTTTTGGGGGACAGTGTGGAACATTTCAATTTCCACATGTGGGTTTTTACATACAAAACATTAAGCAAAACTCTTACAGTCATCATCAACATAGGTTTGGTTCTCCAAAAGACATTTATGACTGCTTGTGTGTCTCTGGGGTTAAATGTGTGGTGGAAAATGTACACAATTATTTGCCAGAATTAAGGTCAGCAAGGCGTAATACAAACTACCATAATTGGGGGGCTTTAATCTTATTTTTTGCAAACAATGAGAGAGACCACTGTCGTCTTCAAAAAGACTCAATATGTCAAACCACACCAACGAGTTTTCAGACATCACATCGAGAAAACGCACAGATTGCCTCTCTGATGTTGCGTCACTTTCAGTCCGACAGAAGCAACAAAGACAGGAACTGATCAAAAGACTCTCAGGGGGCAGCGCTGCTGACGGAGGAGATCAGAAAAATATATTTTTGGACGATGGGAAAACCATTCTCTTAATAATCTGTTTCATGATGAAGGCAAAACAACTTCTCTGACTTACTTGTAAACAATGATGAAACAAACAACAAAGCAACGCTGCTTTGAGCTCGATGATAACATCAACACGCTGATTTTGAGCACTTTCGTCTTAGTTTAGCGTGTTTGCATGTTAACATGCTAATTAGCACTATACACAAAGTACAGATGAGGCTGATGGGAACGTCATTAGTTTGGTCAGAAGCCAAACCATTGGCGATACAATGTCTTGACCTGATGATGCTGCTAGATGAGAAAGATCACCAAAGTTCAGCCTAGAGGGATTGAATAATGCAGAATGTGAGACCCACATTGTTTCCCAACTGAGCAGCAGAAGCTAATAAACTACTGTTTATTAGTAAAACAGTGAGAAGCACAAAGACCCAGACCAGACTCCCTCACTATCTCCCAGTCTGTGTAAACTGGAGGTGAGGCTGTTGGCTGTGGTTTATGGGCTTTAGTGCCTGCAGACATCAGAGCTGCTGAATGAAATTAAAAGCAGTGGAGGGAGATAAGAGTTATTGAAGGTGAACTTGTGCAAACACAGACCTTCAGCTTTGTGTTTCTAGACGGTTATTTTCTTCCTCGATCCGATCAGATGAACCCGACAGATTTCTGCAGACGTAGGATTCAGTGGGCTTTAAATACAGGCTTTAATCTTAAATTTAATATAGGAATTCGGAGGAACTCCTGCAATGTAATATTCACTGTTGACTGTTGTTTTATAATATATCGTCTAGACTTGTTTGTTTGGATGGCAGACACTCGGCCAAACACAACAGATGACTCCTGATGACGTTGGGTAACTTTTCACTCATCGTCAGCACGTTGAAGCTAATCGGTCCAAAACGTTTATTTATGCCAAACATCTGCAAAACTATTGACATTCCACCAGCCTGTACTTTGTTATGTGCTGCAGGAATGAGTCCAAAAACCGGGAAATGAGTCAGCACTTGTGTTTCTCTTTTCTAGAAATCAGGGTGTGTTTTTTTGAACAAGACTATTAAACTAAATACAATGGGAAAGTCCCATTGCCTTTTGGTCTATGCCAACTTCCTGTTTGGCACAGCACATCAACAACCATAATCATGTTAACAATAACTCCAGTCAAGAGTGTATATGCAAATTCAAAGAAAAACAGAATATACGCAGACAGGTGCTTCACATTGGTACAGCACAGGTCCTTTCCTATAAAGTCTCTCGAGATGTAATGTGTTTGCCATTTCTTTCAACCACAAATCATACTTAGAGAGTCCATCTTCCACAAGGAGAGATTTCTTTTTTTTTTTGCAATCACCATTCCAAACAAAAAAGCCATTTTCCACTCTGGTTGGCAAATGATAAGGAGCTTGTTTTTCCAAGGATGAATTTCGCCAACGCTTCCCAAAAGCCTCAGAAAAACAATGAAAAAAAGCTTTTTCCCAATGTGTCTAAAATTCGCTGCATGACCAGAAAGACTGAACAGTGGCTTCATTTGAATGCACTTATACTGTCCAGAAAAGCAGCATTTCTATACCACACACTCTCCTGATACGACGCCATGAACTCATCAGCATTGTTCTATTCTTCCACGGTCGAAGTGAATCAACTCTCCAGAAAATCATAAATGTTATCTTCTTCCTCTGAATGCGTCTGCTTCATAGTGACTGTGGCTCAGAGGAAGGCCGTCCTTCAATCAGAGGATCGGCAGTTGATCCTCGGCTCCGCATGTCGATGTGTCCTCGGGCAAGAACCCCAAACCTGCTCAGCCAGGCGGATCCTGCGGGGTATGAATGGGCATGATTGGTTAGATAGAGCCCTGATGGGCAGGTGGCACAGTGCATGAATGGGTGAATGATGACAAGTTGTGTTAAAGCTCTTTGAGTGCTCGCAAGCCCAGAGTACAAGTACACGTCCATTGAGCATTTAATAACAAAGACTTACTCAGTTCATGGACTCAAAACATCTGAAGCAGGAATACAAATTTGATGGAAAACTTGAAGGAGTCCGCTCGCCAAAACCACACATTTATACCTTAAAAAAAGTTAATGAAAGAGGATTACCTTGAAACCTTCTGGTTCGGTATAGTAGACATACACCCACTGCGTTTTCAATTTCATTTATTTTCTTCTTTTTTTTTTTTTTTTTTTTTTAAACTTAGGTAAAAAGAAATATCAAGAAATGAGAAGGGCGCTCTCCAGCCTTTGTTTTATTGTCGTAGATGTCTTTTTAATCTGTACCCACATTCATTCCTTAATTTCACACCAGCTGAGCTTTTCCCAAAGCTTACTGAAGACAGCAACGTTTTCTGTCCACACAAACAGAAAGCTGTTGAATGCTGAAACCCCACAAAGAGTCTAATAATGAAAACTCTGCACTTCTTCCCGGTGCCAGATATCCTTGGCCGTGCCATTTGGATCGGGAGGAGAGGTGAAGGGAGAAACCACTGACGTAGAGCTACATTCACAAAACCAGAAGAAGAAATTGTCTTTAATTATGTATAACGAATGCGATCCATTAAAAATGCAGGACATGGAGACGTGAATTACGTTTCCCTCATCAGCTCAGAGTAACAGTGGCCTAGAAACAACTTCAAACCACAATGGACCCTGAAATGAGTCATCTCCAGGGAGACTTGTGTGTGTCTGCGGTGACACACGTGTGTTTTGGTAGAGAGAGAAAGAGGCGAGCGTCATGAAAGGAAGCAGCGAGGTCTGCGGTTAAACCAGCTGACGCAGAACAAAGAGACATCAAGCAGCCAGCCGTGAGCCAAGTCCTTGTTTTATGCTTCTGAGTCGGAGAGTCTTAAGCACTGAAGAACTCAAAATGATCCGTGCCCTCAGAGCTGCAGCGATCTGCTGCACCCATAATGCACCGCTGCTCGACCACACACACACACACTTTAAACTCGAAGGGAAAAAAATGAAGACACAAATTTCAGCTGATCAGTTTTCATATCCAGGACCTTTGAAGCGAGCTGTCGTCACTTTGTGTATTCAAACCGTCCGATAAGAAACACTGATGTACATTTACTGGTTCACGCATACAGGTGTGTCTGGCAAAGATACAGAAAGTGCATGAAATGAATGGATCTTCACTACATTGCTCAACAATGTGTGGCGTTTATGCAGAACAGGCTCCTCCTCTTTTTAACCTGTGCAGGCCGGTTTAACTTCTCCCACAACAAACCTAAAAGATCTGTCGAAATTATGATTGGATGCTGTAGCAATAACACAAGTACTGACTATGAAAAACATCCAGAAAACTGACCAAAACTAGACAAATATGTGGAAATGAGTCCAAATAAGAGAACTTCCTTGGTGCCGAAATCAACTTTTTTAAGTTTAAGGCCAAAAAAGTTTTTTCAGGAGTCATAAAAACGTGTTTTTACAAAGGATTTCTGGCGTAAGTCAAGAAATAAATTACTTTAACTTTGTCATATGTAATAGGAAACTGAATTGCTGTAAAGTTTTAACTTTTGGTCAAACAAAACAAGACATTTGAAGACGTTGCGTTGTGATCGGCATTTCATGGCTGGTTTTTGACATTTTCTGAATAAGTTGCGTCTCCTAAATCTAACTCCTCCACCAGGCCAATAAGGGAAAAAAAGTCTGCCATAAATGATAGATTAAACAAACAGCTGACACTTCAGCTCTCATTACAGCAGCATCTGAAGTGTCCTACATCATGATTTTCAAGTCGGGGTTTCTGAAAAGGAACTGTAATTGTAAAACAAAAAAGACGACATAGCTCTTTTGTCGGAGTAATTACGGAGCGATCTGCCAATTAACAGTGCAGTCACAACAGTGAAACCACATCTGCACGACTCTCGGTGTCGTTTGGTTAAAGAGCTCTCTGTAGGTCTGTCAGGTTTCGGCTAGAAATGGACACGCAGACTCTGTCCATTTAGAAAAGTGTTTATTGACTGAAGAGTCTGACAGGGTCACATGTCAGCCTCCTACAACTGTTTTAATATGAGGGTCTGTTCAAGCTCTTCATGAACTAAATGAGTCTGCATTTTGTGGCTCAAGTGGATTAAAGTCAGTAAAGCCCCATTTTTAAAAAGGACCACTATATATCACCTACTCGCCACCTGGAGCCTCAAACGGTGGCTCTGAACCATGAGTGTCTCCTTTAAGAAGGACGGCAGCGTCAAGCCAAGAATGTTATGTTATCACGGAGAATTTCTCCACGAGAAAATCAGACCGATATCGGCACGTGCATGTGGTAATTTTAAATTTAAACACAAGAGCGGTCTGTAGGTTAGCCTTAAATTCAAAGTCAATGTAGTAGAGCTGTAGTAGAGGGTGACGAGAATGAGGTGAGAACGGGTCAAATTTGGGGGTGTGGCCTCCAGTACTTTACATTCAGTGTAAACAAACCGTAGAAATATTAATATTAGTATTCTTTTCTGCAGACTTTGCAAATTAACTCTAAAATGAAAACACGCTGCAGGGTAACTTGAACCACTTTTTTATCTCCTTCACACACGTATATCCCACAATTCCATTCTTTTCCTTTCCTCCCTCCACAATAAAAGCACCGGAAACATAACTTGGAACACAGCTTCCTATATAATTGCTCGATCCTTAATATTATCGCTTACATTATGAACCCGGACACGGGGCGTTTTATGGTCCGACATTAGAGGGACTTCCACAAGAAGTTTAAAGCTTGGGATAGCCTTCTGTTAATTTTGCACTATAGGCTTGACATAATCTGCAGAGGATAAAATAAAATCTGCCTCCAAATTAATTGCACTTTCATGGAGACCAAATCTAAGAAGTATCGGTATCGGTACTCGGTATCGGCAAGTACACAAATAAAAACATCGGTATCGTATCGGTTTGTAAAAAATGGTATCGTTGCATCCCTACCAGAAACGATATGTCAACATCGTCCACAGCTGTTGCAGCTCTTTTACAAGGTCACACGGGAACCCATTTCTCCGGCCTATTCTCTAAGCTGGAAGCGAAGCTTTTAAAAAAAAGAAAATATCAGCTTTCTGCTAAAACAATTATGGATTAAAGTGACAGTGAAGCTGCATTTCACTGACAGATCCGATACAAAACATCCCTCCTGTCTGGATTAGATCTGTGTAAACAGCACTACAGGGGATTTAAACACCGGTCTGGACTGAATGAGAGGTCCGTCTTGTCACTTTTCACTATGAAAATGTCTCGTGGACGTCCGTGTGGCAGCAGATTAGCTGGACCTCGCCGCTGCAGCTTGCTCAGCATCTGGGAGGCCACGGAGGTTATGTTTACAGGCTTGTAGAGCGGTGCCGATTTCTCACCGGCGGCGATAATGAACGCTCATTTCGACAACCAGAGGCACAGATGAAAGGTTTCAGCCGTCGATGCCAACCTCAGGACTTTTCTCCGTGTCCATCCGTCCAGCCAATCCATCGTGGGAGGAGTCCGGAGGAAGCATTGGAAGAGGTCATGTGACTCAGCCACCCAGGAGCCAGACGTGGCACAGCAGCCTTCCTAATTACTACAATATGTGAAACCTTCTAAGCTCTCCTCCCGGCCGCAAGTTTTCTAAAAAGGAACCTGACCTACATTTCTCCAGCATGCTCTGAATTCAGAAACAGTTCTTTAAGCCTCAGCGAGGGGAAGAAGGGAAACAGCAAGTCTCTCTTTTCACACTGAAAGCTGCAAGAGGCAAGCATGCAAACTCCAGCTGGCGGGGCCTTCCTGCTATGAACCAATACCGCCAGAATAAATAAAGGTGTATTCACAGAATGAAGAGAGAGTGACAGGAAGGCGTTAGGGAGATGAATCCTTATGGAACAGATGATGTCAAACATGAAATATCGAATCTGTGATAACACGCCAGCAAAACCGTGCACATCATTAGTAATCAGGTAAAGCGGATGTGGGTTTTTTCTTTTTAACTTTACCACTGCCAAAGTGCAACACTGTTGCTATGGAACCAGAGGCTAATGTTTTGCAAGCATTTCCCTGGAAGTCAATGTTTGCACACACAAATCAACACCACGGTGGCAATATGACTGCGTCCAGCGACGATTACGCCACAGTGCAGGAATTCACATTTGCACAAGCCGGAATAATCAATTTGAGCATGAGGGAACAAATCAAGACGTCAGGAAATAAAGAAATAAATTAAATAAATAAACACGGCACTGTAAGTCACGATGAATAATAGGCGAGCAATATGCCTCGAGTGCGAAATGTAAATGGAAGGAAAGTGTCAGAATGACTATCTCCATTTGAGGCTGATAATTTAGCAGTTGCATCCCTAGTGAGGCACAACATTTAATTTCAGCCGGAGACAATCATCGAGGAAGAGTTCCCGTTAATAACTCGATGTGACAGAATGAAAAGGAGCCGAGCACGTTCACTGCATCCACGAGTATTTACATCTTTTACTGAGGTAAAAGTATCAATATCACACGGCAAGAATACTGTGTAACAAGTACTGAAAGATTAGGGGAAAGTTTACCTAAAGTACAAATATAGGCAACAGAGAACCCCCTTTCATTCTAATGTTAGTTTTATGGACTATATTATCAGATTATTATAACTATAACAGTACTATTCATGTTGAGGTGGAGCTCTTTTTAATTACAATACTTTATATGTGTCACTATTTGGTAGGTACATTCTATATTCGCCCATTTTATGAACTCATAGGTTTTCTGTGTCGGGAAAAAGTTGTCAGCTAAATGAAGTGCAGTAAAAAAATAAAAATAAATAAAAAAAAACTGTATTTCTCTGTGAAATGTAGAAGAATAGAAGTTTAAATGAAAAAAAGAAAGTGAATTGCTACTTTACTCAACTTTTCCCCACCAATGAAAGATGGAAAATAACACAAATTGAGTGTAAAGTGAAGAGAACAGTTCTCTAGAACTTATCTGAAAGTATTCTCCTCACGCGAGTCACTGGACTACAACGGCAGCGTGGAACGTTTTATTCATGGACGGATGATTCAAAGAGGACGAGGCAGCCGGCACACACCGCTCCAGAAATGTCACTTTTCCTTTTCACAACACTAAGCCTCAACTGCATCCAAATATAATCTCATCTGCATCTGGCACAAAGTTTTGACAAATCTCTCCTTTTTTTTTTCAGCCCGTTAACCCCCGAAAGTGCTGGAACAATTGGACAAAGTAAACTAGCCACAGGAAGCCCGGCGTAATCACGGAGCCATTTCTATAATTTGAGCTATTTGAAAAGAAGGTCACCTCTGCAGCCGATCAGAGAGACACGCCGTCACACAATGATGCTCATCAGAAAAGGACTCTATCCATTAGTAGCAGAGATGGGGAGGACATTATCTATTAAATTACACATTTTTGGCATTTAGGTCGGCGTTTATATCATTAATGAAAGTAATGAGTGGTACAGCCGATTAAAATTGAATGAAAGAAGGAGGTTAAAGTTCATTCTTGACCTTTTGAACAGTAATTCATGCTTTTGAGCCGTGACAAACAGAACAAACCCATTTACCAACTAGAAAAGTGCACTCAGTGGAGATCTCTCCCGAACAGAGAAGAATTGAATCTCCCTCAATTATCCCTCCCCTTCCTTAAAGCCAAGATGGCGGCAAAGAAAACTAAATCATGGATTTATTAATGCCGTACCATGCTTGACTTTAGTGAATCGTATCAAGTATGGAATTAATCTGCAGAAGCTCTGGACCAAAATGAAAACCAAAGTTTTCTATAGATGTCGAGACGAAGGCCAACATGTGGAGAAACACAGAAGAAAATGGAAAGTTGTGTCCATCAGAGTTTTCTAGAAACCAGAGTGACATCGCCAATGTGCATGTTGACCAAATTATTAAATTACAATAACTTAAAGACAAATAATTGTAACAAATCCTCACATTTAAGAAGCTGGAACCAGTGAATTTCACATTCTTTCACATTTTTGCTCAATAAGAGTTAAAATTATATTTTATTTTACTACTAATAAGCAGCTGAACTAGCTGTAAACACAACACTGACATATTGTCACTAGGGATGCACCGATACTCGTCGATACTGCGTTAAATACTCGTACTCGCATCGGTTTCAATGGCCGATATCAAGAACCGATACTCACTCAACAGTATTTCACTACAACAAACTGGTCGCGCTTTGTGGAGAAGCAACCCCGTGGCGGAGCCGGAGACACTCTTCTCTGTCTCAACTGTCTCAACAGTCTCAACTTCTGAGCAGCCAATCACGCTATCCAAGTTGTTTTGCCGTCCAATCAGATGGCCAGTTTGTCTCAACAGCAGAATCTGGAGCCGCCATCTTGGATCCTCGCTACGCAGCGCTCACTTCTTTCAATAGACAGGAGAAAAGTGACTTCCAAACATAACTTGGAACACAGCTTCCTATATAATTGCTCATACCTAATATTATCGCTTACATTATGAACCCGGACACGGGGGCGTTTTATGGTCCGACATTAGAGGGACTTCCACAAGACGTTTAAAGCTTGGGATAGCCTTCTGTTAATTTTGTACTATAGGCTTGACATAATCTGCAGAGGATAAAATAAAATCTGCCTCCAAATTAATTGCACTTTCATGGAGACCAAATCTAAGAAGTATCGGTACTCGGTATCGGCAAGTACACAAATAAAAATATCGGTATCGTATCGGTTTGTAAAAAATGGTATCGTTGCATCCCTAATTGTCACAGTTAACACGTAGAAAACAACACTGACAAGAGCGGTGGGAGTGAATTAAAACAATAAAAAGGTCCCAAAAACCAAACAATAAACTGAACGAAGCTTAAATCCTGAAAACTAAGTGTATTTGTCCCTGCAGACACCTCCGCTCGGTTTAGCTCTGCCGCATCAGAACTGACCTTTTCCTCCAAGAAGTGAGCGTGCTGCTGAGTTTGAAAAGTACATTCTCGCCTCCATATCTCAAGCGGCACATGTGCTTGTTCCATTTTCCAATTAGCATGAATTTAATTTTATGCTAATAAAAAAGTCGGCGCTGAAGAGCCATGTAGAATATTTCACAGTAATACAGTTTTAGCTCCTGAGCCCGGAGGTATTAAACGCCTCAAACACAAAAACAGCTCTTTCATTTTTATGCAATTTTCACAATCTTTATTTGCCGAAAAGAAGATTTACCCCTATTTGTTGCTGTGCTGTTTCCTGGTTGCTGCGATACGCAACTGAAAACATCCGTGACATCGCAGCTTCGGGATAAACACGACCATTCTGGTGTTTATCTCTATATCATATCAGCTGTATGATATCCATCAGACAGCCTCCAGCCCAAAAACCATCGCACAAGTAAACCAGCTGCACTGAACGTTAACAAACCCCGTTCCGTTTGTTCAGTATTTCAGCTTTTTGTGAACATTTACAGAGAACTGTAGATAAGTTTACTGCTATTGCACTTCTGGTTGGATGCTAAACTGCATTTCGTTGCTCTGTACTTGTACATGTGTAATGACAATAAAGTTGAATCTAATCTAATCTAAAGTGGTGGATTAAAACCAAGAGCAGAACAGATATCATCAAAGCTGGTTCTTTAAAACCAAATATTGTCTGTGGGGAAGAAACAGCAGAATACAAAAAGCAGGCAGCGGGCGTGACAGAGCGCTGAGACATGAGGAGAAGTCAGCTGGAGGCAAACTTGATCGGCATACAGAGTCAAAAAGCATCGTGTGTGTGTGTGTGTGTGTGTGTGTGTGTGTGTGCGCTCGCTCTTTCTCGTCCTGCCCCGTCTGTCCTCCAGGAAGTGTTGCATCAGCATGATGGAGGATATCTGGGTATCTTACATAAGGCAGTGACTTAACATTCAAAGAACACGGCAGAGATTCACTTGACGAAGAAGAAAACAGGTGTGACAGTTAGGATGGTACCCACTGAAATGAGAGGATTGTGTGTGTGTTGTACAGATTGTAAAGGCCCCTGAAGGCAGATCTGTGATTTGAAATATTGAGAGATACAAATTAAATCAACAATTGCCATGATATTTGCTTCAGACACGCATTGTCCACAGAGGAGGAATGGTAACTTCGGTGATCCTCTTCCTTTACCCCGATAAAGTGGACATTACTATTGTTTTTGTAAAGTCGGGAAATTCCCATGTGGCACTGACATATCTCAATATCTGCTGGATTGATTGGCACAAAGTCTTTCACCAACAAGACTTCTACACTTCTTTGAGAATGCAGCCTCACAGAGCTCTTCGTCTTGCATAAACTCCCAAACATTATTGGTACAGAACAGTCACAGGACAACAAGAACCACACGGAGAACATCAAACAATGAGAGGCTTGAACTGCCTCTCATCCATCCTACTCTAAATTCCTGCAGTGTGAGCGTCCCGGGCAGCCAGGGGACAAAAGAGCGAGTGTCTCTCTGCTGCTCAAAGCGACATCTCAGCACTCTCGCCTCCAACAGGCCCAAATATGACGGCCTACGGGGTCCAGCTGCCACTCGAGGGCCCCGTTCAATCCCGCCTCTGTCTCGGAGATTGGCCCCATCTCTCGCGGCACTCAGCCTCACACCTGTGGGCTGACGAGCAGAAATGTGACCGACGCCCACTTCAGAAATACCGAAGATGAAACACGGCTTCTTGCCCCTGGCTCTTCGGAGCAGAGAGGCTTAGGTGTTCACACCGCCAGCGGGATTGATTCTGAATGCAGGTTGGAGGGGCTGGAGTGGCTCTTTGAAGGCACGACCATCTTTAGAAATAAGTGTGCAATTATTGAAGCGCAATGCAGGAGCTCCGAGCGATGAAAAGCCGTACTTGGTGCTCATGCGAACGCCTCTCACGGTGACACACTGAGGCTGGATGCTGGGGAGTATAACACGGACAACCCTCCATGCACTTCATATCCTGACTTCACATCATTAGCAGCAGCCGCATCCTCGTAAACTCTCGCATGAAAAAAATGCACACGGCAACATTTGCATTTCAGCGGCCAGTTCCTGAATCCGACGACTGGATTTCCAGCAGGCCGCAGGTAATTACCATTCGACCGCCCTCCACGATATGCGATTAGAGCCCCTCCCTCACCTGCGATAGGTGATTATGAAGCATCTCAGCGCGGAGTGGCACGTGTCCTCAAGTGACTCTGGGAAACGTGAGATCAGTGCCGAGGCAGCACTTCCATAAGCCTCCCAGCCTAATAGCCTTGGGCTTCAGAGACCTCCGAGCCACAGCGAGCGGGAGGTATGGAGGAAACATTTATACAATCAGAAGAGGAACACAGTGTAGCGGTTTGAATAAAAACAAATTGTAAAAAGCTACTTGGTCCCTTATGACTAAAGCTAGGAAAGGAAATACCAAAAACTACACGTTCCACCTTGAACATATCGCCTCATGTCTTCACGTCTCATCATATCAGAGTCTTGCTTGCTTTTGAATGCAGCTTTAAAAACACTCTCCATCTTGTGTTTAATCAAAAAACTAAACTACCGCTGCTCCCTGTCATTACAACGCCAACAATAAGCATATTTTTCGCCTTCTTGCCAAGAGAAAACCGATAGCACTCGCATCTGTCGAGTTAAATTTGAGGAGATGGTTGGCTTAGCATGAAGACAAATGTTGAATTATTCTTTAAACACAACAGCAGCACTTATCTGCTGCTGGCACGAGGTACTCGGACTTAATGACACATTAATCGAGTCACATTTTCCTGTCTCATTACAAAACTGAAGAATCAGTATATTGCTGACAATATGCTTTTGATGAGCATGCACTGGGCTCTGCAGCAGAAACAGATTTTAGAGAAAAATTACATTTTTATGACTAACTTCTAATGTTTTGCCATAATCTGCAAAAACGTTCCCCCATGCGGTTCTGCCCTCGAAGCTTTCTTTCGGTTCTGTTTTTATAAGACAACATAGTGGAAGGTGCCCTCAGGAGTATTTCTGTTAACAAAGAAATACATTATATTGGGCGTTACTCACCAAAACACATTGTGTGTATCCCTGAGGTCTGACAAACACGTGGAATGAAGTTTCCTTCTGTATTGTATCTGCATATTGCACATATTTGTACTTTATACTAAGCTTTTGCACAATTCATCAGCTTTGATCTAACACAGTACAGCTTTTATTTAAAATATATAAATAGAACTTTTTTCTTTCTACTACACATTGATGATTTTTGCCTTTTGCTGTTTTTTTTCATTCTTTTCTCTGACTAGATGTATTGTTGTACACCAAAATATCAAGGCTACTTGAATGTGGAAATTTCAACTGAATTCTGATTAGTCCAAAAACATTTGGACAGCAAAAATAAAACTAAATCCTGTATCCTTGACGTCGGTTTGCTAGCTGGCAGACTTCTTCTGCAGGAAATGAGGGCCCGCTCATGTAGAAAAGTGCTCTGTGGCGCTGCTGGAGGTCAGATACTCCACAGGGAACCTTTAAAAGAATCGAACAGCACAAAGAAAAAGAAAAGAATGACAGCGGCCCGAGTGTTTATCCGCCTTGAGAGGCTGATATCAGTGCATGAGACGGTTGATTTGGCATCTGGCTAACAAGCGGAGTTCCTCCTGTCTGAACTGACAGACGGCGGTCAATACAGGGCTCCGGTGATCTGGAGTGGCAGTGAGGCGACTGTGTGGGAAACAAACACATTAAATAAAGTGGAACTTGAACCCACGACTCATCCCGTCATTGAACCTGCCACAGAAGCCTCTCCATCTACTCGTCCACTCTGCTGGATAACATCAAAGTTATGCTATTCCTGGAAATGAATTAGTCTTATTTCAGCTAAAAGCCATGTCATGTAATGCCCACTGACGGTAATAACTTAAGAGGATACAGAGAGGCCGTGGAGAGACAGTCATCACTTTAAAATAAATAAACACATAAAGTCCTCTACCAGCTGACAGCTGCTGTGTGACAGCAGGAATTAGTCAAATGGAGTTTCAACCACAAACTCTCTCAAATGTATTTACGCCATTGCATCACAGTAGAAATGTGCTTTTAGTTTGTCTTTAATTATACCCATGATGTCCAACAGCTTTGATCACATCTCCAGAAACACGGCCAGAAAAACCGATCTTTTTTTTCCCAGTGAGGTTTTGGTGAAAGAAGAAGGTATACGAACATCATACGCAGCTGTGAGGTTAAAAGCTTCAGAGAGGAAACGACTGCACACAGACTCCAAACACAAGTTAATTTACATGGATAATGTGTTGGGTTCTTTACTTCAGGTCAAACGGTTTTAAAATAAAGACCAAACCCAGAGTTGTGTTTTCACTTCTCCATGAAAAGTCCAGGATCAGACTGTTTCCTGACTTTTTTTTAACCACCTTCAATGTTTTTACTGAGAGTATTTCACAACTCGCTCGGTCTTTCCACAGTGAAACTTTCTCATCAATGCAAACTATAAAAGTACTAAGCAAATAAAACATTAAAAAACAATAGAACATCTCAAATTAAATGAATAAACAAACAAAAAGAAAAGAGGAAAAAGAAAGATTGGTACGGATATGTTGGGAACAGACTGGAATCAACAGAGAGCTAATCTACATTTCAGCTTTTCAAATGTGAAGATTTGCTGCTTATTATCCATTTTATATAACTATATATATGGGGCGACTGTGGCTCAGTGGTTAGCAAGTCTGACTTTCAATCAGAGGGTTCAAACCCCGGCTCAGCCAGTCCATGTCGTTGTGTCCCTTGAGCAAGACACTTAACCCTCATTGCTCACCGTTGCTGTGTCTACGGTCTAATGTATACTGTAAGTCGCTTTGGATAAAAGCGTCAGCTAAATGAAATGTAATGTAATATATATATATCTTTGGATTTTGGCATGTTGTGATAAAACAAGTCGTTTTGTTTAGACTTGACCTCTGGGAGAATATGATGAGACTTATAAGATGACTCCATGATGAAGATAATAAGTTGCAGCACCATCATGTAAATCACCTGCCGAGCTCACAGGTGGACAAAAGCCCCGCCATGACGCCGATGGAGGCCACGTGACAGCCTCAACCGCCACCGAGTGGACCTAAAGTTTGGGATTGTTTTGTCAGGGTGATGAAGCCACAATTATCGCAGGACACGCAACCAGACCTGAGCAGTAGATCCTGAGTCTCTGGGTCACAGGACTCTGGGTCACTGCACCACGCGCGCTCCGTGGTGCAGCCTGCTGGCACAATGATCTGGCATGGAGCTGGTTATCCATCTGAACAGCTGAGCGGATGGTTATGCATTCAGCACACACACACACGCACACACACGTATCTGCAGAGTGATTTAACGCTGCGCCGCTGGACTATTTGTTCACTTTAAAACGCGTTGTATTCAATATAAATGAAACCAATGCAGATGTGGGAAGGAGCCCGCCGCAGGGGAGGCCTCCCTGCAGCGGGCACCCGCCCGGCATGATGGTACCACTCAGCTAGCTGCTGCAGCTGCAGCCGTAACGTGAGCAGTCCGATGAAGTGACAGCCTCTCTTGGCGCATTGGAGCCGCTGTAAAGTTTAAAGGACGGTGCGGTGCCGCCGCCTTACCTCGGAATGCAGTTCGGGGAGGACCCGTCTATCTCCCATGTGGCGAACAGGTTCATGGGTACCGGTCTGTTGAGAGCTCCGCTCCCGGGGAAACTCAACCGGCCACTTCTCTCCGCCATGGTGCGGGCTGCGGCTGGGACCGTCCGACACCGAGCTGAGGGAGGGGGTGATCTGTCAACAGCAGACCGGTGCAGGTCTTCCGTGCACGCGCGTGGATCTTGTAGGTGTATGTGTGTGTGCGCGCGTCCGTTAAATAGAAGGCGTGACACGCTCAAGTTAGTGCGATGTGAACGGCGGAGGACGAGCTCATTTCCCCGTCCTTGTGTACTGAGCCGGGCAGGTCGGTGAGGTCCTTGTGCACCGCGGAGGAACTGCAGTGGAGCAGCGACCGGACCGACCGCTGAGCTTGTTGTGCCAACCACGCTGCTCCGAGTATGACGGGTGATTAGTGCCACGCGGAGAGGGGCGGAGGGGAGGCATGGAAAGCCAGCATAGAGACGCATTAATTGGTTAGATTTAAAGTAGTTTTGTTTCCCAGGGGTTTCTGAGCTATAATGTAATTATTCATTTTCTCGTTTGATTCATTAGTATTATTATCTTTATGTTATTTGTTTCCTACTTTCAGACAGGGCCGGGAATAGTGTCTTTTACTTGAACAAAAGTATTAATACCACCAATGTAGAAGTACTCCTGCATTCAAAGCTTTATATATGTTAAAGTTCAAAGGTATTAGCGGAGAACAGTTATTCATGCATTAATGTAAGCATCCCTAATGTTGCAGCTGGAATGGTGAGGCTTATTTGACCTGTACTCCAGGAAGGCTTAATAATAAATTGATCATATTTGTTATTAATATCTGACTTTGTAAAGCGACTAAAGCTATAAAAATTTATTAGAGTAAAAAAAAGCGACTAAAGCTATAAAAATGTATTAGAGTAAAAACTACAATAGTATAGACAACAAAATATAGACAGACAAATCTAGAGCAGAAACCTCTCCTGTTATGATAATTTCTCATTATAATAAGAAACTGAGCATATTTCTATCTGAAGGCGGCACTAGTGATGACGCCACTCTCAGCCTTGCTCAGGCATTAGCCACCTCTCATACTTTCTCTCTGGAAAAACGTCATCAACGGTCTCTCCAAACTGCATTTTGCCCATTTCTTTGGCAGGTGCAGGTCTGGGCGGATCCATGGACACGAGCCATGTCGCCGGATCGATTCCCAAATTGTATTCATTGCACAGTACTCAGACACACTGCTGCAAAACCAACCCTCTTTTCATTGGAAAGGGTTAAATCCTCTCAATATGCAATTGTCTTGTACAATTTTAATAACCTACTTTCACAAACTACACTGTTCCTGCACCAGACAACAATTTTAAAATCATGAATTAGTAAATTAATATGTATTACAATAATGGGTACTGATCACTCATATTTATGATGCACACACAGGCGTGTATTCTGGGGTTTGAGGACGCGCAGGTACTGCCACCATGTGGTGGTCAGTGTGGAGTCGAGGCATTGAAGGCCCCTTTGTTCTCAAGAACAGTTTCACATAATTAAACCTGTGGTGTTTCTGCATCATGTTTCCTGCTTTTGGGATTCCCCATCGAGGTCTTCAGGCACTGCATGTCATGGTCTTTGTCACTTTAAGGATTAATATGAGCTGTTGGATAAGCGGTTATTTTAATCCACGGACAGCTCGTTTACAAGTATCTTGCTTTAGCAAGAGCCACTCTTCTCTTATACTACCTGTAGTAGTTAGTCTCCTTAAAGTCACATAAAAAGTTGAGCTACCAGGTTGCCTCGGATCAATTAATGTTCACCATACAGTCCAAATACAAGAATATAGAGTACTGATTCATTTCCAGCCCTGCTTTGAAAATGTCTTGTGTAAAACTGAGCACAATTGAGAAAAGGTACATCAAAATAAAAAGGTTGATGCAGAAAATGTAAATGTTTACAAACCGTACATTGAAGTACATACTTTAATCCAACAGTGCAGGCAAGAAAAAATAAACACTCATTTTGTTTGATGAAATGATAAAGCACTCCTTGAGGTACAATACCACCAGGCTCTCAGCAAAGTCCCTTTATGAGTCATCCACCAGCTCATATCCTGCATTTTTTCTTCTTTTAAACCACTGGTTTAAATCAGTTTTGACTCATAGATATATATACATCTTCATATACAATTTTGATTTATGTGCTCTGATGCATTTGGAGTTGCTCTTTCAATCATTTTGACATTTAACTTGTCTGATGATTTCCACCAATTACTAAAATCTTAACTTTTACCATATGAAAAGAATCCGTTTAAATACAGCTTGAAAACTAAAAATACAATCTTAATAAATGATGCATTATTTGAGCAGACGTTTTATTTGATTGCATCTGCAAGAAAGAATCAACATTGTCAGAGTTAACAGTTTGTGAAAGCTTTATTCGGTTGAACTGCAGACTTTAATACAAGTCTCGACTCATATTCACAAAATATTAAAAAAATCCACTGTTCTTTCTGAACATTACTAAAAAAATTAAATGACAATATGCAGTGAGAGTTTTATTAGTATCAAATTAATAAACTTATTTCGAGACATTTCTTCCTGCAGAGACAGACATTTGTGTTCAGACCCACAACGCGCTTCAGGCTGAAGCTGCAGTTAAAGTTAATAAAAAGCAAAGTAAGATGAATCACAACACGAGACGAGGTCATGATACAACAGAATAGAACAAAATGAATGCCAGATTCCAACATTACACAAGAAAGCTGAAATAAAACCACCAACTGAGCTGCTTGCATTTTTCTGTTCACATATCAGGGCAGTGAATGCAACACGTGTAGATCAGAAGCAGAATCACAGTTTCACAGCAATGCCAGGCGCTAGCGTTGCAAACAAAAACATATCTATTGACACGTTGGGGAACCGATAGCATTCCCACCTAACCATTAACTGCTGTGAACACTCGCAAAGCACAGGGGAGTGGATGGAATCATAACGTGGCAGACAGCTAGGACAGGATGCGACGAGTATCGCCACTGAGCAAAGGGGGTTCTGTCACTCAGCCTTTCAGCAAAATATAAAGGGGTCTATGAGGGGGCAAAAAAAAAAAACAAGGTAATAGAAAACCATTTTCCTGTGGAAGCTCATCCAAACTAACCAAAAAAAAGAAATCAAAGCCAATGAGGGCACATTAATGACTTAAGATCTTATTTCAAAAGAAGGGGATTTTCTCCCCTTCATTAAAAATAAACAATAAATCACATGCCACCATACAGGCCTGTGCTGAGCAACTATCAGTCTATTTTACGGCCGACAGGTGCACCGATCTTAGTGCTTGCTGTCTGCAGAGGCGGAGCGAGAGCGGGAACGGGAACGAGACCTCGAGCGAGAGCGGGACTGCTTGTTCTGAGCAGGAGCAGGTGAGCGGGAGCGAGACCTGGACCGGGACTTAGAACGGGACTTGGAGCGAGACTTGGACCGGGACTTGGAGCGAGACTTGGACCGGGAGGGGGATCTGCCTGACGCCCTTCCCCCGCCGGATGTCTTCTTCTCTGGGGTGCGACTCAGAGACCTGGAGCGGCTCCTGGAACGGTTGCGGCTCCTGGAACGACTCTTTGAGCGGGAGTAGCTGCGGGAGCGAGAGCGGCTCTTGCTGTGGCTGTTAAAAAAGAAAAATAGTAATTTTAAAATAAAATTTCCTGCAGATGTGTGTTTGTGTGGCATCACACCAGAAACAGTAACATAATAATTCAAACTGCACACAACAGGAATTTATGTAAAAATAAGAGTCTGGAAATTTGGTTTGATCACTGGTGGGAAATGCATTGGGTGCAAAATAAGTGAGTAAAGAATTTAAGATTGTCCAACAAGAACTGGTCAATACTGAGCCAGATCCAATGTGAGGAATTGACCAGTTAACTCCTTTTAGGTGTCGACATGATGCACAAAAGGGCAAAAAATGTATAGTAAAGTTTTAACAACTCACCTTCTGCTGTCCTCAAAGATCTTAAGCTTGCGTCCATTCAGCTCTGACCCGTCGAGCTTGGAGATGGCATTCTTTAAGTCACTGCGGGATGCAAACTCAACCACTCTGTATAAAAATAAAAAAACCTTCATTAGGCTCAAAACCCTGAGGACAACGACCATTTGAAAGGTTTTACGAACAGGAAAGCGTCTCACCCTTCATTTTTGTTTGGCCTGTGTGCGTCCACAAAGGTAACTTCACCTGCTTTTCTCATCAGGTCTTTCAGGTCCTGTTTCAAAGCATAATGTAGGTTTAGTGACAAAGAATAAAACCCGAGATGCCGGTGAAAGCCTTTTCAGACCTGGGGGGAGAGAAATGAGCAGGCAGCAAAAAAACCAGCACACTGAAACTTGGGTTATCTAATGCTGACTTTTGTTACTCTGTGATAAGCTCCAATTTCTGTGGAGGGCATGTAAACAATAGAGCCACTGGAAGTGTGGTGTGGACAAGTGTTGCCTTTACTAAAACAATTTTAAAGTCCTATAATTGGCTTCATGAAGTTGCATCAGCAAACAAAATCAACTCCATAGTGGAACGCCTGACTGCTAGAACAGATAGGATTTGTGTGTATTAAGTTTGAAACTTGATACATTTTTGCTTACAAGTAAATACTGGATTGTGTGTCTGAGTATGTGAGATGAACCTGTGTATTACTGTGTTTACATAGTAAAATTGCCCGCTTCCCATTTGAGACTAACTCTACACCCCTTTACCACCCAACCCTGAACAAACCCAATCACATGAGTTTTATGCTACTTACCGCTCCATACCCAGGAAGATATTATCATAGAGCCACTTGTCCAAATAGCAAATGGGAACCAATGCAGTGTTAAGCCCTTGAGAAACGACCTCGGCCTTGACCAGCATCCGGCCTCCACAAGTAAGGAACCACCAGAGAGCAAGTAGGGGGAGGGGTGTGCGCCCGATTCAACACCGCCCCCAGCTCCATCAGCAACAGAAAAAGACCCAAACGGGAGATTGTAGGAACCGTGGATTTGAGGGGGGTGCCAGCCCACAGAACCTCCAGACTGTGGCTACGGACCTCCTAAGGCTACCGTATCCTGCGCTAGACCACTTTCACCCGCTACGGGGCCCAGCCAAGACTTTAGACCGGCGGCAACTGCGTGTAAGGAGAGGCACCAAATGGACACTATTCAGAAAAACAACCAGGAGAGGGCGCTAAACACTTCTGACACCTCCGTGGAGGGTGTGCATTTACCTCTGATACAAAAGGAAACCATATCAGAGCAGCTGTTAAAAACAGTTACATGTTTTTGGTTAGAATGCTTATCAGCAGCAGTTAAGTGCTTTTGTCTGAAAAATAAAAATGTATTTGGCGGGAAAGTAAACAAACTAAAACACTGGGTGCTTTCTATAGTAATTGGCCGATTACCTGTTGAGTTTTGTATGCAAGTAATCTGACTAGTGGACTGAAAATCTATGGTAATCTGAAAAATGGACCTGGCCTGATCAAATGAATGCTGCTCCATTTAAAAAATAAAAATAAAAAACATGTCCTTATACAAGGTGACATCTACATTTTTTTAATCTTGCGTTATAAGATAAATAAGAAAGTTTAGTTATCGCTTACCTGCCAGCTGATTCGTGAAGAGAGGTTCTCCACAATGAGTCTGTGATCTGTCCGCACAGGGGGGCCATACCTGTCCAGTCAACGCAAACCAAAAAAAAGCCTTTAATACCAATCTTTAAGTTAAGATAGGGGACAAATCGTTCGCAGACGACACCACGGTGATTGGTCTCATCAGCAACAACGATGAGACAGCCTACAGGGAAGAGGTACAGCACCTGGCCACATGGTGCGCCGAAAATAACCTGCTCCTGAACACCAGCAAAACCAAGGAGCTCATCGTGGACTTCAGGAAGGAGAAAAGAAGCAAGCATGCGCCCATCCACACCAATGGGATGGATGTTGAGCGTGTCTCCAGCTTCAAGTTCCTGGGGACCCACATCTCGGAAGACCTGTCTTGGACCACCAACGCCTCCAGCCTTGTCAAGAAAGCTCACCAGCGCCTCTTCTTCTTCTTGAGGACACTGAAGAAAAACCATCTGTCTTCAGCCATCCTGGTGAACTTTTACCGCTGTGTGATCGAGAGCATCCTAACCAACTGTGTCAGTCTGGTATGGGAGCTGCTCTGTTGCGGAGCGCAAGGGACTGCAGCGGGTGGTGAAAACTGCCCAACGCATCACAGGAACTCCACTTCCGGCCATTGAGGAAATCCAGAGGAAATGCTGTCTGCGTCGAGCTCGCAGCATTCTCAAGGACGCCTCCCACCCTGCACACAGACTGTTTTCCCTCCTGCCCTCAGGCAGACGGTTCAGATGCTTCCGGACAAGGACCAGCAGACTGAGGAACAGTTTCTTCCCCAGAGCTGTTTCCTTATTGAACTCTGCCCCATGCTGACACCCCCCCTACTCCCCAACCACCTCCACCCACAAATTCATCTCCTCGTCATCTCCCCCCACTGACCAAAGACTCTACACCTGCACTCAAACACTGTCTGCACTAAAAACTGAGCATTGCACTAGTCTAGTAACGTTAGGCAGCTACTGTTTATTATTATTATGCACTATTTAACGTTCACTCAACCTGTATTACTTAACTTATCATATGCCCATTTGCCTTTTGTAAATTATGTTTATAGTTCCTGCTTATAGTCTACCTACATTTAATGCACAAATCAACCTGTATAACATGTACATATTACCGCAATCAATCTGTATATCCCGTACCTATATCACTAACTTATTATCTGTAAAATACTTATTATCTGTATATTGGTATTTACTGCTATTGCACTTCTGGTTGGATGCTGAACTGCATTTCGTTGCTCTGTACTTGTACATGTGTAATGACAATAAAGTTGAATCTAATCTAATCTCAAAAAATATATCCCCACATAGCCTGTTGGGTTTCACATCAATATTGTAATTTGATAAGTGGAACAGGTTCACATTAAACACCTGATCTTTGTTAAACCTGCTCAAGAGACATGACATCTTTTCATACATGTGCTTCCAGCAACCGGATAAGATTAATAAACCCTTCACACTTTAACGTATCAGGTTTTACGAGTTGTGTACTTGGATAAACACTGGCCGAGGTGTAACATTTCATCCGGCTTTATACAAGTTTGGCACAACCAGATGAAATGAAAGACACACTTTACAATCAAGTGTGTCTTGAATGCCTATTCAGAAACAGATTAGAACGGAATAATGCTCTCTTTATTGTTGACTTATATAAGGCTGCTGCTTATTTTATGCCGCTAGATTATGTTTCCTAATAATAGTTCTATAAACAGATTTGCAACTGTACCATGTACTAAAGTATTCAAACATTCGGGAGCAATAATGTAATACTGGTTTCCTTGAAATAGGAATTTGACAAACTATTTTTGAGTTTCAGTTCACTGAAATGCAATCCCAGTAAAAGCTTCAACTAACTAGTAAAGGTTTCAGAAAGTTATTTTTTAGAGCAAATTTACCTGGATCCACTGCTGCGAGATGGACGATAGCCACCGCCACCACTGCTGCCGCCGCCGCCACCACCCCCTCCTCCTCCTCCACCACCACCCCCACCAAAACGCCCTCCCATTCCCCCAGGGCCGCCACCTCTTCCTCGTCTGGAGCGAGCATGCTCAATCGTGACCCTGAAAAGAGCAAGAACTTATTTTATTTATTCATGATTAAACAGTTGGATGGACAGTTTTAGAACAATCTAAATGTTTCCAATATGAAGCAAGTCCATGATAGATATAAAGTCATTGTTTACAATTCTGTGCAGGCTGACTTAAAATAAATGATTTGAATTCATTTGGTGGTTTTAATTGTTATTTGATGTCTTGTTTGGAAAAACAAATAATCAAAACTTGCTGCAAAAAAAGGGAAACAATATGGTGCGTAGCATAGAAATAGACATATTACTTATTATAAATGGAAAAACCTAATTGTGAAAATATCTTGTGAATAGCACAATAGTCAAGCCTGCAATATCACTATAAAAAAGATAAATTTGATTTTCACGTCTCATTCTTACCTTTCACTGCACAATTCTTTGCCATTCAACTCGTACACGGCATCATCTGCATCTCTGTGGTCATCAAATTCCTGAAAAGAGATTTAATCAAAAGTGATTATCTAAACACAAAACTGGATTGGAAGGCTTAATTCAGACAAAGTAATCACTGGTCAATCACTTACCACAAAGCCAAATCCATTCTTCAAGTTGATTTCCCTAATCCGTCCATAGCCCTTGAAAAACTTCTCCACATCTCTCTCCCTGGCGTGTGGGCTCAAGCGGCCAATGAAGACACGACAACCACTCATTGTAATCTGAGGAGATGGAAAAACACAACCAGGTAAACATTAAACCAGACCACGAGGGAAACGGAGGAGCCCAGTGTGTTGACTTTACTAGCCAAAGGTTAATTATATACATTTAACAGTACAAGTTCCACGCTTAATCAATCATTGCTGATGAGAATACATTATATTATATTAATCCTCAACACGTTTAAATCTCGGGCCATTATTTGTTTGTGGACAGTGTTGCATTAACCTAGATATAAACTACTGTTGAAACTGTGCAACCCGGATCAAGATCAGAGACATGATAATACCGCTCTGGTCAAACAAGTTTCACTTGAATTAGTCAAACAAGGTTCGTTGTCAAATAACGTAACATGTTTACACGCTAAAATCTTCAACGGGCAAACATACAACGTTTTACTCAAACGGTTACCATATTAAAAAAGGTTGACTTTTAGAGAGGCATTAACTCAATTATTAAATAGTG
This sequence comes from Cottus gobio, assembly GCA_023566465.1. NCBI lineage: Eukaryota > Metazoa > Chordata > Actinopteri > Perciformes > Cottidae > Cottus > Cottus gobio. The sequence continues at coordinate 6,837,392 of CM042228.1, forward strand.
TATCTATTTAATATCACTATACAATGGTACCACGAACTAGAATCTCAAAAATGAAATATAATTAAAGCGTTAACGTTACAACTATCATGTACCGTTAACTTGGTTCAATAACCAATGTGCTATTTTTAATACATCTAACGTTAGCCAGCTAGCTCGGTGTCTCTGTTGAAATAATAAATTGGGCCTAGCTAAAGCGTGCTAGCAGTTCATCCTTAACAACGACGACACACTGCTACGCTAGCGTCTAAACGCTTTAATTAAACACGAACATTCAATGTGTCGCTGAAAAGAGATGCAAGAGGTTAACATGCTAAATAACACAATGAAGCGGTGTAATACTCGGGCAAAGGCCATATTTTGCTCGCTTAAAGATAATTTCGCTTCTTGCTCTGCGCTTTCATAAAGCATGTTAGCTGCCTCGAGGTCGACTACTGTTAGCTTAGGCGAGATCGCGACAGAGACGAAATTATCCGTTTAGAAAAAACGATCCACGCAGTTATCAGTTTAAAAAACGTACACTTATTTAACAACAGGTCTATCATAGTCTTACCTGTTCTTTTACTCAACGCGTCTCCGGTATCGGTGTTTACGCCGATGGTAAGCTGCGACGTTGTGGCGTGTGGTCTCGGCACTGCTCGACTAGCGTTATATCAAAATGGCGAGTGGGTCTAATGCCAGAGAGGGGAACCGGAAATGCTGCTGCCGCCTTCACGTTGCCAGTTCGGCGGTTGGTCATTAACTGCCCCGATTAATCTTGGTTAAAGTTGACGGTTTGGGCCCCTTTTTGTCGTTCAAACAAGTATTGCATCGGCTGTGTTAACGTATCACGATGAAATAAAAGAGAAGCTTTTCTAGTTTAAATACACTTGAATATTTTTAATTCACATACAATTATGTGGGTTTTTTGGAATCCTCAAAGGGGCATAAAATACGGATGTGGCAACCAACAGGCTGAAGAGACGCAAGGAATCCAGCGTACTCTTTCTTTCTTATCATTACTTTTCGCGATAGTACATATTCATGTTAATATTAATATTTTGTTAGTATTTTAATAAGTAGTCATAGGGATGCTTTCTGCTTTGTCAAACCAATGTTATCTTTGATCTCAGCATTATATTATGTTCTACATATTTCTGTTTTTAACAAAAAACTATTTCGTAATTTACTAAATCACACCTTTAACATCCTTTATAAGACTGCAATGTTTATTCAAACACAGTGTCTTGGATATGTACCAATTAAAGACATTTTACAGTTGAATAATACATTGGGCTTTGACTACTTTGGATGTACTTTAAATCTTTAACATTTCTCTGCTGCAATTTTTTGTTAGTTAATTATGTACTTTTGACATTTTTAGTGAAAGTCACGTTAAATATATTGCAAATCAAAGAACTTAAAATAAATCATATAATCAGTTTACGTTCTCAAATTGCCTACCCCCAATCATGGGCTACAACAAAAGAACCCAAACATTTCTTTGTTATTCTGTCTCTTTATTCTAGAACTATATCATCATTCTTGAAATTGTCCTGGGTTAGGAAAAGGAAAAGGGTTACACTTGGTACATAACAAAAACATTCCTGTCTGGTCTTCTTTTTAGAAAGTGTCAAAGACTTCTGAGCATGGATAACTGATCACTGCACAGCTCCTGTCGACTCAAAATGTACTAAAAAGGTCTGAACACAATACATTTGGTGAAATGTAAGACTATATCAAAATAAATAGGAATATAGCTTATTCAAGAGGATGAAGAAGTCAAATTTGCACTTTCAACCCCATTCAACAAGGTCAGCGGGAATGAGATGACTGCCACTGTTACAAGTCATGTGATTTCCTTCTTGAGAAAGGGTAGATGTCCATGAAAACACTGCAGCAGGAGAGATGGGTTCACTGAGCTTCTGCATTTAAAAAAAAAGCAAGCTACTTGAATTTAAATGAGTAAAACTACCAGGAGCCGATGTTTTTCATCATCATTATAATCACCACCGTCATCAATATCAGAGTTGTGTGTGTGTGTGTGTGTGTGGTGGTGGTGGTGGTGGTGGGGTGGGGGGGATTGATTACTTATGTATTTATGCTAATTACAAATAACTTAATGACATCATATTTTCCCTTTATGAGTATCCGATCTTCTCCCTGCAACAAACCCCAGAAGTTTGTAGACTATGATTACAATGCTTTGTATCTGTAAACATGTCACAGTTTGGTTCACAGTTGAAATAAATCAAACATACAATTGTCATAGTTTGATATTTTAGGAAAAAAACACTTTTCTTTATGCAGTGTTAGATAATAAGTTTGATACCACTATCAAACCTGTAGGATAAATATGACGCTTCCTGTAGCATTCAGTTAGCTTAGCCTTGCATAAAGACTGGAAACGGGGAAACAGCTGACCTGGCAACAAAACAAAACAATTGTCAAATTGTCATTTTTAAACTTTGTTTGCTTTGTTTGGGTTGAACAAACAAGATATAATTTGTTCAGTGGGGAGTTTTTTTTAGTCTGCTGTGGGTGGATTTTGCTATATTTAGACAGGATCAGGCTAGCTGTTTCCCCCTGCTTCAAGTCTTTATGCTAAGCTAAGCTAACCAGCTTCTGGCGGCTGATTCATATTTACAAATCCCACACAAAAACGGTACTCATCTTGTCATTTAACTCTTGGTAAGAAAGCAATTTAGTATATTTAATGAAATGTAGAACCTGTTTCTTTAAGGACTTCTGTAACTTAAAGCAGAATACTGATTTTCTGCGATGAAACCAGTGTCACAGAAGAACATTCTCTGGGCGTACATATACATTGCCTTGCCTCGAAGTGTCACACTGTTATAATATAAAGATTATTTGGATATAAAAGCGTAGACAAAAGTTGTACTGGATCACAAGGTCAATTGTCAGCAGCTTGACTTTCTTTGTGTCTCTGAGATGTTCACAGATAGTGACTGGGCTGCATACAGAGCGACTATTTGCTCTTGATTGTTTACAACTGTCGTTAAACTGGTTAAACTGGCAGCTCACTGACGGTTTATAGATTAAAACGAGCTCCGGGTCGCATCATTCGTTTTACAAAAGGAAAAGGAGAAGAAATACTTGATGATATGACCAGAAGTGTGGCGTCTCGCTTTAGTTGGACGTTTTGTCCCAGTCGTTCAACATGCAATATTTTTACGAGTTCAGACTGAACTGGAGGAACAATCAAATCCTCTTTAAACCCTCTAAAATGGCCAAAGTTAACTACTTAGGTTCCACACAATGAAAGCAGAGTCAACGATATCAACTGAAGGCCACATAGAGGTCATTGAACGAGAACTTGTTGAAATTGAGATAATAAGCAGTTTCCTGGTAGTGCCACTATGAGTAGCCTCAGGTGTCTATATAGTTATCCTACAAAAGCAGCTCTGAAGGCAGGGCAGGGAACAAGGCTGACACAGGTTTAAAAGTCCATGGAAAAGACCGATGATAATGTTCTAAAAACTTCATTTCTACAAGTGGTTGTGGTGGAGTCTGAGCCACGCTTCAGGGCTCAAGTCAAAGTGTGTCATCCTGCCGTCTGCAGGACAGGCCGGGTCTCTGCAGGTCTGAAGTCTCTGGCAGCAGCTCTTCTCATGACGAGGGGACTCTTCTTTTCCTCGCCTCTTTACTCTGAGGACAAACAGTATGAGGTCAGCTGGTTGTTGAAGCCTACTAATGCCACGGTCACGAGCAGAGGTGGCCGGGGGGGTTCCAGAGGTCGGCGGATGTCGGGCGGTTCACACCCTCGTGTGGCGACAGCCGTGGGAGGAGCCGGCACACGAAGGGTCCTCGTCGCTCGACTCGTTGTGCTCCTCTTTGTGGAGGCCGAGGCTGATGTGGCTCTGCAGGGCGGCCGGGGTTAACCACTCCTTGGGTAGGCAGCTCTGCAGGAAGGGGACGCAGGAGCTGAAGTACGCCAGTCTGTTGACCCAGCGAGGGATTTCATGTCCACACAGCAACTGAAAAAAAAGTCAGAATATGTTGGTGTGAAACTTTTTGTCTTTTTTTTTTATTCCCATAAAAGTGCAAGACCATTATTTAAAACGTTGACTAGAAGTCAACAGCAAAATAAACCAGAAGATGTGATGATTTTGTGGATTTTTTGTATGTATTGTGACGTCACGAGAGGCTGTGTCCTGGAGGGACGTTACATCCCCCTGAGATGGCTGCAAACGCAGACAGCGATGGCTCCATCTGCTGGCGGGGTCGGGAACTACATCCCTCTAGGGCCAAGCTGCCCACACAGCTGAACCAAATGAGGAGCTGATGAGCGGGAGGATTAAAAGGAGACGCACGGGTGTGTTGGGGGTTGGGTGTTGTTGTTGGGCTGGGAGGAAACCCAGTCACGCAGCTGGGCGCTGGGGAAGACCAGAGGGCGGCGCGGCTATGCTTTTGGAATATACTTCCCTGTGGAATATACTTACCGGTGGACATACTCGCTGATGGGAATACGGAAGAGACGTCTCCGAACGGTGAACATTTAAAGCTCCCGAGAGAACAGAGTTTTGTTGTTTTTCATTAATTTCCCCGGACTGTTAATAAAAGCCTTGTTTTGTTTGAACCCGGTCTCCTGGCACTGCTTGAGTACCCCGCTGAATGAGGCGTCGCCTCCCGTGACGTCACAGATGGTGGAGAATGCGGGCATCGAGCGTGAATAGTGCATGACAGAGGAGGAAACCGACGGTTTGAGCACCCAGTTTTCCAAGTTGGCCGTAAGCTCCCCGCCGACTGACATGGAGGACCTATTGAAAGCCCTGGTTGCCGGCCAGCAAGCTCAGATGCAGGCGAACGCGGCTCTCTTGGAGGAGCAACGGAAAGCCAACCTGCTGAAGACAGAGGAACTGCAGTTGCAGAGACAGAGGGATGTCCGAGAGATCCGCCCAATAAAGGCAAGTGACTTTATCGCTAAGATGGGGGCTACCGATGACATTGAGGCATACCTGCATGCCTTTGAGGCCACGGCCGCTAGGGAAGCCTGGCCCAAGCAACAGTGGGTTGGACTGGTAGCCCCCTTCCTAACCGGGGAATCGCTGAATGCGGTCCGGGATCTGGCCCCTGACCAGGCTAACGACTACGAGGCCCTAAAAGCGGACATCCTCAGCAGACATGGCCTCACCAAGTTTGGGATGGCCCAGCGCTTCCACAGCTGGACCTTCCACCACGACCAACCTCCTCGGGCGCAGATGCATGAGCTGGTGAGACTCGCGAGGAAATGGCTGGATCCGCAGAGGAATTCGGCAGCGGCCGTGGTGGAGGCCATTGTAGTGGATCGGTACCTACGCGCCCTACCGTATGAGGCCAAACGGTTCATCAGCCAGCAGGCCTTGACCACGGCTGATCTGACCGTGGAAGCGGTGGAAAGGTACCAGGCCACGGCGGAGATGCTGGGGGCATCCCGAAAAGACCACGGAAGTGCGGCCCCACCCCAAAGGGGAAGACCCCGTCCGAAGGAGACCAGGGGTTCGAACCCCGCCGCGTTTGGACGTAGCCCGGCTCCAGGGGGAACCAGGGACCAGGGGGGTCCGAGAAGAGTGCCCCAGGAGGAAGAAACCCGACAGTGTTATCGGTGTGGGGAGGTGGGACATATCTCCTGGCAGTGTGGGAAAACTGCCGATGAACCTATGCCCACGGCGGAGTCTTCCAGCCCCGCCCCCCGGTTTCCCTCGCTCTTGGGAGTCGTCAACGGCGGGCCCGATCGGCCCCCCACCTGCCCGGTGACGGTGAATCACCATGATGTGGAGGCATTACTGGATTCGGGTAGCCGGGTCACCTTGGTGCGTGAAGATTTGGTGGGCCCGACGTGTCTGACCCCGGGGAAAGTCCTCCCGGTTTCCTGCATCCATGGGGACACCAGAGACTACCCCGTGACGGACCTTGTAATGACCAGCACTCGGGGAACCATCCACACGGAGGCGGGGGTGGTTGACTCCCTCCCCGTCCCGGTCCTGATCGGACGAGACTGCCCTGCTTTCTACCCCCTCTGGCGAGAGTCGCAGGAGAGGATAGCCCGGGTACCTCGGACCCGGAAAGGCAAGGGTCAGCCCGGGACGGCGCCGGGGCAAACCTCCGGTGTACTCACTCCCCCACGAGCGCTGATGGGGATGGCCGGGGACCCGACCGATACAGAGACTGGTCCGGATACGGAAGAAGGGACCGCCGCCCAGGAAAGGGGTCCGGCCTCCAGTGAAGAAGACGTCCCAGGCACCCCGGAGCTCCCCCCTCTCACAGGCCGGTATGGTATGGCTCAATTACAAGATCCTACTCTTGCAAATGCCTTAAGAAATGTGCAGGTACTAGAAGGGGTAGTAGTAGGTGATAAGACGAACCCCACTTACCCCCATTTCGCAGTAAGCCGGGGGTTGGTGTATCAGATGGTCCAAAAAGAAAATGAAGTGTATGAACAGCTTCTAGTGCCACAGCCCTATCGGGCCACAGTACTCAACTTAGCACATTCACATCCACTGGGGGGACACTTGGGGGTAGAAAAGACTAAGGACAGGATCCTACTACGTTTCTTCTGGCCCGGAGTACACAAAGAGATAGAGAACTACTGCCGTAGTTGCCCTGAGTGTCAGCAGGTTGCACCGAGACCCACATATAGGAACCCTCTTATTCCCTTGCCCATTATCGAGACTCCTTTTGAGAGGATTGGCTTAGACATTGTCGGGCCCTTACCGAAAAGTGCCAGGGGACATCAATATATTCTGGTCATTCTGGACTATGCCTCCCGGTACCCGGAGGCCATCCCGCTGAGGAAGGCTACGGCCGGCCAAATCGCCAAGGAGCTGTTCCTTCTCTCCACTAGTCTGGGAATACCAAAGGAGATATTGACGGACCAAGGGACCCCATTCATGTCTAGGGTGATGAAAGAACTCTGTGTTTTACTGAAAATCAAACAGCTGAGAACCTCGGTCTACCACCCCCAGACAGATGGCCTAGTCGAACGTTTTAACAAAACGCTGAAGTCCATGCTGAGGAAAGCGGTAGGGGAAGATGGGCGCAACTGGGATCAGCTGTTACCATACGTGTTGTTTGCGGTAAGAGAAGTGCCTCAGTCTTCTACGGGTTTTTCACCCTTTGAGCTCTTGCTTTCCTACAGACCCCGAGGGCTGCTCGACATCGCCAAGGAGACCTGGGAGGAGCAGCCTTGCCAACAGCGGACGCTGATTGACCATGTCGGGGCGATGAGGGAGAGAATGAAGGCCATCTATCCCATGATGCGGGAACACATGGAGGAGAGTCAGCGGCAACAGCAAGGCTCCTACAACAGATCGGCTCGACCCAGGGAGTTTAAGCCGGGGGACAGGGTATTGGTTCTGGTGCCCACCGTGGAGTGTAAATTCCTGGCAACCTGGCAAGGACCGTATGAGATCATCGAACGCATGGGAGACGTCAACTACAAGGTGAGGCAACCAGATAAAAGAAAGACGGAGCAAATTTATCATGTTAACCTGTTAAAAAAGTGGCACGCCAGGGAGGCGATGTTCAGCTGTCTACCCCCCCTAGAGACCAGGGAACCGGCTCGTGAGGAGGTTCAGCTGGGTCCGAGCCTGTCCCCCCATCAACGACAGATGGCCCTGGAACTCGTGGAGCGAAACCAGGATGTCTTCTCCTCCCTTCCCGGGCATACAGAGGTGGTCCAGCATGAAATCCGCACCCTGCCAGGCCGAACGGTGAACCAGCGCCCGTACCGCGTGCCAGAGGCTCGAAAAGAGGCTATCCAGAAGGAGGTGAGGAAGATGCTGGAGTTAGGGGTAATCGAGGAGTCCCACAGTGCCTGGGCGAGTCCCATCGTGCTGGTTCCCAAGCCTGACGAGTCGGTCCGCTTTTGTAATGACTTTCGGAAGTTAAATGAAGTGTCTGAATTTGATGCATACCCAATGCCTCGTGTTGATGACTTGATAGATTCCTTGGGCCATGCTCGATTCCTCACCACTCTCGACCTCACGAAGGGCTACTGGCAGGTGCCCCTGACCCCGGCGTCCAAGGAGAAGACGGCCTTTGCCACCCCGGAGGGGCTCTACCAGTATACCCGACTTCCGTTTGGTCTCCACGGGGCACCTGCCACGTTCCAACGCCTAATGGATCGGGTCCTGGGCCCCCACAAGAGGTACGCAGCGGCTTATTTGGATGATGTCGTTATACAGAGTCCGGATTGGGCCAGCCACATTCCCCGGGTACAAGCGGTGTTGGACTCGCTCAGGGAGGCCGGGCTCACGGCCAACCCGAAGAAGTGCAAGCTGGCCTTCAGTGAGACAAACTACCTGGGGTACACCATTGGGCGGGGGTTAGTCAAGCCACAGGAGGCCAAACTGCGGGCCATACAGGACTGGCCGCAACCCATCACCAAGAAGCAGGTACGGTCGTTTTTGGGCCTCGCTGGCTACTATCGACGCTTTATTGCAGGTTTTGCTACCATAGCGGCCCCGTTGACGGAGCTGACGACCAACCGCCACTCACGGATGGTGAAGTGGAACCCTGCGGCGGAGGCGGCGTTCGTCGACCTGAAGCGAGCACTCTGCTCCAGTCCGATCCTGGTGGCTCCGGACTTCAAGAAGGAGTTCATTGTCCAAGCGGATGCTTCGGAGGTGGGTCTGGGAGCTGTCCTCACCCAGGCACAGGGCGGTGAGGAACATCCCATGCTCTACCTGAGCCGGAAGTTGCTTCCGAGGGAGAAGAACTATTCAACGGTGGAGAAGGAATGTCTGGCGGTGGTCTGGGCCCTGGAGTCCCTTCGGTTCTATCTCCTGGGCCGACGATTCAAGGTGGTATCTGATCACGCCCCTCTGCAGTGGATGGCCAAGAACAAGGAAACGAACAGTAGAGTGACCAGATGGTTTTTGAGCTTGCAACCGTTTGACTTTTCTGTTGTCCACAGGGCGGGCAAGCACCACGGCAATGCGGATGCCCTCTCTCGGCGGGACGCCGTCTTCGCGGCGTTTTCCCCGACGAGGACGTCGGTCCCGGGGAGGGGGTTGTGTGACGTCACGAGAGGCTGTGTCCTGGAGGGACGTTACATCCCCCTGAGATGGCTGCAAACGCAGACAGCGATGGCTCCATCTGCTGGCGGGGTCGGGAACTACATCCCTCTAGGGCCAAGCTGCCCACACAGCTGAACCAAATGAGGAGCTGATGAGCGGGAGGATTAAAAGGAGACGCACGGGTGTGTTGGGGGTTGGGTGTTGTTGTTGGGCTGGGAGGAAACCCAGTCACGCAGCTGGGCGCTGGGGAAGACCAGAGGGCGGCGCGGCTATGCTTTTGGAATATACTTCCCTGTGGAATATACTTACCGGTGGACATACTCGCTGATGGGAATACGGAAGAGACGTCTCCGAACGGTGAACATTTAAAGCTCCCGAGAGAACAGAGTTTTGTTGTTTTTCATTAATTTCCCCGGACTGTTAATAAAAGCCTTGTTTTGTTTGAACCCGGTCTCCTGGCACTGCTTGAGTACCCCGCTGAATGAGGCGTCGCCTCCCGTGACGTCACAGTATGTAAAGAGGAAATGGATACAAAAGAAAGAGCCTATTTCTGCAATTTGGTATTGCACTTCAGTGAAGTTAAGACTACAGTCGGTCAAGCCCGTAAAACACATGATTCTACATTTCCCAGAACTCTGAAGGGCCGTGCTTTCGTTTCAGGCAAAACTGTTAACAATGGTCATCCCCACAGTTTAGGATGTCAACATGCTGAGATTTAAGTGCTGCTGAGGCTGATGGGAATGTAACTCGTTTTGCAGGTATTCGTAAAGCAAAGCAGAGGACTATGGAGCAAGATAAAAAAAAGAGTGACGCTGATATAACCCTGATGACATCAACAGTTATTTAACAAAAGAATGTTTTCACACCTACATGTGTGAATGTGGTGGACTACCCCTTTAAATCTCTGGACTTTCATATGGATATTTATGTCTAACTTATGTATATCGATATCAGCACTCTCCTGTATCTTATGGTTGCTGTACAATACGTACATGTAGGAACAGAAAAAACAAACACTTGGCAGTAGAAGCAGTGTCAGACTGACCTCGGACAGCGAGGAGGAGAAGTGGTTGCAGTTTTTGTGCATTAGATGGTAGGCGATGCCTTTGAACTCTTTACCCAGCTCCTCCATGATTTTATCAATGTCGTCCTCTGTGAAGTCGGTGGTGCCCAAAACAATAGCCTCCCTAAAAAAAGACCAATCAGCACACATTAGCATTGATCACCTCTCGGAGCACTGTATGCTAAAATTAAGTACACACTCACTTGAATTTGAATGTCTCTCCCAGTTCGGCGGCGTTCCCCGGAGTGATCTCAAAGATGCCACTGAAGGGGTACGGATGGCCGCCGTATGCAAATTCTGTGCGGGAAAGGACACAAAACACACATTAACTCCCCGAAACAAGCACCAGACAACTGTAATTACACAGAAGCGAGCATTTAATCATTGACACGCTGCGGTTAAACCATTAGATCGGGTTACTTACAGACCTCTTTATACAGAAGTATAACAGTGGTGAACACTGGGGCCACGGCATATTGAATAGAGCACGCTCAGTATGGACAACACACATATGGGAAATCCTCAAAATAAAAATAGATGAAATAAATCAAAGTTATTTGATCAGAAATATGTTTAAGCTTGTCTTCTACTTAGATGTATCACGATGTCACTGTTGGAAAGTAACATTTAAGCATCTACAGTACTCTTTTATTTTATTTTACTTGAATATTTCCATTAAAGACAAGATCTCCACTACAGTTCAGGGGGAAATATTGCACATTTTACTCCACGTTTATCTGATAGTTACTTTACATATTAACAATTGCTCAACTTATATAATATGATGTACTGTTACAGATTAAACTACTTCACAGTATATAAATGTGTTTTTAGAAAAAGCTCCACTTTGACCATTTAACAGTAAAATGCTATTCACATGAATGTATCATAATAATCCATAATAATACACAGTGACACTCACAGGGGCAATTTTTCTGCATAATAAGTACTTTTACTTTGTAAATCTTTATGTACATTTAGCTCATATTATTATGTCCTTTGTGCTTTTAGCTCTCATATAGAGTCTTTCACCTGACAGTGATGGCATATCACAATTCAGTATTATTAAATCCATGCAGTCATTATGCAAAAATATGCAAGCACAAAATCATATGCTAAAATTACAAAAGTGATTTATGGCTTCGTAAGGAATGTATTTTCACTATCTTCATATTTCACAGTGCACAGAGAATATATTTCTGGTTGCAAGGGCATAATGGAATTCCCCCCAGAGATCGAGTTTCACGCTGGTTTCTGCTTCTCTTTTTCGCACACGCACACACACACACACACACACACACACACACACACACACACACACACACACACACACACACACACACACACACACACACACACACACACACACACACACACACACACACACACACACACACACACACACACACACACACACACACACACACACACACACACACACACACAGTAGTGAGCCAATGGTGACTCAACCCAGAACAATGAGGTCATGTAATCAGGGACACAATTCCATATTCCATATTTAAAACCAGACTTCATCTGCCTCGTACAAACCTCACAATCAGACGCTGAGCCTCCTGCTCTGCTCTGACAAGCTGTAATGGGATTTCACAGACATAAAAAGAAACAAAGGAAAAGTCTTACCTCTGCCATATATCTCAATGCCTGAGTGGAAGACTCCAATACCGAGATTGGAAGTGTATTCATTTATCCAGTACTGCGGAGAAATAGAGGGAGAGAGTTATTAAGAAGCTTCATTTCAGATCAATATCAAGAGTTATTTGTGTTGTATCAGCTCTACAGGAAACTCTGGCCTTAAATACTACATCAGTCAATTCAGTCATAATTCAATAATATAACTGGAAAGAAACAAAAAAGCAGCTCGACAGGAAACTCTGGCCTTAAATACTACATCAGCAAATACTTGATTGCTAATTAAACTATATATAACAGGAAAGATGCTGATAATAAGATTCCAGCTACATATGATCATAATTTATGGCTCTTACTGATAGCACTTTGTAGTTGAACCTTTGACGAAATTGTACCTTCTTGATTCTTGTTGTTCTGATTCTTGTTTGTAACCGAAGAATGCACTTATTGTAAGTCGCTTTGGATAAAAGCGTCAGCTAAATGACATGTAATGTAATTTAATACTTGAACATATTAGGCTGTGCATTTAAGGGGTTTACAATGATTTTACCGCACTTGGCTTTCTGGTTAAAGGAATTGTTTATATGTCTCAAGGGATCACGTAGTTGTTATTTTACTCAAATTAACATTTAGTTTTATTCAAATTTTGTGAGGCGCCTGTCGCTCACTTGATGGAGCAGGTTGAATATTTATTGTGAGGTTGCTGAACATGCTGAAAAGAAAAGATACTGAGTTTCAATAGGTCTCAATGTGCAAATGAAAGACAAGGATGACTGCCATGCATCTCACAATCCTTTGTGTTGTGTTGTTTTGTAACTCATTGTTTTTCATTTCACCAGAACGACGAGGCTTTCCTAGTTGAGTACACTCTCAATCAAATGTCCCAGCATGCACTGGGCAAAGAACAAACAAAACAAGGGAAACGCCCAGAACTGATCCATCGAGAGAGGGCAGATAAACAATCAATCACACAATGGGTTTCTGATCTGTTTGACCTGAAAGTCCTTAGATTGCTGGGGGGAGCCACCATCACTGCAGACAGTCACACATAATTCATGGCAGGACCACAGCTCTTCAAACCCCCAATGCCCACCGACAGTAGACATCCCAGAGGAAACACGCTAAGAGCTCTGCACGCGGCCCCAGCTGTCCCATATTAATAATGGAGCACATTTCCGGGCTTTGAGCGATTCAATAAAAGCATATCCACCTTTTTACTTTGTGTCAAGAGTCATACTTCTACCCATTTGAGCTTTTAGGTATTATTTTCTCACACTAATGGAAATCTCAGTTCGCTGGTGAAAAACGATGCACAAGAACAAAGAGAGGTGAAGCTGACTCTCAAATGATGACTTTTGCCTCGGTGCATAATCAAGAGAGTCCCGACGACATTAGGGGAGCAGTCACAGATCTCCGTGATGATAAATCACACTTCTCTGACGATGCGCCTCATCTCTCTCGTTGCTGCAACGATCCGTGCACAACATCCTGCCTATTGCGGATGCAGCATCCACCACTAGCCACATCAGTCACATTGACTTCACATTGAAGACGATCGATTCGTCGTAATCCCTTCTGCTCGCATGATTCCCTCTCTTGCTCGCCGACTTCGTGTTTAATTCTCGGGTAAAAGAAGTGTTTGAGGCTGCGTGGCTCTGACTGTCGACGCTCCTCATGATCACTTTCTACCCTCTTCAACATAGACCTGCTAAGTCCCGGGCACAGCAGAGCCACACTGGAACACAACCAGCTGTTTGAGCAGCTGCCACTCACTTTTAGGTATCACATCTGTGAGACGACTTTGAGATGTACCAAAGAGCGGGATTAAGCATTTATGTGTGTGCGTATTCTTAAACAAATAAAACATTATATAATATTATAAAATAAAATATGGAGCGAGCTGACTCACGCCTGGGAAGCCGACAGATGAAGGTATTTTATGAAAATACTTGACTTCAGGTGAGCAAAACAAGAGCGCGCTGATGATTCTGCTTCATAACACTTCAGTGAATTAAAAAGATATTCAATTGTCAACTTTCTATACTTCTATTGATTATTAATTTAACACCATCCACCAACTCTTCACAGTGTCGTTGTAAGCACATATTCAGTGTTTATTTGTCAACAACTATAACTCCTCTGCTGAAGCATCTGTGTAGCCGGTGTGTAAACAGCTAATGTTTGGCAAATGATCATAACAACTGGGGGAGTTGGTGTTTGCTAAAGGCTGCTAAAACCATAAATACAGACTAAACGACTATATTAGACAGGTATATTAGCCACAAAAAAAAATCAATACATATGAGTCAAGCCAAATGGCACATTGTTGGGAAAGGATCTATTCCAAGGCTGTATTTCCAGTTATTACAAACGTTTATGGCATTTTGAATGAGTTTTCTTACTTCTGAAACAAAGCCAAGAAGTTCCGGCTTCACTTTAAACATTAAATGTATTTACACTAGTTTCCTCTATATAGTTTTTACTGTGGCGGGGTCCGCCATTCCAACACACAAATCAAATTGTGATCACACAAAGTACCTCTACATTTGTACAGGAAATATTTATCATAATAACCAGCTCAGCATGTCTTTTGTACACAGTTTTGGACCCACTTGCAAGTGATTATTACATTTATTAGTACATAACAGCTTGGTGCACGTTTTAAAGGAGAGACATGTGTCTTCATATATCATTAAATATAATTTACAGATGTTATATCATACTTTTTATTTACAGACAGAGGATATAATTGTTGACAAATACATATAACTTCTGTTTATCTGCGTACAACTACATTAGAGTGTCTTCATGTCTAACATTTTAATGCACTATGAAAACATTCCAAATATGTGGAGTTGAAGTAAAGTGTCACAACAATATCACAACTGTTTTGGTGTAAATAGAGTAATTCTGTGGGTTTACAGCAACAAGTTGCATAATATTCACACAGGAAGCTGTTCACCAGTACAGACTGAAGAGACCAGGCACATGCATGAATAAAGACCCTTGTCCTTTAGTGGCGTGTGTGTGTGTGTGTGCGTGGGTGTGTGTGTGTACACGTGCATCATGTGAGCTGTGGGCACAGGGACAGAGGTCAGAGGGTTGAGGGAATGTCTTGTTTCAAAGGAATTACATAATGTATTATCTACTTTTTCCTCTTTTTATGTTTTAAATGTCTTGCTTACTCAGACAAGGACATTAACACTGGACACATTACCACACAGACTTTTCTTCAGTTTTTTACGTCCATGGGAGTAGAATAAAAGTAGCATTTATTAGCATTGGAAAATTATTCACACCCACTGTGGATTTACACAAACAGCTTCATGCTGCAGGCAAAACACTCCTTGTTCATGTCCTGTTCGAGTTCAAGCATTTTAATGCTGGACTCCTTCCAGCATTAAAATAGCTATGAAGTGCACTTGTGAAACAGGTGTGTAGCGGGCCTGCTATTCCTGGTGGTGCGTTCACTTCCTCTGCTGGTGTCAGATGACAAATTGCCACACACACACACACACACACACACACACACACACACACACACACACGTAAGCAAGTGTTTAGATGGGTCCTTACCATATCATACACGTTAAGGATGACAGGTTCATTGGCCATGGTTTACACCTGAGCTGGAAAGGCAAACGTCCCCACCCTCCACGTTGTACGGTTGTCAGGACCTCCACACCCCTCTGAAGTCACAGGGCCACGCCGCAGACAGCAGCAGCAGCGGCGGCGGACGAGCGTCTGCTGGAGGCGTGGAGGCTGCTCATTCCCCCCGTAGGAGGCTGGAAAAGCGAGAAAAAGCCAGAGAAAATGTTCAGAAAGAAACAGGACGACTGCAGCGTACAGTCCCGGAGCCACTATGGCATGTTAGGTTCGGGAAAGCGTGAGCGTCGGATCCCCAGCAGCTGGCAAGGCGAGGTGCATCTCCCCGGTTCCCAGAAATACCCGTTTGTAATGGGGAAGCAATACCGGTAAGTGTGAGAGTGTTTTTTTTTAAAGCAACCACAACAGCTCAAAATGTCACGTCAGGAAACCGTTAGAGGCGCGAGCATGATGCACAGCGGACATGAAGGGGCCTGCAAGTGTTGAAGTCTGAGGCCGGCGCCCTCCCGTCACCACGGGCGGCGGACAGGCGACTGCTAGGGCGGACCGACGTCGACGATGGAGGCGGGGAGCGGGACATCTTTCACCCGGAGGATGTCGGTGCAGCTGCGGGAGAGCACTCCTTGGCCATGGCGGTTAATTACAGCTGGTGTGGAGGCAGGAGGAAGAGGAGGAGGAGGGGGTCAAGTTCACCAGCAGCATCCCTGTCCGGTGCTCCCGCTGTCCGTCCGCATCCAGCAGCCTCTTCTTCGTCGGGAGGGGACAAACCTCGGCGGCATGACTCCTCCAACACCGTTTGCTCAAACCGCTCCGATGGAGAGTTTTTCTCTTCTTTCTTTTCCCCCAAAAATGTGTTTTCTGAAAGTGGCAAAGCAGCCGATACCGTCCGTGTCGTGCGGCTTGTTGCAGCTCTGGCTCTGCCTCCCTCTCCCTGCTGTCGGAGCTTTTAGATTACATCATATCTGCCTCCGAGGGAGACGGAGCTGCTGCTGGTGGGTGTACAGGAGCGTTTGCTTATAGAAACACCGCACTGTTTCCATCCTGCCGAGATATGTTTCACCTCCATGCTCCGTTTTAGCCACGTTAAACACGTCATTTTTATTTATTTGTTGGTTTCGTTTGTCAAAATTAATTTTTATGACGAGTATAAATGGTAAATATATAAAAACTATGTATAATGCAACAAGTTTGTGTGATATCAAATTAGCAGAACAAAATATTCTGCACCTATTTGAATCGCCTAATAAATTATAAATAAATGATGATACTAATAAGCAGTCTGCATATGGTAAAATATACTGTATACAGGAAAGAGTTTTTGTCGCAATTGTGTCGACATTTATTTTGAAGGTAAAGTGACCACATCCGGTTTTATCCTATCTTTTACCAACTTCAGATTTAGTTTTAGCTTTGACCTTTATTATTTTATATTAATCGGAACTATGAGATGTACTAATTCACAATTACTGGCATATCAAGAGAATATTTGTAATTATTGTAAAAATTATCATTCACTTACTTTTTCAATACATTTTTCATAGCGATATGACCATCTCATAATGTTGACATAATATCAAAATAGTAAAATTGCACGCATCATTATGGCTCTTTCATAATTTCAATTAATTGTCTCAGAATTGTTTTTCTAATAATTGCAACTTGCAACAATATTTTTTACTTCATATCACTAAATAGTTGTATTTGCCATCTATTTGATCATAAACAGGTATTTACAGATCCATGTAATATATTGTGTATTCCCTGAAACAAAATACAAATAAAAAAAGTCTAAAGCAGGTTAATTGAATGAGTTTTAATACAGTAGGTGCTTGGATGTAAAACACAATATTTTACATAACTCATTAGTGCCTCTAATCTACATTTTCTGGTATCCTGCACATATTCATAATCCCAATCAGCAGAGCAACGAGAAATGTATTTACAGACAACAAGAGCCACATTCAGTCAGAGAGGATTGCATGAAAGATGGGCTGCAGACAAATGTGGACAAATACATCCAGCACACACACAATTCACTTATTCATCGGTTCTATGGAAGTTATGAGTTCCAGGATTGTGGCTAGTGCAAAAAGCAAAAAAAGAAGGGAACAAAACCCATCTCTGACAGCAACTCATTTTTTTAAAGAAAACTTTCTTTTACATTGAACTGGCTGAAAAAACAGATTTTCAGTATAAAGCTGTTGGTCCTTGACACAAATTAACAAAATTATAACATACGCCAATTCTCATCATTTCCTTAGCAAAAGGTGCGATGCGACTATTGGCACTGGCCTCGATGCAAGATTAGAAAAAGGTCTTCAATGGCTGCGACACGCAACAAAAACATGGCAGCGTCTTCAGTGGTGACCAAGCGTTAATAAACGAGCTGCTCACCACATGATAATTATCTAAGGAATGATTTCTTTTCAAATATATAGATTTAATGCCTCATCCTGAGTGACTCTTAGGATAAACCCTTCAAAGTGAAACGACTTGGTGATACTTTGAACAAGCAGATTTTGCTTTAAAGGACACATCTGATGATGTTCTTCTTACAGTCAGATAATTCCATTTAAAGACCAAAACCAACAGAATAATAAGTGGTGAATGATATATTTGTGCAACAGAGCTCCACTGGTGTCCAAAAAAATATTAAAAACACATCACTGAGCCACACGGTTGCACTGGGTGACATGTTTCTTCATTACAACACTGGCCCTGAAGTCTGCTGCCCAAACTACTCACTAAAGCACCAAATATGTATTCATCCTCAGCTGTAAATGGTGCAACAAATTTCCTTCTGCTTGAGTAACGTATGCCAAACACAACAGTGCGCAGGTGTTTTAGGAATGTTTCATAATGAAACTACATATTTGTGATGTGTTTTTGTAAGATTCATGTGTTGAATAAATGGGTTTGTCGCTGCAGGAAACAAACAGGCAGAGGAAGTCGTAAAGTGTTGGGAAACTGAGTAACTCACTGTCGGTTTAGGGCTTTTTTTTAATGGTATTTCTTGACAGAAAAAAAAATAGAGATTATTGCCAGCAACATCCTTTAATTTAACGTATTAATGGTCGCGTTGGGTTCATTTTCATTTGGATCATGATAAAGAAGCAACAAGAACCAAGCCATTGCTTGGAATAGACAGAAAAAGGCACTCCGAAGTCAATTACAATACACAATGTATGACGTTATCATTTTCCACTCCTCCCATGGTTCTGTGCAACGGGGTGCGAAAAAATAAAACTGAAATGAAAATAGATCCCCAGTCGCATTCACTTTTAAAAACACTGAGGAACTGAAAATAAAGTGGGCTCCCCCTCGCGTCGACGCTCAGACAGATCTGCCATTCAGGGATGGAGGTGCACAGAGGCCTGCGAGTGACTGAACACAGGCACGGTCTTTCAGTTCGCAAATGGACCCTGAAGCTTGAGCCAGTCTGACCCGACTCGAGGATTTAATAGTATTCTGTGCACGGGCCGCCGTTTGTTTCTGCCCGGGCTCAGCCCCGCAGCAGTAATATACATCCTTCTGGTTCTCCTGACGGTCACAAAGTTATCTATTAAAAGGTAACCTCTGTGGTAAGCATCCTTTTGCATAGGAAGGGTGTCAAAGCTACCATTGATCACATTATACATATGAACATGGAGACACTCATCAGTGACACCTACACCTACTAATAAAAAAATAATAATAGCATCTACTGTTTAGAGTTTGATCCCCACCCTTTTTCTTTTCTTTGGCTTTTAGCAAAGTTTTTGATCTTAAAACAGACGTTGGCTTCGTTAAAAGTGCTTCCTTGGGAGCCGCACGTAAATAAACGCACAGATAGCTGCAACTCCGGCTAAAGCAACCAGTATTTCCAGAGTCGACACAGAGGGATTGGGCTCGGGTCGTGGGCCTGTCGGTCCGTTCACGTGATTAGGAAACTGCAAGACAGATATGAAAACAAGAATAAACATGACAGCTGCACTGGAGGGGATATTTATGTAGAAATGCACCCATTATCTGTTTAAATCACTAATGCAGACAGAGCGGTGCCGCCCACCCTGTTTGTCTGTATTAAATTCTGGTGTTGGACACATTTCAATTTCAATAAATCTTCTATGAAGTGATTAATCAAATTAAAAACTTACTTGACCTTATTGTTTGATTTTATTTCAGTTTTGCATGAAACTTAAAACACTTCTCATTTAGTTGGATCTAGTTTAAGTTAATGAAGCGTTCACTGCAGAAAAACTAATTTCATAACTTGTTGCATTCAAGATCACTATTTGTTAGCGTATAGAGTAAAGGCTGAATTATACTCTAAAGTTAATATGAAATATCATTCACCCTGTTTTTAACTGCAGCCATTGTTTAGGCCACCAATTCTGAGAATTGAAGAAAACATTTGGTTATTAATGTTTTTGTGGTGAATTTATTGTCTTGTTGCGACTTGCGTACGGTCAGGACGAACGATAAAGCTACGAGCAAACCTGCCAGGCAGTTCACATCCTTTGTTTTCTCAGTATTAAACTGAAAAACTGTTAGTTATCTGGTATTTACTATTGTGCTGAGATGTATCTGCTTTTATGTTTTGGTGACAATTTTCCATTGAGGGGGACAATAAGGCAAAATAAAATAAAAAAAAGAATCCCCAACTGCTTACAAAATAAATACAAAGCACAAAAATCAACAAAACACTCAAACATTTGAATACAATGAAGAGGTTATTTTAAAGCCTCATGCTTCCCACCTTTTTCCGAACACGGAGCTCCACATCCTCCCCTGCAGCCCTGAACAGATCCACTATAACTTGGTGTGTCAGATCCTGAAGTTGGACTCCGTTGATCTACACAACCCAGAAGAAAGAAAAAAACAATGTGCTAATTTACTTTCACTCTAAATCAAACTACTTTGAGTATATAAAGCCTTTAAACCCTTACTACATGCACCATTAGCGTTTTCACACCTATGTAAATAAATTTTTTCAATTTAATAGTGCACTTCTGCACAATAATCTTACCAAAGGCTACAGAGATGACATACACCAGTGTCTTTAAGGATCAATTTTAAAGTTATTTTACTGGTTTTCAAGGCTCTTAATGCTCTGGAATCAGTCTGCATTACTAATTATATGTAGTCGATTAGATTAATTGGGTTTTATCACACAGTATTTGGACTTTCTATTTATTCTCCTGTTTTCGCCACTTCATCACTCCCCTCCTCTACATCCTTCACCCCTGATAAGAAGAACACATCTTTTACCGCCAGGATCTTGTCCCCTTCATGGAGTCTTCCGTCCAGTCCTGCAGCTCCATCTTCTTTAATTTTGCTGACATAGACGCCATTGTCATTAACGACATACTGCTGGTCCACGCCCCCGACGATATTAAAGCCCAGGCCTAGAAAACAACAGCAGACAGAAGATATTTGAGCAACGTTCAAAGACAATCGTTTTCCTGAGAAGACATTGCTGATTCAATTACAACATTTATCTCAATAGCTCAAAGTACACGTCGAATCACCTCAATCGCAGTACTGCTCCTCAGATTGTTCACACCATGTTACATAACAATAGTGAAATGAGACGTTTCTCTCCTGAAGCTAGAATAAACTGTCCTTTGACTTAAGTCAGCGGTCAGTTTGTTAAAATCTGACAGGCCAAGAAGTAACGTAATTTTTAAAGATTTGAACACCGGCCAAGAGCATAAATGTCATAAAAAACAATTAAAACGACTGTTTTTAGAGTTCGGCAGGCTGTCACAGCCCAGAATGCCTTTCCTGTGCTACATTAAAACACACAGAGGGGTAGAGGTTTGGTTATTTTTGATACGCAGGTTCTAGCCGTTAGCTTCAAAATACACACGAGCTTGACACGTAGCTAGCTAACTGAGCTATACCGTCAAGTCAACCGGTCCTCTTACCTGCTGAGCCCCGCTTCAGTTTGATGTCCACCACGTCGGGCGAAGAGGGCAGCGAACCATTCATTTTTGTCGAGACGACGAAACGATTAAAAAACAGGTCTTCGGAGGCGAAAGGACAAACTATTTTATGTGAAGGTGAACCTCATTGAGGAGTTTCGATTTGCTTCCTTTCGACGCAGTTGGCGGTCTGTGGTTGTTGCCGCCCCCTGGAGGCCCGAGTCAGAACTGCAGGCCGACCTTTGGATCACAAAGCAGGGAAGCTAATCAGACAGATACGTTGTCATGTACTTTTATCATTAGTGGTAAATCTTCAGCTCCACGTGTTAAACAGGATTTTAGATTGGGCACTGGGTTATTTTCTTTCCCCAACATGTGTTATCTCAGTCATTATTATGGTTCTTCTCTCTGGAACAAGGTCTGCTGCAAATGTGTCTTCTTTTAAAAAGCCTAATATTTTACCTTATCAAATGTTCTCTCAAATCCTTTATTTTTCTATCAATCTAATGTTATTTTTGTTTCAAACATTTTAAAATAGTCAAATAATGAATTGTTATATAAATCTACTTTATTTTATGTTTTATATCTTTGTCTTATTTCTGTTCTAAGAAATTTCAATTAGAGCCCAAGAATACATTGTGTTATATAAAAAAGATTATGACGATACACATTATACCACTGTGAAACATCAAATGTACAGAAGTACATCCTATAAAACTCTTGATATTTGACTGCAAGCAAAGGATCCTTCTCCCCTTTAGGATAAAAAAAAAGAATAATAATGGGAACAGGGAAACTGGTATTTATTATGTGCACAGGCAGAAAAGTTTACAATATTCTGAATCAAACAGCATTTTCAGTCATTATTTGTTTGTTGCCCTTTATTAATAAGCATATAATCTAAAAATATTGTACCACTGTTATCTTTGGCAACAAATCAGAGATCTCATCCCTCTCCTTTCCAACGATTAATTTTAAATTGAGCCTCGCTTTTCAACATTTCTCTCCATTTGACTTCAACATGAAATCATAATTCGTA
Source organism: Cottus gobio (assembly GCA_023566465.1). Classification (NCBI taxonomy): domain Eukaryota; kingdom Metazoa; phylum Chordata; class Actinopteri; order Perciformes; family Cottidae; genus Cottus; species Cottus gobio. The sequence goes on from CM042228.1 coordinate 6,859,652, forward strand.
AAACACGACCCTCCAGTCTAAGAGCTCGGGAGGATTCACACTGAAGAAAGGAGGAGCTCAAAGTCTGTATATAAATACATTTTAAGAAACTTCATCATGAGCCTACGATTGAGCTTTGGGGGAATCGGCCAGCATAAAGAAAGGGAAAAGGAGACCAAGTTGATTTTCAGCATCACACTCTCATGCACTGCAAAGGCTTATCAAGCTATTGATATAAAGGACCGGATAATAAACATACACGTACTGTAAACAAATTACAGCATACTAGTGGAAAATATGTTCCACTTGGCCTACAATCTTTTCATTAGGTATAAATTAGTATTTCCTTAAAACGCCTGTTTTAGATGCACTTTATCTCATTCGCTACTTCAATACTGTTATGTCCTTAAATATATTGGATTGTGAGTGGCAAAAAAAATAGATATCATTCAGCAAAACAAGAGAAAAGGATTATAATGTGCCGACCCTGGGTCAGTTTGCCATTCGTTCTGTGATTAATGACAACGTGCCAGGTGGTTAAAGATTGCACTTGACTGACTATTGTGCCTCAGAAACCCCATCAAGGTATTTGAAGAGGACTTCAAACACGGTGGTAAAGTGTGGCTCCGGGTCTCCTGTCCAGCACATGGTTTGGTAGCCGAGTTTCAGATCATGTTCGGGGCTACGCTGTAAAGGATGACGTCTCCGGTCACCCGCAGCAGATCCACGTCCTCGAGCCCGCCGACTCTGTGCTCGTACTCCAGCAGGTGGTTGCCGTCCACCGCTACTTTAAATGAGTCCTCCTCCACAAGGATCTTCAGCTGCGGGGGCGTGGGGGGGAGCGTACAGTATCAGGACCAAAAATGGGCGTCAGGTAAAACATTGTTGTTTTGCATTCGCTAACACTTACCTCAAAACGGCGCCCTTGAACAAATGGGAAATGCGCTTCCCGCTCCTCTGGCCCCCAACAGCCCCCGAGGTTGGAGTTCCTGACAACTGCTTGCTCATGAAATCGAGGGTTCAGGTGAAAGACGACATCTGGACCTTTTATCAAGTCAACTTGGAATCTGCAAGAGAAAGATCAGGACTGACAACTAATCATTGTTCCACTGTTTAATTAATACAAGACATATGTGGCCCGAACAAAAAAAAAGTAATATTATTGATAGAGTGTTTTCAATGGATGTAGGCCGTGTTATTATAAGGCCTGGTTGTGTTACTCAAACGTGAAGTAGAATAAGAGGATGAGTACCTGTCTGCACCAGGAACAGGCTCCCCCTCTATCGTGATTACAAGTCGTGGCATAATTCCAGCATCAAGTGGGAGATCATACGGCACCATCTGTGAGAAATAGTCAATTTTTAAAAATTTGAACAATACATTTTACCATGCTCTTTTAAAAAGGAAGTTAAAAAAAGAAAAAATCCATAATGAGAAATTATGATTTACTGTGTTTATTAGGCAAAAATACACAAAAAGAAACATTGTTCATCATGTATATAATATCCCCAAGAACAGAAGTAGAATGGTTCACATTTGATCACTAATACTCTGTACTTGGTGATATACAGCAAAGTACTAAATATCACAAACTAGCGAGGGGATTTTTAGTTAAACATTATTCAAAAACTTTGATCCGGCCCACATTCCTAAAGAAACACCCTAATGAGTCATCACCCCTATTTAGTTCAACTATTACGCCATTCACAAAGACTCGTCATGACATGAACAGAAAAGTAAAAAAAAGAAAGAAATATAAAATCAGTTTTCAACAGTTTTACCACATCAACAGTACAAAGTGACTTCTGAGCAAAATCACAGAAGACAAAAAATACTTTTGAGACTTAAACATGTACAAAAGTGACCATACAAAATGTAATCAAACTGTAATTGTATCAGAGAATATAAACGTGTCTTCATACATTAAATATGAGTTCCGTGTAAATATGTAATTTTAAATCATATTGCACTTAATTAACTTAATACATTGCCCAGGCAGAATGAACACACTCTATACTGTGTATATTATAGTCTTTCCACATGTTCGCGATGTCTAATCAAACCATATGTTGATTCTGGAGGTGATGTCCTTGTCCGACTGAAAAGTTGAGTTCATTGCTTTCAATTATAGGGTGGATTATATCTGGGCTGAAAGACAAGAATACATTTTTGATAACTACTTCTGATTATCTCTTGATTTGTCTTAATGTTTTGCTTTGCACCCCAGCAGAGCCCAAGACACAGAAATGATCCAAATGCAGCCCTCACTGAAAATGTACCATCATGCAGTAAATCCCAACAAGGCAGGAAACCAGCCGTCTTTCCCAACGTCAGCAGTAATAGGAAAACACCACACCAGACACACTGAATATCCATGTGAGGTGAGCCGGAGACCTGCTAAAGTGGCCGGCAGTGTAGCTGGTATTCATTTCCTAAATCCCACTGAGACCACCACCCCAGGAGAGATGCTCCACTGCCCACCAGAGCAAAAACTCATCAGCAAAGAAATGCAGAAAGCAAGCAAAATAATGTTATTTCTAAACAGTGTTGGTACTCACCAGCATGCCTCCGGGAGCGGCAGGCCCACCGTATGGACCCATAGGCCCAGGGCCAGGACCAAAAGGACCAGGGGCCGGAGGGAATCCCCCCCCTGCATGTGGTCCCCATGACCCAGTTGGAATTGGGGGAAAGCCTCCAGCAGGGTATGCAGGGAAAGCACCAGGGCCAGCTGGAGGAGTGAATGCACCTGGACCACCAGGTCCGTACATCCCGTTGCCTCCGCCTGGCTGACTTCCTGGGTAAGGCACATTTGGATAAGGCCCAGGGGGAGCTCCGGGGCCAGAAGGAAATGGTCCAATTGGGTAAGGACCAGGGCCTCCAGGTAGTTGTCCTGGAGCTCCTTCAGGTGGGTACTGCCCAGGGAACTGCCCAGGGTGCTGACCGGGGAACTGCCCTGGGTTCTGGCCCGGGAACTGCCCTGGGTTCTGGCCTGGGAACTGCCCCGGGTGCTGGCCCGGGAACTGCCCCGGGTGCTGCCCAGGGAACTGCCCCGGGAACTGCCCAGGGGCTCCGGGGCTGGAGGGGAACTGCCCTGGAGCTCCTGGTGCAGGGGGGTATTGTCCAGGTATCCCAGGACCAGGGGGGAACCCGCCAGGTGCTGAAGGAGGTCCCGGGTATTGCCCTGGTGCCCCAGGACCAGAGGTATATGGGGATTGCCCTGGCGCCCCCGGCCCAGATGATCCACCAGGAAAGTTACCCGGAGCGGAGGGCTGGGTGGGAGCTCCTGGGGCTGACCATGGACTTGCTGGAGAAGGGTGGCCGGCGGGAGCAGTCGGGTTCGTGTTTGCAATATTCTTTGCCTTGCTTGGAGAGTCGTCTCCTAAGGCATCAGTCAGCTGAGGGACAACAGAAAGGGAAAGTGACTCTCTGAACACACCTGAAAATCTGTTTCACCAATAAAACTGTACAATCCTTTGAACTCACCGAGAACTCTGACATGATCTAAAAAATAAAAAAAAGACAAGACACTTTCATTAGTTTTACATCAGGAAGTTGGAACAAGCTGTCAAACACAGAGGGCTTGTAGCACAGAGGCTCTGAGTAATAGCACAGTAAATGTTTCCATCCCCGACTGGTGACCACCAAAATCCATTTTGGGCAGAGTCGAAATCTCTTGATTAAACTTAAATATCATTACGACCAGCTGTGCCTTTAGCTGCATCATTCACGGAGACGTAGTTAGTTGTCGCAGTTTCTAGTTAACTGCGGTTACATAGTTGGCCATCGACCGAGCTAACAGCAGCTAGCTGTTAGTTGACGTTCAGATGGTTCACTTAGCTCGTTTGTTTATTTTAGCTCCTCTGTGTCAAAAGGGAATAAGTAGTAAAAAGTGATGTGTCACGCGACCTCACCGGAATATGAACTCCTCTCAAATGATATGTGGGGTGACGGAGATAATGTATCCAGCAGTTGAAGCCAGTTAGCCAGCAAATGTAGCCTTCCGAGGCTCACAACTACAAGCTAACGTTGGATCTGCTCTCTCGCAGCTACAACTCTGGGCAAGGGAGGAAGGAAGGTGCGCGCGCGGACACGCGCTTCGACAGTGACGTATTCCAAAGGGCGGGCACGTTCCGCAGCACGCGCGCTAAAACTTGCACACACATGCACACGCATTCACATACCCTAAAAATAAAATATATAAAAGTAAAAAGAAAATAAGAGCGTAAAATTTAAAAAATAATACAAATAAACTTAGGAATTGACGATTATTGGTATTTGTATGGATTAGATCGAAGATCAGGCTTTTATTCTATCAGGTGACATCTCTGTTTATTTTAGATTTAGGTCTGGACTTTGTGGCCTCGTGATTAAACAGAAATGTATTCAGGAACATGCACCATGTCGGCATATTACCAGCTGACGTCATACAATCTAAATAAAACCTGATTTGCAGCAGTGTCTCTCTACAATACATGGAGGAAAAACAATGTGTGCTCTCTAGTTCACGTGTACAAATCACTATTGAGTGCTCTAACGTTAAACAATATTGTAATGCCTTGATTCTAAAAAGTAGATGGAAATTAAGGATATTTTGCTCAATATTTGGCAGTCAAATCTAACATGTTTTCTTCTTGAGAGTTTTGTTTGGTATTGTTTTGTCGTCTTATACCTTTTATTAGAGTGATACTATTATTTAAATAATTAATTACTTTAGTATATAGTCTGTGTAAAAAAAAAAGCTTATTTAAAAAAAAATATGTTGGGTAGTTTTATATTGTAAATATAAACATATCCTGCAAAGCAACTAGAAACCTATCAGTATAAAGTGTTCGTTTCGAGTATTTTTCCCTGGTAAACATTGAGATGTTAAACGGGACAGTTTAATAAGGCTACATTTGTTTTAATGAGGACAATAATGCCGGAGGACAATAGCGAGGAGAGATTCATGTTTTGGACGAGAGGGGCGCGTGTTTGATTGGTCCAACCAGTCACAAGATGATGTGAAGGAAGAAAAAAAAAAAACATTGTTGGCGTTTCTACCATTCAGAGCAGCAGCTGTAGCTTCAGGGATCTTTTTATTTTAGACTCTACGACAATGGTAAGTTGTGAGCTGTGCTTTTCCTTTTTCACCGTTCTGCTTTTTAGTCGTGTGCTCTGAACAAACGAGAACTTCCGGAACATTATTGAGGAAAAAGTGAGACCGCAGATAGATTGGCAGCGTTTGCCTGCTAGCTTAGCATGAGTTCCACCCTCTGTCCATTGTGTCAATGTCAAGCTAGCCACAATAGAACGTTGGGCTTATCCGGTTATGGATTTCACAATAAGATTCCATGTATCATGTTTTTGTGATTTGCTTTGAATCACGAGTTCCAGTTTGTCCGTCATTCCATTCTAGTCATTAAAATAAAAATAATGCTATTAATTTGGAAGTAATTATTATCAAAACAGTGTGTGCAATAGTAATGTATTTGTTACCCTGTATTTCAGTATTTTGTACATTTGTCAGTTTGCTTTGAAATGGAAGAATACTCATCGCCTAAATAGATCACAGGGCAAAGGTATCCACTTTTAGAACTGCAACTAACAATGCTTTTATATATATATATATATATTATTTATTATTTATTAATCTGCAGTTTATTGTCTTCATTGTTATTTCTGGAATGTGTCAGGAGGTAGTGTAATAATGTCCATTATAATATATCAGATTCAAAGGTGACAATGTTGAAACAACAGTCCAAACCTAAAGTGTATCACTTCAGCTCTAATACGAATCTTGCGCCACCTTTTCGTGTTTTTTAAAAAGACGTCCATTAGTGTATGCTTTTATTTTGAAGCCCGAGCTGGCAGACTTCCTGTACCAGTGTGGCTAAGTCTGGTTAGCTTGTCGTCGCAGCGGAGATGTGTTTCTACACGTCTGGGTTTGCCTCGTCGCTAGCTCGCTCATCGTGATGAACACTCATTACCTTTTTTAAAAACTTGACAGTTCAACTGTCTTCAGTGCCGAACACCCTTTGTCTAATTTAGTTTTACACATAAGAAGCATTAGACTAACTGTGTAGTTAACGTTAACTGACTCTTATTTCCTGCATGAACCTTGAGCAGAAACCAGTGAGCTAGCTGTCAAAGGCTGGAGGAATTTAGACCAGAAGTCAACCTGTGGCCTTAGTTTTTTCTTCTGTTCCGTATTGTCTTCCTTTGCATCCTGTTTTTCCAACACTATCATTCCCAACCACAGACTCTTAATCTGTATAGATCTCTCTGAGCTCAGTGAAATCCTGACTCCCACCAGCCATCTGCTCAGGAAGGTGTAATTATAGAATTCAGAGACTCTTGAGGAGTTTATGTCTTTGTGCTGGAGGTGTGTGTGTGTGTGTGTGTGTGTGTGTGTGTGTGTGTGTGTGTGTGTGTGTGTGTGTGTGTGTGTGTGTGTGTGTGTGTGTGTGTGTGTGTGTGTGTGTGTGTGTGTGTGTGTGAGACACAGGTTCAGACCAATACAATCCTGTTCATAATACTGGTTTATGCTTTAAGTCTGTGGGTCAGACTGGACTTCTGAAGAAAGATAGTTTCTCTTTTTGCTAAAGCAGGATACGAACATGTTGCTTTACAACTGAGCAATAAAAGATGCATAAAAATCACTTGAAGCTTCAGTCTGTGACTCTGCAGCTGTCTGCCGAGCATATAAACCCTCTGCAAATGTCCTTAAAACAATCTAATTTAAATACAATATAGTATAAGCTTCTTGCTCCATTGCTATGGCGTTATATATGTTCTATGTAGAAACAAATACATTTTAATGGGTGATGATGAGGACAAAAATGACTCAATTAATTACTCTTAAATCCAAACATCTAGGCTTTGGTTTGTTAGCTCTGTTCAGCTTAATCTGTGTCCTGATTGTAATTTGTAAATACAAGTGGATGTTTCTCCCGGTTTTCCCAGAGTGAATCACTGGCGGTGTGTGATGTGGACGAGGAGCTGGTGAAGAAGGTGAAGAAGTTCCGTTTGCGGAAGGAGACCGACAATGCGGCCATCGTTAGTGAGTATCTCAAGTAGTTCTCTTCCATGTTGTTTTGATAATGTGTGACGGTCAAACAGGAAAAGAGCGCTGCAGGAATGAGTCTCAAAGCGCATCCGCTTCCCTCGTCCCTCAATGAGTTTCTGGTTAAATGCCTGAAAGAAGGTCTTTTAAAAGAGATTTTAACATTTTGTTCTACGATGTGGAATATGTCCGTTATTCCTCTCGTGAACTCTGAAGCTTTTATGTGTCTTAAAGGCAGTGATGTGGACCCACACACACACACACATACATATATATATATATATATATATATATATATATATATAAAAATATGAACTGAAATATCAAACAGTTTGTTTTAGTATTTCATTATTTTTCTAGGTAAAAAGATCTTAAAATGTGTTACTTTTGTACGTGACCAGTGCGACCAAACTCCTTATGGTTTAATGTTTTCTTTTCTTTTTTTTTTTTTTTCTACCCCCTCAGTGAAGATTGATAAGGAGAAGCAGCTGGTTATTGTTGAAGAGGAACATGAGGTAAAACATGAAGTTATTAAACCTGTCATTATAACAGGCTGTACTTTATTCTTCATGTTCAACTTTCACTTTAAAAATGTTCATGCACCAAACAGAGTTTGTTGCTCATCACAAATGTCTTTTTTTCAGGATATTAGTCTTGATGATCTGAGGGATATACTGCCGGAGAGACAGCCCAGATATCCTTTTGAATGAGTCAAAGTCTTATTTTAATACCATTCAAATGATCTTGGCCTTTATTTCTGTTGTATATCACCAGTCTGTGACGTTAACGCTCGCGTTTACAACTAACTGGCCACATATTCTTCCTGCAACATGGCCTGCGTGTGTATGCTGGATTTCTACTTTGATTTAAAAAATTATATCTTCATTTATATATAATAAAAAATATCTTCAATCGTTCAGTTTTGTATTCCGTCTGACTCGACCAGGCCGATGTTGAAATGTGTTGACCGTCCTTAGCACCGGGAACGTTTATCGTCTACAGTTACCAGTACCACCACGACGATGGGCGCATCTCCTACCCTCTCTGCTTCATCTTCTCCAGCCCAGTGGGTAAGTGGCGCCCGGCGGGGCCGCGTGGTCGCTGCACCGCTCCGTCACTTCTGCTCATGTCGGCGCGTTTGTGTCCCTCAGGTTGCAAACCGGAGCAGCAGATGATGTACGCGGGGAGCAAGAACACCCTGGTGACGACCACCGGAATAACCAAGGTGAGTTTATTTTATTCAGAGGTTGGGTTGTTTCGTTATTACAGATGTTTGCTTATTTTTATTAGATATTTTTACATTTTTGTTCTTTTGTTAGTTATTTGTTAAGTTTAATTGTGTGTGTGTGTGTGTGTGTGTGTGTGTGTGTGTGTGTGTGTGTGTGTGTGTGTGTGTGTGTGTGTGTGTGTGTGTGTGTGTGTGTGTGTGTGTGTGTGTGTGTGTGTGTGTGTGTGTGTGTGTGTGTGTGTGTGCGCGTGAATAAATAAAGAATGAATGCAGGTAGAGGACCAGCAGGAGAGGCAGGGACAGGCTCTTGCTTTCTTTGTTCTTTCATTTGCTTAAATCATAATGTACTCAGACATTTTGCATGGATAATAAACTGTTTTGCCTCCGTGAACCAAAGTGGATTCAGGCTTTTCAGACAAATGGCCTCATTCATTGAGGTTAGCATTGAGATCAAAGCACCACAAGGCCTTAATGCAGCCTCACGGAGCTGCGAGCATGGCTGTAGACTGTTGGTCTTGTGTATTAATGTGCCATTCATATATCATCCATCCATCCATCCATTATCTGAACCGCTTATCCTCTTTAGGGTCGCGGGGCGCTGGAGCCGATCCCAGCTGTCATTGGGCGAAGGCAGGGTACACCCTGGATAAGTCGCCAGTCTATCCAGGGCCATTCATATATCAGCTATATGTATTTGTATTATATTATCAAACACCGTATTACAGCCGGTACCACGCTTTACACTAAATCCTGCATCCTAAGGCTTTCCCTTCTACAGCTTTGCTCTTCTGTGTGTTTTTACAGGTGTTTGAGATCAGAAACACAGAGGACCTGACGGAGGAATGGCTGAAAGAGAAACTGGTGATCTTCGGCTAAAGCGGTCTCATCCAGTGGTCTGGGATGTGAGGAGGATCCTGATTGCACAAACTCTTGGGGAGAACACACACCAGTTAATGTTTCCCTCCTCCCTGTACCAGACCTGATTTTAAATAGTGTTTGAAAATACCCTCTGTGCTCAGTTTTAGGCATCTTTGGTGGAGTTTATGGCATATTACAATTACACTAACTAAACTCCCCCATCGGGCCGCCGAACACTGAAAACACTATTTGACGCGGGTCTGATTAGTTTCCCACGAAACCAATCAACGTGCCAGTGATGTGTCTGTATTGAATTAACACTCTGATCGCTCTTCAAGAGGACAGAAATTGATAGTTCTCATCCACCCTTCCTCAGCATGTTCATCCAGGACAATCTAAAGGCTCCGCATTCATAGTTTCTACCACCTTCAATAGTTTACACTCGGCATCTTTTTGCTGAATTTCTTTAATTCAACCTTTTTATGTTTTTTAAAATGTTCATAATTTGAGGGACTCTTAGTTTTTTGTTTAGTTTTTATTCCTGGTGTATGTAGGGTAATGCAAGCATATACTTTATAGCAGTAATTTCCTTTTTGTGGTGAAAAATAAACTCCTTGCCGGAACATCTAAACAACCATAGTTACAATACAGAGTTCAGCTTTAGTCAGTCATTCCTTCAGTATTCATTTATTGATTATGATTTAGGTGAAATGAAACACTGTAATCACGCCAGTCTACAAAGGACAATCACTCTAAGACCAATCCTCAGACTTCTGTGTGATGTGTGGATGCACAAGAACAAGCTGGCAGAAGCCCTCGCGTGGCGCTCGTCACACTGCAGATGTTCCCGTCAGTCCATCCTCCGATCTCACCTTTCCATCTGTGCAGAGAGAAAACAGTGTGACTCACGGGCAAAGCGACATTCTGCCTTTTGACATTTGTCTCGACGACGTCACACTCCTCTAAACGATATTTCCACTGAAACATTCCACAGACAACAAACCTCCGACAGTCTAGAAAACACTGCACACGTTTTAATGTACTGGGCTTCTCTGTTTAAGTGGGTCACTGTGTCTTTTGGGAGCATATTAGCTTATATTGTGCATCATAGCTATTGCTGTTATTGGTGTTTATGAATGTTGTGCTTCATTCTGACTGCTTATTGGTGGTCGCAGCTTGACAATAATGGCGGTGACGTTCATACTTGGTCATTTCCATCTTCCATACAGAGCAGGGTTCGGCCAGTGTAGCTTTTTGAAGGCTGATATTGATATTTGCGTATTGAATGTGCTAGCGCCTCATAATTTCTATTTATACGATTACATTTTAAGTTTGAAATGAAACACAGACACTTTTTTTGCTTTTCACATGTGTCACTTTCCAAACACTTGCCGTATGTATTGTGTGTATTTGGCTATTTTCCACGCCCCAAAGTCTTCCATGGTTCCTGCTGATGATCCTCGACAGCATTTAAACCAATCAAACACACTAAAACGTCAAACCAGTTGCTCGTACTTTAAGGATAAATGGCTTTCAACAGCGAGGTGACCAGCTTCAGATAGTTAAAGCTAAGAAGTTATTGTATTGCTGGCGCTACATGCTGTTCTGTTTGTGAGCGGTGAGAGAGAAACCTCCATTTTCTGGATCTGATCCTTAATAAAAGCTTAATATCAGCTCTGTTTATTGGTCTGAACTTAATAAAGAGTAATAGGCACAAACATCCACATTTGACACGGCTCTTATTGGGGAAACTCCTACTTTGTGAACCAGATAAGGGAGTGTTGTGGCTGATTTAAAGCCCACCACCTATAGTAATGTATGATGTCATACTGCCTAGTCTACCATACCAATGCCGTGTCTTAACTTTTTATTTTGTCTTTTAAAAATGTAATTCTGAGGCCAAAATTTAAACGCGACACAAATATGTTTTGAGGGTGGAAACTAGAAGGTGATTGGAGAAGTTTTGTTGGGGGATTATATATATTTTTCTAACTTTCTGCTCTGTAAAATCATAGATTTGACTCAAAGATATGTATTCACAATGACACCATTTCATATAAATATGTTATCATTACTGTTTAACATGTCAGGGCAAGGTTTAATCCAACAGGAATGACGATCATTGATATCATTAACGCGGAGATTTACACTGTCAGCATTATGCTGCTGTGGCAGAAAAACAACTCCAACGTGGATAATTATGTTAATATAGTTCCTCATTCTTTGTGGATAAAGAAAGTTGTATAACCCTACAACATGTGAAACTCTTTTTAAATCTTGCGGTAAATTCTCAAAAATGCGCAGTCAATCTGAAATGAAGGAGTCTGTCTTTACTTTGATTTTGAAACATGCAATGAAATTATTTTAAAATTGTTAAAACCTCAGAAATGTGGCGAGCTACTGTAAAAGAAATGCATGCTTTAACGTATGTCTGAAAGGTTTTCCTCAAAGATCTGCTGCTCTGTTACATGCATTTTACATTATTTAGTTCACGTGATTCGACTGAATTTACTTGCACACAAAATCTTTTAAAAAGGGGCAACATTTGTATTTCAAACATCTGGTCTCAGCTGTGCTCTTTATCTGAAATATTACTGACCATACTTTCTTTAAAAAAATAAAACTGCTATTTTTCATAGAAATGGATTATAATGGACTGTCCATTGTTCATGTATCAATCAGAACCAACCCCCTCATTATAGGGTCTAATCACTAAGTGTTCCCTTTATCTGGTTTTGTCCTGTGGAGTCCAGCTTTCTCGATTATGTGGTGAACTCGTATATTTGGCTTCTTGAGTCTTTTACTTAAAACTTGCAAATGTGTCGTTCGGCTCTTGGCGTCTTGTATAATCAAATGCTTACTATTCTATTTTCTTTCCTTTTTTAACAAAAACACCCCTGATACATGTATCATTACCAGCTGCCTCATGGCATCAGTGAAACTTGAGATCTTTGTATTTTCCCATACTTTATAAAGTGTCTATTGTCCTATTGTTCAAATAAAATGACAGTGTTGTTTACCCCTCTTGTTTCAGGACACTGCTGTTTTCAAACGGACATCTATGATGTGTGTGTTTATATGCATTGACCAAATATGGCAGACTACATAAATAATAGCTAATGCATGCACATCAATGCAGCTTGCTTAGATTTACAGCCTGCTTTTAATTATTATATTGAACTATAATTTGTAGTACAGTAGATATTTTTGGATATGAGGGACATAATCAAATATGCTGTTGTAGTAGCTAGTAGTAGTAGTTTATGGAGCCACAGGAGTGACATATGTAAAATAATAACAAAATAAATGTGGAAATATAAAGAGAGCTAAATAAAAGAATATATAAATAAATAAAAATATTTGAACACCTTACTTGTATAAAGATGTTTATTGATGCAATTAGATTACCAAACGTTAAAGCCTTTAAGTTCAAAACAAAGACTCACTGAAGGACCTAACTGTTACATTACTCCAGAAGATGGCAGTAATGCGACCAAAAGGATAGCAGCTAGCGAAGCTCTCACCGAAGAAGAAGAAGAAGACGAGCTGACAAATCTCAAATCGGTTGCGAAGCTGCCTGCATCATCTGCCAACCGAGCCAGGAACCGACTAACGGAACCCGAGGAACAAAAATGGCGTTCACATTCGCGGCCTTTTGTTACATGCTCGCGCTGCTGCTCACGGCGGCGCTTATCTTCTTCGCTATCTGGCACGTAAGTACACATTTGGAGAACTGCGGGTAAGACGGTGGGCCTGCCGCTCCGACGGCGCTGGTGAAAGAAGGCGAAAGAGCGACGGGAAGGCTGGCTTAGACCCGGGCTAAGACCGGGGCTAAGACCCGGGCTAACGCTAGGCCAGCTTTGTGGCTCCGTAGCCGGGACGTTTTAACGTCTGGACGGAACGTATCCATGCCAACGCCATAGAAACGGCCGCGCGCTCGGTACTCGGCAGACGTAACATTGAACGCATTCGTTCTTGAATGAATGGCACAGCCCGACCCTTGGCACGGAGCTACAGTTGGCTAACGATATCATCACAATCACTTAAACAAATACTATTCTGTTGTATTATCGCAATCTCTCCTTCATTGTTAACCTGTATTGACTGTAGTCTGATTATATCAATAAATCAAACAATCTATCCGGCTTGTCAAAAGACTAAGAGTCCAGCTATTAGCGGAACAGCTTGTTAGCATGTTTAGCTAACGTCAACGTCCGATCCCGGAACATAACCGTTCACTGACTGACGCGGCTGTCACCTGTTTCCCGTTAGGCCACGTTTACTAGCTTTTATTACCGTTAGTTTTATTGTCAAAAAGTGCGGATTGTAACTTTTAGGTGACGTATCCATGACCCCAATGCGTTACCTACATCGTTGACGTTACTCGTGTTTACCCCACAGGTATAGCCACGAGAATTATGTATTATTGTCTCATTCAGAATAGTAGATGGTATACATCTGTGACCAGACGATATAAATATAATTTCATTGGTGTAACAGGAACAAACAATTCACAAACATATGGTTTATATCATATAGTAAACAACAAGACTACAAAGAGGGCATCGCTTTGACAGTGAAACTTTAACACTAACTTGATATTTATAATTCTTTCCGAGCATAAGGATTTGCTGCTTTGAGCTGGTTTGTGTCATTTTGCAAATATCTATTGATCAAACAAAACACACAATTTGAAGACACAACTTATATTGAATATTTATTTTGTCATATTCTGTAACAAAATTACAATTTTTAGGGGGTAAAAAAAAGCTAAGTTGATGCATTGCATTTTTTTTGCATGTTCATAAAATGGACATTCACATTGAGCTGCTCTTTGTTCATCGTTACATTGTGCTCGTCTTGTCCCCCCAGATAATAGCATTTGATGAGCTGAAGACAGACTACAAGAATCCTATAGATCAGTGTAACACTTTAAATCCGGTAAGTGACACCACCGTCCCTGACACACGACTTCCTTGCCTCTTTGACTGCATGCAGAAATGCTCTGTTGAAAGGTCTTTCGTTTATTTTAGGATGACTTTATCCGCCTATCTGTCTTTTTTCAATCATTTCTCTGCACTGTTATGCTAAATATCCTGCCTGTTATGAATTCAGAGATCTTGTCAGCTGTCAAATTCTAACGCCTTTTGTTTTGTTTTTCCTAATCTGCTTTTTTTTTTTTTTTTTTTTTTTTAAACACTTTGTTAACGGCAAAAAGACAGTTGAAAAGGTCAAAAAGATTAGAAGGGTCAAAATTGCAATAAAGGTTTGTACCAATCTTTAAAATGCCCGCTCAGTCCAACTCAGTCTGCAGTCTTGTCATTTTGCACGGAGAAGTGTTTGCAAACGTCTTTTCAGTTAACTAATCTCAAGAGTTGAAGCCAGAGTTTATCCTGGGATTAGACAACATGCCACCTGTGCTTTGAGGCTTTTACCGTCGTGTAGTATATTGTTTTGTAATTTAATTGTTTTTATACTTCTGTGTACATTTTATATTTTTGACTGTTGTGGATTAGTTATTTTTCTCAATTCTTCCCGACCTTTTTAGAGTGCAGAGCGTCAACTGGAATATTAGTTTAGCTTTCTATTGTCCTTTTTATACCTCATCTAACCAATTAAATTCACTGCGTTCAGCAGTTTTATTTAAGTATGGGAGCCAGGGTGCGTCTAGTAGTGGACAATATTAGATTGGATGAGATGTCCAATGTTGCCAAGTAGGGATAAAGTGTAGTTGTTAACTGAAAAGACTTGCAAATGCTCGAAACATGCATGATCTTTATTACAACCTACCCTTTGTTTGCAAATAGTGTCAACGTTACTGGTACAGTAGATTCATAGTTAACTCGGAGAGTCAGAAAACTAGTCTTGAGTATTCACACGACACGAGGCACATGCACTGTCCTGAAAAGCTTCTACACAGCAGTATTCAGAGTAATCATGGAAAGTCCAATCAGGTAACTGGATTTTGTAGCAAATCTTTTTGAGTAGTTGGTACTTCGAAGGGGGTGATGCTTGATTGGTGATGCCGGACATTTATTTAATGTTCCAGCTTTAAATTCAACTTTTAATATTACGCAGTTTCTCTATTTCTATGGAGGCGGAAGCTGCAGTTTAAAATTCAGTCGTTAGCAGAACAGGAGCCTCAGTGTTGGCTCCGACTGACGTCACCTGTGGTTTAGACCAGATGGCTGCAGAAGCCCGACACAATCCAACCTCAGCAATATTTGGGGCCACTGATTGGTTCGTGATTTCCGTGGTAGGAGGAGTTATTTGTGTGACTAAATAAGAGAGATTCCTCGTGATGCACTCCACAGCGCTGTGTGCAGTTTTGACCGTGGACAGTCTTTTTTTTTTTGCGTGTGTATTGTCAGCTCAGTTGGCACGTTTTGTGCTGTGATCAGTTGTTTTTGTATTTGGCAGCACAGTGCAGGGTTTCAACACATTATAGCCCCTCCCCCCTCCACACCTTCCTCTCCCTACACGCCCCTCACCTTTCCATCTGTGGGCTGTTGGTTGCCCCCACCCCTACCCTTCCGCCCTCTGCTCTTTTTGAATGCATGGCTTCCATGTGGTGCCTCCATCTGCCCCCCCCTCCTCCCCTCTACCCCGCACCACATCGAACCCTGTCAACCCGAGGCAGGCTGCTGCATCCACACTGCTAGTGCTCGCAGCATGGTCCTACTCCAGTGTGTCTCTCGTTTGTCAGGAAGTGGTATGATCACTGCAAAAGACGTTGAGACGCGCAACTGTTCTCCAGAGCAAGTTGTGGATGGGTTTCCCCCTTTTTTTTTATTATATACTTGTGGTCGGATGTATGCATGACGCTTAACCAGGGTGGGAAATTAACCTTTTCTATCCACTCGCAACAATGTCTTGTAGATTTTCAAAATTTCAACAGCAACCCACATGATTTACAGCAATTCTAAGTCGGCGGTAAAGCCTAAATGTGATGCATGACTTGGCTGCATCGCTTATAAACAGTCGCACATAGTTTTGCCACATTAGACAGAGGACACCTGAAGGTATTGCATAAGCCTCACCGTGGGGGGTTTAAGTCGCCCAAGAGGGGTCTTTCTCTCCTCTTTTTACGCTAACACGTCAGTGTTGAAATTCACCGTATTCTTGCTTAATTTTTCACCCTGTTTATCGCTCCACATTGTGTGAGGTCGGCGCATGATGAAGCACTGCTCGTGTCGTACCAACAGCACGGCGGCTTACATGTGACTTTTCTCTGCACGTGTAGTAATGTGCAGTAATTTGACATTAAACTGGGCCTGGTCGTTTGTCACAATGGGCTTAGCGTTTGTATTTAGTAACTGCATCGGTAACGTAAGCATCTCACTGGAGCTAATTAGTATTTCACTGCTGTCTTTGACTCTGTGGAGCTGTTGGCCATTTTTAGATGTCTGGCTCTTTAAATAGCTCCACTTTCTCTTTTGTAAAAAGGCCTAATCACTTCATACTGTTTCGTCTCCTGACCGGCTTTAACCTTTACATGTATTCCATGTGGCGCCTTACTTGGTAATAATTAAGTATTTTGTGTGTTTGCCAGTTAAATCATTTGTTTCAAGAACATGAGAGTTGGACTGACTTCACTGTGTGGATTTTGACATTTTCTTTACATTTTGTTCTTTTCAGCTGGTTCTCCCAGAATATCTCATCCATTTCTTCTTCTGTGTGATGTTCTTCTGTGCGGCCGAGTGGCTCACCCTCTGTCTCAACTTACCACTGCTGGCTTATCATGTCTGGAGGCGAGTTTCTCACGTAAAAAAAAATAAATGATAGTGCTTATTCCACTGGTGTTATTCTATTTAACGCCCCACTCGGGTACTGTGCTGCAGGTATATGAGCAGACCTGTGATGAGCTGTCCAGGACTCTACGACCCAACAACCATCATGAATGCTGACATCCTGGCGTTCTGTCAAAAAGAAGGCTGGTGCAAACTGGCTTTCTACCTGCTGTCATTCTTCTACTATCTCTACGGGTACGGATCTGTTTTTTTCTGCTTTTGTTGTGAGCGTTCATTTTAGGTTGTACGTTTTTAAAAAGAAACATCTGCACGGGACTTTTATGTATAGTCTGGGGAGATCCACCTTGTAACAATTCAATAACGCATTCGTAAAGTCAAAAAAAAAAGTCTGGAGCAAATTAAGTATTCTAATTTTGAAGGCTGGTTGAAGATTTAGTTCCCATTTGAACAGAGCCAAGCTAGCTGTTCACCCCCAGTATTAGCAAGAAAGTGTACCTTAACTGTGGCTGAGATCTCTTTAAGGAAACCGCAGTGGAAGACGTTAAAATCCAACATGGCGCTGCACGATATTACTGCATAACATCGTCAGTATTTAACTGGTCCCACTCCCCCCTCTCGTCTAAACACAGGATGATTTACGTGCTGGTGAGCTCCTAGACCGGACGACGAAGGAAAAGGACCTGCATGTACAGTAGACGACCAGACACTATGATCTTAGTGCTGCAACGCTGGACCTGCTGGAGGCCGCCGTTCAGCAACAAAAGATGCCATTTCAAGCTGACGAACTCTCGACCCTCTCTCATTTAGCCCGTTTTAAGAGAATCTCTCGGTCGCTGCATTCCTCTCACAGCACTGTAGTTAAAATGCGGACAAACCTGAATGGGCTTTTCTTTTTTTTTTTTTTTTTAAATGGTGTGATTTTGATGCTTGGAATTTAAACACAATTTTTATTTTTTTTCTTCTTGTCTCCCAACTTTTGATTGTTTACTAATTTAGGTAGACATTTTCAGGTGTGCGTTACGTGAGAATCTGAGCCGTGTGCTGAACTGCGTTAGTTTTTCCTGTGACTTAGATTCTGGGCTTTGACGGCTGATTTATGTCCTGCAGCGTGATTAATTATCTACGCTAAGACAAATAGTTAAACGCAAACTACACCTCACGGTCTTTAAAATGGACGTTTCCCTGGACCTGAAGGCACCGTTTGGTACGGTGGGGGCTGAAGTGCATGTGTTGTCATCACTTAGTGAAACGTGTTGCACAGGGACAATCACAACCCGGTTGTCGCGTTGGTTTTTAGAACCATCTGATGTATTCTTTCCATACTTCAGATATATCCATCATCGCATTTACATGATGTAATCCCTGTTGAACTCAACGGCAATATTTAAGTGTGACTCCGGAGTAGCCAGCAACGTGTGACCTGTATTTCTGTAGAATCGCTCTCGCAGCTATCAATAAATTAGAAGGTAGACTCAACAGTACAATAATGTAGTCGAGCATTAAGAAGCAACCGTACGCGTTCTTCTCCTTAGTGGGAAACCGAGTATGCCATACTGTTGAATGTACCTTTTTGGAAAATTTCTTAATATTTTGTCATTTGTGCATTTTCTTCACTTCAGCACCAAATATTCCACAACATTAAGAACTCCAGTGTTTATTTATTCAATGTTTTTGAATTTGACTTTTTGTTTCCAAGATATCAAGCACTCCAGTGTCAAGCAGTGTCGGGTCTTTTTCAGTCAAATCTGGATGGTGATGTTTTCTCGATAGAATCGAGGCCATTAGACAAACATTTTCATAAATACAAGAGTATTTATTGCCATTTTCAAGTGTGTACATTTATCAGGGAAAGCTATGGTCATTTGTAACAGATAACATCAACATTTATATGTATTAGATCCCATCATTTCACATCTAGGAAATGACATCTTGAGTTTATTGGAATCTAAATAAAACTGTCCCACTCTGTTCTAATGGACTGGAATGTTGTTTGAACTCAACCTTTTAAAGGGCATGAGTTCACAAGTGGCATAAATATATATTCTTATTGGCCATGCTAGTGGAGTGGCTAATAAACAATGTTTGAGAAATAAAGTGGAGCAGGAAAGTACCGATCTGTGCTAACGGGATTTCAGAAAAGCAGCTCATGGGACATAAAAATAGAAACTGGACACAGCAGGAGACCTTTTCCCAGTTATCAACAATTATGACAAACTATTATTTAAATGCAATATTAATGCTACCATGTTGTAAACTTGCCACATCATCATCGTCACATCTTTATTTTGATTATGAGGAGAAAACAGCAATATATTAAGAGTATTCTGTTAAAGTGCAATCATTAGAGAATACAATTACATATCACACACACAATGAGGAGAAGTGCTGACAAATGAGGTGAACACAGGAGTGAAGAGCAGCGATCACCGGGACACCGAGCGCTCTGTGGAACCCTCTCGGTTTTCTTGGTAGGTTGCGTACTTTTCCCGAAACTCATGGAGGAAGTTGTATTGCTATGGAAAAGTTTAATGAAGATGTTAGTTCACATGTAAATTAAATAGTACAGCACTTCAGTGGAACCTTGCTCGACATCTCACTGGGTCTGGGTCCTTTTTACTGGAAGAAGCTCCTACATTCACATCAGTCTGGCTAATACTGGAATTAATAAGCAAACAAATATCAATGTTTGAGATTTTGAGGACACCTTAAAGGCACGGTGTGTAGGATTTGGTAGCATCTAGCGGATAAAGATTGATCTGAAATGCAATACTATTGACAGTTTGTCTTTCAAGCTTTTCTCACTAAGTATTTTAATGCAATACTTATCAGCAACTCTCTAATGTCAAAGCACTGTCACGCGGAAATTAATTGCGGTATTTATCAAACAAGGTGTTATTTTCATAATTGTGGACGTTCCGACTTTGGGTCACGTTTACTGGAAACTTCCAAACAGCCTCCACTTTACATAAATAATATAATAATGAGAAGTAGCAAATTCAAGAAAACTAACCACAATGGCTGGTTATCCATTAGACTATTTGGAGGACTACTGTGAGTCACTTCCTGTTGATGGTGGACCATTTTATTATTATCATTATGAACAAGAATATACTGACGAGGAAATAAATACATTTTATGGAGGAAAATGTAAAAATAATCCCTGCTTACGACTTCATTATTATTAAAAAAATGTATATCTTGAGCATATTTTGCATAAATGAATAAGTATAAATGGCAGCTTAAAAAGGTATGAAATCAACATCATGATCAACAAGATATGACGTCTGGATTAATACTAAATATTGAAATGTTTAATGAGGGAAACGTTGAAAAGCCAACAGATCCAGAGGGGCAGAGGTGAGCTCTCACCTTCACGGTTTGTATCGCTCCTCCTCCTCGGTGCTCCCGGAGGATTTCGATGGCTTTGTTTGCCGTCATGGTTAGAGAGAGCAGAAGCAGCAGACAGGCAGCGACTGAAAACAGGAGACATCGGGCTTTTTAAAAAAAAAAAAAAAAGGTCAGACTTTTCAACATAAAGGAAAAAGAAAAAAGCACATTGATCTTGGTTGACATTGAAACAGACACAAAGAACAACTTTCAAAGTAAAAGGATAAGTTAAATATTCGTACTTAATCCGGAGCGTCCCAGGCCTCCGTAACAGCTGAAGGAGGGAAAGAAATAATCAAATCAAAAGCTGGAGGCAAATCTCTCGGTTGTGTAATGAGACAGAAAATAGAAGTCTTTGTGGGGAGATGTGCTCCGGTTCTCCAGGGCTGTTTGGCACTTCATAAATGTTTAAAAATACTTGAAATTAGGGATGCACCGATACCGATACCGGTATCGGATATCGGTATCGGTATCGGGGTCGATACTGCGTTAAAATACTCGTACTCGTATCGGTTTCAATTGTCGATACCAAGAACCGATACCACTCAACAGAATTTCACTACAACAAACTGGTCGCGCTTTGTGGAGAAAAAGATTTGTTGTCCTACCTGACTTCAACGTCTAGGGCAGGGGTCGGCAACCCGTGATCCAGAGCCGCATACGGCTCTTTCGTCGCTCTCTTGCGGCAAGGTGTGTAGAGTAAAGGTGCGTTCACACCCAACGCGACACAAATTACTGCCGTTCTGCCGGTTTGAATCAAACTGTTGCTGGTCCGCCAGAAGTAGCGCTGGCAGCGGCCACATTCAGACGCTGTTGTGCGGCTACGGATGATATTATTGTAGCCGAGTGTCTGTTGTGTGTCTATATTTGTAATTCTAATAAAATGAAAACACGCTGCAGGGTAACTTGAACCACTTTTTTATCTCCTTCACACACGTATATCCCACAATTCCACTCTTTTCCTTTCCGTTTCTCCCTCCACAATAAAAGCACCGGAAACATAACTTGGAACACAGCTTCCTATATAATTGCTCGATCCTTAATATTATCGCTTACATTATGAACCCGGACACGGGGCGTTTTATGGTCCGACATTAGAGGGACTTCCACAAGAAGTTTAAAGCTTGGGATAGCCTTCTGTTAATTTTGTACTATAGGCTTGACATAATCTGCAGAGGATAAAATAAAATCTGCCTCCAAATTAATTGCACTTTCATGGAGACCAAATCTAAGAAGTATCGGTATCGGTACTCGGTATCGGCAAGTACACAAATAAAAATACTCGTACTCGTATCGGTTTGTAAAAAGTGGTATCGTTGCGTCCCTACTTGAAATATTACAAAACACAAAGGGTAGAACTGTTGCATCTACGTTGGCATGCTCGGGTGGAAACGGTCCGTTACAACCGGTTTGTTCCCGTTCTCCATCAGCTCACTCGGGGATGCAGGAGCCTCTCGGGGCCTTCAGCAGGTTTTACACAAGCTTTGGTCTGGAGAGGCTGCCGGCAGCAGTGGTTACAACAGTGTTGCTGCCGCATGACACAAACACATATTTGACTATGTTCTCATTAAATGTGTGAAAAGATCTTGTTGGAGCACCTCTTTCATCATATAAACAAGATATATATTTCATATTATAATGACATGCATCACTTTTAGTACATTTGTACAAGAAGGTTTCTTGTTAGATTAGACGTTTATGTAATATCACAAAACATCTACTTGTAACTACTTAGAACCTCATAAAAAGAAATAAACATTTCTCGTTAGAGTGTCATGCTGCCGTATCCAATAAAAACAAGGAGGACCACAGTTTGTCACATAATCACTCGTTTTCATTAGTTTCTACTTCATGAATCCTCTTGTTCATGTAGATCAGCTGAGTTGAACTTGTTTATAGATTATGAATGATCTCTCTTCCCCCAGGAAACCCCATCTTTTTCATATTTTGGGTTAAAAAACAACAGAAGGCTTACCTTCTGTTTAATAGTTTAACTTACTAAGGTACGAAGGTGCTCCAATATATGAAAATCCAAAAATGTAACCAAGAAAATAAGGTTCATCCTCAACAGTCAACTGATTTTAGAAGTATTAACATGTCTAGTTTCTGTGAAACATTAACCTAACTGGCAGGAAAACAAAAGTCTGTATGATACTGCTTTACTTGCCAAAACCCGACAACCAGTATGACCTCTTTTGACGGCAACTTGAGACGGCTAGTTGAAACAAACTAAACACACTTTAAGGACTTTGATGTCGGAGGCCATTTTCTGTTCCATTTTTATCCAGAAGAAAGAGGAATATAAACTGGAAAATGTAAAATACGCTACATGATCAAGAAGTATTTTTTGTGAATGTTTTGTTGAACACGGATGTAACTTTTAAGAGATTTTTTTTTGAAACCCAGAATCTCAACAGTCACTCACTGGATCACAGTCCTCCTGTTGTTCTCGAGGCTGACCTGCAGCTCCTCGAGGATCTGGCAGCACTGTCCCAGCTCAGGAGCGTCTCCGTCTGGGAAGGGCGTGTGGTGAACCGTGAAGCCGCGCTGCTGGTAGACCTCCAGCAGGGAGGGAACCCGGTACTTGTTCAGCTCTCCTCTGGTGCAGAAAACAAACACCTCCTGCACCCCTTGATTCTGGAGCTCTTCTGCTCACAAGGAAACAAAAGATTTAAAACAGGTTCTCCAAGTTATAGCCTGTTTCCCCTAACGAGGCTGGTTTAAAACAAGATTGTTTTAGGTGTGCAGGGATATTTAACATGCAAAGGTTGGCCAATGCCTCTGGTTGCTTATATTACTGAGAACATGACCTCTGCCATCTACATGTATGTATCTTCATAAAAACATAAAAGACTTGAAGCACTACTTTGGCCTGATAATCAGACTGAAATAACATTGAAGTTCATTTACTGTTTCATTCATTTTTACTGATGAAATAAATATGAGAGCACATTTGTTGTCTGGAACATTATATCAGACACTTGCTAATAATTGAATAACTAAAATAGAAATAATAAAATGAATTGTTAATGAAAACAGTTATTAGTTGCAGCCTTCAGTGACGGGATGTCCTTTTCTAAAATCATGCTCAGTAAAGAACAAGGTCGTCTTACCAACATCCCTTTCCAGACTCCTGCGGATGTCTTTGTATTTGCAACCTGAAGTCAAATGAGGAAAACAGTGTTTTATCGCACAAAAACCTTACAATAGAGTAAAAACAGCAACATGCAGAGAGAAAATAAATACTACCTGGTAGTGCACATATCCCAAGAAACTGCGAGCAATCCACTATGGACAGAGGTAACCTAAAAGACAATCAGAAATATATACATACATATTTACACGTCACCATTTACACACAAACTGACTTTCACTGATGCACAAACTTTATGCCAAAAGGAAAACTACTAAAAAACATACCAGGAAACATGAAACGGCGTCAGCTGCTGCTCTCCAACATCCTCCTCTTCAGATGAAGAGTCAAACTCACTTGTCCTCATGGCTCCAGCCCAACAGACTGCTGAGACAGGAGGGAGGTACAACATGTTGGCTGTGAGGGATTATTCTCCATTTTGTTTTGATCACTTCACAAATATTTGTTTCAGGGCTTTTGATACATTGTGCATGTCTTTATTTCATTGTGGGCTGTTCCCCTGAACGGCACACAGTGATATGAGTTGGTACGAGGGCTAAAACATGCTAAAACATGCTAAACCACGATGGGTATGCTCCTTTAAATAAGCGACCATGTCAGCGAGCGGCTATGCTACACACCAACCTGTGAACTGAATTAAACATGCTATAGTCCGGATAGTAGCTAGCTTTCTCTCCACTGCCTGACGTATTACGATTCAGATAAAGCCAACATATTATTCAGAACCATACATCTATATGAATGTTGCTTGGAGAGGCATGTGTTGCTACTAATAGCTAACGTTAGCTGTGCAACTTGAAATCGCGACATCAAGGACAATTGCCTAAAATATTTTCGTAACCGTTAATTGAAATAAGATAGAGCGCTGTATAGTATTACAGAGGTACCTATGGGCTTCATTTACGGTACGTCTTTGTCTTATTCCTCACCAGTCACGTTCTCCTCCTGTCGGCTGTTTTGACAGCTCCGTCAGCTGCTGCTCCGATTTTGAAAACTCATCGAGTCCAGCAGCCAATCGGATTCGAGTACTCTCCCTTAACCACGCCCCTCTGCAAAACAAATTAGGCACGTGTGCGCTCGATATATCCTGCGGGTAGATACACACGGGCGGAGTGAAGAAAATGATCGGCGACAATATCCATCGAATTTCGAATGTTTTGATTTTTGGAGTCGGACATTAAGTAGCCAAAGCCTGTTAGTTGTAATATATATATAAACATATATGAATATATATATACATAGAGTTGTGTATACAAATGTGTTTGTGAATTATACTGTACATACATATGTTACTATATATTTAAAGTTGAAATATATATGTATGTATAATCTATATGTTATTCATACCTATACATATATTTACACATTGTAGACTGTATTACACACATCATGGCTGCCGTAGATGCATTTCTTGATTTCTGAATATATTTTCCAAAATGATTTCCTTCATCATTCACATAATTGAAGGCATTGTATTGTATAAAGCCATCTCTTATCTAATGTTTTTATTTATTTAATCATATTATTTTTATTTCACTCTATAATAAATAACAGTAATGTTTTGCACAAAAAAAGTCAGAATTCCAGATTGAAAAGCTTTCAAAAAGCGTGTTGGTAAAATAACAGTAGAGTGGAATATAGTTATAATATAAACATACATTATTTATATATATATATATATATATATATATATATATATATATATATATATATATAATAACTATCAGCAAGCGATACTTCCATTGGGGCATTTACATGGTTCATATGAACCTGCTTCCTCAGTTCATCACAGAGCTGCTCACTGAGCGTCATGCGGGACATCTGCTGTCCGCACAGAGCATGCGCAGCTCACCGCGAGACAGCCGCCTTCAAACGCTGCAAATGACTGAAACCAAGTTTCTCCACAGAAAAGAAAAAACATGGACATTTGAAGTCTTTGGGGATTTACTGCATCTTTTCAGATGTCTGGAGACGCAACGTTAGAGAGCTGTAACTGAGGTGAGTGTCCTTTGGCTTTCTTTTATAAAGCTTTCTTTTTTTATTTTCATATCTTTTTTTATATTTGGGAAATCACTTATATTATGATTTGGTTTTGGAAATGTTATAATATGCTTATATGCTTATAGGTCGCTATGACCGTCACAGTCTTGCAACATACAATACAAATGTTATTTCTTCATCTTTTAAAAGTGTTATAAAATGACCAACGGAGATCTGTCATTTTGGTTTAGACCTGATTTTATATGATGTATTTGTAGTTTAAAATATGAGGCTATCACATATTCCATTTTCCTTCTCTTTTTTTGCTGATCCACGCCTGCCCTTATGTCAGCAGACTTATAAGGAGGGATTTTGGCTCCTGCAGCCATTTCCCCTGCAGGGCTGAGCTCTTTGGCTGGCTTGCCACTTCCTTAGCAGAGGGGCTGCTGGCAGGGGCAACATCAGAGCAGGTACCACAAACAAACCACAATATGGACATGCAAGTTGTTAAATAAGAATGTTATTCAAACTCTTCTTGTAAATTAATAGGCTTTAATATATAGGTAAGGGAAATAAATGATGTGCATTTGGTCAGGAAGAGTTTAAAGATACACTTTACAGAACAAAAAACAGGTAGACTCTCCTGCTGCTCTTTGTTTGGAGAGTGGTGGAGAGATTGTGTGGTGGTTTTCACTGCATGGTGGAAATACCAAATTGTTCTCTTTACAGTTTATCAGCTAGAAATATCAAAGAGTTTGTGCAGATTATTAACTGGGTGTTTGCAAACAGCTTTGTTTGTGTGTCTCTCCCCGTGCAGGTCATGAAGCCTCAAGAGGCCGAGCTCGTCACTGAAATCTCCAAGGTACTCTGCACCTTCCCTCCTCTGTTAAAGAGACCGTTCACTGTGTATTTAAAACTCTTATTAGTGTAAGAAGTGTAAATGCTGTTGTGGTCTTGTTAATGAATCTAAAAGCATTTTTTAATGAATAAATTACACCTGCTGACCCCTCAGCTACAATGCATGGTGTCGGAGCTGAAGACGGGGTTCACCAGCGCTCTGCAGGAGCTCAGTCAGATCCAACATGGAGACACGTACCTGAGGGAGGAGCTGGAGGAGAACAGGAGGAGCTGCCAGAAGAAAGCTCTCCGTCTGGAGGCGCTGGTCGAGTCTCTGAGGGTGAGACTCAGATCAGTTCAGCTATTGAGAAACTATCTTATTTGCAGTCGAATTACACTTTTTAGCTTTAACCGGAGTCTTGTCATCCCGCAGGAAGAACTTGGAGGGATGCGGTGTCAGATCCTGCAGCTGTACAGTAACAGACAGAGACCTCAGCAGGATGGAAAGAGCTCCACGTCCAAACACAGAGAGAGGTGAACAAAAACAAAAGAACGAATAAACTACAGAGCTTTCCAGATAAGTAAAGAAAGTAGAAATATCTTAACAAATCAGATTGTAGTTCAGAAGACCTCTTTCTCAAAACGAAGACCATAATTCTCGTTAATCTAACCTTTTTCACCTCATAGTGGAAGACAAACATGTTTCACTGGGTTTTATCATCAGACTTGACTCATTCCTTCATCTGAATGTACTTGAGACTGAAAGCTTTAAGCTCGGCCAAATATATTATATATACACAAGAAGTTAAGTGCACAATTCATTTCCTACTTCGTGCTGCACATTTCAGCCAAATCAAAGTGTAAAATGCAGAATAGAACAGTCTTCTTCACTCTGCTTGTTTGTAAACAGGGAATCCAGGAGGATGTGTTCATGTTGCCACAATTTTCAGTGGCACACAGCAAACTATTACTCAAAAAAGAGCCATTGACGCCACGTTGACGTGATATTTTTAGAACAGACGTGTAAAAAACCTGCAGAGACACATTTTGCCATCTGCCCTCTGTCGTGCAGCAGCGACCCAGAGCGGAGGCCACGGTGCGACTGTTCGTCGGCTCCACCGGCCGGCCTGTCCAGAGGGAAGCTGCTCCTCCACTGCTTCCTGCAGGGCCTCAAGGCCGGACTGAGCGAAGGCACAGGTGAGCGGTTCAGTTTGAAGCTGCTGGAACGCAGCGGCGATCCAATCAACAACGAATGAATGAAAACAACTCTTACAAGAGGTTTGTCCAAATGTCCTCACTTGGCTTTTTAAAAAAACTTGAGGTCAAAGTGTCAATGCTTCAGTGTTGGTTGATGGAGAATTTCTATTCGAGTAAAAACACTGACATGTGCTCAGAGTTTAGCTGTCCAGAGTCTTTTTGTTGAATCAGGTTTTCAGAATCGTAAACAGATTTAATATTTAAACGACAATCTTTGATATTGCCACTTTGAAGCCCCTCTTATTGCTACATTTAGATGATCAGAATCAGGATTAAATTTAAGGGCCCATTCAGTCCCATTATTTGTTGACCTATGAACATTATGAGTGAAAGGCACTTTTTTTTTTTTTTTTTTACAGATGCTCGACATCAGGTGGCGATGCAACTTCTACATTCAGAGTGGGAGTACGTGTCAGCCTTAAACCAGCTGTACGATAAATACAGGACACCACCAGCTCACCAGAAGACTGTGGAGCCGTAGTAAGTGCTAAATATAAAAACAGCAGCACAGGTCATGTCTAAAAGAAAGAAGCCTTTGAACACAACAGATCATTAATTGTTATATTCTACAACACGGAACGGATGCAAACTTTCAAATTGGATCGTCTTTGCTTTAATTTTCTATTTGCAATTAAAAGCGTCCACCTTGTTTTTTTGTGTCGTGATCCAGTCAGACATATCTGAAGTTTGTGGAGCAGCTGTTGCAGCGACATCTGCTCTTCAGAAACACCCTGCAGGAGCGATTGACTGCTGAACACTGGAAGTCTCTGGTTGGAGACATCCTGGTGCAGCTTATCGGACAAAACGATGTAAGTTGGTGCACTTTTATTAAATGACCTCAGTCCACTTGACTGAACAATGAAGGCGCTCACAACTGCTTTGACTTGGGTCGTCCAGACAGCTTTTTCGGACATGTACCTCAGATACACAATGTCCCTGGCTTCATTCCTCTCACTGGAGTTCAACAGACTGAATCATTCTGAGAAAATGCAGAAAATGCAGGTATTAAGTGATACGCGTCGGCAGTATTCAGTCACAGAGCACCTGAGAAACCTGAATGGATATTAACTGTCTGCATTTAACAGAGCGTCCAGACGGAGAGAGAGGAAACTAAACTGCTCTACCTGCTGCTGGCACCTGTCTCTCGCATCCACGGCTACCTGAGCCACATACAGGTGAGTCAGCAGCCACTGAATCAGAATCAGCTTTATTAGCCATGTGTGTTTACACATACATGGAATTTGACTCCAGTTTCATGTTCGTACTTATATACATACACAATATACAATAAACAAGATAAATATAAAAAAGACATTAAAGACAACAGTAGTCAGAGTAGTGCAGATGGAGGAGTTAATTGTTCATCAATGAGTCCATCCACGAGAATATTATAAAGGCCTATGAACGCATATGAAGATTTAGAAACACTTTTAGAGGTACTACGGGTCATAATAGATATAGTTAACAGTTTTTTTTTTTTTAAATATTAAATGAAACAAAATTCAGAAACAAAAAAAGAGTTCATCTGATCCTCCCTTTGTTGTTTAGTATTTCTCCTCTTTCCTTCTCTAGAACCTGCTGCAGTGGACGGGTAAAGAGCATCCTGATTGCAGCCTCCTGCTGGGAACCGAGCGAGCGCTGAGGAGCATTTTGTCCCGTTGCCATGTGATCCTGGAGGAAGACGTCCGGTGGGAGGAAGGAGAAGGAGGTGGACAAAGGTCAGGGCATCAAGAGCAGGATTAGCGGATTCACAGATGATTTAGATAATCAAAACTCACAAGGATGCCTTTCCATATCAGATTCATGTTCATGTAGATTTTTTATTGTTTTTGTCCAATTTGTAAATTCACATTCATTCTTTGCATGACAGCAGCTGCTCTGATGCAGTGGCTGGTGGATCCTCTGCTAAGTGCTGCACCAGGAGCCATCAGACCGGAGAGCCTCAGCGTCAGTCCACCGCTGCAGCTCAGAGGTGAGTGTGGCGCCCTCTGCTGGCTTCAGTCAGCACAGCACGCCTGCAGTGCAAAGATGTGGAAGGAGCCCCCTGTCCTGGTTTAATGACCTCCACTCTCCCAACTTCCCACAGAGACGAGCCGGCTGTCAGCAATGGAGTGGACGGCTGTCACTCCATGCGTCTGGAGTGCTGGTCCTGCAGCCCCGTGAGGCGGAAGGGCTGCGGCCGAGACCTGGCCCTCCTGAACCAGCCGGCCCGAGACTGTGGACACGCCTGCTGCTCCCTCCTCACCCCCGACGCCGCAGCGTGGGGGGAGAACAGCGACTCGGGCCAGGGCACCTACAGCCAGCACACCGGGAAAGGCACCAACGGGCTGGAGGCCCCCCACGCCGGCCTCGGCCTCGAGGACTGCGAGACGGACCAAGAAGACACCTCGGCCTTCGACTACTCCTCCGTCACCTCCTGCAGCCCCGACGCCACGCTGCGCCGGGAGACCACGGGCAGCAACAGTGGTGAGGATGAAGAGGAGGAGGAGGAGGACAGCCAGGTGCCGGTGCTGCTGAAGCCCTCGTACAGCCAGCAGCAGCAGCAGGCGCCCCGGGAGAGGACCGTGTGTCTGAGGTGGCAGATTCCCAGGTTGACCCCTCACCCTCCGCTGCGTAACGCTGCGGGGCCGTGTGCAGACGGGCCGGGGCCGTGTCACGTGGGCTCCTACGGGAAGCGGCTGGTGAACGTGAGGAAGGGGTCGCCTCCTTTACATCTAAAGAGTGCCTTCAGGCCCATCTGGGATGATCCATCCAAACAGGTATTTAGCTTTTTGGTAACATGAGCACCAAGCTGTTGAGAGTGAAAATAATCAGTGAAGTATATTGTGAACATTACTCTAGGAACATTAACTCTACCAAAGCTACACAGACCCTCTAACTGTCTAATATTAAAACCTCATCAACAGACAATCATGTCTTCCACACACACAACAATTGTTGGAGCATTTCTTTAATCAATGTATCCCTTTTTCTTTTCTCCATGTTGTGCTGCTCAATCTCAAACCTGCTCTGTATGTATCCACATCATGTAGCAGGCGGATGCAGCTCCAGAGAAAGACAACAGACAAGGCTTCATACCGATTCAAGCCCCAGCGAGGAAAAGCTTTCTGAATTTCAACCCGAGCAGAGAAAACCTGAGGTTAGAGCCTCCATCAGGCAGAATTATGACAGACGTCCAAGCTGCTTGTATTAAAACATGGAAACAACGAAATGCACACTTGCATTGGTGCTGTTAATGCATATATAATATAAAACAACTGGTTAAATGAGATAAATATACTTTTGCCTCTTCAGACCAGGCCTGGCTCAGCAGAGAGGCCACCATGCAGCAGCTGGAGGGCTGTGGGAGGACAGCGAGGACAGCGAGGGTCCCTGCAGCACCGTGTGACCCCCAGCAGAGGACCAGCAATAATAATATTAAAAAAAAACTGTTGCACACAAAATGCAGAGGTTTACGAACAGGAGCCCAATTTGAGATTTCTTGGATGGAGACGTTTCCCCAAATGGTCACGACAGCAACGTAACTGCATGGATCGTTGGGAAGCTTTGTTTGGTTCAAGCTACGTTTTAAAATGTGAGATATGAGATCAAAGAGCAACATTCATCTGAGAAACATAGTTATTACACTTTTGAAACAATGGTTAGATTGAAAAGTCTAAATAAATATTCCAGACCATATTGTTTGTTTTTTAACTGGAGGGCGGTGATGTATGACACAATGTCTAAAGTTAGCTTAAAGCTAATGTTACTCATAAATACTACTTCATACAGTTAATGGGTATATTTTAATATCCAATGGAAGCAGTAAAATGACATTTTGGAAAACATGCTTTCTGGTGGAGAGTTAGCGTC
Source organism: Cottus gobio (assembly GCA_023566465.1). Lineage (NCBI taxonomy): Eukaryota > Metazoa > Chordata > Actinopteri > Perciformes > Cottidae > Cottus > Cottus gobio. The sequence continues at coordinate 6,890,977 of CM042228.1, forward strand.
CCTTTTGATTGAGTAGTTATTAGATAGGTACGTGAAATATTAGGCAAAGTCTGGCTCTGTTAAGTAGCAACAAACCCCACTTATTAATATGTTGTCTATAGTTTAGGCAACGTGTCCAAAAACGAGCTGTAAAAAGGACGATCTGTTGTATTAAAACTGTTTCTCTGAAGGTCAGTAGGTCAACACTGTGGTACGCCAGTAACATGCAGAGCTGTTCACACTTTGTTTTTTTCTTGAAAAATAAACAAAGGAACTATAACGTGTTTATTGGTGAATGGATTTTTTTCACGTGGTTTACGTTAAACTAAACTAAGCCACCCGGATGTCGGTTGCAGATGCATGTTTGTGCCAACAGACACATGACAGTGGCATTGAGTTTTTTACATTTTTATATCCAACTATTTAAAAAAAACTCCTTACCAACTAAAGCTGAGGCAAAGCGCTACAGTTTCAGTAAAAAACAAAAAAACGAGAGAAATGAGTAGTTCAGTACAAAATAAGACTGGGTGATTTATTAATCTCATGAAGACCATTAATACAACGCAGTTAAAAGGCCACATACCATCAAATAAACCGACTGCTGGATCAAGCTGTTACAGTGCCACTGGAGGAAAACCAATCTGTTATTCTGTCGGGGCTGGGGTTAAAACAAAAAACAAAACGACAAAATTTGGCAAAAATTAACCCCACCAATACTGGCTTGGGAGACTTGGAAAATGGACAGAACATGAGTGAAGACAGCGAAGTGATTTGACTTCAGCTGTCGATTACAATTCCTCCAAAACTCTCCTTTTATCTCTAGTTTGATCGGAAGTCTAATCGTCCACCATCGTGCACAAAATACAGCGAGACGAAGAGGAAAGAGGGCACGAGATTATGTTTTCTCATTTTGCTGAACTCCTGCTCGTGGTCGTCAGACATCCTCAGGTGTTTGTGTCGTTTGTAGACGTCATGTGGACGACAGAGCGGTGGTACACTTGTTTTCTATCCATATCCATTGTAGAAAGTGAGATTGAACAGTTGCATAGGACCATTGCATTTACAAACATGACCTATTAACAACTGTGGCTCTTCAACAGTACAGCCTAAAGTGCACAAGTGTGTTTCTCAGAAAGAAAAAAAAAAAGTCCAATTCTTCACTATGCTCAAATACGTGCAACTGAATATAGGTCTTTGTATATTCAACTGCAACTTTAATACAATCCCAACCTCAGTTTAATGAATGTTAGCATTAAAAAATCTTTGAAAAGGAGAAAAGGCAATTAGTAGGATGTACAAAGTGAAGCACACGTCTAAGTAAGTGCTTGGCATACTGAACTGTATATATTTTTTTATTTCATTGCTTTAAAACAGCTACGGGGCAGGGAAGAAAAAATGGCTTTCCTCAGTTAATACTCCCAGTGATTCAACTGGAGATTGTCTGTAAGTAAGTTAGTGACAGTGACCTGTTTTTTTCTTGTTTTTTTTTTATCCGACTGTAGCAGCATTGGATTATTAGGCAATATTCGACTGAACAGATGCGGATGAGGGTACAATACAACGGGAAAAAAACTTGCCACTTTATACAAATTATTTAGTTAGTGTATACATGTTATATATACACAGTATCCACAAACATGTACAATTTCATAGTGTATAGCTTTGTTCTAAACATTACATAGGCAACTTTATTTTTTTAGCATTTTAGACACCATTTGCTTATTTCTGTAAAGTAGAAAATAAAATAAAAGGCACATCTGAGCATGATGCATGGATTATTTCAGTCTTTCCAAAAGAGAAACAAAATGTTTTCAAGCAGAAAAAAGAGACAGAAAGAAGAAGTTGGGTTAAAAAGTTCCTCTTTTTCATGGGTTTTTAGGTACGTCGAGCAGCCACTGGGGGGAGCTGACCCAGCTCTGGTAGGAGGTTGCGTGCTTCCAGTGCTGAGTTTCAATACCAATGAAGAAGAGTTGGTCATGGGGGGGCTTTTGGAAAGGAGCACAGTGTCAAGACAGCAGCGCACATCTGTAAGGGGATCGGTTAAGACATCAGCTTTGGAAGAGTTGGAGGGAGAAGAGCATACAGCTCCTCCCGTCTCCGTCCTGGATCGGGGGTTTGATATCGTGGCAGACCTCCCGCTGTCGCACACCGCTGAGGGATGTCTTCAATAGTCTGATCGAAACCTGCTGACTTTGCCCAAACTCGATGTGCAAATGGAGTGTTCTCGGCTCTCGCTGTCCCATCCGGGGCCGAGAGGGCCGGAGCCCGGGGTCAGAGGTCACCGCTGTTGGATTTTCTTTTAAAGGCAACAATTTGTGGCTGCGGAGAGGCCTGTCTTCAGATAATAAAAAAAAAAAAACAGTCAAGACAGTTTGACTTGCGTCTATACAGTCACAGTGTACAGTTGAGATACAAGGTGGGGATTCAGTGTCGCCGCAGATTCTTTTGTCACATTTGTTTAAAAAAAAAAAGAAAAATCCCTTTTCCCCCTGCAGAAAATAAGACTTTGGCAACTGTTTGTTTATCAGTTCGTAGGAAAAACATATCAATGGAAATGTTTGCTGCTCACAGCCACTGTGAAAGAGCTACGTCTGAGTGGATCATTGAGGAGGAGAGAGGTCTTACAAATCTGTGAGCTGCAGCAGGACTCCAGATCATGTCAATGCCCAAAGAAACAAAGCATGACATTTGACGCTACAAAGTCCAAGGCCCCCCACATTCACTCCCACCCTGACAGAGGAGTGGGACGTGGGGTAAGTTAAGAGTGTGAGGGGTGAGAACTTTTATCAGGAGCAACAGTCCCGCTCCATGTAGAACAAAAAACACACAAACACATAACTCCTTGTTGTTTATTAGCTGGCACACCGGTGAGGGTTTCTCATTGGCACAGAGGGCTTATGATGAAGGCGGAGCTACTGATCCCCTGAGAGGCACAGCGGGGGTGTGATTGGTCGATGCAGAGGGCGGGTGGGTGGAGTTAAGAGTGTGTGGAGCAGTGTTATTCTTTCTGATCAGTAGCTTTTTGAGTCCACTGTGTCGTAGTTTGCAGGAGACAGTTTGAAGTTTGCATTTTCAAGATAATCTCTTGTTTTAAAAAAACAAAACAACGCAGACTCACTGGCTGCTGTCGGTGTTCTCCACCAATGAGAGGCCTTGTAGCGGCGGCGGCTGCAGCAGCAGCGGCGGCGGCTGCAGCAGCAGCTCCCTTTTGTATGTCTTTGGTGGGAGTTTGGGGAGTTGTGGGCTGGAGTTGTGGCGTGGCGGGACAGGCGGAGCAGTGATGGGAATAGGAAAAGGGTAGAGGCTGTTCTGGCTGCTGCCGAGCAGGCAGTCCCGCCTGGGGATGCGGGGCGACGGCGTGCTGGGCGGCGTGTTGGGGGAGCTGGGGGAGCTGCTGAAGTCCCAGTGGTATCGGCCCACAGGGGAAGGCTGCATGTTGAGCGGGTAGTTGATGAAGATCTCCGGGGGCCGCTGGGGCACCGGGGGAGGCGTGTCGGGCAGAGGGTCGCGGGGTGGCGGAGGAGGAGGGCTGGGCAGGGGGCCGTCCATGGGCGGGCCGTTGTAGACCAGCGGTCGAGGCTGGTTCCTGGGCAGAGGAGGGGGCAGCCGGGGGGGGATTGCTGGGGGGCTGTCGGACCTCAGCTGAGACAGAGAGACACGTGCGGATCAGAAGCGTGTCAAAAGACGATTACATGATGGAAAACAATTCAGCATTATTAAACACACAGAGGGTTAGAAGCTCGTGTGTCATACATTTGAGGCAGCACAAGATGATTAGGAGGAAAAGCAAAGATGCAAACATAAATAACTATGTTTTAGACTTTCCTCTAATTTTTCCTCTTTGTAAATTACTGAACACCTTTATTCGTGTGAAACTCTAAAACGTTTGAGTTTAAAAGTATTGGAAATAAAAAAGATTGTTATACTCCAAACGTCACCAAAGAAGTTGAGAATCACTGGCATTCAGTCTGTGTCAATGCATTCATCCCATCAGTCATCCATCTATGATTCATTATGCCCTTTAACTAATATACATTTGAATCAGTGTCCCCTTCAGGCCAGTTAGTAAAACATACAAAATGCCAAAACACACCCGAAAATAAATCTATACTCCAAGTATTCACTCCTAAGAATTGTATTTATATTTACACTTATCACAAACGGGTTCAACCCCATCAAACGGAGTTAAAGCTGGAGTGCGAGACCTTTGTCTCCCCCTTCAGGCAGGGAGAGTAATTACCATGGCTGCTCCAGGTAAATAACAACAACTCTGTGTGGAGAGGAAGGATTAAAGAGGAAGACCTGAAGCGAGCGCTACGGGGGGGCGGGGTGATGCGGGCGTAATCAGCATTGTGTCAACCTGTTTGGCAAAGGCTTAAATGTGACGTTCATTCATATGTAAAACGTCTCGCACCCCAGCTGTAAGGTGTCGTAACTATGGGGAAATGATGCCCGTCTCTTACTTTGGCTTCAGACATGGCGTCTTTCCTTCGTGGCGGCAGAGGAGGAGGCTTCAGCTGCTCCTCCCCGAGGTGGTGGAGGCTGCCGCAAGACACAGACTGGGACTCTGAGGAAAAGTGAAAAAGACACTCGCAGAGTTTTAAAAAAAAATAAAACTAACCGGTGAGGCTGAGAGACCAGGAACAGAGTACTGATCACAAAATGAAGAATGAGTCATGGCAGAAAGCAATCAGGGGAAAAAAGGACTTCATTGACAACAGAAAAGCCAACACTCACTTGACTGCGGCAGAAGGACAGGAGCAAATATGGAGTTGCTACCTGTAAAATTTAAAGACGGAGAAGAGGATTGATTTCTCAAGAAAGGTGCATGCTCTTATTCAGACATAGAACAGTCCACTTAGCCACAGTTCACGTTTATCCTTTGCAATGATAAAAATAGCATCGAGGGAAATGTCAGTGGGTCAAATGACTCCACTGACGAGCGGCCGACCACAGCGGAAAGTCATGTGATGCAATGCTGTAAAACATCTGTAAAACTCTGTAAACATGAAACCAACTTTCCCGCAACACTTCCCGCTTTTCAAGAAGGGAACAAAAGACGCCTGACGCCGAATCGGAGCTTCGGGCCGAACTCACCGCTATACAAGCTGATGAAGTCGGGATCGGTGAAGACCGAGCTGAGGTCGGAGGAGGAGGCCGAAGGCGGAGGGGTCGGCGTGTTCGGGGAGGTGGGCACCGAGGCCGACGCCGGCATCTCCGGCTCGGTCTCGACGATGCTCCGGAAGGTGATCTTATGCTGGGGCTCCCTCTCCAGGGGGACGGGGTGGCCCTTCACTGTGCCAGACGAGGTAGACGTTCGCACGGGCCGGATCCCCGGGGATTTCAGAGTGTACGCGGTCTTCCTGGGCTGCAGGACGACAAACAACACATTCAACCTCGAGTGCGACAAACTCCTTTATCGAAAATGATACGACTGACTGGCTTTTGGAGCAAATTGTTAACAATGCAGCAGGATTTCAGAAATATGATGTCCCATCTACTTTGGCATGTCCACAAGAAGCTTGTCGTTATAAAAAAATAACCAGTTTTATTTTTAAATAGTCTCAGAGAACAACTTAATACTAAAGAAACAATCCCTATTTGTGAGATCAGTGGAATATTTAGAGAAACAGCTGCTGTTTAATTATTTAAGCTCATGTTTGCAATGTTTTGAGCACCTGAATATCAAATTGACAAGGAAATGAAACTGAAAGCAGTAAGAAAATACCTGTTTTGAGAGTCTTTAAACTACATAAACATGATTCTACTGATATTACAGTTAAACTGAATGTATTTAAGCCTTTTGCAGCGAGCACTAAGTCAGTGCAGCAGCTTTCAGGCCCGTTCCTCATTTCAGCTGCTTCTAAATCAGCAATATTAGAAATATATTGCTATCAAATAGCCACATTTACAACAGAGACTAATATGTTGTTCACGGTTTTGAATCGTATACAAAGATCCAAACAGCGTTTTTCTTCACCGATCTGCAGTCAATGTGTATTTGGGACTAGAAGTGGGCCCAGAACTGAACCAGAAGACTTAACACGTACAAATCGAGAAGCCTGCTTGCAGTTCCGGGGCTCAATATCCAGAGACATTTTGAACAGGTGGTCAGAAAACTCCTTCTCACTCCGGTTGTCCATCGGGTTCAGGTTCTCGAAGAACCTCTGTGCCAAAAAAAAAAATAGACAGAAAAAAAAGATTTGAGTTCAGGATCTGCGAAACACGTTGAATAAGGAAATGATGCGAGTGAGCGCTCACCCGGATTTCGTGCTCCACCTTCAGGCAGTAGGGCTGGTTCTGGTACTGCTGGATCTCTCCTGTGATTTCTGCCACTTTCCTCCTCTTGCTGAAGTTGATCAGCTCCTTGCCGTGGCGTTTCAGGATGTCCGGGTTGCCTTCCTCCGTCTTCAGAATGTTGGTTAAATAGATACCTGAGGATGAAGATGATGAAGAAGAACACAGTTTAAAATATAGGAAGAAAGAAACTTGAAACTCCGACTGGGTTTAATATAAATAATGGTGACTGGAAATAACATACATAAACATATACACACGCACACTTTTCTTTTAAACCTCATTTAATAAAAACATTTTTTTAAAAAAAACATGGCTTACCAAAAAAAGGCACACAGGGTGGGTTTATTGACTTGAGTTTAGCCAAGTATTTCTTAAAGTGGTCCTGGCTCAGTTCCACGGCCTCTTCCAGGATTTTCTTTTTCCTCTCTGGTATTGCCTGAGGTACAGGAGGGAGTAAAAGTCCAATAAATGAGGTTCTGAGATCAGTATTGTGTTAGCATGTACGTCAAAGCAAAAGAGATCAAGACGTTCTCAATAGCCAAGTCAACAACAGCATCTTAACATGCCAACAGTGTGCATGTTTTTAATTAAAGGCATGATTCAGCAGCTGGATAAAAACTATTATTAGTTGTAAAAAATAAACATATAGATTCAATTAAACCCCAGAGCCATTCGCATAAAGTTACTTTCCCACTAAAATGAATACATTTACAATAAAATAAGCTTTAATGAAAGCTAATAAATGCCCAACTGACTATGACTAAGTGTGAGTAAGTTAACCTGCTTGGAGAGATAAAGCATTTTTTCACACATGCTTCTTCCAATCTGGTGACTATATTACTCAACCGGCAAAAATGTGTTTTTTTTATATTCAGGTGCGTTATGCTAGCAGCGGCTAGCGTAGCCCTGAGTTGAAGGCCTCAAGCAGAGATGAGAGCCGGCTGCAGGTCCTATAAACTTCTTTCTTACTCCACACCAGCAGATTCTGTCCAATCTGATCAGACTTTGAATTGTGAAAGTTTCCTTTCTAGTTTAACGATGTAAAGCTGAGCGTGTGTTGTCCTTAAATAGCCTCAGTATAAACAGACGATAAACCCCTCTGACTTCAAAAAGGTCATATATCATTTCTTTTGCCCGACTAGTACTGTAGTAAGCATCTTAAAACGGCAGAGTTGTATCTCCATCTTCCATAGATTGAATTTGAATGATTGTTTCTTGTTGTGTAATGAGAATTACAGCTTCTTGAGTTCATTTCTATTAATCTCTTTGAGTCATCGGTGGGATTTCCTTGTTCAAGCAAAGGGAACCATAAAGCGAAAATACACGTGGTAAATATTTATTTCTGATGGAGTTTCTTGTGATGGCTTTAATGGTTTCCCTCACCTCGAAGGTGTGGTCCAGCCTGTAGACTGGGACAGAGTTGATGGCACTGACCACCTCCAGCACGCCGTTGAAGTTGTTGAGCTCCTGGAAAACCTGCAGAATCTCAATGACCCGCGACATCACGGCCACCCTCTCTTCCAGGTTCATGGTCTCTACAATGCACCTGAGAACGACGCACACAAACCCCCAGTTACATACATATACATATTTTTCATCTGAAATCTGCATTCTATGAATCCTTGGACTCACTTCTCGAACCACAGTGTGAGGTTGGTGGTGTGGCGGATCATGCGGAGCAAGTTAGGAGAGTTCTTCTCTTTGTCCTCTTTGGTCCAGACGCTGCCGACCAGCTCGGACGGCCGGACCGCTCTGTTGAGGAAGACCCAAACCCGTGAATGACGCACAACAATGGACACACAAAGCATGATTCAAAAACAGAAAATGTAAAATAAAATATGGCCATGTGTGAACAGACTAATGCTGCCCGGTCACCTGTACAGCTCCGATTCGAGCAGAGTCAGCTGGCGGGCGATCTCTATGGGATGGAGGGTCATGAGGTCAAACGAGTCCACTTGGCCCGCTCTGCAGATGTGCCACTCGATGGGAGGAGGCGGGCTCTCGAAGGTGATGTTGTGGCTGACGCCGTTGGACTGCGTCTGCAGCTTCCTCCTGATGATCTTATTGATCGACTCAACCCACTTTCTCATCGACTTGCCTGAAGAGAAAAACACAGATTTCACGTCAAGTATCCCCTATCAGTGTTTTGCTAAGTTAAAGATTACAGGGAACCTTTAAACAAACAGGATTTAGTCTTAATTGTAATTTGCGAGGCACACACACAGGCAGCAATCTCCACCTGCAACTAAAAAGATAGACTCTAAACGTCTCAGAAACAATAAATCACATGTTGCTGTTTAATGTTGCACAAGAAATTTTTTTTTAATGATGCTGGATATGTTGAAGACGACCGGAGGAATTAAACTTATTCTCATAGTTCACCATACTTGAATCAAAGTGTATATAAAGGAAGCAGTATAGTATCAATAATACAGGATTGTGCTGATGGACAATGTCACATGATTAGTTCAAATATATCTTCTTTTTACGAAATCTTTTGTTGATTCTAATATTTTCAAAAAGACTTTTAGCGAAGAAGGCTTCAGCAAAAGGTATTTGACTGGCGTTCGTGACACTCTGATACTGAACATGTGCAGTTCTGACCTCTCAGCTGGATCTTGCTGGAGATGTACTCCTCTAATCGACTCCTCAGCTCCGGATCGTTCTCAAAGTCGTAGAAATGATGTTCGACCCACTGACGGAAAACATTGAGAACCCTGTGAGGCAAAGACACGTCGACAGTATTAACTCATTATGTGCACACGGAAACTATTTCACATTTATGTACAACGAACAACAAAAAAGGAAAACATGTTTAACAATTGTTTTCCATTATTAGACAGTTGGTGGGGAAAAGAGACAGGAAATAGGGGAAAGAAAAGAAGTACAACATCCAGCATGTCTCGACTGAATGTGCACCGTAAATGTTGCGGTTGTAAAAAAACAAACTATAGTAAAAAACATAAACTATAGTAAAAAACATAAACTTTATAATAGTTGAGAGGCTGCCATGGAGCTCTATCAACCACATTTCTTATTTGAAATCAACCAAGAAATCCAAATAGTAGATTAACTGCCAGAGGTTTGCAGGATAGAGACAAGTCCTTAATTGAACAGCTTCTGGCTGCCGGCCAGTGTTTATTCTTCACGCTGTCAGTTCACTTGTTTTAAGAGTCTGCATTTAAAAATAGAAACAGCAGGAAGGTTTTTTTTGTGATTTAAAGGGCAAAAGCTGTGCCTGAAGAGCTGTTTTAATGTACTTTGAGTCTCCTGGATTTGAAGCACACTGCCGGACCACATTGTGATGTTTATAACAATAGACCACCCAGTTCCTATAATTTGTGATCGTCGCCCAAACACTGAAGGATTATTACCGCCGTGTTTATAATGTCTGTTCTCTAACGCGGACACCTCATTACCGACTTGCTGCCATCGTTTGAGGTTTCCCAAAAACACTGCTGATGCCCAGAACCTGTAGTGTGCGTGACCAGAAGACTCGTACATCCCAATGTGCTCACTCGTGTTTTAACTGTTTCTATGACTAAAGTTTAAAGGATGTTACTGCAGCTGCTCTTAACTGCAGTCTGATACCGAGAAGCTCGGAGGTTTTAAATGGTCCTTACGGGACTATTCCTGACTCGGTTACTCCTTATAAGGACACGCAGGCTAATGCAAAAGTAATTCTGCGGCTCACTGAGAACGTTCAGGCCTTAACAGGAGAATGTGAAAGAGCCAAACAACAACAACAACAACAGGAGACAAAGGGACACAAAATCTTTTGTGGCATTTTGAAAAGGCCTTGCTGGGAAATGAAGAGAAATCAGCGAAATAGCTTTTTTTATATTTCTTCCGCAAGTTTAGAGACTCAAGGGAATACAGTTTTTAAGACAAAAACATTATTATGCAACCGATTGAATAATTTCATCTGTAAAAGTAACTTTTTGAAAACTTCATAGTGACAACGTTAAATCAATTGGACCACTGATTTAAGATGAGCAAAGCAATAAGTAGTTTAGGTATGTAATGCTTATTTCTTTTTTTATTTGTATTTAACAAAAAGGGCCAGCTTGTAGGATTTATGGGATTTATTGGCAGAAATCTAATCTAATATTCCTAAAAACATGTATTGTATTGTATAATCACCTGAAACTGAGAATATTTGTGTTTTGGGTGTTTATATCTAAATAAGGAGCCGGTCCCCCGCCATGTTTCTACAGTAGCCCAGAACAGACAAACCAAAGGCCTAAAGGCCACCGTGCTTCTCCAACACATTTGTGAAGTTCAACCGCTGTCTGAATTTCGTTGCTCCTAATGTAGGCTCTGCAAAGGTCCTGATAAGATATCTCAGTTTTGGAAAGAGAGGAGTGAGCAGAGTTCAGTTGGTTGCAATCTGCAATCGCACATCTAGAGGCCACTAAATCCTACGCACTGCCCTTTAATTAACTTAAAACGGTTTCTATAAAATGCTAAACAAATTAAATTAAAAAAGGCGTTTCTCGCAGTTGTCACTCTTCGCCTCCGGGGATCTTCACAGATCGGTCAGCTGTGATCGTACCTGAGTTGGACCGGCTGCACGTATTCCTTCCGGAACCTCTGGAGCTCGGCCGCCATTGGCTGGTCGCCGTTCCAGAGAGCCTGGCGGTCCTCCTCAGTCGGTTCTGGCTCAGGGATTTCAATCCTGAGGAAAATAATGATCAGACACGTGATATTTACAAGATGTCACGGGCACCCGTAACACCGCGCCGCTGAAAGATATATTCCCCAAAAGAATTGTTCTTATGGCTCAGAGAGGAGTACATCAGGCGTCCTGGTTCAATCGTACCTGTCAATCAGCAGAGTGAGAAGCTCTTGTGGTTTGCAGAACGATCGGTATGTTGTAAGAAATGTGCGCACAAAGTTAGGATCTACAAACGGATGAAACGGATTAGACAACAAACACAGACGGTCAACATCACAATGTATCTTTGCAAAATAAACACCCGAGTTAGCAAATTAAATTTCTCTCAAGCAGAATATGTAATGCGGCGGCTTACCAGCATACATATGGTAGGTGAGCCTCTCTATAAGCTTGACCACCGTGCCGGCCTTGATGATGGGGATGCCCGTTTTGCTCTGCACTTTGTCCTCAAACACAATATTCTCCTCAGAGTCCTGCACGGCAAAGCGGTAAACCTCCGGGGAGGGCAGTCTTAGCGGATGCGCCTGCTCCTCGTGCTGCAGCACTGTGTCCAACATGCGATCCAAAGTGGAGCGGTACTGCAGGGTCACCAGCCCCGCCATCCACGCCGCCTTGTCCTCCGCTGTCCGTGCACAGAAAACGGCACAGTTTTCGTCTTTTCCTATCAGTTCAAAGGCGTGCCGCAGCTCCGCCGAGTCCTCGCGGTCCACGATGCGGATCTTCCTCAGCACAAACTTCTCCTTCAGACGGTACTCCGCCCCGCTGCCCGAACCCGGGAGCCGCGAGCTCTGATTGGCCTTGCAGCTTATCATGAGGCCGTCGAACAGGAAGTTGTGTCTCTCGTGCTTGGCGCCGGCGCGCAGCAGCGGCCCCTCCAGGATGAACTCGCTGCAGCACTGGCCGATGTCTTTCCCCTCCCAGCCGTCGATGCTCTTCTGAATCTCGTTCATGCGTTTGATGGCGAGTTGTTTGCTACGAACCTGCCGGCTGTACAGGCGGTACATGGGCTCACTGTGAGGGAGGAGGGATCAAACATTAAACCACTGACATATCACATCCAACCGTGGGTCTGAGCCCCTGCTGGACGCTGCAACTTTCATGTGCAAACAGGTTTGTGATGCAACATCTTAGTCAATAACATGCAGACATGCATGACCGAATATGAATCATTATCGTAGTTAGTAGGCGTACCCAGGTTTACGGCGAGGCTGGTGCTTGGCATAGATGCGCTCCACGCTACATTGAAGGTTGAGCAGCGCTGTGATCGCCTGTTTCAGACATTCTCTGTCGTCTTGGTCTTGACTGCGCTCCTGAAGTTGCTGCAAAAATGACAGAAAACACACATCAGGTATATAAATATCGCTGTATTTCATAATACAGAGGTCTGTAGAGGTTTTTCACTGCAGACATTGTAGATGGACTGGAAGCCTTCCGACCTCTCAAAACGCTTTCGCACTACATCACAGTCACCCATTCAGTCACTGATGCCACCGTGAACTGATTGAAGGACGACCCGCTCTGCCCCTGAGCCACAGCCGTGTCATAGCCTGCTCAGGTGTTATTAATATCATCATCCATGACTGCGTTACAACTTCAGAATGTTTTTATCCTTTCTGTGACACTTGATAAGAGCCGAGCCTTCTTCAGCGGCATCATTCACACCGCTGCCTCAAGTCACAATGTCTGCTGTGAAAAACATTATTACAAAAGCTGCATAATAACACGTCCACGTGGAATACAGTTACATTCAACAGATACAGAATACAATTTTAACAAGATGTAGAAATACAGGAAACATTGATGTAGCCTAAACTTCTGTTTCTCCAGAAAGAATCACACAAAAGCACCACTTTAAATGTTTTGTTCCCCAGAGATGTGCTCAGTGGTTTCTTGGAAATATGTAATCTAGCATGAAAAAAAAGCACAAAAAGAACAACCGACAACGGATTTAGTCCACTAATCAAATGAGGCCTATTATTAGTAATATTTAGACGATATACAGAGACATATTTTATAGCTAACGGCTAACCAAGGATCAAATATCTTGGCATGATGATGCCACAAAATGTCAATCCAGAATGTTTATCATGAAACACTAACCAGGGACGTGATCAGCAAAATAAAAAGAAACCGAAAAACAAAATAAAATGAAACAATTACTCTAGAAACACTGAAAAACAATCTGATCGTCATTGGAAGCGTCCGTGTGTCGGGACTTACCTGCAGCAGCTCAAAGTAGTGCATACAGTGGTATACTGGGACCATCATCAGCTGTGGAAGGACGTACTGGACCGCTTCTTTGAAGCCGTCTGCAACTGACTGGAGACGGAGACACAGACGAACTGTTAGTGACGGACACCATTGATGGATTTGACCCAACCAGCATGTGACAGAGAGACTCAGAGTTTATTTTTCTCATTACAAGGGCGCCATGTTTTCAGTTTGCTGGTTGGTTTGTCGGCATGATGAAAACTTCAGATTTGAATGAAACTTGGTGTAAAACCTGAACCGTGGAGCGGATGCACAATTTACTTTTCAATAACTCTCCGAGTGCCCCTCAAATTGACTTGTCGAGGTAATCGTGGCCCAAAAGAATTCACAGTAAAAATATTAAAGCAATATCTATACAAAAAAGAATTGTGATAATAATGCTATCAGTTAAATTCATCTTTAATTTAGTTTATTGTGCGTTTTGTCTCTTTTTGGCAAAAGGATTATACTCAAAATATGAATCTAGGGCAAAACTGTAAATAATAATAATAATTAAAGAGGCGCTTGATTATTTATTATTTATTATTATTATCAACAACAACATGATATAAATATTTTCATTTTTGTCATGGTTATTGGAAATACCATTATACCACCCAAGTTCAATATCATTGATTCTATCTCAGAAGATATAAAAAAAAATGTAATAAATACAAATAAATAAATTCATTTTCATCTCCAAAACATTGTCTGTGAAATGACTGGATGTGTTAAGACCTGCCTGACACGTGTGTAATAGTGTATTAAATTGTGTATAGCTGTATTTTGTGATGTTTTATAATATAATAGTAGCAAATGATAAAAAGAGGAGAACTGAAGACGGGGCTGGTTACAAAGTGTGCGTTTCAGAACATTAACGAGCTGGAAGCGGCTGCCGGGTGACGCGTGATGCAGGAGGAGAAGCGGTTGACCGAGTAAAGGCTTCGGGGTAACCGGAGAGGAGGCCGTCATAGTATCCATTTAAATCTGCCCGTTCCCCTGATAGACGACTCACAATCAATATGCTACTACTCAGACTCCACAGCAGCGGCCATGCTGTCTGTGCGGGGAGGGGAGGAGATGGAGAGAGCGTGCACGGAAAAGAAAGAAAAGAAAAACACATCAGCTGCCTGACGCACACTGATGGACAGCCGGGGGGGAACAATGACCTAAGTTTAGATCGTGTTATTGATACGTCAGCATCCTGCGGGTTTACAGATCACCTGCGCGCATTACAGCGACATCATAACCAGCAGCACTATGTGTTCAGCTCGATTTGCAATGCTGGTATTACGCATTTAAAGTGGGCTCATTGGTGCAAAGAATCAAGCGCTCCTGATACACATTACAGTAAACAGGCTGCGATTATCCTAAAATGTAGTTGTTTTTAAAGAGGTTAGAAGTGTTTGTTTCCAACGACACAGAACATTTTAGCCGTGTTACTAATATTTGCTTCAGGTTTTTATGCTAAGCTAACTGGCCACTAGCTCCAACTTAGTATGAATGCCATATGTAAGGGTGGTATTGATCTTCTCATCTAAACTCTCAAGAAAAATAAATCTGGATATTTCCAAAAATGGTTGATTGAACACTCAATTAACATTTTGGTAGTACAATTATAACATGTATTTACATTTGAAACAATAAAATCTATTTTGTTCCTCAAGATGAGAATATAGTGAAATATAAAAGTCACTTTGCGTCTGTTTTACAGCTGAATCTGAGTTTTCCTTGACAAACATGGTGTTCATGTACAAAATGCATTATGAGCCAATGGAGCTTCTTTTACACAACGATAATCTGCTTTAAGATCCAAAACCACGCCGCCGTTTCAAAGTGATCTCAGCTTAATGTGAGGGGCTCTTCTTCCATCTGATCTGAGCAGGTAAACTGGAAAGAAAGTTGATATTGTGTTGGATAACGTGTCGAAACGAGTCTCTACAGGAGCCCGCATCATTGTGGCGGCAGCCTAAATATAAACGCCGTGCAGTGAGAATACGGCACCGCGATGAGAACAACGTGTTCCCGTTCCTCAGGCACAGGGCTGCATGAACCCAAGTCGTGGGTCTTTTGCCGTCTTAATTCACAGCTTATTTTCAACATGAAAAGGGCCTTGGGCCACCAGCCTCCTCCTCCTCCTCCTCCTCCTCCTCCTCCTCCTCCTCCTCCTCCTCCTCCTCCTCCTCCTCCTCCTCCTCCTCCTCCTCCTCCTCCTCCTCCTCCTCCTCCTCCTCCTCCTCCTCCTCCTCCTCCTCCTCCTCCTCCTCCTCCTCCTCAGAAAAATGGCCCGCAGTGTGGCTGCCTGTTCTATTTTTAAAAGGCGATGTAATTTACCCACAATACCAGACGCTGCAGAGTGCAGGGGCTGAGTGCTCGACAGACACATCCATCTGACAGAGAACGGGGAGGGGAGGGAGGCAGTCAAGAAGGATGGAGTGAGGAAGATGAAGTACGTGCAGTGAGACAAAAGCTGAAGAGGCAGAGCAGAAGAGCTGATGATGATGATGATGATGATGATGATGATGATGATACTACGCGGGGTTCGATCTGCACTACAGCAAACGTGGTAATACGTATGCATTTCGACCAGGTGCTGTGGAGGACAGCGTGCTTTTGACGGGTCATGTGTGGAGACGAGCAGCCATCGGGTCAGAGATGAAACACAAAGTGAGAGCTGCTGAAATAAGATGAGCCAACGGTGCAGAAGCTGGGTCAGTTTGATGAAGGTGTGTGTGTGTGTGTGTGTGTGTGTGTGTGTGTGTTTTGGTTAGAGGGGAGGCTGGTGGAGAGACACCATTATACATAAAGCGGATTAGTTAGGTAGGTTTGCGCTGCCATTTTTTTAAATTTCGAATTTTTAAAGTATTATTATAATGATGCAATGGGAGTGAAACTTTGTTTTTTGGACTGTCATTCAGACAAAAAAATGTTACATGGATTCATCTGCAATTCAATCCATTTGCAATGAAAAATGTTTTTAAAAAAATTATTATGAGCCCATTGATGTCTTTAAATATCTGGTTTTATGCAACGAACAGAACAAAACCCAAAGAAATGAATTCTACTATCATATAATTAAAAGGAAAACCAAACCCTCACAGTTGAGAAGCTGTAACCGGGTAAAGTCTGCCATTTATACCACCACTTAAAATGTATAAATGTACTTTAAATCGATCGATCATCATAATAGTTGAGTACGTTCCCGAAATACGTTCAAAATATATAAATATTGGCGCTCAGAGTCATATGGAGCCGACGCCGTGGCCTTCAAGAAACATCGCAAGTGAAACAATGCAAGGTGTTTTTAAACGGACACCGCGGTGCTACAGTGCAAAAATAAAGCCGTATTTTTAACTCTTGTGCCCTTTCCCCCACTCTCATACAATGAGTATATGAAAATAAACACTGGGTGTGGGCAATCAGAGGACAGTGCCATCAGTGTTGATCTTCTGGGATCAGACTGGCGGCTTGAGGGTAAACACAGCGAGGCCTCGACCTGAGGTACAGCAGGGCTGCGGGGCGCGTAAAAGACGTAAAAACCCCCCCCCCCCCAAAAGATCTTAATATCCATTCGACGAAATGGCCGATCACCTGGAGAGAAACGGCAGGAAACCCCCCGGTACAGTAACTACAGTCTGAGAACGCCGCTGCATGTGAACGGCCCGGCTCGCTGGTCTTCGGCCTGAGAAAACACCAGCAAATATTCCATCTTCAAAGGCCGCCGAGCTGCACCCCATTGAGCATAATTCAATGCTATTCTTGTGAAGAATGTCCAAATGAAACAATGTGGCAGCAGCGAATAAACTGTACACAGGACGCTGGATGTGTCATGACATGCCCTCAAACCATATCGGGAGGAATTCCACCAGGTTCCCTTCAAAGCAAAACAGGAACAAATATTCAAGCACTGTTTGCTGGGTGTAAACACACACATGACCTACTTGCGCCTTCATATTCAAAAATATTTCATTTTCCCCCCCCTTCTTCAGGTTTGTGGTATTTTTTTTAAGAATGGCGGGAAAGAGCGGGACATATTGGCTTTAATGGCTGTGATGTCATAGCACGGCAATTAAATGTTATTGATTTAAACATAACAATTAACAATGGTAACCAAACATATAATTTACTATTCATAATAACTTAATATTAACCATTTATTCAACAGGAGGGAATTACTTCAATCCACAGATTGGAAAACAAGAGTTTTTAAGACATGTTATGGTTTCTTGTTATTATTTTGATGATTTATTAAACATATTTGACCAATTCTATATTGTACAAATGCAGGACATCGACACTTGCTTTTTGTTTTTATTTAATGACTTTTAAGACCTTTTTGCTTTTAAAGGAAATCGACAAGCTAGACTATAGTTTACACCGTTATTTAGTTTTATTGAATTTGAATAAGTGAAATATTCAGTGTACATTAGCCAACATAACTGCCTTCTCATTAATGACAATAAAACTATGTGTGCAAAGGACAAAATGACTAAATCAGGTTATAAACACCTTATTCTTAAAGATTACCCGTAATTAGTCCTCAAATGTGGAAAATATTCCTACACTACGGACCTGCTAACCACTGATCCACAGTCGCACACATATTAATACTACTACTTATACTAATACCAATAATAACCACCTTTCTCTTTATCCACTTTTCTGTATTGTATTCCCTAAACGAGGCCAGACGGCCGAACATCTTACCTGGAAGTAGAGGCCGGCGGTTGACCGTGCCATCAGGTTGTTGAAGTGCTCGTGGAAATCCCTGCTGAGGATATCCTGAGACAAGGTCTCGTAGGGGTCAAACGCCTGCTCCTATAGACCAGGACAGAGCAACAGTTAACGTCCACACCTGACAGTATTCCTACTCTGGGATGAGGACGCTCGGCTGCAAGCGGTGCGTCAGATACAAGCTGGTATGCTATGAGAAACAACAGCTGTATTTCAAGAAGAATTAGTTATTAAGCTGCTAATTTATACAATATTTACAGACAATGCATGCTGCAAACCTGTCAGAGGTCCTAGAGTGTGTTTTAAAAATGTCGGGCAACTTGTATGTTAACAGAGAACACATTTTATCCTTCTGTGCCAGGTGGAGTGGGGCTTTCTAGTTAGGTTAGTAGAAAAACTAAGGTCCTTAAGGTTCCTTGTTTTGTGTCACTCTGGTGTATATAAGAGGTGCAACACAGCTTGATTGATTGACAGTTTGGAGAGTCATATATCAGATACCACAATAAGAGCATTTTTACTTTGGGATCACAGATGCATTCTCAACCTGTGGAGCATCTGTACATTTTTCATGCATTTTTAAATCACAATTCATATTCGGTTAGTATATTTGGCAACACGCATCTTGAAGTTGTGAGTTTCAAGTTTCCTTAACGCTTCATACCTCGGCTAGATCCTCAAAGCAGCTGCCCACCAGCGGATGAGGGCTGCCATCGGCCGTCATCTCCACGGCGTCCTCGATCAGGCCGAGCAGCTTCACCGTCAGCTCGTGGATGTCCAGGATGTTGCTGAAGATCACCTCCACATCCTGCACAACAAGAGGGAAGTTAATTAAAAGGCTGGAGAGGTACGACTGAATCCTTAAACCAGCAAGGAAAGGCTGCTGCAGGGAGAGGGATTAATCACCCCGCTTACCTCTTTCTACTCTTAAAAAAAGGGGAACTCCACGGATTTTACACATCAAAGTTCGTTTACGGGCCTTGATTTCAGTTGCATTGTGGGTAATTTGGGTGCCAGGATTAAGAAAACGTGGAGAAAAAAGAAGAAAAAAACTACATCTCTGATCTGCTGGACCAATTTTTATTTTGAGAGATTAGAGACCATATTGTCTCCAGGATGTGAAAGACTGCGTTCACAAAAACACCCAAAACTGGCTGAGGTACAAAATCAGAGATGGAATAACACGATTACAATAAAACATGTCCACACACAGCTGGTCCGAGCTGACGAGAGCTTCTTTCTCTTTTGGTTGGAGCATTCAGCCAGACAGTACAGTAAGAACAGACGTATTTAAGTTTCAGTTTTAGTCAAAGTTATTCATTCATTATATGGAACTGCTCTTTCTTTTCAGCCACACAAAGAAATCCTTTGTCAGCCGTTCAATTCAATAATTTACCAACGTGGCCATGGCTACAAGCACATGTAATAAATCTTCTTACCGCGGGAAACTGCCAATAAGAGGAAAGTTAAATGCATGTGGACACCCTGAAGGGGTTTAACCATGTTGCTGAAAGAGCTCCCGTTCTGGGCCTCCCTCCCTTAGATAAACAAACTCTAAAATATAAAATAGTGGTGGGAGGGAGCGCCAAACAACTACAAGCTTTAAGGAAATCATTCAAGCAGACGAGAGCCCTAAAATAGAGGCGAGTGATTATCGACTGCTAACGTCTGCGTAGAAGTTCAGCCCCGTCATTATTTGACCGTAACACTTTCCTGACATCTCCCGAGTAATTTCAGATTACGCTGCGTTTCAACAGACATAATTGAGGTTATTTTGGCGAGGGCTGCAGATGTTGTTCCCGTCGCAAAATAATTACATGTTCTGCATTCCACCGGGCCTCACAAAAGGTTTATCCTCCTCACCCAAATGATACCACAAATTACCCAACCCAAAATATGCAAAGCCACAGCGACCCATTAAACTCAAATTTCGCTTCACTTCCTCTCAACCCGTAGACCCACCGCTCAACTCCTTACTCATACGGGGTTTCCTTTCTTTTCTAGAGCACTTAATTG
The DNA here is from genome assembly GCA_023566465.1 of Cottus gobio. Lineage (NCBI taxonomy): Eukaryota > Metazoa > Chordata > Actinopteri > Perciformes > Cottidae > Cottus > Cottus gobio. Next base: position 6,910,931 of record CM042228.1, read on the forward strand.
GCATATTAGACCAAATGTAATTGGTAATTTGTTTCTTTGGTTAACCCTCTGTGACGGAGGCAGATGTCTATTTACTGGAGGGGTCACAGAGCATGGGCGGTGTCTCAGGAGATGGAGCCGTTTTCTCTAGGGCCTGTTCCAACTTTATGCATATATATTGTTGTGTATGACGTCTTTGATGATCAGAAAAGACAAAAGTCTTTCATCTCAGATAAATAGATTAGAGAGTAATTTGTCATTTGTTGCGTCTGCAGTGTGGAGGAACCTCAGACGGAGAAGTGTCAGTCGTATCAAAGCAATATTCAAAGTACTTTAAAGGGAAAGAGGAAAAACAACCAGGTTGCCTCCTCTCCTGGTTTAATAACATAAATCAACACTGTGAAATCTGCTCGGGTATTTCAAAGTGCTTCCTGATGCTGATTACCAGTTAGCCGATTACAGAGTTTCAGCTGTAATCTTTAAATGTTCTCACGCTGGATTTGGATGAAATTGCTTTGTAATTAGGTTCACAGTTAGTTGGAAAGTTGTTGTTTATAATCCGGCTCCAGAGCGAGCTGGCAGCAGCGTTAGAGGACGTCTGAGTTTAGTATCCGGCACCTTTAGGTGAATAAATCTGTTTGAGAGTGATGGTGGGTCGTCTTACAAGAGGTTATTAACTTATTTTTATTCACTTTTTATCCAAAGATAACAATGTGGATTAGCCATTATTTTACACTTGATTATTAAACAACATCTGGAGTTTCTGATGTTGAATAATACCATTCTTGTGATACACAAATCCTATAAACAGTGCTGAGACGTTCTCTGATCTGCTCTCATTTATATATTTAGCTTTGTCAAGAGGTTAATTTATCCACAATATCTTTCAAGCGATATTACCTATAAAATAATATATATAATTTTGGAGATAAACGTTACAGATTGACCGGCTTTTATTAGCTAACCGTGCTCGCATTGTCACATTTCCTGAAGTTGTTTCACAGTAACCTTCACCTGCCTCCCAGAAAAAACACACTTATTATTAAAGATATACAGAAAGTGCTTTGTTATAATCAACAGTAGCATCACAAGTTAACGTAAACGTACAGCAGCGATGGAATCGTGTAGTAATTGGGGTCCTGCTGTGACAACTAATAAGGCGAAAATATGCATGGGGATCAACGTGGCTCCACATCATGTAAATATACTCGTATTTGTGTGACACTAGGATTGTAATGATTAAAGTTGAGTGTGTATTACAAAAACGTATCGCGATGTTGACATCTCGTGAATCACCTGTGCGGGCCTTCCTCACCTGAGCCGTGAAGATCTTGGGGTTGGACAGGAAGTGCTGGCGGAACACTTTGATGATGAGGTCGAGCTCTCGCAGGTATTGCCGCTCCTCTGCGATCTCGAGCCTCACCAGGTCGTCGTACGTGAACTCCCCGGAGGACGACGGCTCCTCGGTGCACTGAGACATCAAGCCGATGTCCTCCTCCTGGTCGAACATGTCCATCAACACCTGGAAGCAAACGAAGGGAAACGATGAATCAAGAGTCGAGGCGGTTGTCCCGTGGGACGTTTCACACCTGCAGCCGGCAAACTGGGCGTCGGCTTTTATTTCCCACCCCCTTCTCACCTTGTCTGCACACATGGACACCTTGATGTCCTGCTGGCTGATTTCATAGTGCCGGATGTTGCCGACGTAGTTGCCCGCCAGTTTCAGTATGTCTGCTGATATGTATTCAAGCACAGCCACGATGTACAGGGAGACATGGTAGTCCACTTTATAGCCCAAAACCTCCTGTTGGGGAGAAGAAAAAGCAGAAAAACAACATTAGGTTTTACACATGGGTTAAACAGCAGTTCAAAGGTATTCCTAGTATTTGAGCCTGCATGACGAGACTTGTTGAGGATAGTTAAATTATTCTGAACAGAGTCATGTGTCGGGTACCTGCAGGGTGACCCGTAAAAGAAAAGTGATTGGCGGGTGGTATTTTGTCTCAATTATATTTCTGTTTGGTTTTGGGTAAAATAAAGAACATGCTGGATAAAAGATAAAATAAAAATAAAAACAATTTAATGTTTTAATACTGATTACTTCTATTCTGCGCCACCTGGAATATGAGAGCGCCGTCAATCAGGTGTGTTACTAACATGCAGGTTAAAAAGGTATTTCCTGAATTACCTTTATTTTGAAGAACATTACCTTTGTTTTGTTTTTTTATGTATGAATGCCAAAATGATCACATTATTTAAACAGAGAATGGTCATTATAGGATGTTGGTGTCGGCCTGTGGATCTTGTGTTGGGTTGCAGAACTAATTGGTCTTTTGTGCAGGCGGGTGGGTGGGTGAGGTGTTGCATGCTGCTGTACTGAGGCAGGGTCTAAAAAAAAAAAAAAGCAGAACTTTGGTCTGATCCAAGCTGTCGAAATAAGATAAACTGGATTATATTTCCCAGCAACTGCCGTAACTTCCTGGCACTTGCGTCAGAGTTGACGACGTCGAATGAGACCGTGAAACCTGCTACGTCCAGATTCTGTGAACTAAAACCTCAACCTAAATACTTACTACATAAACAATAAAGTAGCTACAACACTGCATGATTTGGGGGATGTCAGAGATACGAGAAGCTGTGGCGGCCTTCAGGAGGCTTTACCTTCAGCAGTGGGTGGATCTTGTCCACGGGGAGAAGTAAAGGGTTCCTCCTCTTGCGTTTCTCAATCGCTGACTGGGCGTCGGCAATCGCCCACTTATCTATCGGGTGGGGGAAAGTTTTCTGGACGCGTTCCTGGAAAAAAAGAAAATTACTCTCTTAACACTTGATCATTTTGGAAGCATTAAGGTGATTGAAAGCTGCAAGCGTTCAATTAGGTACGTGGAATGCGGCGGTGGTAGCACGTGTTTTGCCAAATTGCATTTCGTCAATTTGCAACACATTATGAATTTATATTTAGACGCCTTACCTCTACGTCCTGCACGGAGCGAGGCTGGGCCACACACAGCATGTTGAGCAGCTGCAGGATCAGCTCCTCTATGTGCTGCAGGGCGTCCTCCTTCGCCATGAGGTTCGGGTGGACCTGCTTCTGTACCTGAAGGTTCCACACAAACACACGAGGAGAGAGATGAGAGTCGGCAAGTCTGCAGGGCTTCTTCACTACGAGAATAAAAAGCTCTTTCTTTCTTCCGCACCGCTCACATGACCTCGACTGAAACCGTGTAATATGTGAAACTGATCGGGTAACACCTGGTATGATGCACCGAAATTAGGCTCAGGTCACACGTAGTGACGTCAAAGCAGCAAGTACAGGCAACGACTGGAGGAAAACAAACAGCGTGTCTTGGATATATTGGTGGTTTCTGCAGGTCTCCATTAACTACAAGTCATACATCATTTTCATTACAGCTTTTTAATCGTAGTAAGTACAGGGAGTACAAGTGACGGCCTGGAATGTAGGAAAATTATTAAAATAAACATGAAATACATGAAGTTTGTTCTGCTGTAATGTGAACTATACACGGTTTGTCCCTTTGGACCAAAGCACACCAGCATCTTTGTGTGAAATCCGGCTGCACACCACAGATAAATCTACTTAAGGCAATTACTCAGCCTAAGCGGTGAAGACACTTCGGAACAATAAATGTGTCAACAAATATTATCTCCATAATAAATGGAATGAGATGTGCATTTAAGGAGGTCTCTGCTCCTGATTTATTAAGTCACCCGGGCTTTCTGAGTCGTGGGACTTTTGAGAGGCGGTTTTGGGTGCAGACAGCAGAGAAGGTGTGGCTTCACCAGGTCTACAAGTGGAAGACAACACACCCCCTCCCCCCCACCTCCTCCTCCCACCCAACCACCCTCCCTCCCAAAAGTTGCCGTCATTCGGGCCGTGCCCTCTTGCAGGAATGCTGTCAGTTGAGGTACTATTATAGCACCCAAAGCAGACTTAGAGGGGGAGAGAGAAGAAGAAAAAAAAAGCTGGAGAGAGAACGAGCGGTGAATCGAACGTTTACTCTCCGCTCACAAAAGCCAGGCCTGTTCACACGCCAGTGATGGAATTACCCTGGCATAAAGTAAAGTGGGGCATTATGATGACAAAGCGTTGCCCCCGGATTGAGGAATGTGAGAGGAGCGTTAAAAAGGTCAACGCGGGCCGAGCTTCACGCATTCTTGAGCTCTGACTGCACGGAGATGACGGGCAGGATGTCCCCTCGGTCTAAGTTTAAGTTCACGGGTTGAATTTGAAGGTGAAACTCTCGCTGAGGGGGATTATATAAAAAAAAAAAAAAAAGACCCCCTAGTTCTCCAGGATCTGTTTTGGATTCAGATTATGAATCTAACTACATTCAGATGCTTCTTGAATACAAGAGGAGCTGGAAAATCTGACGTCCGGTTTCTGGTCTCGTTTACGTCATTTCTGTTTTGATGCACACTCACAAGACCAAGCGGTTATAAATAAGCCGCGTGGAAAATAATTGTACATCAAAGCAGAAGTAGGTTATGATATATATTCTCTCGACCGCAAATAGGCACTTGACCAAATTCCACAGGACACCAGGAGCTGTGAGTCACCACACTGAAACTACGGGGGTTTCCCTCGACTCCATTCACAGAATAGTTGGCCGGTTTCTGAGAGGCCCACGTCCAACAAGTGTCGTCTATCTGCAACAATGTCAGGATGAGACACGGAGCTACAAAAATACACAAATCTGAATGTCATTTGAATGAAAGCACAATTGAAAGTGAAATAAAATACATGCAACTGTTATAAGGGTACCAAACGAGCTGCTGGGTAGTAGCAGTGCTTCAGCACAAGATGGTACATACTTTGTGATCCTGCTTGTATAACTGATTTGTAAATTAATCTGTAATAAATGGGATCTGAAGAGTGAGTGTCTGAAGACACATTTTCAAGCAGAAATGCCCCAAAATTCACTGGTTCCAGCTTCAAACATGCCAATATTTTCTGGATTTATGGAGTAATAAACAGAATTTCTTTGAGATTTTGATTCAAAATCGACAAAGAAAATGTGCAATCATTGAAGTGTTTTTGGGTGGAAATGTAGTAGCGTAGTTCCAGTTTCTAAAATGTCAATAAGAAGTCGTCTTAGCCTTATACAGTAATAAACTGAATATCTTTGTGTTTTGGACTGTTGGTTGAACAGTGAGACTTGTAAACATGAAACTTTATACTGGAGATTGTAATGGGAAATTACAACTTTTGAGCCCAAACAATTCCACAAAGTATCAGACTAATCGATAATAAAATAATCATAAGTTGCAGCGTTGCCTGCATGGATAATAATAGTAGTTACACTGCTATAGAAGGCATTTTAATAATACATTTTTCTGACTGACACTTTATGAAGTCTTTTGAGCGAGCCGCCTCCAGTGAATCTGTCAGTTCTGCTGCATGACGACGTCTAAATTGAGGACTGAATGCGGAGCATGTGCAGGTATGAGGACGGCTCGGAGTATTTACAGTACCACTGAAACCTGATCCTAATGGGCGATGGATGCTGCGTGCTCTAATATAGTCGGCGGCCGAGGCGAGCAAAGTGAAAGCAACCGAGTGGAGGAACAGCAGGGGAACTCCTGAGTTTGAAAAGCACTCAAAACATCAGAGACAACAAGGAGACGCAGTTTGTCTCGTGGAAAGACAACTTTAATCCTGCAGAAGCAAAAGATCCTCCCGCATTGCTGTGAATGTGCACCAGCTGAAATACGCTCAAGACTACAGATTCATCAGGACAAGCGTGACAAAATGTGCTTTCTTCCTGGCAGCTGGGTTCAGTGCTGAAACGATTATGCAATCAATGGATTAATCAGAGGCTTTAACTTCGATAATCCGTTAATTGTTCCTCAAGCAAAAACACAAAATATTCACTTCGTAATTGTAATGTGTATAAAATATTCTGGGGTGCGAAATATTATTTTCAGTATCCTCAATTCATCGTTTAGTGCATCGTAAAATATATCATATTAGTAATAAATCATTTAAAGTTCGCAGAACACAGGAATAATGTTTGCTTGAAAAAACTAAATATATATACTGTATATTTTCACCTCGTTAGTGAAGTTTTCTTTATTAAATTCTTACCTATATGAAATGTATATTTTGACTAATCCAGCATATTAAATACCTGACAGAGAGCAACACATTGATGCAGAAATCATAATAATCCAACGTAGCCCTGCTCATTGATGTAAACAGTCAAAAGTTTAAAGCTATGGGCAAACTAATCAATGAAATAATAATAAATAAGTAATTGTTATTTGCTGGAGGAGACACGTTTATATTTTTATACATTTAAAATGGTCTCATGGTATAAATTGTAAATGTAAAATCTTCAGGTTTTTGTCCATTTATCTTTATTATAGGAATAGAAATCACCTCGGGCAATTGGAAAATTGTGATATTCTATATATTGAATATGTCCCAGTCTACTGCATGCACGCTAAGACCTTAAAACGAGCAGCGTCTCGGTCATACGCAAGTTTTCATGCACATCTTCCTGTGCCATGTTAAGGTGTTCAGTTTCATGGGTCAGCTCCATTAAGACGGGAAAGGCTAGTGTACAGGAAGTCCCAGCGCTCGCTCCCTCGCTCCCTCCCTCCCTCCCTCCCTCTCCCCCCTCTCCCCCCTCCACCCCCTCCTGCCTGGCTCTCTACCCACACAGAGCGAAGCCCCCGGGGGAGAGCGGATCATAGCAGCAGACTGAGAGGTATTGATGTGCGTGTACGAGGAGGCAGCAGCACTCGTACTACACAGACTGGAGCGCAGCCAAAGCCGGAGGAGGGAAAACCAGGATTCACAAACAGACAAAAACTACCAGGAACAAAAATCCAACTGGCTGATGTTTAACCTCAGAGTCTTATAGAAACACACGCGTATCCATTTCTAGCGAGACGACCACCTACTGAGCAGAAACTGATCCACGAGTGAACTACCTGCCATTGTCAGTAGGATTACATACCTTTCCTTATAAAAAAAAATTAAAAATGGACCAAAAGCGCTGCACCATCAGCAGTTAAACGAGAGCTGAAAACAATTAGCTTATTAATTGATCTGCTGATAACAACTTTGATATTATATTATTGTTTAAGACATGCTTCGATATAGCTTCTGAAACGTGAGAATTAAAAATAGGGCTGCAACTAGTATTATAGTGGCTGTTTCACTATGTTGGTTTTATTATTTGTCTCTATGCATGTATTATAGTGTTTTATTGTGCATTTTATGCCTCTAAATAAATAAAGATTTAAATGTAACAATGCTATGGTTGATATGCATCATCCATATGAAATAAATAATTTAGTTTTTTTTTTTCATTGAATTGATTAATCGTTTTAATCAATAAAATGTCAGAAAATAGTAATAAATGTCTTGTTTTGTATGAGACATGATCCAAAACCCAGCCACAGAAGATACTCAGATTACAATAATATAAAACAGGAAAAGGGAATTATCTCATTGGAAGTGTTTTTGCTAGAAAAATCAACATAGTTGAGTAATCAAATTAACTAATTGTTGTAATTTAAATTTTATGCTTTTTTTTCCTTTTTAATATTCTTAAATGAATTAGTGATGATCTGCCAAAACAAGCAAGTTAACAATGTCACAAAACCATTTGTTTACACATTTTATATACGAAGCAATAAACTGATCAAAGAACAACCTATACCTGTATCCACCTATACAATAGTGTATTAAATGTATATTATGATGCAAGTTTTAGCATTGCATGTACATTCACACAGTATCTTAAACATGAAGCAGTAACACCGTCTGCCACGGCACGCTGAAATAATAAGATCCGACAGAAAACAATGGAGCGGACTGTGAAGCTCACAAGTGAAAGTTAAGGGGGAAAATCTAATCGTTCAAACGGAAAACGCACACACAGCGTTTCTCCAAATCTCCGAACCGCAGACATTTTACCTCAAAAAGAAGATTTTATTACCCCAAAATTGCGACATCATCACAAGTATTAGGCCAGTCATGGAAACTGTAGAAAGGGAGCTGACACGTGCACACAAAAATATGAAAACGTAGTTCAGAAACTGTAGTTACTCATTGTATCACATGCAATGGAGAGACACAGCCCACCTTTTTACTCAGCCTGCACTGTAGTAAAACTAAAAATCCTCTCAACTGTAACGTGGCAAAATAACCGAAAGGTTGGAGGTAATAATAGAGGCCGGGCGGTGTTAATACAGGGTTAACATTTCTAATTCAATTGATTATTCTCCTGGCTGTGTACGAGGGGCTGCATCAGGCTCAGGTTGCAGGTAATATGGCTTGCTTGCGTCTGTGTGTGGTGGCAAGGTGGGGGTGGGGCTTGTTATTATACCCGAGCATGTGTCACTGTTTGTGATTCATGCCATGACATCATCTGCCATTACAACCAGACTGTCTGGGGAACCATAGGCCAGCCAGAGATCAACTCTGAGACAACAGGCGCGCGCACGGACACGAAGACACATAAACACAGGTGATCTTTGGGGACACACACACACACACACACACACACACACACACACACACACACACACACACACACACACACACACACACACACACACACACACACACACACACACACACACACACACACACACACACACACACACACACACACACACACACACACACACACACACACACACACACACACACACACACACACACACACACACACACACACACACACACACACACACACACACACACACACACACACACACACACACACACACACACACACACACACACACACACACACACACACACACACACACACACCTTTATTGATAAAGCACAAATATAAACGGTAAAGCGTTAGCTTAGCGTTCTGCTTCAAGTTTCATCTGGTAACAGATCAACATCTTGAATGACATCTTGATCGTTATCTTAATGTTCTAATTATAATATATACTATATAATATAATGAGTGAGTGCTGGTTTCTCCTGCTGAGGACACCGCGGCCTGCAGCCATGGAGAGGAAATTGTAATATACACACACGCGCACACGCACGGCTGGTAGACGGGCTGTCGACAGCACGTGGCCTCGCCATGACCCCGGTCTGACCCGACCCAGTGACCTCTGCCTGCCTTCCTCCGCCCATCCTCCGTCTAAGGACGGACTGGCGTTCACAGACCGTATTCAATATTCTAGGAAGGGTGGAGAACCTGCGTGGAACCTGTTACCAGGAGCATCCTGTCCGATCAACACACAACGATCATCTGATGGGCGGCAGTTTATGCCACTTCATCGTTAATTAAGGAGGCGATCGAGTCCTAAGAGCGAAGCATCCCAGTTCGAGTCCAGCCATGGGACCTTTGATGCTTTATCTCATACTTGATCTCCTCATCCGCTCATCTTTGTCATAAATGCATAAGAATAAAATTACAATTAAAATCTGCTCAACAAATGCATTCAGAAAAAGTGAACTAAAAGATAGTTGCAGAGTCACATTAGTTGTATTTATTTTCAGTTTGAAGACATTATTTTTTAACTTACATGGACATAATTCTAAATAAATATATATATGAAGTTGCAGAGACAATACTGTTATTTGACTGTGGCAGCAGTAAAATATAATCAAATTTAGTGTAAAACGCTGCCAGAGTAGCAGAGTCACTTCAGGTCACCGGGTCAGTTACTCCTTTAAGAGAAAGTTTATTTATCCAGCTGGATGTCAGATCAATGATGAGATAGATATGAGGTGATAAGAATAAAACAAACTGTGACAAAGCAAGACCGGTTTCTGATACCAGGCACTTTGTAAATATCACAAATACTTTCGACTAGATTTTCTAAATCTTTGGGAACTCTTGAGCTTTGCCTCACACAGTGGAGGCTTATAATAAGTCAATCCGTCTAATTCTGAAGTGACAACAGCTCCGTCTAGCCCGGATGAAAGTGGAGGCCGACTGACTGAAATAAAAAAAGACCTCAGCTGTAAGTTTAGGCCTGTTGTGAAGTCACCCGGTCAGAATTTTAAGCAACTACTCAGGCTGAGAAGATTAAAGAGGCAACACACACACACAAACACATATACACACAGAACAACAACAACAAAGCATGCTTGTAACCCGACCAATCTCAGCTTTAAATGTTGGCCTGTGAAGCCCTGTGAACTCAACATGGCGATGGAATGAAACCGTAGCCGGCGAAGCTCTGGCCTTCCTCTCGATGCCAGCGACACAGCAGACCCGGGGAATGCAACGTTATTATCAACACCGGCACGTCGGGGGCCAAATGACCCTCTAGCAAATCACCGGGCACGAGCCGCGGTGATCCAGAATAGCAGGGACACGCAGAGACAAACACTGAGCTTCACCATGGTGACATGTCGTGTTGATATTATACAAGCGTTATTCTTATCGTGCAATCTTATTTTTTTCAGTGTGAAACAAGTGAGAGAAAGGTTCACAGCCTTGCAGTTAAATACAATGTCATGTCTCAGGTGCTTCACATCCATAAAAATAGAATAGGCTGTGGTCCTTTGACGAGCACAAAAGAAAAATGGCGATTTTAGCTTGTAGTTATGAACACAAAACTCGTCAGTAAAGTGTGCACAGGTAATCACAGAGCCGAGTCAGAAGTTCTTTCCACTAGATAAAAAAGGGGACAGCCGGCACGAGTGCATACACGACTTGCCGTAAGTCGGTTCACACAGATAGCCCGCCACGACAGTTGCAATGGCAACAGTACACATAAACATGGCCGCCTCGCTGACCATTCTGCTGTTGGTTTTAATGTGAATGTCCGTTCTATTGCCATGTTCCCGCCTTTAATAGACGGCTCATCATTCCAGATGTGCAGCTGAGCTTACCTTTCGTAAATAGAAAGAAATAACAGAGCTTACGTAACATCGTCCAGGCCTGTAACTAATGCCTGCTTTCATTATCAATTCATCATTAAGACTATAAATGCCCAGTGGCAACGGTGACGTCATCAAATTGCATTTTCTGTCCTACAGTCCGAAATCCAAAAATATCCCATTTATGATGATATAAAACAGAGGAGGCAGCAAATCCTCAAATTTGTATCTGATATTTCTGCTTGTTAAACTACACACGCAATTAAATGATCATCAAAATAGTTTGCGATTCATTTTCTGCCAATCGAGTGATTGTTTCATTCCTACTATCATCTGTCTAATTTCACAGCAATCTGTAAAACATCTGTATATAGACTGTAGCTGGATAAGTCTGTCTCATTTATGATGCAGGTGACCACCCTTCAGCTGAAGGTGACACGTCTCAAACCCCCTCCCTACCCGGTTTCAACAGGTTCTCTTTCATCTCTCCCTCTCAACATCAATCAAAATCATTCTCCGGGATGGAGTCATCCACCATGGCTGCCTCTGACAAGGAAACCCCCCCAGTGGACAGCTGTGAAAAACAGCGAGTCACAGTCTGTCAGAACCATAACAAACCTCTCCTGCGTCAATCTCTGACAGGTTTTCCCTCCGGCAGTTGTGTAACAAGTTGAGACAATGAAAGCGCGGCACCACGGCCCACCACCTGCTCGCTCGGTTTCACCCGATTCATCCCACCAGCTCTACTGCGTTATGGATAACCGACAGAGAAAAACGAAAGGGTTGTTTTATTTATACACACGCTGTTGCTACATGGCTAAAGCCGTGTCATTTATAAAATGAATGCATTAAAAGTCCGTGTCACCATTTGATGAAGTCTCCAAAGGCTGAAAGGGGAAGGAGGAGCAGATTGTGTGTGCCAGTAAGGGATGTCGGAGCAAAAGCCGAAAGTAGGCGCACTTAAAACAAAGAGGGTAGTTAAACAACATCATCAAAGCACAGTTCAAGAAGTTAGCGACACTGAGAAATCTATTTTGGAGTACAGACATGCATCTTTCATGGTTTGGAAATAAACTAGGTTCGCAGTACTTCTACATCTATTTCAGTAACTCAAATTGTGCAGTCTATTAAAACACAACGTTTTAATTTCTTTCTAAAGACGTCAACACGCTGAGAAGTTCCTACTTTAGTACGCTTATTATAAACACCGGCCACATGTGGTCTTGTCTTAAGTTGAACAACTGTCAGTGTTAAAGAAATATTAATCAACAGGGATACATGTGCATTTTTTTAGTGTTTCTTTTTTTGGGTCGAGGATAAGTTTGAGGCCTGATGCATCATAAATTGAGAAACATGAACAGTGAACTGGTTGGATTACGAGGTGCAGGCTGAGGTTTGGCTCAACTCAAACCTCCTTTAGGTCACTTCTCACTGTGCCATCCTAATGAACCATTGCTTCATGAGCATGTATTAGTAGCTCCAAGCACAGCACAGGTATCCCAACAGTATGGAGACTGAGCCAAAGATGTCCCATCTCTACTTGGCACAAGACACAGCATTGCCACCACAGTCTGTGTCCCACTTTCAACCCATAAGTGACTCGAGTTTCGAACGCATCAGGAAACAAACATATGAAGGAGTCTTGACAGACCCTTGTGGGTTTACATACAAGCCGATTTCAAAGCGAAAGCGGTATGGAGAGCTTTTAGTGTCTTCCAGTATCTAAACAGAGTGGCTCTGCATGTAACATATAGAACAGAAAGCTAAAACAGTTGACAATGAAACGAAAGGAGCTGTGAAAACTTGTTTTCAGTTCCAGACTTCCATAGGTTTGCAGAAAAAAAGGGGGTCGGAATACAGAAAATAAACCTGGTCATGACAGGGAGAAGCCAAGATGATGCAAGAAAAGAGAAAGAGGGGGACAGTCAAAAAGGAACTGATACGAGCTAGTCCTGCTGACCAAGGACATTACAATTAAAATGTTTCCTGTGTTGAAAGTTTCAATTAGGTTCAAGAGAATTAAACTACAGTTCTTTGGAAAAGGGAGGGTAGCTTGACATGTAAGCAGCATTTAAAAAAAAAAAAAACTCCCTGAGGTCTCTACTCTGCAAGAATGAGACATCTTTACTGTTAAGAGCAAATGAGGAACAAATAAAAGGAGGTTGCATCAACAAAGACTTCCAGTAACAAGGCAACAGTTTCAGGGCAGCTTCAGTTGTATTTAACTCTGAGGTAAAATCAGCATCCTGCAAGTTATTAGTGAAGGCTGTTTAGCCTCATAACCAGGGAACACCACAAACAGATCAAGACACTGGGCTAACTGAGCAGAACTTGACAACTTCTTCAAAAATATTTAGGGTACAAGTTAATATGGGGAACCAGGGTGAGATAATTATTAAATGAACCTCCTGCAGACACGTCAACAGACCCAGAAGATGAAGACAGCAGTTTCCACAATACTGTGATGATTTGTGATCAACAAAACATGAAATACTTTCCATTTAACAGGGTCGTTCACTGCTGGCCCCATGAATATGAGGTAGAATTGCTCATCACACCGCCACTCATATGAAAATGCATACTTGATTTGGCTGTCGATGAGCACAAGTTGGCAACTTGTGACACAAGTTTGGGTTCGTGAAGAAACCAGCAGTGACGTAGCCTCCATGTCCCCACGCACACGAGTGAATGTATGGGGGACACGTATTTAGAAAGGCAGGTCGGTGACTTTTGCGAGGATTAATAAGTGTAGCAATCGTGTCGTTACCTTCCGCAACGCTTGCACGAAGAGGCCTCTCCATTTGTGACTGTTCTCGTCACTTGAAAAGTCGTATATCTGCTGGGGCTGCATCGCTGTAGCGGCTCCGTGATCCGGGCTGAACTGTCAGCATCGGCCCCGGGTAGATAGTCCTGGTGGGGGGGTTGGAGGAGGGGGGGTCAGTCCAGGGCAGAGGCACGGTGGGGTGGAGGGGGAGGGAGAAAAAGTCAAAACTGTCTCGCTTTGTCAAAATATGTGTGTCGTTAAACCGCGCTGCAAGTCCCCTAGCTCCGACGTGAAACAAGCACATGTAGCCGTAAAGTTACCTCGCTAGCTCGGCGGCTATAAACACGGGACGAGCTAACGGCTAACAACAACGCTGCTAAGCGTCATTCTGGCCACTTTTCCGTTTCTCCAAAAAAGCTCATACTACCAACATGAAGTTCGGCGTAGGGTCCCGAGGCGTGAGCTCGGCTAACTGCAGCTACACGTCACGTTTTTCGGGGTGATCCGCTGTTAACACCTGTAACGGTTAGCCGACGAGCTAACTGGCGCTACAGGCTGCCGCCGGCCTTTGATGCGCTCCCGAGTTTTATGTTGTGGCACAAACGAGGCTCACTTTCTCCTCTTCGCTGCTCGCCTCGCGTTTGGGGCATCTTCGTCCCGAGCGATCAGACGGCTAAATCCGACGTGAATCCCGGCCCCCTCCCCCCGGAAGAACAGCGACGGGTCCGAGGCATGTCTGTCTGCGGAGCGGCGCGGCTGAAGAGCAGTCGAGGAGGTGTTTTTTTTTTTTTTTTTTTTGGGGGGTTTGAGAAGTCGAAGATGTTCGTACCAACTCCGCTGCCTGTCTGTCTGGCTGCTGGCTGCTCTCTGCGCCGCGCGTCCGCTCGCTGTCACGCACGCACGCACGCTGCGTAATTTCACATTTGATTGGACAGAAGAAAAACAAGGACGGACTTCTGTCTTATTACATATTGAGAGTCCGACAGTGCAGAGAGAAGATTGATCGCGTTGACGACACAGATGGATCATATAATTAAACAAGTCGACTTTCAGGGTGGAACAATTTACAAAAACACAAGTTTAAAAAAAATGCTTTTGACAAAACAGGTTGATGCAAATAAATCCTTTATTTTCATAATTGCTCAATCATTTCCAATAAAAACAAATTTTTTTTATTTATCTTTTTCAATACCATAAAATTAATTATGTTTTGAGCGGACATTGTGGCTCATAGGTTGGTTGCTGTGATTCTGCCTCCTAGTGGACAAATTGAAACAGCGCTTATTTCAGTATTTAATGGGACTGCTTTAATAAAACAGCACCAGAAAGATAGAACAACTTTAGTATAAAAGACAACAGAAAACTCAATAAAGTTTTCACTATTAAGTGTTCTCAGTTTACATCAATGTAAATGTGAAACAAGACTGATGCATTTGCTGTTGATTTGGTTTCAAATAGTTTTTTCCATTATTTGGTAGACAAAAACAGTCCAGTTAAAAAACAAAAACAGTTCTTCATAAACTAGTATCAACAATAAAAAAAACAACACACCCACCTTTCTCAGACTGATTGTTGGCACACAACTATCAAATATCATCTTTTTATATTTTATGATAAAAAGTTTTATTTAAAAATTGCTCTTACAGTATATCATCGAAAACAAAGAAAAAAAACCACATACAGCTTCCAAAAGTAAAGAACAATTCCATACTAAATATAGATTTGAAATCTCTTTGAAAATGATCAATCTGTAAAAAGAGTTATGTTCAAACAGTATGTTAAACAATATTATTGTAGCTTAACAGTTTTTTTCATAACATTTTCACAAAAAAGGAGCTTTTGATGCACATTTTAAAAACAGTAATGTAGTACAGTATATATTTGTTTTATTACTTGAAATGTGCTGACATGAAAATAAGATGCAACTTAAAGCAGCATCAAGTAAAACATGTCAAAATTCCAAAGTTATATTACTTCATCCTTCTAAATTAAGGATGAACCTGAAATGAAATGACTCCACGATGACAGCGATACGGAAGTAGTGACGGTTTGATACAACACAGTTTCACTTTGACACCTCGAGCTGGAATATTTGGAGTTTCTGTTTCTTCCTCCGGCCGTCGCCATGTTGCTTTACAGCGCGAAGCGACTCTCCACCTCGTCTGCAACCATTTCAGCGATGGCGAGGGAGGAGGTGGCCGCCGGCGAGGGAGCGTTCCGCACATGGAGCACCCGACTGCCCACGCCCCCGACCCCGCCGTCGAACACAAAGTCGTCCACAAGGTTTCCGTCCCGGTCGAGAGCCTGAGCTCGAACTCCTGCAGGGCCCCTGCAGAGGAAACAACCGGGGATTGAATGACATCATTCACACTCTTAAACCATCACAGACTCATTTTACATTATCTGCACCTGGTAAGAAACACCTGGAACATAATTGTTTTGTATTACCTTGTACATATTACCAACTTTCTGTATAGTGCTTGTATATTGTATATCTCTTTTCTTATTACAGTGTGCTTTTTAAAATTTTCTAAACGGTTGACTCAGAGAGCCCTGCACAAGAAAGTCCAATGTGTCCGGACTGTTGGTCTGTGCACAAATGGCAAATAAAAAACCTTGAACCTTGAAAAGGTGTAGTGGTCATGCATCTTTTTTTTTTAGGTCTTGCATTATTTACCTGAGCACGTCGCTCAGCGAGAGTTCAGGGATGTACTTCTGCAGGATTTTAACCTGTGCACCGATGAAAACCCCTCTATACATTTCTCCAATCCCGTAGGATATGTTCTTCATTATCAGCCTCTGAAGGCCCCTGCGGGACAAAGAGACACAGATTAAACAGTTATCACACCTAGTGTGCAGCACTTTAGTTACATGGTTTCAGAATCTGTGTCTCTTTTCAAAATGCACTTCCAGGATACTACACAAAGACTTGAACCAGATCAAAATGAAATTCTCCGTGCTACCTGAATGAGAGCGCATCTGCGAAGTCTCGAACATTGAAGTCGCACACTTTGTATCCCTCCCGTTTGAAGGCGAGGACTGCGTTGGGGCCGAGCCAAACACTTCCATCCATCCTCGGGGTGAAGTGAACTCCAAGGAAGGGGAAACGAGGGTCGGGGACCTAAACGCATATCGTTTACAGAAACAAAGAAGGAAGTAGCAACAATGAAGCATTATTGTTTATCCTACATTGAATCCCTTATCAGGATCAGATCGAGGTGAAAGGAAACCAACAAACAGCTGATGAGCCAGCTGATCGCTCAGTTGCATCAATTAGTCTTTCCATCAAAATGTACATGGATTCATAAACGTTGTGTAAATCACTTCAGTTCTTAGTTCCTCTACTCTTATCAGAGAAGGTTCTCTTTGACAAGCCTGCTGCGGGCTCTAGACTTGTTGAGTTCTTGAACCTTGAAGGGTTTTATCTGCAGACTCAATGATTAAGTGGAGCTGAACATGTCTGAACAGCTGAACATGTCAAAGACACTTTTTCCTTTTTTTCAGCAGTCAGGTATGGGGGTGACCTTCAAATAGTTAACATACATTAGGGGGAATCCAAACTGGTCATCTGGTAGAAAATGGATGTTAATTTCAGAGAAAGCTGGACTCAACGTACCAATAAGTAAAAAAAAAGAACGAAAAAAGAAATAGAAAAGGTTTCTGCTTATAAATATCAAGTTACAAGATTTCTTTGTTGTGAATTCCTACAAACTTTTCAAAACCAACTCAAATAACCATTTATTTCTGCCACTTGATGCCGCTACAAAGTTGCATAGCAGTGATGAGAAACATCTGCAGGTCACATGATTCAAGTGGATTACATAACTCAAAGAGTTGGACATACGACTCTTCAGCAGACTTACAGGGTAGATATTCCCCTTGACCAGATAGTGTTTTTCTGGCTTCAACACCAAGTAATCTCCTCTGAAGGGGACGATCCGAGGCTCCCGGCTGCATCCAGATATCCGTGACAGACGGTCAGAGTACAGGCCGCCGCAGGTCAGGACGTAGCGGCACCGCACCTCGTTACCCTGTGAAAGCAACACAATGCAATTGATGGAACACAATCAAGGGAACACAATCTGAAACGTTGTGGCGCTTTTATCCGCTCGTGTCTTACCTTTTTGTCTCTGATTGCAATTGGATATTTCATTCCTGCAAATAAAATTAAAAAAAAGAATATATTGAGTTGAACTATTAACTGCGTTGCCACATTCATGTACAGAAGCGGTTTCTTACCTTCAGTGCTCCCAGCTGGACTCTCCGTGACCATGGAAAAGTCGTTGACCTCAGATTCAGTCACCACCGTGCCACCTGCCTCCTCAAAGTCTTGCCCGTACCTGAGAGCCACCATCCTCCAGTCCACAATGCCGGTGTAAGGCGAGTCCAAGGCCATTATACCCTGCGAGGACGACGTACAGATAGACTACAGATCGACGCCGCCATCTTTTATTTTGTGGGAACAGCAGCAGCTTCTCTGAGACTCTTACCCTGCAGAATGGCTCTCGGTCTCGGATTCCCTTGGCGTCGACGATACTGAGGTCACGCACGTTGTTCTTCATGCCGCGCTCATACAGAGCTTGCAGTCTCGGTATCTCCTCTTGCTCCACAGCCACGATAAGCTGCAGAAATACAGCGCTCAATACCAAGATAGGCACAATACAACCACCCGAACAGCAGCTCCTGACCAACAGGGCTTTGTATTACATGAATCTTGTCATGTCATGTGGTCGGTATTTCATCTGGTCAAAATGCAAAGACAGACCTTTCCACATTTCTTGTAAGGGAGTCCTTTCTTATCGCAGTACTCGTAGGCTAAAGTGGCTCCTCGCACACACAGGCGGGCCTTCAGCGACCCCGGCGTGTAGTAGATCCCGCTGTGAATGACTCCACTGTTGTGCCCACTCTGGTGCACAGCTGGCGAGACAGAAAGTGGCCGACGTATAAAGGAACAAGAAGAAGAAGAAGAAGAAGACAGAAATATCATCAGTCTTTTCCACTGTGTTTCATCAACCTGTAATATTCAAGATATTCCCCAAAGCCCTCCTTGCTCAGAATAGACGTGTGCTTTAGTCGTTCTTTGATTCAAGACGAATGCAAACTTCTTTCAGCATTCCAGCAAGGTCACATGGCTGACTTTCAGGTTTAAGGGCATTTGTGGGAGTTTAATGGGTGACCAGTGCAGCACAACGGCATAGTTACAATTCCTTATCTAAAATAAAACTACCTGGCACTTCAGCCTCCCAGTCCTTGTTCAATGCAACAAAAACTCCCTGACCCCTCTGTGTGACTGTGTTAAATCGCTGCACAACATGTTGCTCTTTATAAAAACGCATTGATGTCTTCCTTCACACTGACAACTTTCAAGACTCCACCCACCGAGCTCCTTTTCTTTCTCCAGCAGGATGAAGCTGAGGGACGGGTGTCGCAGAATCAGCTCTCTGACTGTTGCCAGGCCGACGATGCCTCCCCCCACCACGGCCACATCATACGCGCTGAAATACAGAGGACACCAAAGGTCACCGACATTTACATCTTTAAATTGATCACTGATAAGGGAGCTTTTTCAATTTGCATTGTCGAAACCAAAACAGAAGATTGAGGTCACTGGTTCAATGTCCAACGTCCTAGTGCATGACTGCAACAGGAGCCGATAGACCTTTGAGACTAATCATCAAAGTGTTGCAGTTAACAGACTTTTCGGATACACAAAGAGGGCCAGTCTTTTCACAAATAAACCACAAACTACTGTCTCATGGGTGAGCTCAGAGTGCAGTTGCAGGGTTCAAAACTTGTCCTCCAGAAAGCCTTTACAAGAACACAATGTTCAAGCCTGGGAGAACATTATAAATTACCACACTGGGAGAAGGAAACATCTTTTTCATTTCTGAAAGCTGGAGTCAGGCAAAGTGTTTTTACGCTCCACGCACGAGAGGAACCAGTAAATCAAAGTGGAAATATTTGGAAAGCGCCGTATCTGTGTCTGCAAATGTTCCGTTAACTAAGTATGTGATGCAACTGGGTTCTGATATTTTTGCTGAACTCATTTAACCCAGAGGAAAAGTCGGCCAATTGTTATGAAACATCTTTCAATCAGTTTACTTGAGGCAGCCTGAAGAGGGGCTCCGTTACATAAGATGGGAGGGGGCCTCTAGAGTCAGTGTCTAATGGGTTCCACATGTTTTCAGCCATTCCTGCCTAAAGGAACAGCTCACACAAAACTAGAGACTGACACATGGATTTATGAAGTCAAACTACAGGTGCTTTGACAAAAGTTTAAGAAAAGGCCTGCAAATGTGCCTGGAGCAGCAATGTTTGGGGAGTTACACAGTGCAAATATACATGTTTTGTGTACATAAACAATGTGGTGTGCAGGTCAGGTTCTGCAGAGCAGGAACGTTGTGCAACCTGGTTCTTCATGCAGAATGCCCTTGGCAATGACAAGTTAGTTACCCAAGTAGGTAGGCTAGATGCCCCCTTATAAACTTCTCCGTCTGTTAGTGAGTAAACTTAACCCCAGTTAGCACGCAGACCTATCCACTTTAAGTCCTCTCGTGTGTCTGAAACACCAGCCTGCTTTCTTCTCTCCGTAACGTGAGTCTTACCTGTGCAGCCGTCTCGTTGTAATGCCGTGCACCGGCCGCGCGGCCCCGGCAGCCTTCAGAGTCGCCCCGCTGAGTGTCCGGATCATTGTCACAGCGCCTGGAAGCTCCTCAAACTCGCCTCTTCTTCTTCTTCTTCTTCTTTCAAGGCAAACAACTGTTTGGTGCATTACCGCCACCAACTGGTATGGAGTGTGGGTCAGGATGTCTAGCACTTGCCCTATCAGCAGATAACACTAACAACTAAAATAACCAATGACACATCAAAACAAAACAACACTCAAAATAAATACAAAATCTCTCTCTCTCTATATATATATATATATATATATAATAAAATAAATATTAATAAAAAATAAAAATAAAAATAATAAAGAAATAAAGAAAAGAAAAGAAAAGAAAAAACACATATCTACCATATATACACACATAGACACATACACATATAGACACATACCCATATACACACATACCCATATATATATATATATATATATATATATATATATATACATACATATATACACATACATACATACACCCACACACACACACACATACATACCTACCTACACATTAATTAACCACCCAACATAAATACACAAATAAACCTAGGGCTCATATTCTATCAATAATCCTGGTTATCCTCAAATACTGCAGTAGTGCTTTATAGCACCCACTCGAGTTGTTTTGCAGCACCCGCGTCATACCCAAACGTACCCCCTCCTTGCAGAGGCTTCCAACTAGCTGCCGCCTTTCCTGCTCATACCTCTGACATTGTAGAATGACGTGTTCTATCGTTTCCTCCTGCCCACAATAATCACATCTACCCGTGTCGTGTTTCCCTATTTTCCGTAGCATGCCGTTCAACCCAGTGTGTCCAAATCGCAGCCTTGAAATGACGGTTTCTTCCCTCCTGTTCCCTCCTGCACGTCTCATTTCCCCCACTTTACTCTGGACTCTGAAAAACCATCGCCCTTTTCTGTCCTCCTCCCATTGCTTCTGCCACCTTTCCTTTAACCTTTTTTTAATAATACTCTTGGTCTCTGTCTTACTGAAATTGACTTCAACTTTTGAGCAGCTACTCTTCGCAGCATCTTTTGCCGCTCTATCCGCCATTTCATTTCCTCTAACCCCCACATGTGCAGGAACCCATACGAACACCACCGTCATACCCATCATTTGAATCCTGTATAGTGTTTGCTGTATTTCAATGAGGATGTCTGGTCTACTGTCTGAATGACTGTTCTGTAAGCTGTCTAAAGATGAACTGGAGTCTGAACAAATGATAGCCCTCACTGGTCTTGTGTCCTCTATCCACTGTAGTGCAAACATTATTGCCAGCATTTCCCCTGTGTATACTGACACTCCTTCTGTAATAATTTTCCCTATTTTTGTATTAAATTCTGGCACTATAACTGCTATTCCTACTTTGTTTCCTAAATTATTTGATGCATCTGTATAAACCTGGACATAACTGTGGTAACTGTCAATGTGTGCCTGTATTGTATGCATATTAAATGTACCCCCTCTATCCTTGCTCTTCTTTTTAAGTAACGCAAAGTCCACTGTTGCCTCAGGGAGTATCCACGGTGCTATTGCTGGCAATGGAACTGTTGGACTGAAGTTTAATTTGTCGATGTTCATTTCTTTTGCTTCCGGTGCTGCTGTCCATCCAAAGCTTCTGGTCTCCCTACTCTCCTTTTCCCAGCAGGGCATTAAGGTTGCCTTTGTTGGATGTTCTTCACTGTGGCCCTTTAGATTAGCCCAATATGTTAATGCCAGCTGTGTTCTCCGCAATTCTAGCGGCGTTTCACCCATTTCCACCTGTAGTGCCGCCGTTGGAGTTGTTTTAAAAGCCCCGGTACATATTCTCAATGCCTGAAATTGTATTTTATCTAATTTTTTTAAAGATGATCTTGCTGCTGACCCATACACCACACACCCATAATCTAATATAGATCGGATTAATCCACAGTATATGGCTTTCAACGCCATTCTATCTGCACCCCATTCCCTTCCCACCAAACACCTCATTATATTTAGCACTTTCTTGCATTTATCCTCTACTTTTGTAATATGTACCGCCCATGTAACCCTTTCATCAAACCACAAACCCAGAAATTTAAATTGTTTTACTCTTTCCAATTCATGATTATATAGTTTTAGTTTTACACCCCTACCAATTTGTCTCGTGTAAAGAACATTGTTTTTGTTTTATCTGCTGAAAATTTAAACGGACTGACTATACTCCCTTGAGGAGTTCCATTTTCAATACCATACTTTCCCGAATAGCTCTCTCCCACTCTAACTTCTATAAACCTCTTTAATAAAAAATCTTTTATCCATCTATACATTCGACCCGTAACCCCCAACTTACAAAGTCTAATTAATAACCCTTCTCTCCACATCATATCATATGCCTTCTCTATGTCAAAGAAGACCGCTACCACACTTTCTTTGTTTATCTGTGCTTTCCTGATTTCATGTTCCAAACTTAAAGCTGGATCTGTTGTATTTCTCCCTTTCCTGAAACCACTCTGATATTTGGATAGATATCCTCTACTTTCTACATGATATGTCAATCTTTCATTTATCATTTTCTCCATTACTTTGCAGATATTTGATGTTAAGGCTATTGGTCTGTAGTTCCCTGGGTTTGTGCAATCTTTACCAGGTTTGCGTATTGGGACTACAATGGCCTCCTTCCAACTTTGAGGCAATTTCCCACCCAACCAAACTTTATTATACAGTTCAAGCAATATATCCTGAGATACTTCACTTAAATTTCTTAACATGATGTAACAGATTTGATCCTTGCCTGGTGCCGACATTTTAGTATTCTTCAGACTTCGCCCTAGTTCTGTCTTTGTGAATGGCTTGTTTAGCAGATTATTATTATTATCTTCCTCTTGCTGTAAAACATATTCATTCTCCCCTATTGTATTTTCCCTCCCCTTTTTGCCCTCTTCACTAATATTTCCTGAACTATGAATGTTGACAAAAGTTTGTGCCAACATCTCAGCTTTCTCCTCATCTCTCACTGCTGTTATTTCCCCATCATTTAGGACTGGATACCCAAACTCCCTTTTAATCCCGTTCATTCTTTTAACCATTTTCCATACTTTATAAATTCTTGTCTCCCTTCCTATTGAGTCACAAAATTTCCTCCAAAAGTCTTTCTTTGTATTTTTTATTCTCCTCCTAACATTTGCTTGTGCCTTTTTATATGCAATCAAATTGTGAAAACTATGATTCTTTTTCAATACTTTAAACGCTTTATTTTGAGATTTAATTGCTTCCTCACATTCTTTTGTCCACCAGGGTACAATCTTCTTCTTGTGCTTTCCTCCCTTCTTTTGCATAGACTGCTTTGCAGCCTCTAGAATTGCTTGACATATGGACTCATTTAACTCCTCAACATCTTCACTGATATAGACGTTCTCCATTTCTTGATCACAGACCCTTCAAAATTTCTCCCAATCAGCGCTGCTAAAAGACCATTTCTGTGGTACTACGGTCTCATTTCCTTCTAGACTCCGCCCTATTTCAATACTGATTGGATAGTGGTCACTTCCTATAGTTGTTCCCCTTATTACCTCCCACGAGCTAATACCTGCCAGTGAATCTGATACCAAAGTAAGGTCTATGGCAGACTCTGTGCCTGTTCTGATGTTAACTCTGGTCCCAGTTCCATTATTTAAGCATACTACATTTTTTTTCTCCATTAACTCTTCTATCACCATTCCATTTCCATCACTTCCATTACCCCATAACGTGCTATGAGCATTAAAATCTCCACACCATATCACTTTCCCTTCTAACTGTACTGCTAATTCCTCTAGTGATTCAATTGACCGTTTCTTACATGGGTTATAAAAGTTTGCAATTCTGATTGTTCCCTCTTTTGTCCAAACTTTGATTATCACATACTCCAGCTGTGCTCCTTTTCCCAAAACTTTATACTGTATTCCTTGTTTTATAAATATTATGCAGCCTCCTCCTCCTCCTCCATTATCCCCAACTCTATCCCTGCGAATACTATCATATCCTTTAATAACAAACTCTAATGCTGGTTTAAGCCAAGTTTCCTGAACACATAATTTCTGGTTTCTTTTTTAGGTTTTTAATTAATCCTTTAAACTCTTGGTCATTCGCTAACAAGCTTCTTGCATTCCACTGTAGTACAATCATACTGTCTTATCCCCTGGGCCTCCTGGCTTCCCTTCCTCTCCAAGTCTTTTATTGATATGCTCCCAGGATGCCCCTTTTAAACCAAAAAACTTCTCCGCTCCCCTAACTATTATTTTAATTTTCTCTGTTTTGGGTTTGACTTGGTCCGTACAATTGATCACATACGCCATGAACAGGATCAACTTCTCCACTGTCAGTGCTGTCTCGGTTTCCTCGGACACATCTTCCTCTGCTCTCAAATCTTGGTTTAGTCTCTCATTTATTTCCCGTTGTCCTTGTACTCTCTTCACAGCCTCTGAATAGCTTAAGTTGCTTCCTGTTTTAACCTGTTGGATTTCCACAGCTCTCTTCCTGACCTCACATCCACCATACGTCACCCTGTGTTGACCCCCACAATTACAACATTTATCCTTCACATTATCCTTACATTCCTCAACTCTGTGATCCTCTCCACACTTGGGGCATCTCTGTTTCCCTTTACATACTGCTGCTATATGCCCATACCTTTGGCATTTGTAGCAGCGAAGTGGGGGAGGGATGTAGGGCCTCACCTGGAAACTCATACATCCTACTTTCACTCTCTCCGGAAGAACGGACCCCTGTAACTCAATAAGGACAGATAAGCTGTCAACCCTTTCTCCATTAACTGTTCTTAGTAATCTTTTCATTCTGCTCACTTCTCCCCCATACATACTCCTTTTTAGTTTTTCGAGATCCTCATCGACAGGAATACCTGTTATCACCCCCCCGTGTCACTCGATTCTCGCCCAACAATCTTTTTTCATTTATCATTTTTTTGCATATACTTTCTATTATCATAGCTTTGTTTTTCTGTTCTTCTGTTTTACATATTATTAGCAAGTTTCCATCCCTCAGGACTTTAGCCATTTCCACCTAACCACCTTTAGCCTGTTTCACCCTAACCCAGTCACAAACCAGTTTATGCCAACCGCCTAATCCCCAAAATTACTTTTCTCACGAAACCGCCCACAACTTTACTGCCGCACTCCACCGCGTGTCAGACCGGAACCGGAACTCCACCTTCCCCGACAACTCGCCTCTTCATCGTACAAGTGACAGAAAGACTTCCTTGAGTTGTGTTTGTGTGTTTCCTCCTCCCTGTTGCGGCTGCAGACCTCCCATCGCTGCTAAATTGTTAAAAAAAATATCCGAGATTTAGCCGCGCCCCCTGTTACGCTCAGGTTCAGCCAATGGGAGGGCGCGTTTTCGTCACGTGATCGGGTCAAAGTTCACCGCGATGGCCGCGTCTCAATTGTAAACAGTCCTGCGTGCATGTTGGAGGGCAGGTGAGATTATTTTATCTGGTTCCGCTGCGTCGCAGTTTCAGTCGTTTGTTTAACGGACTCAAACAGTAGTTTACTAGTAATATAATAGTAGTACGATGGTGTAATGTATTAGTAGTTCTTATTTATTTCAGATATGAGGCTTCTGTCGAGGGCTGTGCAGTCTGCTGTGGGTCCCAGGGAGGGGAGCCGCAGACACTTCTGGGGCTGGCTCAACGCAGTCTTCAACAAGTGAGACCACGTTATTAATGGATCCATGGTTTATGGATTAATGGCTGCACAGCAATGCATGAGCAGACATGCTATTAACAGTCTACATTGACAAAGCACTCAACACACATGTAACATAAACACACAGTATGTTTATATGGATTAAATACAGACTTCATGTAGGCTGTAATGTTCAGTTTTTGTTGACATTTACTGCGTTATATTGAATAGTAGTAATCATATTTTGTGCACACCATTTATATCAATAAGGATGCAGATGTTTTATTTGTTATGACAATGTTTTATTTTTAATAATAATTTGAAAATCAAGATTTCAATAGTGACAGATGCTTTATAGGCATTTTATTTAGCTAAATAACCATTAATTATATGGGTGTGATAGCCCAACATACAGTAGAAGATACATTAATCAGTTGACTGCAGAATTCTCAGAAAGAATTGTACAAATGTTTGTTGCTTTTACAACCAGAAAATTATATTCAAGTTATATTTAAACATTATTATAAACATAATCTCACATTCACAATATATCATATCCAGCTCTGTGTTTCTGAATGTATTATTGTCAGAGAATTTTAGGTTTTTGTGACCTTAGATGGGAAAAATGTTTGGTTGAAACTTTTGCCATTTCTATTTATTTATTTTTAATGAATACTTTAGTCCATAAAAAAACACCCAAAGTATTTTGGTCAGGAAACAAGCAAATTCTCATATTCATTCATTTACAACCAGCCATTGTGGTATTTAACTTGATAAATAACCAAATAGTGGGTGATTTTGCTCTGGTTTTACCAGTGCAGCCCTCTTGTTCCCTCTTGTGTCACCCATCACTTTACAGATCATGAACATCTTTCATACTTTCAGTGTTTGGGTTGTTCTTCCCTCAGGGTGGACTACGAAAGGATCAAAGCTGTCGGTCCGGACCGAGCCGCAGCAGAGTGGCTGCTGAGATGTGGTGCCAAAGTGAGGTTTGAAGGTTTCGATCGCTGGCAGCACGACTACAACGGACTGCCAACTGGGCCTCTGGGCAGACACAAGATCCAGGCCATTGACGCCACTGAATCCTGCATCATGTACAGAGGGTTTGACCACCTGGGTCAGTGTTACAGCGTGGACAATATTGTCTTCCCTTCCTTGTGAATTGTGCAGCTTTCATTTCCTTTTCTATTTCCCTGTACATTTAACAAGAGTAAACCATACAACTAATGTAGTGGCTATGACAAATGAAGAGAAAACATTGCTATTCTTAGATCCTCACCACTAATAGGACAAGAAAAGACCATATGCTTCACTAAATACAAAAGGTTTATCATCTGTACCGTTGACATTTCAGCTTTGACTCGTCAGATTTAGATCAACTTTAGCCAGTTTTGATATGTAACAACATACTGGGTTTTCTGATACATTATTTTAAGATATACTATAAGAATATTTTCCTAAAAAATAAATTTTTCTTTGAACAAACTTTTCAATGTATAAATACAAGCAGCTGTACAATAACATAGCCTTCAAAATTGTGATTTGAATCATCCCCTCGATTCTTTGTGTAAATATTGGGGTCAGAACTGAGACAGTGTTAAGTTTCCAGGCCTATCGATGTTGGATTACCAGACTGAAGAGCCGGCTCTAATCAAACATTAACGCTGGGCTCAGAAAGTGTAAATTTTGCATCAAGTGTGTTAACATGAGCTTGACCTTGACTGTTGACCTGAAAGTGATTCCCCTCTTTGTTAACAAGAAAGGAAAGGCGATGGCGAAAGTGCATCTTTCCCAGTCAGATTATCCAAAAGTGACACGAGACCGGCGTGTTTTACACCGAGCTGACAACAGAGTCCACGCACATGTATTTCTAGTGAAGTCTTTTTTCCCTCTGTAAACGGAATCAGTGGAGAGTGTGCTGATCGTGCGTTTTTGTTGTTGTTTCTTTCCCCTAGATGGTTTGAAACACGTGGAGGAAATCAAGTTCAACAAGTGCATCTACATCGAGGACGCCTGCCTGGAGAGGCTGAGCTCGACAGAGAGCCTGCAGGAGAGTTTGAACACCATGGAGGTGGTGTCGTGTGGGAACGTGACCGACAAGGGCCTCGTCGCCCTGCACCAGCTCAGGTGAGTCTTCACCGTCTAAAAAGAGGTCCATGAAACATGTCCCACTTGTCGCGTTAGTTTAATGCTTTAATTCCACGCAGGAATCTGGAGCGTCTGCTGCTCAGCGATCTTCCGGGGATCAAAGACCGACAGACGACAGTTGACAGGCTACAGACGGCTCTCCCACGTCTGGACATATCGCTTGACCTGGACTGAGAAGCAACGCCCTCTTCGTCATAATCGAAAAACACGGACGCCTTGTTCTAAAGGGCCGAGGGGCCTTTATATGTATATGTTTATTTCATGAATCATTAAGTCGCTTGTAGTAGTGTCACCGTTCAGCTTTAATGAAGAAACAGTCCGGATAAGATTCATGTTAAAGCACTTTATTTTGTTGACAGCAGCTTTTCTCGATAGATTGAACTATTCTGTAGTTTATTGTATTCTCAACGTTCAAGGTAATAAAGGTTACTCCGTATGTAAGTACAAAGAGAAAAACAATTTGTGAAAATGCAAAGGACTTTGGGTCTTCTCCATTTCTCTTTAGATCCATTTGGCATTTGTACAATATCTGAGGACAGACAGATGGCTGTGAACATCCTGAGCACCAAAGTTCCAGAGATAATGAGTACAATGTGTGTATTGTTACTGCGTCACGCTAGTAAATGTGGGTTAAAGGAATATTCACTCCCGGCGTCAATAAATAGTTTCAGAAATGCTCATGAGTCAAAGTTTGTGTCCTACATTGTAACTTACTCAAGACATAAAACTCACTACCAAAAAACATGTCAATCTTTTTAAATAGTCCATCGTTATATTAAAAAAAAATACATTTGGCAAGGCAGTACGTCGTAGTTTTACCATCAGACTACTCAGCGACTACGAGCAGAGCATCGCTCCTTGTCTTTATAAAATCAGCTTCAAACGGAGGCAACATACGTGAACCAACATGTGTTGGGAAATAGTGCATAGACTGACACGCGTATCGAGAGACGCCCGGCACGAGCCCCGTGTGAACAACCGCTGCGGTTGAATCCTCTCCTTAAAAAAAACAAAAAACAAGGCGCTACCAGAATCTGCAGTTCTCAGGAGAGGCTGCTTGTTGACGGTGTTGGAGGGTTTGATGCAGCTCCGGGTCAGATGTTCGGCAGGTGATAGTTGAATTTGCGCAGGTTGTTGTAGTACTTCTTATTGTCCAAGACTGGGAAGATGCTGCTGCTGGTCAGCTGCGGCAAATACTGCATGGAGGAAAGATACATGCAGTTTCAGAGCATTGGACATTTGAGATCTGGTGATTATATATCGGGTTCCTTCTGGTTGTAAAATGGAATTTAATTGAGACATGTTTTGAAAACTTTTTTTCAATTTGATCTTTTGTTTTTAAGGATTATTGAAAAATGAAGACACTTATTAGGCGAATGCAGCTCCATAAGTAGTTTCATTCATTCATTGAGTGTATTTTACAACACATCTTACTTAATCAGCTGAAAGGTTGGGAACAGTCGGGGAAAATGTTAAGTTCTCGTCCATTGGCTAGGTTAAGTAGGGACTGCACACATTTCAAAATACATAATCAATGCGTACTTTTCTATTAGATTTAGTTTGTTACCAATGTTCTTAGAGACTCTTAAACGGATTATTATTTATAGTGGTAAATATGATCCTAATATTCCAACTTATCAAATTCCATATGTTTGACTTTGTTGGTCAATATATTGAAGCTTTTGATACCTAATATGTATAATTTTCTTTATATGCTAAATGTACACATTCTTTAAGAGAAAAACAATATTTTTGCATGCAGATCTTTACAACAGACTGCAGTATTTAAAACCCACTGACACCTGCATGTGGCAGCTCATTGGTGTTTTAAGGGGCTACTGACCCCGGGGGGGAGGTGTTTGCGAGGTAAACGCGTCCTCCTGTTGCTGGAGCGGTCTTGCTCTCGAGAGGTGCTGCAGCTCTTTTCTCGCAGGCTGTCGAAGTACGGATGCTGGAGGAGCTGCTCACAGGTCAGCCGCTCGGACGGGTCCATCCTCAGACAGCCCTAAACCATCAAAACCACCAAAACCATCAACAGGAGACTGTGGACCCCATGACAGCTCGTTTCTCAATGACCATCAAGTACAGCTGTCTGGTTATGGGCAAAATCATACAAGCAACTAAGCTTACTGGAGCATTTAATCTGTTTTATTGGGAACACAGAGCTCTTTGCACATATCTTCTGATTTATTGTCCCCAAATGTAATGCAAGCCATACATTTTCTGTTTTCTTAAAACATGAAAATATATCTATTAAAACTGGATTCAAATCCAAACTTGAAAGAACAAAACTTGTACATGTATTGAGTGTATTAAAACATGAATTAGACTATAATACTGCAGTTGTGACATCGTTACCTTCATGAGACTCAGAGCTTGGTGTGTGAGATTTGGATATTTCTGCTCCAAAGATTCCTACAGAAAGAAAAAACAATACAAAGACACTGTATTTCTTTGTGATTGTGCTGTTTTGAATATCTTTAAGTTCACTTGTTCTTGTGATCCCTCAACAAACGTATTCATTATTTAATCTTTGTGTGCTGTTGAGAACCAAATGCACACAAAGACCCATCAGAATGCAGCTCATGTAGATCCCTGCATTCAGACAGCTGGAGCACATCTGGGCGTCTCACCATCTCTTGAGGTTCTGGGATGGAAACTCCACAGAAGAACTGGTTGCTGCTGAAGACCTGCTGGTGTCGAGGGATCAGATCTCCTGCAGAGGACAAGCAAGATGAACATAATATCTCTAATTCCTCCTGTGGGTGTATTCACGCTCAGTATTATCATTCGTTTGAAGATATTTTATAATTTCATCCATTTACCATGAACTTCACAATAATTTCATGACAGTAAAAAGATGTTTTTCTTTCTTTATCATTGTTTATTCTCACATCTGTGACAATCTATATCCAGATCATCCATATGAATTACTTTAAAATATACATATCTAATGTATCTGTGAACATTTTCTGTGAAAGTGAAAAGGTTGCATGCTTTATGTTTTGTGATTGATTGCATGAACGTGCATCGTGTATCTACAGTAAATTATAACGCTCCATGCTTATGAAGCCTTAAAGATTTTATTAGCTTTTTATGTTTAACATTTTATGGTTAATTGTGTAAATTGTCTGACAACTATGTATCACCATTTAATCACACTTTAGTTCCAATGAAAGACAATCAACGACAACGTTATCATCCCTTTTATGAAGGTATTATTTTTTTCCGTCATGAATTATTTCTGACTGATTGATTTACCGAGAGTCTTCCTGATCAGGTACAGCTGATCCATGTCAGACTTGCCGGGCCACAGCGGCATCCCCGACAGCAGCTCAGCGAGCACGCACCCGATCGCCCAGACGTCCACCGGAGGGCCGTACTGAGTGTCTCCCACCAGCAGCTCAGGGGCCCGGTACCAACGCGTGGCCACGTAGTCGGTGTAGTAGTCACACGGGCCAGCTGCAGGCAGGACACATACGCTGGATTACACTAGTATACTGGGTTCATTTGTATGAAATATTTATGTTAGTGTAGCCTCTCATGTAATGATAACTATTAAATAACACTGTAAAGGCCTTTGTTTCCACTATTAATGATCAATAGCATATTAATGTCCAATATAAATAGTAATAAATGGCTCTCAAAGTCTTTGGCTAAAAGCAAAATGAACCTCTAACCCAGGGTACATGAGACGAAGCAATTTGACCTTCGCACATGGTTACATGTGAATATGTTTCTCTGGCTTGGAGAGGTTTAACTATACATATCTCATAGAAAAAGAATGGCAGAAAATCTATCTTCTAACTCCAGGTCAACTGCTCTCTAAATTATTCTTCACTTTCATCTGATTAAATTGTAACGAGACTTTGAGTTAGATAAACGTCTCGGTTCTCTTTTGAAGCATGATGCTCGTCATGATACACAAATGATACACTATTAACCTTTTTAAATTATAAAATGTATTTAATAAACCAATATGCATACTGTGAGTGGTCCCCTGAATGCGACATGTAAGTGTCCACCAGGTGGCGCTGTTTGCAGAAGCGTAGTGAGTCTGAACGCTTACTGAGAATCCTTGCAAAGCCAAAGTCACAGAGTTTGATGACCTGGTGTTTGGTGATGAGAATATTTTCCGGCTTGACGTCTCTGTGAATGCACTGCGGGAACAGAGATGGTCAAATTAAATCCCGAAAGTGAGACTCAGTTGTGAGATGCAGAGAATAAAAGGGGGCCGTGTGAGAGACCATAAAAGGAGGGAGAGAGAGAGGGAGAGAGAGAGACAGTGCCGTTAAATGGGGGCCCTTGTAGCATTTGTTGTGTCTAGGTGATACATTAACTGCTGCTCAGCCAAGGGGAAGGAATTCTTGTTATAAAAAGAGCCATAAAGTAGAGGAGGCTTTGGTGGGAGGAGAACGGAGGAATTCAAAAACAAGCTGAAGAGAAGCTTCGACCACTGAAAACACGACTTTATACTTCAGGAGCAGACGGGTACGAGGAGATCGAGTCACGTTACTTACATTTTGTTTGTGGCAGAAGTTCACAGCTTGAAGTGTCTGCCAGGTTATACTTTTCACAAGGTGCTCCGGGACCCTGAAGACAGGAAGGAAGCCGTGTTCGGTTGATTAGTTGATTAATCACTTCACTGATCAATAGAAAATTATTGTTTCAAATCCGGTATTGACTTTGGAAATAGTCGACTGGAACTAATCAACAACGGATGATTCTCCTCAACTGAGCAGACACCATCTATTGATGAAGGTCATGAAATGTGGCTGAAAGCTCCAGAAAATGTCCAGTTAGAGAATCATCTGCGAATATTTTAGTTTTTAATCAAACTGTAAATGTATACACCAAAATAATCTCCAGTATTTTCTCATTTTGATGTGTTCAGGATGTTTCTGGGCGTCGACCTCTATAAAAACGTTGACTGCAAACACACAAAAAGTGGTTGTTTTCTAGTTAACATTCAGAAAGGTGTTCTTTAATTGCGTTTATTTTTCTTAATAAATATCTTTCTAAAAGGAAATATGTGTTTTTGTTTTTATGGTTATTCAAACTAGGTCGGTAACTTTAGAGAATTTGTCACATTAGCGCTGCTAATTAGAAAAAAAAATTAGAAAAGAATCTGAAAAGATGAATCTAACAACAGAAACATAACTTTCTCATCTCTGCTGTCTTTCCAGACTTCTATTCTCTGTAGAGGACAGTGAGCCGTCCTGTTTCCACTGCTCAACACTGAGGCTTTGTTGGTTCAGGGACTGCCATCCATCCGTGTTGCCGGGGAAATGGCTAAATCGAGCCTTGTGACGGGCAATTAATGACAAACTCCGCCCCTTCTCCCCACTTTGTTGTCTCTTCTTTTGAACCCTCTGTGTCCAGGAGGCTACAGGCCAGCACCAGAGGGGGGGAACCAGACAGCGAAAACACTCCGTGTAAAATGTGGCCCGGCCTAAAGTGTCCCGTCGGCTCCCCGCCAGCAATGCATTCTGGGAGAGCATCACTGTAAACATTCCACAACGGGCAGTTTATGTCTGGCAGTAAAGATGGGAGCTCGTTTCATAGAAGGAAAAGTCCTCAAATAGCTAAAATATTTTATTTATATTGCATTACTGATACAAGCTTCTAAAAATGTTACTGCTTTACGGATAGTGCTGAGCGGTTGAATTCATTAATTCTGTATTAGTACAAATATTTCAATAATGCATTATAAACATACTTATAACGGGTTATGATCTGCTTATAGCCCTGTATAGATATATGCATTACTTTATAACAATAAGCATAATTAAGTCTATTGTGTGTCATAATAAAATGTGTTATGATTATTGCTTTGAATCATTCTGAATATTTATGAGCAGATTATATGTTTATAAGGTGTGGGAGTCATCAAAAGTGTTTCTGAATATTTCTTTTAAAATATGAAGTGTTTTCCGGAGTGGAATGAAACTAAGTATATTTATTGTCTTCTCATGCATGTTTTTCTTCATATTGTACTTTCTACTCCAAACGATTTATTTCAAAGGATTAATTACTTTACAAATTAAGATTTCTGCACACAAAACAAATAGCTAAAATCATAAATTGATTAATCGACTGGGGGAAGAATTACTTGGCAACTATTTTGATCAGTGAAGTGATTTTTCATGCAAAAACATTTCATAGTTCCAGCTTCTCCAAATATGAACATTTGCAGATTTTTCGATTACTTATTTTTTATTTAATTTGAATCATTTTGGGGTTTGGGCTTCTTTAAGTTCTGGGTAATTGTGACGGCATTTCTCACTATTTTTTTTTTTTTTTTTTTACTTCATCAATAAAGTGAACATTAATGAATCAATTATTATGATCCAACATTATATTATACATTATTCTGAAATGGGCCACATTTTGAATGCATGGTTTTCCCTGGTCTGTCACAAAGTATTTCTCCAATGTGGTGCAGGTATAAGAACCAGGTGCGTTATCCTCCGGAGCCACACCCACCCTCGGGGGTGCCGGTCCAGCTCGTTGAGCACCGTGTGGTCGCAGTACTCGAACACGAGGTGGAGCTTCCGCTTACGCCGAAACACCTCCATCAGATTCACCAGGTTGGCGTGTTTCAGTTGCTGCGGGGAAACAAACCACAGAAGAAGACGGCTCAGCAAACACGGTTCAGTTGAACTGGTGAACCAGTAAAGCCTGCTGGTTAGAGGACGGCCCCATCTGTGGTTTGCTCTCATCAAACACACTAAACTCTTCACAGATGGTAATAAACATGCTGTTGCCCCTGGCGACCTGTCCCCATCCTGTCCTATTTATGAGCTCTTGGTGTCCAGCAGGCCACGAACACTCCCACCCAGCGCATGACTAAACCACCAACAAGCGTACCAGAGCATCTTTGATAATCATTAGGCAACATAAAACAAACCGCTTTTAGCCTTTGGTTAAAAAATAAAATAAAATAAAAAGATTAAGAACTTAAGTCGCTGATGTTTCTGTTGTTTATTTCCAGAATTAAGCCTCTAATCACTTAAAGATTTAAGGTTAATTCACTGACATGAATATTTATCTTGCATCCAAAGTCTAAACCAGACTTTTATAGCCAAACAGCCAGAAAAACACTTTGACAAACCAGAACAATTGGCGCTTAAATCTTTTTCAATTTCTCATTTCCTGTTACACTTCCGTTTCACATCCTAATTTAGGTACTTCAGTGGGTCCGGACCCTGCAGGGCTTTTGCTTCATTTAATTACAAGCCTGTAAACCTCTTTTGATCGCTGCTCTTTTCTCTGTGCAGTGGCTACAAAAATGCCTCCCCTCTGTCTGCAGAATGAACTGCGTCTGTCCCTCCTGCCGGCTGCTGGCAGACAGCGAAGACGCTATCAACAGGATTTGTATCTTTAAAAGGTCACACACAAAAAAGTCAAAGAGAAAGTGTTGCTTTGTTTATTATAGTGGGTTTTTGTTTGGCTGTTCATCGTTGTATTGTATTTCCAAGGTAGAATATATAGTAGTAGTGAATAAAAATGATAATAGACTGAACTCTGACAACAACAAAGAGTAAATGCTTAAAAGGTTAAAGGTCAGGTTCGTTGTTAAATACAGAGATAATATGATTTAGTTTCATAAAATATTTGTGTAAGTTTGCATTCATTTAAAGTATAATAAAAAACTGGTATGTAAGCTAGTCAAAGAAAAGAAAATGAATGAAAAGCTAGAGATTGGACAAAATCTGACTTTTTATCGCTTTTATTCTTAGAACTAGATTAAACTAAATTTGACTTACTTCATTAGTTTTGACTTAGTATATCAATATTTTTTACTTTATCTCTTTGTATTTTCTCCTAAAAGTTGATCTTAAAATGTAACTAAGCCAAAATCTTTGTATTTCATAATTGTAACATCGAGAATTGGCTTCCATTGACTGGTAAACCTGCTGCCTCATCAGTTTAATGTCAGTGAAGGTTTTTGTGAGAAGACCCAGAGGAAGTTAAGGATACTAATGTGTTGTCACCTTCAGCATCCTGATCTCCCTCAGTGCAATCTTTTTGATGATCGGATCGTCCTCCGACTCCACAAACTTCTTGATGGCGACGATCTGCCCCGTGTCTTTGTTCCTGCACTTGAAGACGACGCCGTAGGAGCCCTCTCCGATCTTTGCAATCTTCTCGTACTTCTCCATCCTCAGGCCGGACCAGCTGACATCCGAAGGTTAAGGACACTTTTTCCAGGAGGGTCCAAGGAGGCGGGACCGTCTCTGCAGCCTTTAAAGAGACACGGGAAGGTTTCTGAGTGGGAATGAGAGCTTTTATGACTAGTTCACTCAATTAAAGCTGGAATAAATCCACAATAAGCACCCAAACTGGGGCATATGAGGGATCGGTATTTCCTGGAAAAGATACAATAATGCTTCTCTTAAACATAAAATAGATTTTAGTCTATTTCGGTGTCTTTTCATATTATGATATCAGACATTTTGATTAACTTCTGCATCATTATAAAGAAAACATGCCATGCAAAACATTGAAAAGCACAAAGACCTTTTCATGCATCGACTAATTTAATCAAACTATAAAATAAATGCAATGTTTTAAGATCCAAACGTTAAGATGAGCCTCTTAAGTTGCCTGATTTGATTGCTCAGAGGCAACATTACACCTGTCCTCTGACAGCTAGACTGCGTAACGAAATAATTTGCAATGCAAAGTATATTTGGTCATTTCCCCGAGGGGGAAAACAAGAGTGGAAACAAATAACACAGTCAAAGTAAACAGCCAGGGAAATTAAATCAAAGTGCTGCACTTATTTTGAAATTAAATAATTTGAATAATAATGAACAGCTGAGGCTGCATGTTTGTTGTACCTGACACTGGAAGTTTGTTTGTGATGAATAAATAGTAACTATCATCCTGGAGCATGAGCAAATGTTCACCATGAAACAAGCTGATCATAAAAGTGGTCCCATTTCAATATTTATACGAGACACATTTCAGTAAATATCACAAAATGTAAATGTGAAAACTTACTCTGAGTGAAAATGTTCGCAGATGTCCGTCAGTGAGGAGTCCGTCAGTGAGGAGCTGCTTCTTCCAAACACGACGAGGTGGACGAGCACAGCTCAACTGTGTCTGCAGACAAGAAGCGGCAGCTTTTAAAGAGTCAAGGCGCACAGAATAATCCACGACTTCCGGCCATGACCTACAAAATAAAGCGTAATAATGCGCAACTTTCGTCTCCTTTACTTCCACGACTTGTGGGGAATTAACTGCCTAAAGAGTTTAAATGCACTGTAAGCCTTCTGAGACAATAATCTTTTAACAAATGTTTTTTTTTTGGTTCTGCAGGTGGAAAAAGTACACAGATATTTGACTTAAAATTAGAAGTACCACACATTTGGACCCACTGCTGGGTAGCTTGTGAAGTAAGCCCTCAGAGATCAATAAAGTTGTAATATATATTAGCCTATTTATTTGATTATATCTTGTAATATTAATTGTAATCTGCAAAGCAACCAGAAAAGTGAAATACTTGCATTTGAAATAGTATGCAGAGTGAGTACAGAATTAGGTAGCAGAAAATAATGTACTCAATTAAAGAATTTCAACATTGTATTTACAAACATTACTTGAGTAAATGTACTTGACTTTCCACTGCTGAATATGTATAATGCAGCTCACAAGTCCAGAAGCTTTAAAATCCCAGAATTAGAACTACTTGTTCAGGCGTTAGTGTTAATTAAAGCACATTATATTGAAATTAAATGTAAAAGTACACAATACAACACAGAATACCGATGCAGAGACCAAAACAAATGAGCATAGACCATACCATTTCTTTTATAAGAATACTTATTGTTAATAGTATAATCATTTGATCACGTTTCTGGGAATCAGCTCAGTAAGAGCAAACCTGGCAGTTTTGTTTTCTGTTTTTATTTTGAAGGTGAAACCCCTGACATCCGGTCCTATCCACTGACTTGATGCATTTTTACCTTTTCCACCTCAGTTCCCATAGGAACAGCTGACTCCACCTCCATGAGCAAAATGGAAAAAAGCCTGTTTTTGTTATTTTCAAAATGTTGTAGATTTTCACACCTGACAGACTGAGTGTCAGAGGTGTGTTAAAAACAGAGACATGACAGCCTCCTCCAGTAATAAGGGAAAACTCCCACACAGGTAAACAACCCTCTACTCTCAGAGGAGGAATTCCCTGATGCTCCCATCCTCACAAAACCTGAATGTGACATCACTTAGTAGAGGAGTCTGTGCTGCCGTTTTATCATTCTAGGATGTATTTTCTTACACTTTTGAGTCCAATAAATGTTTTTGGCGATGATCAAGACAACCAAAGTGGTCTGACATCACATGACATGAGTAAAATGTAAACTTAGCATGTTGTCCTGTCGCACCGAGACTAATTACTGCAGGTGTATGATGTCAGAGGGACGGCAGAGTAAACGGTGAAACAATGGAAACTAATACTCATCTGTATTCCTCTGCTCCTCCCATCGGACCCTCGTCATCACTGAGGAGTAAATCTGCAATCATCATCATCTCTGTTGCATCAATCCAATCTCACAAAACACCAAAAATAAACCAGAGTCCATTCATGTTATCTTGTTAACAGCTTTTTTTATTACAAAAAAAACAGCATACATTAAACATTTTGCGAAGGGAATGCAAAGATGTTAGCAAAACCTAGCATTGTCCCTCATTTTGTCATTTTATTTTAAATAAAAAAAATGTACAAAAGTGCTTACATGGTGCAAATAATGAGAAGTAAAAGGTCTATAAAAGAGGAAAGTAAAGACATTTTTTTTACATTATTCAACTTCTAAAAATGCAGCAGAGCAGGAGAGATGCGACTATATTACATAGCAGTAAAAAATAACCCAAAGCTTCTCAAGAACGGTTCACTAGGTAGTTAAACCTCACGCAGCAGGACTGCAGTCTGTTAATACGGCCCGTAAATCAAACATACCCTATCACTTAGCATGAGGTTAATAAATATTGCTTAAATAACCCACAATGCTCTTGGGTTTCTGTTTCAACGGAGCTATTAGTTTGACTACAGAGCTTGTAAATTCTCCCCTCAAGCCTACTAACGGTTGCCACTGGCATTGATTATGAGTGACATGTTACAGACGATAACACAATAAATCTCCCACTGTGTTGCTAATACAATCACAAATTCTTGTGAATTTTAAATGGCACTTTTGTCAATAATACCGCTAGATAACTCGTTTGTAACTCAGTCCGTAATGTCCATTACTATTGGCTCTCCACTTTGTGCTCATAATGGTGTCCTTGTTGCTTGTGATGAACGTGTTGCTGGTGTAAGGCTACTCATGATTCCAGACTGAAGAGGTTCCTCCTTTTACTGACCTGTCGATCCCGTGATCAGTAACAAAAGCTCCCAATAACTGTTTTAAACCAGGCGTTTCCCCTCGACCCAGAACCTGACGTGAAGGTCTGGAGTTTTCTCCCAAACAAAACGGAGGCATCTTGACCACTTTCCTCCGGGGGAGGCTCAGTAACTGTTCTCATGACCTGCTAAAATGTAGAGGTTGCTGAGGGCCGTGGGGTTGTCTGTGGGTCGGCTCTGCAAAACCACCACCCTACAAAAAACACACACAAAAAACAGAACATTACACAGAAATACTAAAAGATGGCGGCCATGGTACCTGGTAGCGTAAAACCAAGGCTGTAACTTAAGGTTGATGTAAGGAAGCTGAAGTTTTTCATTTACTATAAATCACATGTCTATTGATGAATACTTCAACATGTTGGGAAATAAACTCATTTGCATTCTTGCTGCAAGCTAAATGAGAAGATTGATACCACCCATATATTGTACCAATCTGCTCTAGAGTGAACAGCAGGTTAGCTTAGCTTAGCATAAAGACTGGTAACGGGTGG
The DNA here is from genome assembly GCA_023566465.1 of Cottus gobio. Lineage (NCBI taxonomy): Eukaryota > Metazoa > Chordata > Actinopteri > Perciformes > Cottidae > Cottus > Cottus gobio. The sequence goes on from CM042228.1 coordinate 6,950,867, forward strand.
AAACGGCAAGAATTGTTCAGTTCAAAAGGTTAAAAAAAAAATCAATAGAAATCCGAACAAGAATTTAAAACCACAACTTCTTACACTTTGCTCTTCCTACAGATCAAAAAGAAATATAACAATATATAACAATGTATCATTTGGTATCAATCATGTCATTTTACAACCTGCAACAGAGAGAATAAGCATATTCTCTTAAGTGCCATGCTGCACATTATGTCAGCGTTATTTTAAGGTCAGTTATGTCAACTTAACTTTGTCTGTAAATAAATAGAAAACAGCTGGAAAGTAGAAAACCGTTCAGAAATTTATCCTTTAAAGATTTGACCGATTGCCAAATAAAACAAATGTCTCTCCAGGAATGTCGACAAAATACTATGGAGGTTAGGAGGATGACTTTTGCCAATGAAATGTAAAAGCTTACTTTTATTAAATAGGGGAAGAAATGCTGCTAATTTACTTGCATTAACAACCAATGGCAAAACTCAAAGCGTCATGTTGATGGTATCGATCTACTCAGAGGACAGTTCACGGTAAACCGTCCTCATCCAACGTCAGCAGCTGCATCTTCAGATGCCATGTGGTCGTGACAGCTGAGGAGGGAAGCTACAGTCCATACTGTCTGTTCCATCAGATGAAATTACAGAGGCATGGAGAGACACCAAACCAGGCTGGCAGTGCCCGGCCGGCGGTGAATAAAACATGGGGGGCTGGGCAGAGAGAGGCCTCGCTCTGGCGCCACAGGCATGGCGGCGTCATCGGGAGTAATCACTGACTGGGCTGGGAGAGCCTCACTGAGCATGCTCTCTGAGACCCTGTGTGTGTGTGTGTGTGTGTGTGTGTGTGTGTGTGTGTGTGTGTGTGTGTGCATGCATGTGTGTGAGTGTGTAAGTTTGAGCGAGAGGGGTAGGGAGCTAAATCACATCCTACTGCGTCTGCAGCTCAAACCAACAGTCAGGACATCAGTCGAGAGTTTGAACGATAAGTCGGTTAATGACAAAGATGTATCTGCAACTATTTTAATAGTATTTTCATCATTTTCAAGCAAATTTTAGTTGGTCCCGGTTTCTCAAATGTGAGGATTTACTGCTTTTACATTTCTTTTGTCTGTTTTATGCCATTAATCTATTAATTAAGAGAATAGCCCACCTGATTAATCAATAACAAAAGTGATCATCAGTTGCAGACTGGCAGGTTAATGCAGTTTTGTGTGATGATTAACTGATTCAATTTGGGTTTTGGACCATCGGTCAGACCAAACTAATTTGATGACATCTACTGGGACCTAATGACATAATCATTTTTCACTATCTTCTAACCATAGACAAAACGACTAGATATATAAACAGTGTCATAAATTGATGTATGAAATGGTATTTTATAATGTAATATTTAATATATATATGTATATATGGCAAGGTATCTAACATTTAACTTGGCCTTTCAGCCACCAGAGCTACTGGAGCAACAAACATGAGTGAGTGAGTGAGTGAGTGAGAGAGAGAGTGATGATGTCAGGGGTGCATTCAGGAACAGCTGGCAAAATCTTAAGAATAAAAACAAATGAAGAGAATTAAAGACTAAAAATAGAGTGAGGAGAGGCAGGTACCAGAGGCAGCAGGCCATGAGAGCTGTGGGCTCACAACACAGCAGGTGAGCGGGTTGTTTGGTGGTTTCCTAGTAATAGGACCTGAAGGAGGACAGTCATAACACGAGCGCCTGATATCATGGGGCTGATAAATTATACCAACAGCGGTATTGACAGATAAACAGGGTACGAGAGGAGGGAGAGTGAGACACTAGCTGTAATCCTGTTTGGGGATGAGGTGATGCGCTGTAGAGACCCTTTGAGATTTTTGTGGTGCTCATCCACTCGATGTGTTTGCAGTGATGCAGCTCAGGATGGAAATATCTCTGTACCAACCTGTCAGATCCGAGGAGGCGGAAGACTCTGCTTGGATCACAAATCTCCTGGGTCACCTGGGGAATGAAAAGAAAAACACAACTGACAACTGGTTTTCTGTGTATCTGACGTACCGGTGGAGCCAATGGGGCATTACAAACATGAATCAACTGGTACTGTTATACTGCCGGTTTTCACCACAAGAGCATACTTCTAAATCTTTGCCGTGGGGGACTCCTGTCTTGGGAAACACGTTTTAAACCAATCATGTTTACTGACACTGAACTTATTAGTTGGCCTTTCTGCAGAGAAAAACATGACTTCTATGCTCACACTGTACGGATCAATCATCAAGTGTGTGTCCTCAATCTGCTTATAAACATGCCCACTGACAATTGCTAATAAGTTGGTTCATTTCTGTTTACATATTCTTAAGGCCCAGTCTGTGTTTTCAACTATAGAAATAACGCACATAACAGTTTTGTTGATTTTATCTTAATAATAAAACAGCTCTCCTGTGTAAACAAACATTACTGACATAAACCTGGAGTAACCACAAAACATTACTAGTATCTAGTCAATCAATCAGTCCTGTCAATTAATTTCAGAGCCAGAAAGTTGCCACCCTGTGTTTTGAATTTTGGTGGTAAGGTGACCGTTTACATTGGGATCACTTGTTGTGTCTTCAGCAACAAAATGTCTATATGTTTTCAGACTGCAGGTAACCGAGTGCCGTTTCTAGGGACTCTGTAACTGTGTACAATCCTGGATCCGACTTGTCTGAGTCACAAGATGCAGCCCGACACTTTGCGGCGTAAAGAACAAGAGCCCCTTCAAAACACACTCTCGCGGGATGACATGTCATGAAAAGTTGTCGACAGATGTGAGATAGTCTGCGTGTGACGCCTGCTAGGTGTAATTTCTTGGCCTCGTGAGAGATCTGATCTGTTTAAGTCTAAACGAGAACAAGGTCTCAGGTGTTCAGAGAAGCACCCACCGAAGCGGGCACGGATCAACAGGCCTGCCCCCTTGAATGCCTCCGCTTTTGAGAGGAATCATAACGAGACAAAGGCTGAATTATTTAGCGCTGCTACCCGTCGTGTGACGGGTTTCGTTTATGATCGAGCATGAATTTTGCATGGCAGCTGACATTTCAGAAATCCTTGCTGTGGGAGAACTGTCAAGCTGGGCTGGGCAGCTTTGAAAAGGGAGGCCCCCGATTGCCATATCACTTTTCATAAAAACAGAATGCTTCACCTCCCCGTGATCTCTTGAACTTTTACTCTGCTGCTGGGCGCCACTCGTGATCAGGTTAACATGGAATCCCTCCGTGAAAGGAGGACAAATTCATTACCTCGGCCCGACACAAAGACACTTTGTCTGGCTTCACCTGGGGTCTAATCTCCTGGGATCACCTACAGCATGTCGCAACGCATATAACCAGCCAGCACTCAGAGCCAGAGGTGTTCTCGTGTGTAGAACGAACGCTCTTGTATTCAGAGAAGTGACAACGGTGTCACTGGCAAGCCATTAAGATTCATACTGATACAGTTAGGTCCATAAATATTTGGACATTGACACATTTTTCATTATTTTGGCTCTGTACACCACAACAATGGAGTTGAAATGAAAAAATCAAGATGTGCTTTAAGTGCAGACTTTCAGCTTTAATTTGAGGGTATTTACATCCAAATCAGGTGAACGGTGTAGGAATTACAACAAATTAAAATGTGGCCACCCTCTTTTTAAGGGACCAAAAGTAATTGGACAAATTAATATAATCATAAATCTAATTGTCACTTTTAATACTTTGTTGAAAATCCTTTGCAGTCAATGACAGCCTGAAGTCTGGATTCCATAGACATCACCAGACGCTGGGTTTCGTCCCTGGTGATGCTCTGCCAGGCCTCTACTGCATCCGTCTTCAGTTCCTGCTGGTTTTTGGGGCATTTTCCCTTCAGTTTTGTCTTCAGCAAGTGAAATGCATGCTCAATTGGATTCAGGTCAGGTGATTGACTTGGCCATTGCAGAACATTCCACTTCTTTGCCTTAAAAAACTCCTTGGTTGCTTTCGCAGTATGCTTCGGGTCATTGTCCATCTGCACTGTGAAGCGCCGTCCAATGAGTTCTGAAGCATTTGGCTGAATATGAGCAGATAATATTGCCCGAAACACTTCCGAATTCATCCTGCTACTTTTGTCAGCAATCACATCATCAATAAATACGAGGGAACCAGTTCCATTGGCAGCCATACATGCCCACGCCATAACACTACCTCCACCATGCTTCACTGATGAGGTGGTATGCTTTGGATCATGAGCAGTTCCTTTCCTTCTCCATACTCTTCTCTTCCCATCATTCTGGTACAAGTTTATCTTCGTCTCATCTGTCCATAGGATGTTCTTCCAGAACTGTACAGGCTCTTTTAGATGTCTTTTGGCAAACTCTAATCTGGTCTTCCTGTTTTTGAGGCTCACCAATGGTTTACATCTTGTGGTGAACCCTCTGTATTTACTCTGGTGAAGTCTTCACTTGATTTTTGACTTTGACACAGATACACCTACCTCCTGGAGAGTGTTCTTGATCTGGCCAACTGTTGTGAAGGGGTTTTTCTTCACCAGGGAAATGATTCTTCTGTCATCCACCACAGTTGTCTTCTGTGGTCTTCCAGGTCTTTTGGTGTAGCTGAGCTCACCAGTGCGTTCTTTCTTCTTAAGAATGTACCAAACAGTTGATTTGGCCACACCTAATGTGTCTGCTATCTCTCTGATGGTTTTGTTTTGATTTTTCAGCCTAATGATGGCTTGCTTCACTGATAGTGACAGCTCTTTGGACTTCATATTGAAAGTTGACGCAACAGATTCCAAACACAAATACCACACCTGAAATGAACCCAAGACCCTTTTATCTACTCCTTGTAAATGAAATATCGAGGGAATTACACACACCTGACCTTGAAACAGCTGATCAGCCAATTGTCCAATTACTTTTGGTCCCTTAAAAAGAGGGTGGCCACATTTGAATTTGTTGTAATTCCTACACCGTTCACCTGATTTGGATGTAAATACCCTCAAATTAAAGCTGAAAGTCTGCACTTAAAGCATATCTTGATTTTTTCATTACAACTCCATTGTTGTGGTGTACAGAGCCAAAATAATGAAAAATGTGTCAATGTCCAAATATTTATGGACCTAACTGTATTTCAGTTAAAAATGTTGTTTGTCATGCAGTCTTTTCGACGAGGTGAAAGAGTTTATTTTACTACTGTGATTACTCCTAAATTCACCAAACGATATAACTAGATAATAATACATTTGCATAAGCAAACATAACATTCCATAAAACTTGTAGAACAAATTATAATTGTCTTAATTAAAGTAATCAGCTGGGGAAGTTCGACGGTCTATTAGTTAAAATATTTTACCAATATCACCTGAAGAGGTGAGGAAAATATAATTTACTACAGACCCAATACTATGGTACAATATCAAAACAAGTAGATTTTGTGAATTTGTATTTCAATATAGTAGCAACCCAGCTGATGTAGTCATATGGTCAGATTTTTTACCTCATTAGACTTGAAGCTCTTTCCTTGCATGCCATGTTTCCAGAAGGCCAGGACGCTGTCCTGAAGGCACACTGTCAGAAAAGAAAAGGTAAGAGGACATGTGTCAAGGAAGCCACTGAAACACAGTAAAAAGACAACACGTTTACAAAAAGCCCTATTTTAAATGTAACATGCAACTTTTCTGTCATGCTGGGAGTTTCTTTGTATAATGCCCTCCAAGGTAAGGATGATATGTTGTGAGGTATTACACAGATTTACTTGTAGCTCTATTTCTTAAAACAGAGTGAATAATCCAAGACGTTGTCTAAAAGCTTACCAACTGATCCGATACAGAAATCGAAGCTGAGCTCAGATGCCAGCTTCTTGTTGGACTTCAGTCTGCCCTGGAGATTAACAATCTTCAAATTTTCTGGGGAGAGAAACAATAAAAGGCTGTAACAATTATGTGACAGAACATAGATACACACATACAGACTGTACATAAGCCACTTGAACAGATTCTGGTCTGAGCTGATGAAGAGAGATTGTACTTACGGTCTAAACACACCAATACTGTGTCTCTCTCCAGCTGGGTGACGTGGATTGCATCCACCTGCTGATGAGCTGTGGGAGGGAAAGGTACAACATTAACAATACTGTTCTAGATCATGACCATACCATATTCTATATATATATATATATATATATATATATATATATATATATATATATTCACTCTCCTTAGGGATTCTTTGAATTGTTTATGAGCAGAAGAACCATGTTTTAGACTAGAAAGTAAACAAATAGCCATGTCATCATATGTTATGTGCCTGAATGTACAAACTGCACAAAAGCCCTTCACTAATAATAAAGCCACAAAGAACTGAGGCTGCATTGCACGCTGAAGACGTTACTGCCAATAGACAACTTGTCTTTGTATTGACTTCATGGTGTTTGTCTCCACGACCGAGTACACGCTTGACCTACTTGTTCCAATCTCTGTGAACCAGGAGGAGCAGGAGTTAAGGTTGATGGTCTCAAAGCGGACCACCTGGCTCGGCTCGCTGCCTTGGCTGATGGCCACACACACCAGAGGATACTCCTGCTCCGGGACCACCAGCATCTCAAACACTTTCAGTGGGCTGGGAAGAGGGAAGTCAAAGTGCTGCAGCAGAAAGAAAGCACCAACAGGTGTTTGTGTCAATGGGGTTCTGATGTGTAAAGCTACTGGCATTTTAGTGTTTTTGCCACACACAAAAGAAAATCACTGGGAACATGAATAATTTCAGTTTCAGCGAACAGGATCAATGGTCATTTCTAGCTAGATTAGAACATGCAACTACAGATTGGCTCCTTAGAGTAAAAAAAGATATAGCACAATATTGCATGGTCATTTATGTTGAAGATGAGAAAATAAAATGTACCTTGATAAGCATAAACCTCTGCATGGGCTCATACCACTGCAACAAAACAATTCCCGACTGCAGCGCTCCACACAAGTACTTGTGGCCTGTATATGGATTTCTCACTGTGAAATAGAGAACACTGTCACGAGGTGTAGCTTGATTGTTTATAAACCTACGTAGCACAGAGTATTTGTTCTAAGAAAACTAATAATAATGAAAAGGTAAATCTATTCAAACCCCACTCACATTAATGCACAATATGAAAAGTCATGAGGGCTTACAGAACACAAACATTGCAGCAACGTTAAGTGGAACACGCCCAAAACCGATAGGTTAATCATGCCTTGACACATATGATGTAAGGCTGAGTAAATAAAACACAGGGGTTGGGAGGCAAAGGCCACTCACCAATGCAGCACTTGTGACAGCTCTTTGTGTCGGGGATCTTAGTTGTCAAGGCAAACCTCCTGAGGAGAGAAAACAGTCGAGTTGTTAGTGACTTAAAAGAGCTGATGACGTCTAGAATCAGGGAAGTCAGCCAGTGGTTCTCCTTTTTCCTACCGCCGCAGTAGTTTGTAAAGGAGGTAGACGAACAAAAAGACGGCCCAGCATGAGTGTGGCAACATGTTTAAAGTAAAAAATAACAAAAAACATATAAGATCAAAAAACTCTTGATACGTGTTGGTCTCACCTGGGTAAGATTTTGTCTGGGAAGCGATGAGTCTGGAACTGAGCGGCCAGGCCGGGCTTCTTCAGCTGCTCGAACAGCCCGATGAGATTGTGAGAGTACAGCTGGAAGGTTTTCCCTGCAGCAGAAAACAGAATATTTAAGCATCAGCTTCATGGGGCAAAGCTGTCAGTAGTGGAGCAGCAATCAAAACCAGGAGTTAAAATATATTCATTTTAAATATGACGGACAAGAACTGGGAACACTTTCCTACACGTCATTTTAATCATTTACACATTCAGTATCCATGAAGCAGGGTTCACATGTAGAAAGGTTAGATGTGAGCAGGGGTAAAAACAGAAGTGTGACGATGATGTGAAGCATGATTACCTTCTGATGAAGCCAGTTAGTAGAATATCAAATCAAGTCGGGCGAGAGGAGGATGGACAGTGTCCAAGGGAAGAGGAGAAATAAACAGAGGTTAGGTATAGCAAGGGGCAAACAGCTGATGGTAAAACCCAAACTTTCTAATCTCATCCTCGACAGTTAAGCTGAAAAGACAACAGATCACACATCTGTTTTAATATAAGAAACAAACTATACTTGCTAGTGCAGCTATTATAAATTATACCCTTCAGAGACCAGTATGTCTGAGTGGAACAGGCTGTAAAGCCAGATGTGTCCCTCATGAATCAGTGGACCACAAGGACAAAGTTCATAGAGGCTCTGATGACAAACATAAGCAACTGTGATTTCAGGGCTGCAGCTATAGTGACTGTCTTGCACTCAGGGGCAGCTCGTTAACACAGGACAGAGAGGCAGCATGTTATGACAGTGGTCAGTGAAGCAGGAGGCTGTGAGAAGTCCATCACTTACCGGATAAAGACATCAGGTTGTTGTTGATAACGTACAGCCATGTACACTTCCTTGGGAACAGCTACATAAGGAATAAAAGGGGATAAAGAATATCAATTGACCGTTCACTCTCCTCCTCTGAACAGAAACTGTCCAATCACAGCTCAGCCCCTGTGTGTAGTTACAGTTACTTTGTAGTGCGAGTAGATCTCTGTATCCAAAGAGTTAAACTACATTCATTTGTGGGGTTACACACGTTTAAAAAAGCCCTATAAACAACTAGCACTTACACTTATATAACAATATATACAGCCCATACAAAGAAAGTAATTATTTGAACTCATCCAGGTTATAATAACTGGTTTTAGATTAATTTTACCTGCTCCATTGTGGCTTCATGCAGCTCATTAAGGTTCAGCGTATAGATGCCATCCTCCGTCCCAAAGATTAGGTACTGATCTAGAAGAAAAACATTTTAAAAACATAAATAAGCTTTGATCTAAATAAAAGATGTTCGTGTAACACGCTTGTTAAAGGGAGCTGTACCTTTGGTGTCTGGATGAATCCATGATGTGGCACAGTTGATTTTCAGTGGACAGCCATCAAACACTTTAGAGAAACAGGCTCCCATCTGAAATGAAAACAGCAACATGGCTCAGAACCGGCAGCCTCCGGCTCAGTGAAGCACCGAAATGTCAGCCAGGGTTTAATGAGTTAAATCTGAGCTGAAGCAAAAGCTCTGTGGACACAAAATTACCAAATGTACAACAGCAGCTCAGACAAGAGTTTAATGACAATGCCCATGAAACTAGACCAACAGGGAAGAGTGGAGGCTGCAAGGGACAATGCAGAGGATTCACTCACCAGTACTTTAGGAGTGGGAGGAAGACCGTTGATGGCTGGTTTCTAATGAGAAGCAGAGGAAACAAAGTAAAAAACACAAAATAATGGAGATGCAGAACACACAGAGAACGCAGCAACAATTACTTTCAATTTAGCGGCTTAATTTAGCCTCAACAATGAGCCGAACAAACAACAACATAGTGTTTCTTTTGTGTGTGTTCTGTCAAAGTAAATTAAAGTTGGACATGAGTGGATGCCACAATTCCCTCTTTAATCGTTAGTGTTTGGATCTGACAAAGGGAAAAACATCATATTTGAGGCCAGCTAGTTGGAGACACTCCAAATATAAAATAGGCCCTGAGACCATTATACTTCTAAAAACCCCATGAAACTAACAATGAGAAGTGTGTCTGATCACGATTGAAATACATGTTGCAACAAAGTATTTTGTGAAGTATCTCCAGACTCACAGGGAAATCCTTTTTCTCCTTCCGGTGCTGTCGGTTGGGTGGCATCTTGTGACTGTCGCCATCCACACTGTCATCTGAATCATTATCTGTCATGAGAGAAGAGAAATTACATTTATTATAAAGCTATTAATCATACTGTCAAACACACAGATTCTAAAACCAAAGATCAGACATCAGGCTCCCTTACCTTTACATTCAGATTTACTGAGAGCTTGTAAAAATAAAATAAGTTCTCATTTAGACACCCATTTGATTTAAGACACCAAAGAAAGAAATATGAACAGATTATTGCACATACATGTGTGTACATATATCTAAAGACTCACCCGGATCAGAGGCGTGAGACAAAAGGCCGGGGCTGCTGACGCTGACGGAGAGGAAATCTGGAAGCGAGTGCTCCACCTTGTTGCCCAGGTGCTCAGGTGTGCTCTGTATGCGAACCACCTGGCTCGGCCCGTTCTCAGAGTTCGGGAACCTCCGAACCGTCAGAGACCTCTCATCGTTAAGGCCGAGCTCGTCTGACGAGCTGTTTAGTCGTGGCTGAGCGGTAAAAAGAGCGAAAACAGTTTGATGTGAATGCAAAGCACCACATACGGTGCAATATAAGTGCAATAAGTGCAATAAATTCATAAAGCAAAACATAACATATAATGTTGGGGCTCACCTTCGGAGGCAGAGGAGGAGGAACCCCTGGCTTGAGAGTTGACCTGAAATTAAGGTGTTTTTTTTAGAAAGATGTAAACTACATCAATTAATACTTAGGTTGGACTTTCTATGATGCCCATGTCTATAATGGATTATACACATTCTTATGCGTTATATGATTATACTCTGCATATAGTATATAATAATAATGTATTACATATTGGTCACGAGCTTTGGATCGTGTCCGAAAGAACGAGGTCGCGGATACAAGCGGCCGAAATGAGTTTCCTCCGTAGAGTGGCCGGGCTCAGCCTTAGAGATAGGGTAAGGAGCTCGGACATCAGGAGGGAGCTTGAAGTCGAGCCGCTACTCCTTCGTGTCGAAAGGAGTCAGCTGAGGTGGTTCGGGCATCTAATTAGGATGCCTCCAGGACGCCTCCCTTTAGAGGTTTTCCAGGCACGTCCATCTGGTAGGAGGCCCCGGGGAAGACCCAGGACACGCTGGAGGGATTATATCTCCCAGCTGGCCTGGGAACGCCTCGGGATCCCCCAGAATGAGCTGGTAGATGTTGCGGGTGAGAGAGAAGTCTGGGTCAGCCTGCTTGACCTGCTGCCTCCGCGACCCGACCCCGGATAAGCGGTGGAAAATGGATGGATGGATGGATGGTATTACATATTGTAATATGGGAATTACAATATGTTATATTTCCAAAAGTGATAGGATACGTTACAAGTCATGTGTTATGATTACTGTTAAGATTCCTTGTGAATATTCATGACTGCTCATAACTATTATTATACAGGGCTATATATTTAAAATGTCTATAATACATAGACGTCATAGAACGTGTGACCAATGTTTTTGTGTCAATCTTTATGCAATAAAATCACTCACAGCTCCACTTCTTCAAAGGCATCTTCAAGATGGGCAATGTGTCCCCTACAGGTAAACAAACACAGCGATCAGTATGGAAAATAAGACTCAGGAGCCCGGGGGCGGTGTTAATGGCGCAAATATTTACGTTAAATCCCTCCTTAGAGAAAAAGAGAGCATGACTAAGGAAATGAAGGGGGGTGTTTTCGTTCGAACCCTAGAGAGCTTCAATTCTGACAAAAAACAAAACGTCTTTCATCACTTAAAATGTTCAATATGGTCGTGAGTTTGAAAAATTATGAATTTTAGATGCAATCTCTTTATTATCCATAGAACTGGAGACAAATCCAAGTGAAGCAATTTTTACAAACTTCTCTGGCTAGTAGAAGTAGACGTTTTAAAACAGCTTTATTGTACAGCCCTGTTGTCCATGCAGGGTCAAGTCTGAGCAAACAAGTCTTTGTATTTTTTTAATGCTACAGTATTTCACGGTCTCCTTGTGCGTCGCACTGTTAAACCTGAGCGGTTGTCTCAGACTCATGTATGCACAGTTTTCATCTGCAGCTATTATCACACCACGCATGGTGAATGGAGGGAGCGTCGCTGCAAAAAGGGATAGGGACCAGGCGAGGGGTGGAGTGGATGATGGAGGTAGGGCACTACAGCACACACAGCGTTAGTGTTACCGTTGGAACAATTCGTCCTCAACACTTTTGAGAAGGCTTCTTCGCGGGACAAGACGAGAGAGAGCCCGACAGCCAAAAGAGGACAGAGAGAAGTGGAAGGAGAAAAACAGTCAAAGCACATTGAACAAGTGAGAAGGAGCAAACAGGCCAAAGCAACAGCTCAAAGTGCAGACGGGGAGAGTGAGTTCATGCACAGACACAGGTTAGCTCTGGCGAATAAGCAGGTTAATGTGAGAGACAGTGAGGAGCATCCACAAGAGAATTAATTCAAACTCAGATTACCGAGCATAATTCATATGTCATACATATCTTTTCATCAGAATTCTTGCTTTCATAAACTATACTGCCAATAATATTGTGTAACCCTGCATTTTATTTTCATTGTCAAACAGACTCCAAAGACACAACTTGAACAATGTATTAGTTTATTTTCTCTGAATGAATTTAGGGATGCATCCATCAAATAAATAAGCCAGGTCAAGAGAGAGAGTGAAAGAGAGAGGAGGAGTAAACAGGAGCAGTTCCCGTGACAACAGTTTCCATGGATTACCTGGTTGTTATTCCTCCCTCTGCAAAGGGACTCCAGGGGGAAGGGAAGTCGTTATCTTTACTCACATCCTGTGGAAAGACGCACATGCACACAAATAGAAATTATTTTAAATTATGTTTTTTTCATTTGTAGATATTGTTTTTCTACATCACGTAGGAATTAATAATTTACAAACAGAAACAAAAGTAGCACTTCTGTACTTATCGACTATACTGAATATGATTATCACCATTTCAGAATGAGCCTCAGTTTCCTTCCGAAGAGGCGGTTCAAACTGGAGCTTGTCAACTGTGAATGACAAGAAATGTGTTCAGTTTTGTGTTTTTTCTTCTTCTTGCACACACCTTTGGCACTAGAGGGCACCAGTGGCCAACACTTCAAGACACACAAAGCCTTGGGAGGAGTAATGTGCATTAGTAGCAGGAGCCTTAGAAAACACTCTTAACAGAAAATCACGTGCAAGAAATAATGAACCAACAGCCGATTAACTGCTTCCATTACAATGTACAAAACAGCACAGAGGTCCTCCACTGATTTACTAGGATACTATGTGAATATTTGGTCCGGAGCCTCGGCCAAGACTCGTCAGCCACCAGAGACAAACACAGATTACATTTGACCAGATCTGTTCACTTTGGGGACATATTGGTGAGAGAGCATGAAATGCAAACAAATCATGGAACAGATTCCTCTTAGTTTAGGTTTGAGGTCACATTGTGTCAAACAGCTGATCCCACATTGGAGACTGGTTTAGTGTCCAGTATAAACAGGAGTGATCCTTCTCTAGGTATCAAGGCGAACGAAATCAACCAACCTGCCAATAAATACTCCCACATAATCGGCTTCTCATTAACAAAGACATTTTGTATTCAAGAATTCAGACCACATATATTTATTTCAGTGTTTTTCTGCTTGAGGTATGCTGATAATGTGGAAGTGCTGCAGTATTTAAAACACAGATAGCATCGAGGAGGTGAGTCACTAACAGACGGCGATACATTTGAGAAGGTGAAGTTGAGGAATCAGGTTAGACGTATGAGTCAAACTTTACTTTGTTGTTAGGCTCTGATTAGTCATCCACAATGTAATTGTTTTTCAGTCCGTCTGACAGGAACCGAGATATCCCAAAGTCCAAACTTTATTTTAGCTAAATAAACTATAAGTAGCCACCACATGCAGATCAACTCACCTCATTAGTGCCACTTAAAGCTCAAACACAATGTTCTGTTATGTGCTACAACGTTATCCTAATTCTCAGGAAGTCTTGGGAGGTGAGCAAACACACACTGTCTCACTACTCTGTGACTGACCTGCGTCCCCCCTGTGTCCCTCAGTGAAGCTAGGACTTGAGCATGGCCCTCCTTGGTCTTTCCCATTGTTTGCTTCATGTAGGAGGGAAAGTCAGATGTAATTGTGAGAAATATAGATACAACTAAACAGGAAGTGCATCTGGTACAATCACAGTACGAACAAGCACCAAACACAAAGGAGCACAGCAAGTATCGCTACCGATAAATATGACAAGAAACTAACACAGCTCACCACATGACTGTTACTACATCAATCCAAAATGACGAAATGAGAAATGGTCACACTTCCGACATGACAGACACAACACAGCGTTCAACTTTTTCGACAACTACTGACGACAACACAGACACACAACTTCCCTGAAGGGTTGCAAAATAATACATTTATTGAATCTATTAAGATGGATCCTCTGCCAGATCCAGAATCGACACGTTGACCAGGAACCAAATTCCTAAAGAAACGTCTATGACCCCTTCAGACAAGCAATTTTCCATTAGTCATTGAAATAAAGATGAGGGACAGTTAACTTAATGGATTCTACTACATCCACACACTCTGCTGTGAATCCCCAGGCTATTTTTATACACATTACCACATGCTGTGGTCTGGAAAAGTGCCAGCCACTGCAGGATTAGTGGGACGACCCTCTGACAAGCCGACGTGCCTCTATCAATCGACTGACATGCTGACCAATGACAGGACAGATGCATAGCAGGGGGTTGGCCTTCATCTTGGTGATGGATTTGGGCTTTTTGTTTACTTACAGTCCATCTCTGAGCGCGTCCTCTCAGCTCTGGCTTGTTTGTTGGTGGAGCGGATGGTGTGTCTGACTGCAGAGAGGGGCTGAGGCAAAGAGTGGCAGAGACAAAGATTTAAAGATAAGAAAATAGGTTTTGACAGTGGGAGCCGCACTTTATAAGACAAGTGCAGCGAGTAGGGTAACGTGCCTTAAAATTATATAACACCAACGCTGCATAGCCTGGAGTCATTTAGAACGATTAAGACATTTCTCTTTCTAAATAATCTGTAGAAACAAATCCTGAAACTTGCATGTCAAGCTCCTGGAGAACTGACAGCTACTTTTTGTACTGCGTCATTATTATGCATCCCAGAGACTGGTTGTTTGAAACAAGCTCCATTGCTTGCAGTCAATAGCCTTCAGGCTTTTTTCATTCATGGGGGCCAAGACAGTGCTACTGCTGTCAGGGGGAGAAAAGCACAATGGCCTTTTAAAACGGCACTCGTACCACCTCTTTGGCTGCCACGTAGATGTGATGTTGATTCCAGTTGGAATAATAATGTCGGTGGAGAGAATCACGAAGAGGGGGGAAGGGAGCTTAAGGGGAACATGAACAGACTTCAGCCAAGATCACCTTTTTTACCAAGTTGCTGAAAAAACATGGTCTGCAAATATTTACATTCCCCGCTGATAGAGACTCTTTCAATGTTTGCATGAAAGTCTGTTTTACAACCAGATCTGAAATTGGACAAGGAATGCTTGTTTTTTTCCCCATATCATGTTGCTGTTTTTTAATAACTTACGTGCAACAAGACAGTCAAAAACATCAACAACTGGGGCACTTCTTTTTTAATATACTGTTGAAAAAGTTGTCAATGTGTCTATCTTTGATCACTTCTTTGTAGGCTGTGAAGACTTTACATTTCTTTCTTAGTTTGTCAAAGCAATTGCACATTTCTCACAGTATTGGTCCTATTTTTTTAAGATGTGACGGAATCAGATATTACCTCAAGGTCATCATCGTCCACCTCATTGTAATGCTGGTGGTTGTCTGGGTTGTTCATTTTATCTAGGAGATCAACAGCCAGCCTCCTTGTCAAACCCGCCTGGGCTACATACACATGCTGCAGGAAACAGGACAAGATTGCAACTTATTATGAACTGGTTCATAATTTGACAACAATAGTGTATACTTTTGGTCTGACTTTCTTAATCTCATACACAAGGTCCATGGAACAATGAACAGAGGCCCTGCATAAATGGATATCAAAGTCTAAGTTTCACTGTTCTAAAGTAATTAAACCCCCTGGATTAATCATCATATTTATGGACATTTGGATGAGACACTGTTTCTCAGAGACATGCACTGAGTTAATGATATCTTTTAAGAAGCAGCAGAACTGTGGGCATCGTAAAAGTGTGTTTGTCTTGGACTATGCACAAAGGCTGGAGCACCAGCCTTCTTCCTCTTGTCTGAGGCTCTGTTGACAATATTTAAGAATGTAATTGCTAATAACTTAAGCCCTACGGGCCATGATCTTACTCTGACCCACAAAGCTAGAAATGCAGCCAAACCACACAGAAGCTCATTGGGACAACTGGAGGTTCTCTACTTCTTTGTTTGGCCATCAGGATTCACAAATGGTAATGCAATATTCTACTCTCAACTTAACTGTAAAGAATGAAACACAGACAGGACTTTTGGCTACCATGCTAAATTTCCATTGTGAATAGGTTCAGGCTAAAAAACTGCAATGCATTATTTTTTGCAAACATTTCAATCTCCTACAGTATAACATCTATTATACAGTATGCCAATAAGAAACATTACCGATAGAAGTTTTTCTGCAGTGGGCCTCTTCTTTGGGTTCTTTGTCAGAGACACTTTGATAAAGTTATGGAAGGCGGTGGACCTGTGGAACAAGATGATTTTGTTTTAATGAAATGGATGTCCCTATTTTCCTTCGAAGACCAAAGTCAAAGGTATCATGAAGCAATTTTAGAGTAGCACACTAAATATTCTGAGACAATCACCATTTGTTTTTGTCTTTTAGCTTTGGGGGCTGGAAGCTGCTCTTCGACATCAAAAACAAGGCCCTAAGGAAAAACAAAAAACTTGAATTAAGAGCTGTTTTGAAAGACTCAAAGAGGGAAATATACTTCAGTAAGCCTGAATCCTATTTTCATAACAGCCATAACGTAGTTTTAATTAAACAGCATGACCATTTAACTAATGAAACAATATGATGAAACAAGGCAGGAACACAAAAGAAGAACAGTAGCTTCAGAATCATCTGAGGAAGCTATGACTGATCCTTTCTTGAGGAAAGTAAGACATGCCTCATCGGGTGTAGGTCAAACATTGGAGGCTGCAGCTCGGCCAGCTCTATGGACGTGATGCCAACGGCCCAGATATCACACAGCTGGTTGTAGCCACCGTTCTTCTCCACTGCTGCTACTTCTGGGGCCATCCTACGCAAATTAAGGACAATAATTCAGTGATGACGCTCCAAAAATAAGGACGTCAGGTTGGTTTGGGAGGCCTCTTTGAAGTGAAAAACAATGCTGGTATTAATAATGAGAGACCCTGGTGATCTGTGTAGGAAATCTCCTACTTTTCCCCCTTTGACATTGTGTTTCAGGGTCAGTGACAGAACAAGTGGAGCTGGTGATGATTCATCGTCTTCACTGCTGTGAGAATTTGTACTTGTTTCTGTTAGGGGAAGCATCTATTTAACCACTTATATATGTTGTCACCACAAACTAGATTCTGTTAGATAAAATGTATGACACAGACAGTTGAGTAGAAAATGTAAGTATCGGATTAAAAGTATTTATGCTTCTCAGAATATAAAAAAGAACTTGAGGCAAAAGACCCCTCCACAGTTTTTCAACCTATTAAACAAAGTCAAAGGCCCACTGGCTCATTTAATGATGGTGACACACTCACCAATAAGGTGTTCCAATGAAGGACTTCCTTTTGGCAATGGTGGCTGTTATTTTGGCAGCAACTCCAAAGTCAGCTGTAACAAGGATAGACAGGATTTTTCAGATTATGTAATATCAACACGCGACTGAAAGCTACAGAGGTGTTCAAGTCCTTGAGATATAAGACGCTGATAAACGACTTACCTAACTTCACATCTCCATTGTCTGAAAGAAGTATGTTGGCACCCTGTTCAAGAAATACCATAAACATGTATTTTACTTTGAGAAAATACATTCAAGAGACCATAATAATATTTTAGCATCATGAGACAGAGGTTGAAAATACTGAGCTGAGCTGCCGAGTGGACAAACTGGTTTATAAGTGTCAATCATGTGTAACACATTCTCAGTAACATCTGGTCTAGTTGAAAACATTAACCGCTGGTCTAAATTAACGGCTTCCATTAAAGATGCAGCAGTATCACAGCTTTTTGACAGTCCCACTAACAGTGTTTCTGTTGGCGGTGACTGACAGTCTCTCTGCTGGCATCCTGCAGTGAGAGTAGAGGAAACAGGAAGTGCTCTCTGCATAGCGCAGAGTAAAGATAATAGGTCCAACCCTGACCTTGTGATAACACATGAAACTGAGGCTCCAGTGTGTGTGAATGCACCAGGCGTGATCACCTTCAAACCTCAAAACCGCTTTAAGTGACACCATTGGTCACGTGCATTCGAGTAAGCGAATCCCCAGCTACACTTTTTCTGTGACTTCACTTCACACCTCTGCCGTGGTGCTGCATCAGAGGGAAGTCTGACCTTTGGACGTATTGAGGGGCAACAGATGCATTTGCAGTTCAACTGCTGTTTCTTTTTGTCATTCTCACACTTCTCCTTTTATTTTTTTCCCCCCCTGTTCTCTTGTGTTTTGCGATTTGTTGCTCGACTTTTTTATTGTTGTTCTGTCTGAGTTGGCATGGCCAGGATAGTTCTAATGTAAAAAGAGAATAAAAGTAAGTAGAAAAGATATAATACCTTAATGTCACGGTGCATCTTGCCCTTGGTGTGCAGATATCCCAAACCCTGTGAAGGTGAATGAATGTATTCAGTAATGAGTTCAACTGAAATTTAAAACATATACATTTTCTTGAAAAAAAATAAAAAGTACAATTACCTGTAAAGTCTCTCTGGAGACATATGCTATCTGAAGCTCCGAGAGAGGTCCCGTCACTGTTGAAAAACAATTTCATTCCAATTTTACAGGCAAGGATTTTACAATGTATGTACAGTATTTAAAACCATTTTATGACTGGATCTTACTTGTTATGAATAAAACAAAAGCTCACCATGATAAATGTCCTGCAGAGATCCTCCACCACAGTATTCCATACATATCCAAAGCTTCTCTCGACTGATGAAATCAGAAAGAAATTATGAATTTAGGAACTTCTGCTCTGCTAGCTAGTTATATAATAAAGTGTGTCTAGTATCCAATTGGTTGAACATAAGCAGCACAAACATTCTACAAAAGGTGTCTTGTTGAACAAGTTAAGCTGCACTAATCAGCAAGGTGAAAAATAAACAATGGTTTGAGCTTCTGTCGGTGAACTGTATATCTAAGAGAGGGGTAGAAAAATGCCTTAAATAAAGAGCTAAAAATACCACCAGTGTGACTGCGATCTGGAGGATATGGTACATTTCAGTTGGACATGGAAATGATTTTAGGCCAGAAAACTGGTCTGAGCGGAAACTTGAATTCCCCCTAATAAAATGGTGGTTATTCTAATGCAATTAATCTAGTTTTATAATAATCAACGCATGGTGGGTTGCTCATTAACATTTTACAGTAACCATTTGTGCTCTATGCGGCGAGACTGTACAAGACATGCCTGCTGTGATAAGACGTGCATCTCTCTGGACTAACAGCCATATAAAACCAGATCAGAGGCTCATATTCCAGTTAAACCTGCTGGAAGTCTGAGGCAGTGGTGGGCGGACCAGCCTGACTTCCTCTTAGAAAACAGCCACAAAACATAGGCTCCGTTAAAAGAGAAGAGCTGCTTCTGGCACTGAAGTGCCTAGTCAGCATCAGTCGAAAGGTTTGAGTCACAATTTCACACACACAGGTGTGACTCAGTGATTAAATATGTCGTATGACTTTCAGGCAGCGGCTCGTTAAGCCCTTTTGACAGTAATGTAAGAATTTCACAAATGTTATACCTTTAACTGGCTGCGAGAGAGGAGCAAATACCGAGTATAAAATGACAAAGCGGGAGTATTTTAAGCTGGCTCTTACCAGAGGTAGCTCCCAAAGTAGGCCACGATATTGTGGTGCATGCATTCCTTCACCATGAAGATTTCCTGCTGTATGATGGAAAAGTCATCCCCTGGAAACAGAGGAAGAAATCACACAGACAAAAAGTTTCATTTTCTGCTCATGGAACTGGTTCATTATAACATGAGATATTTTCCATTCGGAAATAAACCCTTAACAAAATAAAAGTGGAAATGAAATTACAACATTTCGTTTCATGAATCATAATGTCAGTAAGAGTAGTAAATGTGTAGATAAATAAATAGATAGATACTTTATTCATCCCCAGGGGTGAATTTGTTTGTAGCAGCAGTAAGCAAAGTTACATAGGAGGAAAATGTTTTTCAGATGATACAAAGGTTGTGCGCACCATAAACATTATGTTTTAGAAAACACTTTCCACACACGTTTGCCAAACTCAAAACCACAGAACAAAATCTTCCCATATTTCCCTTTGACTAAAATGTTCAATCTTTCTTCTCTTTATAAAAACAGCACATTATTAAACAGCCAATATCAACCGAAAGAACACCTTGTACTTTTAAAGTTTGTGTAGTATGGGCTGCTTTCCAGTTCAGCAAAGCACTCTAACACATCCGACAAGTCGGAAGTAAGAAGAATAAAATATGTAAGGCCAGCTGCTCCCAATTGTGCCGAGACATGGCCCTGGAATACATTAACAGGAGGTTAAGATATGCCAGACTCTGCCAGACTGCCAGCTTCAGCGCTCTATCAACAGACTGTCATCAGTCTAGATTAAGCTCATTTAATGGATACAATCTCTGCAACAACACAAAGAAAAGCACATTACTTGGAGTGAGAATTACTGTCAACAAAACATTTGTTTTCTGCATATGGTCAAGTGTTTCAATTCTGCCTTATCTTATAATCTAAACAACTGTATTTGGATGTCAAATTTCTGTTATAACTAGGGATGCACCTACCTACCGATACCGGTATCGGGTATCGGGCCGATACTGCGTTAAAATACTCGTACTCGTATTTGTTTTCAATTGCCGATACCAAGAACCGATACCACTCAACAGTATTTCGCTACAACAAACTGGTCGCGCTTTGTGGAGAAAAAGATTTGTTGTCCTACCTGACTTCAACGTCTAGGGCAGGGGTCGGCAACCCGTGATCCAGAGCCGCATACGGCTCTTTCGTCGCTCTCTTGCAGCAAGGTGTGAATAGTGATGCTGCGTTCACACCGACCGCGACGCAAATTACTGCCGTTCCGCCGGTTTGAATCAAACGGTTGCTGATCCACCTGAAGTAGCGCTGGCAGCGGCCTCATTCAGACGCTGTTGTGCGGCTACGGATGATATTATTGTAGCCGAGTGTCTGTTGTGTGTCTATATTTGTAATTCTAATAAAATGAAAACACGCTCCAGGGTAACTTGAACCACTTTTTTTTATCTCCTTCACACAAGTATATCCCACAATTCCACTCCTCTTTTCCTTTCCGTTTCTCCCTCCACAATAAAAGCACCGGAAACATAACTTGCAACACAGCTTCCTATATAATTGCTCATCCCTAATATTATCGCTTACATTATGAACCCGGACACGGGGGCGTTTTATGGTCCGACATTAGAGGGACTTCCACAAGAAGTTTAAAGCTTGGGATAGCCTTCTGTTAATTTTGTACTATAGGCTTGACATAATCTGCAGAGGATAAAATAAAATCTGCCTCCAAATTAATTGCACTTTCATGGAGACCAAATCTAAGAAGTATCGGTATCGGTACTCGGTATCGGCAAGTACACAAATAAAAATACTCGTATCGGTTTGTAAAAAAGTGGTATCGTTGCATCCCTTGTTATAACAATCAACTATTGTACAAATTTGCATCAAGCTTTGGCAACTGCCACCAGCTGTGGCCTGAAGACAAAGAGAAGTTGTTGACCTGCACTTTACTACACATGGATCCAGACACTGTAGCGCAGGGGTATTCAACTAAAGTTCTGCGAGGTCCAGTTCGAGAGAATTTCCTCATGCAAAGGTCCGGAACATCACAATAATGTCAAATTTGTGCCATATGTATTGAAGTAGCCAACAGTTGTATTAACGTCTATATGTAGTCAACAACTGACTGTAAAATAAATATAAAGTTAAATTAATTAACATCTAAACAATATTTAATATTACAGATTTCCTTGAATAATTATAAATAATACATACATTATCATCTCTTATTTCAAGGCAAATAAAGGCTGGATTTAAAACAGAAAGCTTTTGAAAAACGTGACTATATAAATTAAATGAATAAATTAAATAAATCATGTTAGAAAGATTAATTTAACTGAATTGTCTTGCAGCTTCAAATTCAGTTTATTCGGGCATCTAGTGATGTCAATCCAAAGAGCCAAGATATTATATCCTTGTTTTCTAAAAAGAGAAATGTGTGTGCATGGACTTCATCTGTGGTTATTAACCCACTTGTTTCAGCTCATTTCTCCTCTCTGTTAACATAATTCATGTGTCAGGGTTCTGATCATATTGGCCTTTTAGGTTTATTTTTCTGGGCCTTAATCTCTGATGTGAGTCGTTCCGTTTGCTCTAAAGATCTGAGCTTTGTCTCGTGATGTCTTCACATCGCTGCTTTTAATGTCACTGAACATGAGACATACCGCTCTTGAACTGGTTGTGGGAATAACAAACATATAAGTCTGTCCATTGTTCAAGGCTCTGGTTTAGATGTCCACATTTCTCTTTTGGAACGCCAAGTGAAATAACTTCTCTGACTCACGTACTTCAAACTATCAGGTCTCTCCCGTCGCTCCCGTGTGTGCGAACGTCTTACTCGAGTCGAGGGCGGGGCTTAACGCAATACACACATGTGATTGGTCGAGTAGGATCAAGTGACAGGATTTTCAAGGCGTGTGATTGGTCGGAGTGTTTCCTGGACCGCTGAATGAGAGCCGTAGAGGCAGGAAAAGCTGCACCGGTGAAATAGAAGCGATCCACCAACAGTTAATAATTCGGTAATAATAATTGGTTTTCGGTCCAGGGTCCAGAGACAACGGCGTCTGGGTCCGGACCCGGACCGCGGTCCGCCAGTTAGTGACCCATGCTGTAGCGGGTGACTTGTAGTCTAGCTGCCTAATTAAAATGATAGTGGGGCATTTGAACTCTGGAAGAAAACATCTCTGGAGATACATCCTGGACCACAGAGGCATTTTTTGAGCACACAAACACCGTTCTTACTAAGTGAAAAGAGCAGTCTTGTTTTTTTGTCTGTCTGAGAGGGGTTCGGTCCTCTCACGTGAGTGTCTGAATTAAAAATGTTGGAATGCCAACATGTGCATAACTATGCAGCTGATAAACAACAAACCAGCGAATTTCCATTATCTTTGAAGTTACCCCCGACTACTAATATGTGTGTTTAGTTTTTGTTTCTTTGTTTAGTTTTATCAGAAGGCTTTAGATAAAGTAACTATTAGTTGTCTAAACTACATAAAAGAACAACACGTACCGGTATGTAACCGCAGCCCTTCTGACCGTGAAGTGTTTGTTACCAACATCACATGAAACCGACTCATCAGATTAATCTGAGTGTCAGGTGGTATCTTATAAAAGAAAACTTGTTTAATCATGAAGGGTAAACAAATCACATTTAAAGACATCAGTAATAAAATGTATACAACTAACTAAGTATTTGGACTTTTTTCATTTCTCTGTTCATTAGACCTTTGTTGGATATGTTGTTTTTCTTGAGGCGATCCCTCAAACATCGCCTTGCTGCTGAAATACTCACTAGTCTCAAAAGCACTAAAGGTGTTCTAATCCACAGCTGAAAATAGCCCCGAACAAATACACTGTTTACGACTGTCTGAGAATTGTTGACAAACAAAGTGTAGTGTCTAGCTGTTTTAGGAAATTACTGCACCTTTTCTTAACGTAAATATATATACACTTCGGGTTGCGTGCAACACAGTGTAAAAAAGTCTCAAAATATTTAGAGCGAGTTACTGATGGCTGATAACAATATTGTTGACAATAACAAAATAAAAAAAGAATGTAAATAACCTTATCCTTAAATCAAGAGAAGAAGACTATTACACAGCTGAGATGTTGCAAAGGGAAGGGAAGGGAAATTGGCTTTCGGTATGGCATGCTGACTAAGCTCAATACAGCAATGTTAGCAACATGTAGACCTCAAAATCCATTATTCACATATTACCATAAAACCACATAAAAGTCACAGACAGTAGCCGACCCTAAAAGTGTTAAGTGCAGTGCATCCGTTAGGGTTGGTGAGAAGTGTTATTATTACTATGCTAAAGCAGCAATCCTACAAATTGAACTCTTCCCTTCTATTAAAGTTGTTTCCACCTCTTTGTATATTGTCTTGTTATCGCCCAATAAGGGCATAGAGTGATGAATGTCTCTTATCTTTAAATAAAAAATGGAAAATTGATCACTAAAAAAAAGCACCACAGCTAAATTTCTAATGGTAACTACTAGGAGGCTGGTGCAAAGACAAAACGTCAAAATGAACTGTCACAAGAGGGAAAGAGGTATAATGAGGGATGTAGTGATATTGTTAAAAAATAACTGCCCAGTAAATGTTTCTACACTTCATAGGGAACATTTTTTTTAAAAAGAAAGAAAAGAAATCTCTCCTTACTCAGTGTTGACAGCCAAAACTAATTTGGTCTTAAATAGTTGTTTACCATCTCACTAATCAGATTAACCTGCTCTGTGCCCAGCAGCCCCGTAGCCAGAGGGCTTCACCACTCCTCTCTCCTTTCTCTTTCCCGGTCCCTTACTTAATAACAGCGTCACTCCTCCTGGTCAAACCTGTTTGATACTGCGGTACGCCCAAAGCGGTTTACCTGAAGCACAGAATGGAATCACTAAAAAAGGAGGGGTGCAAAGAAAAGAGAGTCCTGCTTAAACAGGACAACCTGAGCTGGGTTAATCCTAGTTTCATCTAAAAAAAGATAACGCAAACAAGAATAGAGTCAATATGTATGTTTAAAAATGCTAATAGAAAAACCTGTGCAGGGCTATGCACAGTACAATTTTAACCTATAAAATCCTCTGCGTTAAGCTGTAACACTAGTCTAAGCCATTTTAACATGACTTAAACCATAGCTGTACACAATGCCTGTTTTCATTCTTTGTCTTTTTATTATTTATATATTTCACCATTTAAGTTTGCACAATTTATATGCAAGAAGAACGTAGATTAGTGAGTGCTTCAGAATGAATTATATGGGTCCCTTTTCCCCAAAATTAATGGATTTGAGTTTTGGACTGTCCCTTTGTGCTCCGAGGGAATTATGAAGGACATTTTTCATATTTTTGGACATTTTACAACAATGTTGATTGTTGAATAACTAATCAATTACTCAAGAAAATAGAGGCTGACTCATCGAGAATGAAAATGATGGTAATTTGCAGAGTGCAGATTTACTTAAAATTTATTTTTATTAAGAATAAAAGAATGATTTATATTCTTAAAAATCAAGAGTCATGACAGCACTAAATAATGCTTCCCTTTCCCTCTTCTGACTCTCCCCCCCTAAAGTTACAGCTAGGCCCCCTCCTATATTCCAGCAGAACATATCTATGCCTTAAATAAGAGCTCAAAACCTCAACAGGATTATCAGGTTGTTAAAAAAAAAATCCAGAGTGATCATTTTTGTTCCATTAATGCTCACATAAAAGACAAAACTGACACCTGAAGAATACACCATGTGTAAACTTCCTACAAAAACCTACCCACATCCTCTCACTCAAAGACTAAAACAAAAAAACAGTAACAAGACGAATGAAAGAGAAAACAAACAGGAGGGATCATCTAAACTCAGTCTGGTTGCTGGTCGTACAAAACCCTCATCATAATCCCACTAATCTGGATCGCACTAACACTGTCACTAGGTCATCACCAGCACAGACACCAAAACTGCGAACAGTCAGAAATGTCCTCCTCGCCTTCACACAAAGCATCTCATATCACGTCGCTCTTCAAATCGTTAGATAACATTGTTCTTTAACAAATGCTTACATGAGACTCGGCATGAGATAATATCAAAATGCCATGCCTCAATTATCCGAACCAAAATAATTGTGATTCTAGATATTATCCTGATAATTATCAAAAATGGAAAAAAAAGATGACACTAAAACCTACTGGAATCACTTTACCTTCTATTTTATGAAGAAATACAATATTTTTGTTGCATCACAAATAGGACACATAGTTTAGTTTACATCCTTGAAGTTGGAAAACAAACAATCCAACAAATAATTATAATGAATAAAGAATATATAATTAATATAATAATAATAATAACAGTAAACATGAATATTGAATTAATCAATCATAAGCCCCCCAACATAAATAAAATATATTTTTATATTTAAGAAATACTATAATCGCATTATTTTGGATATGGACCAAAGATCATGATTTCACATCAAGAATGTAAAACATCACTCGGTCTATGAGCACTTAAACATTGGCAGTCATGATTATTGGCACTGTACTACAATAGTTTAATTTGTGTTTGTTTTATTACTTTTTGTGTATCCCATTCAGAACCCTGGGAAAAAAACTACTTATTTTTCAGACTTTTGCATTATCATTTGTTTTAGCTCTGACAAAATTAGATGATGAGAACATCACTCTTACCTTGTTCCAACTTTATGATCTTCACAGCAGCAAGCTCCCCAGTTTGTATGTTTCGAGCCTGAAAGACACAGCATCACAATGGTCAGCAAGGCTACAAATATCCCAACGCAGTTAACATTACTGTTTTAATCAACTCGACAAAACAAGGTTTGATTTGTGGACCTGCCAAAAATAATTCTGATTAGCTGTCAGAACTTGAGATTTTCACCATTTTATATTTCTCACTACTATTTCTAAAAATATACACATGTGAATGGAGAGGGGGTTAAACAAATTAAAATAAGTCAGTTGCAACCTTGAATATTACATAACATGGGAAATCAGTCACAGTTTTGGCCCACATACGCATTAAAACAATAAATGCCATTGGA
This sequence comes from Cottus gobio, assembly GCA_023566465.1. NCBI lineage: Eukaryota > Metazoa > Chordata > Actinopteri > Perciformes > Cottidae > Cottus > Cottus gobio. The sequence goes on from CM042228.1 coordinate 6,977,618, forward strand.
ATGATCCTTTCTGCGCTGAGAGAAGTGGAGTGGAAACATTCAACTGTTCACAACCCCCACCTCCATCAGTCAAATTCAGCATCATTACATACTCGAGTCTACTTAAACAAGCATCATCCCAAGAGGTCATGCTGGACAGTGTAAACCTTTACAGTAAATATCCTGAATGTAGATGACTAAAGATTTAGTCAATCTTGGAGTAGCATACTTTTTCTTGTTGGTTCTTCTGCATATTTGTGCACATCTTCCGTTTAATATTGTATTTTGCCCATGGCTACATCTCTATGGCATTCGATTTAAAAACATATCCATCCATCAAAATCCAGGTCAAGACGGGATGTTCCCTAATCCGTGGGAGTGTAAGTGATGGGACAAGCAGCTAAATCAACCGTAAACCATAAAACCCTCCAGCATTGCCACCTTTCAACAAAAGGGAATGTACTGGTGATTCACACTGTTAAACAGACTACCACACGGAACTACTATACTTGTTCTGCAGCTGATACCGCAAGTGCATACACACAAACAACAAAAGATGGGGGTTTAAGTAAAGACAAAATATGTATAAACAACCTGTGTGTCTATTGTTACATTTCCTGAAGTAGCTTAAGTCAACCTGAGAACTAAACACAGAAAGGGGAAGTTCTGCACTGACCGCTCAAATATGTGCTGCAGCAGGCAACACAAGATTTAACATCCTTAAACAACCTTTGACTAGAGTAGTCTGGCATGTAACAGACCTCTAAAGAAACAAGGTGCGACACAAGATCAATCCCTATGTTCAGGGATTGGGCAGGTGTGCCTGATGTCTACATAGATCTCATGTTCAGCTAACTGTAGTGACAATGTTGACACTGAACAGGTAAATAGTTTCTTGCATCTAATTACATCCGACAACTTCAAGTTATTCTTGCACACACTAAAGGTCTACTGAAGGTGTTGGATACAATCTCTTAATCCACACATTGTTTATAAAGTGTGCAGGATTCATTGGTTCCTTTGTTTGTCTTTAAACCTTGACACAAGCACCAACAGAAACAGAGCTAGTGTCAATACACTGACCTACATTACTGTCCTTTTGTAGATACAGTTTCATCAACTCAAAAAACAAAACTTGCCGAAATTTGTTTCCTTGTACAAATGACAACAATGTTGGTACATAATGTTGAGTAAACCTTTAAGAAGTACTGATTCTGTACAAAATGCCAGCATATAAATTGATATTGTAACAACAAACTACACTAAGAGCTAAGTGTATGAAATCATAATAAAGTGAATGAATCATTATCACCAGAAATAACAAAGAGAGCGATATGTGGTTCTCAAATTAATATAATCAGATGTAATAACCCATCCAAGGCAAGGATTGATGTGTCCATTAAAAGTCGAACGAGCACAGCAGGCCAAGGGGGGTGGGCTTTTCACAATTTGAGGTGTTTCTGCCGTCGGTGCCGCCCAGAACACACCCAGCAAAACGCGTGTTTAGACAGGGGCCTGATCATATTTCAGCGCGCTGCAGCCCTCAGCCTGCGAGCTGTGAGAGAATACCAGGCGCAGCATTCCACCGGTGGCCTGTCTGGGGGTGGGGGCTGGCCAGAGAGGCTTTGTATGGATGACAGGCTGCCTGAACTATCACACACTGGATCAGATGTGTCGTCTGTTTATCTGTGGCTGATAGAAAAATGAGAAAGTCTCCAGCAAAACACACCTCCCCACAGCCAACAGAGAATGGGGGAAATGTGGATAAATTATCTTGCAGGAAAGTTTTTGCATGTATTTAATTCAGTTGAATTTTCAAAGCACAGTTCGAAATGTTTTGAGCTGCTCTACAATAAAGACGTGTCCTTCCTTTAAAACTAAATGTTTAACTCAGACAGTCTTGTTTTGGGCAGTGACTCTTGCTTGTTTGACTCATGAATGATTGATCATGTGTACATGTTGCGGTCTGTGAGTGAAAAATAATTGCATTCTTACACAGTTTTATCTGTGAAGAGTGCCAGACTAAAGAGTGCCGGCTACACGAACACTAATTTATTATCACGTGGTCGCGTCATTAGTCCTGAAAATAACTTGTTTCAGTTAACAAAAAATGATTTGGTGAAAGCAGTAAGGCTTCAGAATGCAGCAAATACAGTACATGAAGGGTTTCGTTTTCCTTTCTAGTAACAAACATCACATTGAGGCTGTAGCTGACAGCAGATCTACAGATTAAATACATGTAATATAAGTAAATCTATAACTGATAGTAAGCCAATATCCCTTTTGAGAAAATACTCCAGCTAATACTGCTGCTTTGGACTAGGGATGGGCAACATGGTCTCCATCATTAAAAAGAAGAAGTGATGTTGATACATTGGACAAGCAGGTACAGGAAACCACTGTTCAATAGTCAAACAGGTTCAGGAAATTGTTTCAGTTAATTGTGATGCAGCTTGCACAACCATTAAAACCATACTGGAGTTAAGGCTATCATTAGTAATACTGATTAATCTGCATACTTTTTTCTTAATTAATTTACAAATAGTTTAGTCTGTAAAATGTCATAAAATAGAGAAGAATGCTCATCATAGCGTTTTGTATGACCAACGGTCCAAAACCCAAAGATATTTAATTTATACATGACCAGGGGAAATGTAGCAAATTCTCACATTCACACAGGAAACAGCGAATAGGTCTTTTTGCAGATTCAGTTTATTTTGATCTACTAGTTGAATAATCAACAAATCATTGTCCTACACCTCACAATAAATATATCATCTTGCTTGTTTCATGTGACAGTATTGTTATCAGTAACGTTGTCTTTGCCCATTTAAGGATGGGGTACCAACTGCAGTTATTCCTGCCAATACGTGTATTTTAGTAGCTGAAGAAGACTAAAGGAAGGGAACTTGGCCCTCATTCAACAGCTCCTGCCAAATGTGTTGGCCACATGTTATGAGTCACAAAACAAACAACACTCTGGTTTTACTTAAATTAATAAGTCACGTGATGGTAAACCAAGATATCTCAAGCAATAATGAAAGGCTGTGGGAACCAGTAACTTCACTATACCTTGTACACGTCTCCATATGTGCCGCTTCCCACCCTCTGAATGAGCTCAAAGTCGTGCTGAGGGTTCCTCCTCTGGATTTCGCCGCTTGGCCGGGGAAAGATGTCCATGGTAGCTTGAACGAAACGATCCTTTACATTTAGTAGATCAAATCTAGTGGCGGAGGTTTGATGAAGCTTCGGTGCTGAATATATATATACACAAGTCAATCCCTGTTACTCAGACGGTCCTCCCCCGTGCTCCATGTCCTGATCGAGAGACATAAGAGAAGAAGTGGAAGGAAAGTGTTATAAAGAAGAAGAAAAAATGATGTAACATTAAGCGGGTAACGTTTCACAGCAACTCAAAAGTTGACATTTCATCGAAGCTAAGTTATGAGTCAATAGCAACAGAAAAGATGAGTATATTCTGTCACATATCGTGACATCTGTCACCCAACAGCTCAACCCTTTGCATTTATATTTTCTTTAACCACCATTCAAATTAAAGTGCAATCAGAGCTGCGACCACAAAAAACACATGAACGTCAGCATGGACACTGTGGTCATTCCAGCAAATAGCCAGAGCCAAGTCTAACGTTGCTATTGGACCGGGTTAGTTGAGGGGTTGGGGGCATTAGCTAATGCTAACTAGCAAGCGTTAACTTAGCTAGCTTCTGGTTCTCGCTCACTTCCACTGCTCCTAATTTACCGTTTACAAGGCGAACATACATCTTGCATTTGAAATCTCTTCGGGGGCCTTTAACTGCACGCGCTGGCGTCGAGTAACGGCTCAAAGAGAGCAGAGAAGCGGCCCCCTCCCCTTTGTTGTCGAGGACAGTAATAAACTTCAGTTGGCCGTTGGCTCCGTCTCTTCAGCGCGCGGACGTCGGAGCCGAGTTCGGTTCTACAGCAATAAGTTTAGCCGCTGACATGTCCTTTTCCTCCGCTGACAGTTTAAGCGAAGCCTCACGCTCGTATGTTGATAATTAACTGGAGAAAACTACGTTAATAATGTCAAGTATCACTTATTTTTTCCCTCTGTAAAAAAAATCTGCCGAAAAAGCAACAGTCTGTTGCTAATCTCTGTGGAGTCGCAGTTACAGGATCCTGATGCTGCGTTCATGAGCTCCGCGGAAAATCTATCACTCTACAGAAAGAAAAGAAAAAACACAGTTTAATGTCTCGTGGCAAAACCACAGTCAGGTATAAAAACTGTGAAATAATTCCAACGTGGAGCACATAACCAAGGCAGTTATTGTAATAAATCGAGACAATTGGTTTGTAGTTTGTTAACAGTATAACAAGGATATTATATTCATTGAATTTGTTTATAAGTTATTTTACATTATTTATTATGTACATTTTTTTGCACCGGTTACTGATAACCTTGGGGTTTATTTTGTATTTATATGATGCAATACTGTACTACTAATATACCTAGTAGTATACAAAGTATCTATAATTGGCTCCACATTGCAGAACTACAACATTAGAATGGTCCTAAATGTATTTGTTAGTATTAAAAAGGAGTACCTTTACTTTTTATACTTTGAGTACACATGCTGATAATACGTTTGTACTTATACTTAAGTAACATTTTGAATTCATGACTTTTGTATCTGAGTAAAGGATCCTTCGACCAGTACTTCTGGTCATACTGTGGTAATTTTAGGTCAAATATTTACGACAGTACGCGAAGGCAGCACGTGTTCCATTCTCTGTGTAGTTACCGCCCCCTACCGATGGAAACTGTGAATGTATTTTCATAGCAGGCTCAATGAAAGATACTTGAATTAAATTACAAAAGCCACACTTAAAATACTCAATGGTTGCACTCACACAATGTCCGCTGAACCACATTAATTTCTTCCGCATTATTAAGCTGCTACATTACACTGAGCAGGAACAACAGACAACAGCGTCCCCTGGACGCATGCTCGAGTCCTGCATCACGCTGGGAATAAAAGCTCCATCATCCTCCTGCGATACGAGCATCGCTTTGGTGGCGATAGGGCATCCTCCCAACCCTTCGACACCCATGACTACCGACTAGGGTCGCTTATTAACGGACAAACAGGGGGATATAAGGACAGTATTATGGCGAAACACCGTAAAGAAAGAGACAGCTGGGGTGAGTGTATGTACAATATTTGATATTTCACGCTTTCCTTGACGCACATACATGTTTGTCTTATTCCTGTCGGGGCGAGGGTGTAAGCAATGCAGCCAATTAGATGTTTATTCCGGACTCCATCATGAAGGGCTTGTTATTGTTCCGACAATATTGTGACCTGTGTGTGTTTATTTTGTTCCCGATACGATCTAATATTACTGCTGGTGAGAAATATACGTTTTGTCCTATTTGTCACTGCATCGATGTCGGTCAATCAAGCATAAGCGAACATACATATGCACCATTAAATCCTGTGGTGAAAAAAAGCGTTTTCGCTAATCAGCATACAGGAAATATTCTGTCGGGGCGGTCCAGGCCCGGAAAAGACCTGAAAATAACCTTCTAATTTTAGTGTGTTTGTCACACTGAGCCTCATGTGATGCTCTGTGAGGCATCTGGCATCAAATTATGTAATATTGCATCAGTGCATATATTTTCACCATTATCACCATCCTCTTTATACTAATCATTACTGCTATCATATCTCCACCAGCATCCTAATTGCCTGAGATCCCTCCATGGCTCATGTTAACTCTAAATACAGGCCTGCAAGGGGCGAGAAAAGGGACTTCATGACTGTTTTAGGGGAAACGCCGCTGTTTGTCATTGGATAGTTTATCTGGTTTGACCCACTTTAAGCAGACAGTGCTTCTTACGCCTTCGGTTTGTTTCAAGAGCAGCGGCAACAAGATCGGGTTAACCAGGCAACGGCTCGTGCCGGGCCCGAGTGAGGCCTTTGCAGGAGATGTGAAGTCAAACTGACAGTCTTCCTCAGGTCTTGGCTGATTCTTCCTTAAATTATTCACCGTGCATTCTTGGCACCCTGCATTAATCTTTAAGCATGCTCTCAAATTTTGTCTGCTACTCCTTAATCTTTCACAGTGCCCTTGTAAGACTTATAGGCATGTTTAATTTTCAATTACATCCTCGAAATGAACATCACAGCCACACAGATTGCACTGAGTGACTTGTGTGTGGATTTTATTCTTTTTTTTTAATTTTACATCAGTAATCCTTTCGTACATGGTCAGACACAGGCTTGTTGTAGCATAAAGTATACATTACATGAATGGGATCTGGAGGGCCAAATCTGTGCATCAGGACGGTCGTGCAGCTTACACACTCTACGTGAGGCAGCAGAGATTGGAAACACACTGAGTCACTGCCGGGAAAGCGCCAGAAACAGCTCTCAATGCACATGATCTCATTTGAGTCCAACAGATGGGATGCACAGCATGGCACGATTCATTATTAGTATTATTACCAAGCTGGCAGGCGATGCTATCGATCCGGAGCTAACAGGAAGGAATAATGGACTCAACTTTCCTGTTTCCTCGCCTTAATGGACCACTAATTTTGCTTCTCACCACTGTGAATAAGTTCTGGCTGATCACTCGCTCATATAATAACATTTATTTGACTCGACAGAGCTTACAACAAGTAATTATGTGAGACAAAATTGCAGCAACATTATCATTTCCTTCCATGCAACCATATTCAACGATGAAGATATGTTTAGTTCAGGTTCATGTTTCCCTCTTATAGGGTCCTTGTTGTGCAGTACTTCATTATTGGACCCCCCTCCCCTCTGTCTCGTCCTCCAGGGTCCCTCAGTGACAAAAATGTCTACGACTGGAGCTCAGAGGAGGAGGAGCCGGATGGACGAGCCCGGCCCATACAGGTGCTGCTGGTCAAAGACGACCACACCTTCGAGCTGGACGAGGTGGCGCTGAGCCGCATCCTGCTGGCGGAGGAGGTCCGAGACCGAGAGGTGGTGGCCATCTCTGTGGCCGGAGCTTTCCGCAAGGGCAAGTCCTTCCTCATGGACTTCATGCTGCGTTACATGTACAAACACGTAAGTGTCAGCTGACGGAGCTGAGCCTTTGATTGTGGATTCTCATTTGTGTTGTCTGCAGTTAAAAAGGAAGAATTAAAAAGTAGAAGAGGAGGTTTGACTTTTGCATTTTGGGCTTTGAGCAACAGCAGAACCTCTAAAATGACTTACTTTCTATAGTTGGTTTGTCTTGAGTTTTAAGAAAACTTTCTAATTTTTATGAAAAATGATTTAAAAAAAAAATTTACATTAATTCTTCTCTCAAAGCAATTCACTCTTGTCAGCTTGAAAAATCTCTGGGATTTGGCTATTTTGTGGATACTGACCAAAAAATCCTACACTTCAATAAAAACAATATTGAAACCATTCACCTCTCACTTCTGATCCCACTGCTCAGGCATCTGAAGACTGGCTCGGAGACGCCGCCGAGCCTCTGACCGGCTTCTCCTGGAGGGGGGGCTCCGAGAGGGAGACCACCGGGATCCAGATCTGGAGTGAGGTCTTCCTGGTGGACAAGCCAGACGGAAGAAAGGTGAAGTCCTGTGCCTTCATACAAGTTGATTATTATAATACAACAAGGTGTTATGAGACTTAATTTAATGTGACTTTATTAACCCTTTTCAGTTTTTTTACACAACCTTTTTAGAAAAGGCAACAGGTCGGCTTCTAATTTTGATATAAGACACATTCCCACTGAAAGCTGCCCAGTGGAACCGCTCTTGAAATAAGACATTTTTGACTCCTGCATCGGCCAAACGTCTCCCACCTTTGACCTGCATAGGCAGGAAAAGCCAGAGTGCTAATGGTTGCTTTAAATTGCTTCATAATTTATTGTAATTGTATTTAAACAGAGTAGGTTTGGTCTTTTCTCCATTTTAATTTCCATTCAAACCCACACCGACCAGCTGGCTCCTCACTCCCTTTTCTTCCTTCCACTTAAGGACTTCCAGAAGCTCCTCTAATCCCTCACACGCTCTTTTACAACTCACTTTCCTCTGCAGACTATATCTTACCGCTCAGGTCCTTGTTTCCTCTCTCAGGTGGCCGTATTGTTGATGGACACACAGGGCACGTTCGACAGCCAGTCCACGCTGAGGGATTCAGCCACTGTGTTTGCACTGAGCACCATGATCAGCTCCATGCAGGTACACCTCCACCCGTCTCGCCCGCTCTGCTTCAGTAAGGACTGTGCATGTGTGTGTGAATAGATGAAGGCAGGTTTGTTTATTTAGCCAAGCTAGCAGCGTGGTTCTCGCAGCGATTGGTCTGAAGACCAAATCTCTCTCCGTCTCTTATAAGACAAAAGGTTCGACAATCATTCATGTTTACCAGACAGTGAATCTAAATGTCACCACGAGGCTGACATGTGTTGCTTTGAGTGAAATGTCTCAACAACTATTTGATGAATTTCCATGGAATTAGGGACCAGTGCTGCACAGTTAATCAACATTTCTCAAATCACAAGTCTCAAATCACAGAAGGCACAATATTTACACAATACACAATATTATTTTAGACTTTAGAAAACATATTTGTTTGGTACAGATCTCTGCAAGAATCACACCATAGTCATTCTAATGTTTCGCAATAAAAATTTGAAAAATTGTGTAAAAATGACTTGCTTATTTTAGCAAATCATATGACAATTGCAATATCAGTCAAAATATACTCAATTAGACATGTTTTTGTACACACATGTATTCCTCCTTTTAGGATGCTTTGTTGAGCCCTTTATTTTTATATGAATTCTCTTTTTCAGGTTTACAACATCTCACAGAATGTACAAGAGGACGACCTTCAGCACTTGCAGGTAACAAGTGAGAGCGTGCATATTTCAAACCTATAACCAGGCAGATATGATGCATACTAATATTTCTCTCGGTGCCTTTTCTAACTGCCGAAACATAAACCTGTGAAAGAAAAACCCTTGAACCCAGGTCCTGAAGGAATGTGCTCCCACATAATCTATTAAGCATCCCAGTGCTCCAAATATTCCTGTTCATCTTTTATAAAAAATAAAAAAGTCTACAATTCACACCCTCACTCATTTTGTATTATCTGCCTTTTTTTCCAGCTTTTCACTGAGTACGGCAGACTAGCTATGGAGGAGACGTTCCTCAAACCATTCCAGGTAACGTCAACTTTACAGCAGTCAGGAAATTACTTTTACAAATTATTATTGTAAATATGAGATTGAGTTTGGTTATGTAAGAAAATGTAATGACTGAGATGACAACTGAAAAGGATTTGAAAGTGAACAACCGTTGGCCCCTATAATTAATTATTTTAATATACTGTTTAAGTATAATGTACAGTGCAAGATATCGCTGACAAGAGTTACTTTCTTATCTCCTAGTCCATGATTTTCCTCGTCCGAGACTGGAGCTTTCCATACGAGTTTCCCTACGGACAAGAAGGAGGCATGAAGTTCCTTGAGAAGAGACTGAAGGTCAGTTGTGACTGATCTCGTGCCGTTTGACACAAACTAACGCACGTCCGAAACCTGACGCGCACGCTCGTGTTTTATGGCACAGATCTCCGAGAACCAGCACGAGGAGCTGCAGAACGTGCGTAAACACATCCACTCCTGCTTCACCAACATCTCCTGTTTCCTGATGCCTCACCCCGGCCTCAAAGTGGCCACCAACCCAAACTTTGATGGAAGGATTATAGGTACGTGTGCAACGCGTGACTGTTTCGTTCAGTGTTCTCGTCAAACGTTTGAGCGATACATGCGGCATTGAAACGTGTGCAAGTCACACGGTAGCTAAACATGAACCGCATCAAATGTTTCTAGTCGCAGTAGGAATAGCAATCGCTTTGATTCACAGTGAAATTAAATATTTGAGCGGATGAATTCTGTAGATGATCCTCTGACTTTTCCACCAGCACCAACATGAGGTTGACAAAATGTAGGTTTTTTTTTTTGTGTCTTGGAAGGATTGCAGAGATAGTTGGCACATACATTCAAGTTCCTCTTCAAATCAAATGTATTACATTGAATTTTCCCCATGATTTCTCATCTCTTAGGTCTACATTTTAAATTGTTAACTATCTTGGTTTATGACTATATTCTTGTAAAAACTAAAGACATTACTAAGCTGTATTTGGTGTATAGTGCTAATTTGCAATTTTAACATGCTAGCACACAAATAAATTACATAAATTAAGCAAACATATTTAGAATACTACTTTCTAAAATTGTATTTGATAAATTGAGTCAGAGCCTGAGGCAGCAGGTGGTGCACTGCAGTTTTTCAGAAACAGTGCTCTGGGAGAAAAGAGCTGTTTGCTGCTCTGAATTGTTGACTCTTTCCCACTTATTTCCTGGACTACCACACAGGCCGCCGGAGAGTGAATATAACAGAGCAAACAATGTAGAATTTCAGCACATACACGCTGAACTCTCTCTCCTTTCCCATCTAGAGATTGACGGCGAGTTCATAAACAACCTGAAGGTGCTGGTCCCGTGGCTTCTCAGTCCTAGTAACATCGACGTGAAGGAGATCAACGGCAGCAAAATCACCTGCAGAGGCCTGGTGGAGTACTTCAAGGTGTGAAACCAAACCTGCACTTCCTTTTGAATATTGCTTTTACCATTATAATAAAATATATATAATAAAAACTTTCAATCAGGTGGTGCTATACCTGTTCACTGAACATAATGTCATATTTACTTTTATTTCCTATATCAGTAACTATTAAAATTAACATTTTTGTAAATCCAAACTTATTTATTTTACTTAATTCCACCAGTTCTGTTACATTTAATGCTTTTTTTTGTCATTTATTTCAGGCATACATCAAAATTTACCAAGGTGAGGAGCTTCCACATCCAAAGTCCATGCTGCAGGTACATTTCCTCTATCGTCTTAAAGGGCCAGTATGTCGGCTCATTTAGCAGAACTATGTAACATTAGTGTATAAACACTTGAAACTATGAATAGTTTTGTTCTTGTTAGCTTAGATTTCCTCATAGGGAGCGGTTCCTCTTCACAGAGTCCGCCACGTTTCTACAGTAGCCCAGAAGGGACAAATCAAACACTGGCACTGGAGAGCTTTTCACATTTTTACAATATCTGAATGCCACCGTGGTTCTCGTCAAACTGCGTTAACGTGAGCAGCACAGTAAAAAAACGTAGTACATCCATCGCACAACTTCCATTGCCACGAAATCCTACACACTGTCCCTAATATTTAATAATTTTGTCTCAATACACTTTAAAGTTGCTGTTTATCTTGGTATATATAGTATTGAGTGCCTATTATTTTATTTCCATGCTTCGTTTATATATATGTATAATGTATTTAGTATTATATTTGAGTTTTTTAAGTGTGTGACATGTTTCCCTGCGTGGGATCAATAAAGTTAATCTTGTCTTATTTGATCTTAAAATAAATGATCACTATATTCTCATCTGCTTCCTCTCAGGCCACAGCAGAGGCGAACAATTTGGCCGCAGTAGCAGCCGCGAAGGATCTGTACAACAAGAAAATGGAAGAGGTGGGTGAAGACAGGATTTCCTATTGGATCCCAAACTGTCTAAAGCATCCTCATTGAACACCATTCTGGTCCCCAGGTCTGCGGGGGGGACCGGCCCTTCCTGGCCCCCAGTGAGCTGCAGGCCCGACACGGCGCCATCAGGGAGGAGGCCCTGCAGGTGTTCCGGGGCGTGAAGAAGATGGGCGGCGAGGAGTTCAGCCGCCGCTACCTGCAGCAGCTGGAGGGAGAAGTCGACGAGGTGTTTGTCCAGTACATCAAGCACAATGACTCCAAGAACATTTTCCACGCGGCGCGGACGCCGGCCACCCTGTTCGTGGTCATCTTTGTCATGTACGTGGCCGCGGGCATCACAGGCTTTGTGGGCGTGGACGTCATCGCCAGCCTGTGTAACATGATCCTGGGTCTGGCGCTGATCACTCTCTGCACCTGGGCCTACATCCGCTACTCCGGGGAGTACCGAGAACTCGGCGCCGTCATCGACCAGGTGGCCGGTGCATTGTGGGACCAGGTAATTTAACCTGTAATGAAGTTAGTAATGAATCTGTCTAACTTAATCAATATCTGAATCAATAGTCACTAAGTTCAAGGTCGCTTTATTAATAATGCAAAATCAGCAGCGGTCTTTGCACACAATACAGTATTTAAAAAACACTTGCTTTCAGGAGGTCCCTCAGATACAAAAACATGAAAATTGAATAAGAGACATTTACAGATATACAGTATGTTTGCACATCAAAATGTCACACTTAAAAAGCAATGAAGACGAAATATATGATTTAATATCAGATGCTGTGTAGACAATGGTTCAGGGTTTTGTAGTTCAGATTGAGATATTTAAAATCACTTTTTTGGGAGATAAAAAAACCCTGTTGATCTTAATTGGTCAAACATCTGGTCAGGAGTCCGGCTGCAAATAAAAAGTAATGCAGAGTTTCAAGTTGTCATAAAAGGAAACAATGAGTTTTGGATAAACGGCTGAAATTAATAATTATTTCCATTATTGCTGAATCTGTCCGGAAGAAATCTTGTTTATGGTTGATGGAAGAAATCCGATTTACTCATAATGGATGAAGAGGAATCAAATACTGTTAAATTGTAAATTGTCCGACTTGAAAATTAAATAATGGAGCCATCAATGTTTATAATTAAGTCAAGGATATTGTAAGGTCTTTTTTTTATCATTGTTTAGTCATCACAAGTCCAACTTTACTTATTCAGATGATTTGTTTTGTCCAACCAGGATTCTAAAACCCAAGAAAATACAGTTATAGAAGATTAAAATAAAAAGTAAATATTACATTTGAGAGACTCTGAACAGTGCAAGTTATTCTGAAAACAATCTTAAAGAATTAGTTTTATTTTAATTTGATACTCAACAATTAATTAACTATAAATACAAACCAGGAGACCCTAAATGCAGCAGAGACATACTGAATCATATTCATCAGTAAAATATATGATATGTTCAGACCAGCAGAGGGCAACAACCCCCTTCAAATCAATGGCAGAGACAATAAGGCCATAATGCATGTTATTGAACACGCTTTTATGTAACATATGCATGTCTGTGCTCACTTTGCTTTCTTTTTCTTTTTCATGCCTCTGCAGGGGAGCACAAATGAGGTAAGTGGAGCAATCAAAGTGGAGATATTTACAAAAACTAGCAAGAGCATGTTTGGGAGAGCGTCGCCATTCATTTAGATACTCAACTGTGTCCCTACGCGGACATGATCTTAAACAGACGGGAGTATCGGAGGCAGTGTTGTTGACATGGCAGCAGCAAAGCACATTTTAGACGGTTAAAGAAAAAATTGTTTAAGTGTTTGCTGTTTGCATTACATCGACGTCAGACTGACTTAAACTGACGGGGAACTGAAGGCGTTACCTACGCTCTCTGTAAGGCCACAAAACTGTAACTTCACATCGCAGAAGAGATGAACTGCTGTTCCTCTGCTGCCTTGATCAGTTCCCGTCGGTGAGCGCTGTCTGTGAAAATACTCTAAAAACAGTGCACACTTATGATATTGAGGTTTTTAGGTGGGCCTTTTATTTAAAGGGGGCTAAAATAGCCTACGTTTCTTCCATGCTGCCACCTCTGCCTGCGTCTCCAAACTCTCTGGAGGACACACTGACTTTGTACCTCGTCTCTGGCCCTGCAGGCTCTCTACAAGCTGTACAACGTAGCGGCCAATCACAGGCACCTGTACCACCACGCCTTCCCCGGCGGGCCTCGGGTGGAGGAGGTGCCGGAGGAGCAGGACAAGAAGAGAGACTGATGAGATAAGACCAGAGGACAGCAGGGACTTCCTGGTGATGGGCCGGAGGAGGAGGAGGGACTTCCTCACCCATCTGGCACTCTTTATTCTGTTATTGGCTGGTGCTGCCCACCAATACATCCACTACTTTTAAACCGAATAGGGGACTCTATAATGTTCATGTATAGGCAGAGTCAGAGCGTCTTGCAGGCGCCTGTCTGCAAGCGATGGATGACATGTATCCTTGTCGCTCACTTTCTGTGTGTGATCAAATATCACCTGTACAGATACTGCAGGCTCGGCATATCCAACCTCCAGTCAGCTGCCGATTTCAGTTCAGTTCGGTTTTTTTTTTTAATCTCCATCATTTGTCACCGACATTGATTCTCAAAAGTATAGCCAAATCTGTGAAATCCCCATTTGTGACAATTGTTCCGTTCTTTGACGTTTAGTGCTGTTTATAAGAAACAATATCTATGATCTGCGATGTTTGAAAGCCAAAATATGTACTGTATGTTAAATAATGAAGCGTTACAAGCATCATCAGCATGGTAAGTGGTTAATGTCTGTCATCTTTAAGCTCTTAGACCAGGTATACTTTGTAAAAAAAACACACAAAAAAGAAGAAGTTTTAATAGTTGTGACAAAGTGTTATTGTGCCATTATAACATGTACAAATGATTTCACATCTACTGCAGCCTACATGCAGACACTCAGCGGCACATTTATCAGTTGTATAGTTTGTTTTGGAGCTAGATTTCTGCATCAGGGAGTTCGTGCTGGTATTTACTTAAAAATAAAAACGCACCGGGGGTGGGAAGGACAGTTCAAAGTTTACACAACATAGCTGACATTTATCTCTCACTTTGTAGTCCGCTTGCAGTGTTGTAATTCCGCGGCGATCCTCTCTATCTGTGCGTTTGGTCTTTGAGGTCGAGGGGAAAGAGCGTGTTTGGTTTCCATTGTGATGTAGAGGTGGTGGGCGATAAAGCATTGTTGTGTTCCTCACTGAATGTTCGAGCAAATCCGAGGAATGTAGCTACTCTGTGGCCACTGAGGAATCAAACATGTTATTAGGCGGGGCGACAGGCCTGCTTTGAAAAAAAAAAAAACAGGTTCCTCATTCCACATCTCTTTCATCATCTTCACACACTTAAGCTGATTCCATCTGTGGAGAGCTGTTGCACAGCGAAAGAAGCCGGGTTTTGTTTTTGTTTCCCGTAAAACAGCTTGCATCTGTAAACAAAAGGCTCGTCACGGTGTTTGTTGGGCCCCGTAGACGGTTACCGTACTTCTGTACAACTGTTATTGTTTCTAGCTCGCTGAGTAACCCGGGATCACGTCTGCATCACATCCAGCTGCAGCACTGAAATGTTTCTGTTCATCCTTTCTGGTCACCACCAGCACAGGAACGCTGTCATGCATATTTAGCAAGTTTATACTGAGGTTTGACCTCAAGGGTTGGAAATTTAAAGGCACTGCAGCCGAGTGGCTTCTCGAGTCTTCCACAATGTATAATCAACATCAGTGAGGCCTTCACGCAGAGACCCACCGAAGTCCAGTTTAAGATTCGTGAGGTTATGAAATGCCATTTCTTCAGAAGAGTAGCATCGTCGTGTTGCGTTTACGATCTAAATGGTACAATTGAAGATTTTATCTGTTGACAAAATGTGATCACATGTTATTTTTGGGTTGAACTATTCGCCCCCATGGACATTTAGACCATCTCCGGATATCGTGGGAGCCTCAGTGCACTGAAAGGTCAAGATGAATCAACCTCTTCAAAGTCAACACTGCTAAGTTTCCACACACGCAGTTTCAAGGAAATAACTAATAAAGTTGGACCAAATTAATGAAATCCAGACGACTTATTTCTTTTAAATGTACTTGTGTCTGAGTTTTTTCTTTTTCAGCTTTACAATAGAAGTCCGAACATCGTTTAGAGGCTCAAAGTGAAAGCAAACGCACAGTAAGAGGCAACAACTGCACATTCAGAAGTAGACTTTATTGCTTATGTTCTGTATTTGCAATCCACAAAATCAGATATGTACAAAGTGATGACACCATTCTGGAGTGAAGTGATGGAGACCTTCTTGCATAGTGAAGGACTCATTGAAGAGCGGTTCTCACAAACATATTCCACTGTTGAACGATCAGAAACCCTTTTAGGACATTCAGAAATATTTGGCTTTGTATTCACCACCATAAACAAATCCCCATTAAACAATTGTGTTAAAAAAAAAAAAAAAATTCTTTTCAAACTGTGAAAGTAATTTCTACTACACAAAACCATCGGCATAAAAAACATTTCTGAGTATCTTAAAAACGGCTTAAGCTGATTGATCAAAAGAATTTGCTTCCAAGAACTTTCTTCCACAGAGACGTGTCAGTCCATAAAGATAAGGCATTATTACCAAGAAATATCCCAAAAGAACCGAACAAGGACAAGCTGAATTGCAATTGTTTGGCAACCTTGGTGTGTCTTGTAAAGTTCCAGTAGCTTATTTATGTTTCATTATACACACACACACATTATTCCTGACTTACAGTAATGCCAAGTTGCTCAAACCACTGCATCAAATGTTTTCCTTTATCCAAAAGAACGTCTGTAAATAAAGACGCGTTTCAAGTCAAAACTTAAATAGCTGTGAATGTTTTGGTGGATTGTCTTATTAAGGATATGTCATACAAAAATGAAATTAATGTAAAAGTGTGGTTTCAGTTTATGAAGGTATCAAAGTGAAGGAAATAAGTCATGAAGTATTTCATATAAAACCAAATTAGATTAAGCTGCCTGTCATTTTCCCCAACAGGAAATAATGACGGAGTAGCCGGTGTATTAAAATTGCTGCGTTTTGTTATATTTAATATAAAAAAGAAAAAAAAAAAAAAAGGCACACTCTCAGGATGTTTTTGAACAAATATCCGTAGTTTCTCAGACTCCCTCAGTCTTAAAAACAAAAATCCATACAGCAATTCAGTTCTCAGGGCAGTGGCTGTAAATGGCACCACAATTCGTCCCAGATGTTGCACATTATAGGTTATTCTTCTTCTTCATTGGAGTGTTTCTCAGTCACATGGTCATTCATAGATTGACTGTCACACGGGAGGGGGGCGGGGTGTGTGGGGGGGGAGGGGCGACTGGGCCCCTCGACAATGACTTCCTGGCTGATATATTTGGATCAAGCGAAGGCACAGATGTGTTTGGTAAAGAGGCAATTAAGAGTCAATCGTGATTTCAAAAGAAACCCTGACCGCTCCCAAACTGTGGCGACCTCAGAGAGGAGTGGCAGCTCGACGTCCCATGCACACACACACACACACGCGCACACACACACATCACATGTTCCCAATGAAGTTCTTGTTGGGCTGCTGGGCGTACCACTGCTGCCGCTGTTTGCGAGCCTCCACCTCCGACAGCAGCGCCTGCCGGTACGCCTCGTAGGATTTGACGATGTGTTCCAGCTCCTTCATGAAAAGCAGCTTCAGCATGCCCTGATACGTGTCCAGGTCTGCCAGCTGGAACAACTCCCACTTCAAGATGTGGTCATACCTGATGCAGAAGGGAAGATATTTATGCCACTTTAACAGGTACTTTGGGAAGTGTTGGACCACAAAGGCCCCCTATATTATGTGTACCTCTCACATTACAGCCCGACCGTTACTGGATTTATGAGGCTGAAGCTAATATTCATATTGTAAAAGAAAACCATGAAGCTATCATCTGCTGCTATAAATATTTTTAAATCCTTTTTGGTGTGATATTTTACAGTTGAAAAATAAACCTTTCAGCAAGCTAAGGACTGGTAACCTCAAACCTAGTTTCAGTTTGGCACATCTGTACAGCAATTTCTTGTTAAGTCATCCAAAGACTGGTAGCTCTGTTAGCTGTTAGCCAAACACGAGACTAGCCGCTGACAGACACAGGCGTGCACACTCACTCATTGAGGTGACATCGCTCGATCCTCCTGGCGAACATAATGACGTACTCACTTGAGAGGGGCCCGGGCGTACACCTGCAGCCAGTCTGGGATCTCTGCTGTGTGGTACGGGTTCGCCGGCACCAGCACCGGCTGGTTCCTCTCTGCAGGACGAGGCTGATAGGTCACAGGAGGCGGTAAAGGTGGAGGCTGATCATACCGAGGCACACTGGAACAGACAAGTTATATATCGTATTTACACCATATTTCATCTGTGTGAAACCAATTTAGTCCTCTTAAATAAGACTGTGCTGATAACCCAGGTCTGAAGAGCCACACAACATCTTTACACTCCGATGACGTACCTCGGAGCACAGGGGTGTCGATACTGCGCCCTCTTGTTGATGTGATCCACATAGTAGACCCCAAACTCAGCCGACTCCACCTTCTCCCAGCCCGGGGGGAGCCCTTCCCTCTCCAGAGGGTGGCTCCAGTGTGTAGTGTTCGTGTTGTGGTCAATGTAGTACTTCCTGCCGCGGATGGTCCAGTCAACGGTCCAGCCGCCCGGGAGGGGGATGTCCTCTCCCGTCAGACTGGAGAGGTTCCCCAGGGACT
This sequence comes from Cottus gobio, assembly GCA_023566465.1. Taxonomy (NCBI): domain Eukaryota; kingdom Metazoa; phylum Chordata; class Actinopteri; order Perciformes; family Cottidae; genus Cottus; species Cottus gobio. The sequence continues at coordinate 6,995,949 of CM042228.1, forward strand.
TGGCCTGTATTCGACCTATGCCTAAGGAAAACAAACATTTATTTGTTTTTTTAACCGAAAAAGGGAGAGATTTCTAACCAACAGCGCCGCTGGGAGGGAGAAAATATGTTGGGAAATTTCTTAAAAAAACAGCATGTATGCAATTTTAGGGAGAGGGATGTACAGCATTTAAAAAAGGTCATTCAAATGGAAACTGAACATTGATCGGGGGAAAGTGGAGGAATGCAATGATTCACTACTTAAAGCACGATGCATTTAAAGTACTGCAGTGATTGTGGGGTTCTTGATCTCTTTGACCCGGTTGCGACGGAGCGTCTTATTCTGGCCGACATCATTTGATGAATGGTGGGAAATGGGAGTTTTTGTTAGGTTTGGACAGGAAGGCAGAGATCTCTCTGGCCAAACATACGCGCTGGAGCTTTCACCGGAAGAGAAGAAACCACTGAACTCCCAAATGGTCTCAGTGAGCGCAGACAGCCGAGTGGGCTCATTCAACAGGGCCGCTACTTCAAATTGGTGAATAATGTCAGCGAGGAATGCCGAGCCGACAGCTGTGTGGATGAGCTGGACTGAGTGAGAGCTATCGTGGCTCACAACCCAAATGAGCTCGAAAGGGTTGAAAACTCAGCAGAATGTGCGGCAAAGGAAGTATCTGAGCAAAATGGCGGCTACAATCTGATAAATTCTGCACGAGAGTGACAGCAGCAGAGCTAGAGCTCTTTGCCAGCTGCTGAGTGAAGGGACGGAATGTGCGAGCGCTCCGCAGAAATGCACTCCTCCTCCTCCTCCTCCTCCTCATCATCTCTGCCCTTTTCCTCAGAAAAATGGCCGAGCGCCACACTCACTCCAGACCTACAGCTTCATGCATCACAGGAATTTCACTGAATACAGTCGCGACTAGACGGATTTTACAACTGGCGATGGGGAGGTTTTACTAAAGAAATGAAGTACTCAAATAGTCAGTGATCAACAAAAGTATGACTCACCAACCACGTATTTTAACAATACAATATTAGTGGTTTTCCCCTAAAATATAAACAGACTTTTCTTCTTTTAAAAACAGGATCAGATCAGTGTGAAATCCACCACATTTAATGTTTCCCTGCATCCAGCAGTTGAAGTTTTTCCCTGCAGTGTCCCAAAACACGATGAGCACATTGTGAAAAAAGGCTTCCAGTAATGGAAAGTAAAAGGAAAATGTGGGAGACGATACAAATGAGATGATCATGTTTCATGACTGCTCATGATGGTCTTGAGTGATCAACGATAAAAGAACAAATGGTAAAACTATGTGTTATAAAACTGGTGTGCACCCTTCCTTATTCAAAATAAACACAAGTAATTAGACAGAGATTCTAAATTAATATTAAAAGTATCATTTCAAACTGCATCTTATTTCCTTCTGTGTAAATTTGAGTTTTTACAGTACAAAATGAAGCCATTTCTGTTTTTTTTAAGCTAATTGTAGATGACTTGTTCAAAACAACTCTGCATACTACTCAGTGCATTGTGCGATAACCGTGCATGAGCAGTTTAACTGTACATGAAACAGAACTGACGTACACAGGTGATTCATAGAAGTGAGCAGTCCGCAGCTGAGACGTTTGACTCGGGGCGCTCTGCAAATTGCTAGTTTGTTGGCAGCAGGATTCAGCAAACAGAGGTGAAAAATGCAGAGCCCCTAAAGCTTGTTTAACTTCCCTCCAAACAAGGCCCTGTGATATGCGATAGGCGGGCCTGACATAATACTAAACCATACACACGACGCTGACAAGGCAGCCACATAATAAAAGGGTTCTCTATCGTTTGGAGTGGGTTGGAAAACTCCTGCGACGCCATAAACATTTAATCTTGTGGAAATTGCACACTTACATCATACTAATGTTTACAAAGTAGAGGAGCAATTTTAAAATATTCAATCCCTCAGGAAAATTTAATAAAATTGCTCTTTTGAGCTCTTTAGTAACAGGCGACGGCTTGCCTTCTTCTCCCCGGTGGCCTTCGTATCGTCCAAAACCAATGCATGACGCTTTGACATTTCAAAACAACCATACATAAAGGACAGCTACTAACATCATCTTGGGACCCTTAAGTAATGTTTCCCCCAACAGACATATCTGAAACACTGTAGACTTTTGCTGTTGTGACTTCACTCATCCACAAAAATGAATGAATTTGCAGAATAAAGCCACGATGACTGCCTGCCATGAACTTTCCATAACCGCATGCTCAAAAGCGTGCATGCTGGCAATTTCCTCGTCACTGCTTCTTGTTTACTTTCCTACGAACAGGAACTATCGAAACAAATACTGTAGAAAGTGAGTGGCGAAAAAACGTGTCATGTTTACCTGAAGGAGGTCTGCTTGGAGCTGGGGGAGTGTGTTGTCGTGGAACTCTTTGGAAGTTGTGTTCATTGTGCTCATAGTATCTATAATCCTCAGGAAAGCGGTCTGGGATCCTCATGGGCTGACGCTGCTGCTGCTGCTGCTGCTGCTGATGGTGCTGATGCTGATGCTGCTGCTGCTGCTGTTGCTGTTGCTGTTGTTGCTGTTGCTGTTGCTGTTGCTGTTGCTGCTGCTGTTGCTGCTGTTGTTGTTGCTGTTGCTGCTGTTGCTGCTGTTGTTGTTGCTGTTGCTGCTGATGGTGGTGGTGGTGCTGCTGCTGCTGCTGCTGCTGCTGCTGGTTGTCATAGTAAGGTTCAGGGGGGTAGTAATACCGGGCAGCGTCTCCATTCTCAGACATGGGGCTCACGTCTGTGAGAAAAGACTGTGCGGAGCCTCCGTATTCGTGAGGCAGGTCTCCCAGGCTGCGAGGCAGGTACGGAGGTGCAGACATTCGGTGGCTGTCCCTGCGGGCGACCTCGTGGGGAGACCTCTGCACGGGGGCGCGCAGAAAACTCTTGTTGCGGGACACAACAGGCTCCCGGGTGGGTGGCACAGGGTAGGAAGAGGGCCCCATATCTGGCAGAGGGACCTCTGTGCGTCTGGGAATAGTGGGTCCATGACGGATGAATGATGGCATAAGATCTGTAAACAAGGCAAGAGCATCCGTCAATATCAGTCAACACAGTAATTCAATAATTTGTTTGCGTACTGTTTGAGGATGTTTGCAACACACATCTTTGCTCCACGACACTACAGCTACTTGAGAACATACTAAATAAACAATCATGTAAGAGAATATAATTTATTGTCAAAGTGTAAATTGAACCCAACAGTACGAACTGTAGAAGGAGGCAAAATAAGCTCCACCTTGAACAACGATATTACAACTTTTCTTACACTTTACTGAATAAATAATAAAACACATTACAGGGACAGAGGCCATTCTGTCTCCATGAGTATTATTACTTCATAATAAAGGTGACTTTCATACATTTTGTTGCTTTTAAATATTTAAATGCAGACAGAATTTCTACTTAAAGTAGATGTTTATACTCGTTTCAGACCTGATAATAAAGTACAAAGTATTAATACTAATAGGTCAGCCATGCCAATTGGGGGAATAGTTTCTTTAATAACAGACTCTTTAACACCAATGAACAAAGTCAACAACTTAAATTCATTGAGTACAAATGGACAAATATAAGCAACACATCTGACTCGGAAATAGCCATAAATAAAGGAAATAAAAAGTAAACTCTCTGGACACGAGTAGCTTCGTGTTGTCCAAACTTCCCCCTGACAGCTGACGTCCATGGAGCTGGGTGATGCTTTAGCTCCGCCGGCTAACACTCAGCCCATCAGGTTAGCGTTAGTTAAGTTGGTTTACGGCACACAAACACAGTCGGTTTACGGGATAACGAGCCGCGACACCGTGTTTACACACAAACACCTTCTGCGTTTCATTTAACTCGCGCGTTTATTGGCATTAACGTTTGTTGTGATTAGCTCGCAGCTAGCCGCTAGCAGGCTAGCTGCGAGCTAGCTGGCGTGAACTCACTTCTCAGGAGCGGCGACGTTTCCTTCTTCACATACTTCCCCTGGACCTCGGCTGGTTTCGACGCTTCTTTTTTACTTTTCTTTCGCGAGAGCATAACTCAAGGCTCCGGGGTGAGGGGGTGGGGGGTGGGGAGGGGGACCGGGGACCGGGCACCGGGCACGGGGACGTCAACGTGAACCGTCCCGTTCCGTTTGCGAGGCGCGGAGAGGGAGCATTTAAAAAAAAAAAAAAAAGCTTTTCGGTGAAGCTTTTAGCAGCAAGTTAGCCAGCTAACTTGAGCTTCCTTTGGGTGTCGTGCTTCCTCCGGGGGTCCCGTTCGGCTTTGAGCAGCGGTCCACTCCCTCCGCGCCTCGTCCTCACCGTGCGGTCCTGCCCACATTCATCCCGACTCACGCAGGCAGTCACGACGTGATCGTGGGCTTCGGCTTTGAGCTGAGAACCGGAGGTCCAGCCTTTGAAGACAGCGAGGGGTGGAAACAAATGGGACATTATAATGTTTCTTCCCTCTGAGCAGCTGATTGTAAACTGAGAAAAATATTCTAATGAGCTAACGTTAGAAGCTTTATTTGATCATAAATTTAGCATTAAATTATGCCTGGTACATTTGTAAAAAAGAAAAAAGAAAAAGTATACAACGATGCTTTGTATTCCAGATACTTCTACAAAAATAATGTGATGCATAAATAAATAAAAAGTTATTTTTAAAGAGGACAATGCTTTAATAATACAATAAATAAGTGTACAAGTATGCTTTGTATTCCAGATACCTCTACAAAAATAATGTATTGCATAAATAAAATAAATGCTATTTTTAAAGGAGAGGACAATGCTCTAAACAATAAAAAAATAAAATAAATAGGTATACAATTATGTATAGCTATGTATTCCAGATACCTCTACAAAAATAAATAAATAAAAGAATACAAATAATTGTATAGAACAATAATTGTGCTGTTAAGGTTCGTTACATTAAATTGACTCTATGAGCAAAAGTGGAACATCTATTCAAAGTGGCAATACAATATAGTAAGTAAAAATGCCTATATTAGAAACAGGATTTAATAAAAGTATCAAAAGCAAAAAGTACACACTTTGCGGAATGGTCTGTGTCAGTAATGTATACATATATTTACATAATGTTTGTTAATGTATTTATATTTAAACAGAACTTAAACTCTAGTCTAGATGATGCAAAGATCAGTATATGTATCCAAAATGTGTGTAAAAACACATGAATGTAATATAGTATAAAGTAAACAAGTATTAAAAATGGTAATAATACCACACTAAGTAGATAAATATTGTTAACAATGTAATAAAATCAAAAATGCACAACTTGCATATTGGACCCCGTCAATAAATACATTAACGTCATTGTTCCTGCAATTACATGGAAGAATTTTAACGTTGTAGATTGTGTTGGAGTAGGGTATCATATTTTATACAAAATATGAATGTAAAATAATAAACTGTTCAGTAGATGAAAAGTTATTTAGTAATGTACAAGTGCCTTAAAATGGCACCCTATACAGTACTAGTAAAACACACTGAGACGATAATCTCCAAACAGCACACACAAGGAAATAATCCACTAAGAAATAAAATCAGACATGATCCATGTATTTTATTTATACCTGGAACACAAAACATGACCCTGTTTTCAGCTCTGGTGCTTATAGGCTTCATTATAAAGACACTTTATTTGAATATAAAACATTCATAATGGCACAGCTCATAGAACACTTTACATATTGCAACAGTTAATAGTCTTTTAATAAAATGCATTTAAATAGCCAGTGTGGCCACATGACATCACCTCTTGTGACATCACATGAAAACAAACACTCTGAAAAGGTTATCTTATGTTCTGTACACATGATTTTACCCGCGGCAGGTTTGGTTGTTCTTTACATAAAGGCTTGTGAAGCAAAGGAGAGACAGATTAACATAATTGATCTCTACCGACAACATAAGACAAAAGAACCCTTTATATTAAAAAAAAGTGCACTTTATCATTTTTCTTTTTCTCAAAAGAGAAATAGTGTCGTAGTAAAATATTTACTCATTTACTGATAACGGCTACTGCTTCAAAAGGTATTATAAAATGATAAATTACTGTAAAATATCCTGTTTTCTTTAGTCTTACTTCACACTTTAGTCTTACAAGAACTTTGGTTCTCCATAGGTCCAACACAACATGAACTTCGAACAAAACAAAAACAAAAGATAATGCATATTTAAACAGTACAATTGTAGGCTTAAAAGAGATAAAACATGCCACACAAATACCTTTTTCTTGTGCATTTCAATGCATCGATTGCACAAGAGTTCAAGCAGTGTCACGCATATTTAAAAAGTTGTGTGGGTCAATAAACAGTGCACCGTTTGGTTGACTTGCAGGCGGTTTAGGAGATGCATCATGTGCATTTATAGTGGTACGGTAGTGACGGCAGCGGCGAGGGGTTTAGGTCACGCACGATCTTGTTCAGGCTGGAGATCTTCTCCTCCAGCAGGTAGTTCTTCTTCTCTGTGATTTTCTGCCGCTGCTCGGTTCTCTCCAGAACTTTCAGCAGCTCGGTGTTCTCCTCATACAGATCTTTGATCAGCACGTCCGCTTTGCCATTCTTGTGCAGCTAGAACGGTGCAGAGAAAGTACACGATAAGGGCTTTGATTATTCCTCAACTGGTCTCATTTGATGGAGGCTACGAGAGCCAGAAGGAAAAGCTGCCTGGCCACTGACAGTGCAAGTCAGCCCATGTGTGTCAGAGAAACTCAAAAGGCCAAAGATGATTACCCCAATGATTTAAAAACATACATGTTTTTTTCCCCTCTCAGTAGATACAGTATATTGTCCGAAAACCTTTATTAACCACATTCAAAGTATGTTTTTAAGACTATGGAGGAGAATGTCCTAACAGAAAGCCACAAAACAGCTTTCTTAGCTGCAAAATATTGTTTTGCTTTATGATTTTATCATAAAATGAAGTCTAGTTTGGATGTTCCACATTTTCAATTTTACTTCCTCTTTTAAGGAAGTCCTTTTTGATTTTTTAACAGCCTTATTTGTGAGGAAAGTATGTTTTGAATCAAACGTTTATGTGGCAGTTGTTTCAGATGTCTTCGGTGTTTTAACATTTTATTGTGACATTTATTATGATTCTGATCTTTTTGAACTAACCTGGTCTTTCAGCTGAGCAACCTTCTCTCTGAGCAGCAGCTTGACGTTACGCAGCGACAGTTCAATTTCCCTCATACGCTCCTCCATATTCCTCATCTTCCTCTCCCTCTCATCCTGGTGGGAAGACAGTGATGGATGTAAACAAATGGCTGCAAACGTGATGAAGAAATTTGAATTTTCTTCTCTGAGCCGATGTAAACTGAGAAAAATCAAACGACGTGCAGACCACATTCTAATGAGCTAGAAGCTTTATTTTAATTTAAATTCAGCATTAAATGATGTCTGGTACATTTCTAAAAAAGAGAGGATAATGCACTAACAAAATAAATAAAGTATAAATAGGTATAAAATGATGCCATGTATTCCAGATACCTCTACAAAAATAAATAATGCATAAATAAAATAAATGTTAACAGGATTCCTATTAAAATAAATAACAAAAAAAAGAATACATTTGAGTCTATACATGGTGCAAAAAAAGGAAGACTCACTAAATGAATCAAAACAGATATGAAATGAATTGATCATTACTGGAGACAATGATTTGGTTTACAACAATAAACACCAGAAAAACATTCAAAGTTGTTGTTGACGCGTTTGAAAAGTCCTCGTTTCAGGAAAAAAAAGAAAAAACATAACCCAGAAATATGTGATTCACTTTGGTTGTGCAGCAGCAGCAACAGAAACAGCAACACACACATACACACACAAAACGCAACGTAAAACAGGTAGCTTGAAGAAACATTGAACTATAGAGTCAAATAAGAAATACAGTCATAAACATCAAAAGACAGAACTGTCATTAAGAAATCTCACACTGGACGCAGACAGTAACACTGACAATTACACGTCTCTTGATTGTTGGAAAAGGCTCAGAAGGATGTCAGGCACTAATCTGACCTCAACGTAACACTCCTCGATGATCATAAGGCAAGATTCAGCCCCTGAGGATGCACGCGTCCCGTCTCAGACAATGATAAATGGAACACGTGCACAGCAGAACATTCCCAGAAAACACACCCTGCGTTAAAAAGATTCCCTGGTTTAAAACTACAAAATGGTTTTAATGCACAAAAGGATCGGACCCTTATAAAAAGTCAAATTCGGTCAACAAACAGTGTTTGTAGGTTACATTGGATATGGCATTTCTGACAAACTTTAAAAATGTCATTTCTTTTATCAAAATCCCATTGGGAAAAGAATCTCAGGAGCTTTTTCTGCGTTTCCCCGCCACCTAGCAGCGAGGAAACACAATTACACATTCAAGCCTTTTCAACATCCGTTCACAAACTCCTACAAGGATGCGGAAAGGACGGCATCGGGCGGCGCGGTCAGATTTCGGTTCCAGACATAGCGGAGGAAGAGGAGCGGGGCGGAGAAAAGAGGAGGAGTCTCGGAGGGGAACAGACATGCGAAAGTGAAGAGCAGGGAAAGAGGCCGGTGTTAGAGTCCACCGATCCGCCGGTAGCTGTCTGCGTGAGCCGCCCGCTGCTCCGGCATCGGCCCCTGGAGAGAAAAGGCAGGAACACTTCACCACAGCTCGCTCCTCTACGCCCAGAAGCCTACGCGGGCCTGGTCTGCTTCACGTGTGGACATATGTGACCAATATTACATAAATAAATAAGAGATAAACCCACAAAATATAAGCATAACATTGTGGAATAACCAAATTAAACTGCCATTTCTTTAATGAGCAGATTTCATTTCATGGTTATATTACATGTTATATTATACCATCAATCATATTTATTTATCCAATACTGACTGCTTTTTGGTCTCTACAGTTACAAATGTCTCCCATATTTACTCCAGCCAGTAACTCACAAAGAGGCGAGTAAACTATGATCATCATAAAACCATCACGAACATAAACATCAGATATAACAGTTGTGTATACCATACATCTACAATATCGTTAAAGGGCCACTGCACTAAATTATAACGTCTTCTGTTGCTTATTTATGACAAAGCGTACGGTACAAACTGGACGATGAGAGAATTGGGGGCTGCTAAAAGAAAATAATCAATTGCATTATGGGAAATGCGTACAATACATACAATAGACTAAAAGTCAAGAAATTCTGGGCACCTCAGTTTTTACCGCTCTTTAAAAAGTAGAAGTTAGAATGTGAGTCCTCCAACTTTATGGAAGCATAATAATAATTTCCTGCAGTATCCCTTTAAAGTACATGCCGGCTTAGAAAATGGTTTTTATTTTCACAAATTCTCTAAAACGTTTCTGACCTGACTTTTTCTAATACGTTATAAGAATAGTAACTGTCTGTTATCTGTGCATATGACAATACAAATATCTTGAATATTTGTATATTTGTGAGGCAGCGTTGAACATGTATATGAAATTTGTATGAGGCAATATATTGTGCCGATAATATATACTGTATGATAATGAGAATAATCCCATGAGGTTATGTATATAACCAGATATCACAATGAAACTAATAAACTGAAATGAATCTTAACATCATAAATGTATAGTATACACATATATTATAGTAGATGGGAACTACTTTTCCGGCCACGACATTCGTGGGAGCCTGCCGATAACTAGAAGTGTCATGCTGCAGATACAAATGTCAACAAAAAGTCAGAAGCTAATAAAACACACTATTGGACAACGTTCATCACAGATCAACTGGAAGAAGCTACATCCATCCGGTTGGGCTGAGGTGAAGGTTTATGCAATGTGACAAATGGAAAAACAGCCACCGGGACCACACCCAGATGATCACACCACTGCAGCTACCGGAGGCCCCGGGAGGGAAACTAAATAAAGACGGTGAGTACAGATACACTCGGGAACCACAGATTAAACACCAAACCCAAAAAGTAAACACGACACACACACACGACATCAGGAGGTGAAGACAGACGGGTTGACGTGGATCCGTGACAAACATCCAAACAAGGAGCGACGCAAACTCATCACTCAAACAAAAAGGAAATGGAAAACAACAAACAAATGACACTCAGCTCAGGTGAAACGACACTTCAAAAGCAATTAATTATTAATAATCGCTTTGTACTCGATGCTGAGCATTTTAGTGAGGTATCAATCCACACCTGAATTGAGTGATTTATTTGAGTGGGCACACGTTCTATACACCACAGTGAGATACTATAGGTGTGTTTACATGTAACTCCCATTACATCCCAAAACAGTTCCAACATGAGATGTAGTTCCCATCTTGGAGCTATTAATGATGAATTTATGATAATAGCAACAACAGATGGCTGTAATGTGACAAAAACAAGAATGCTGACAGTGAAAGAAAATGGTAGGAGACGAATGTAAAACCAAACCGTGCAATGATAAATATCACGAAACCTTCAGGTACTAACGTGCTTGTTGCTCTATGATCTCAAAGCAGACTCAGGGAATTTAGTTTTAAAAGGATTAGTTTGTTTAACCTGGAAGTGATCATTTACTTTACAAGCCTACAAGACTTGAATGTAGAAAAGCATTTTTGTTTTGTTTTCATGCAGTCTGTGATCGTACCTGGATGTTGTCCGGCTCTTCACCCCGATGTTGTCCCCTGGGCATCCTGTGAGGCAGAAGACCCGCAAACTGAGCCTGAAATGCCTGGAAAGAGAAGAAAAGTAAGTAAGAGAAGACAGGAACACAGAATAGAAATACACAGCACTGTACCTCATATACAGTTTGAGGTAATTTTATCTAACAATAATCTAATCACACAACTCTAATTCAATTTGGACAATATAAGTATAGGTTTACTGTAGTTCACGGAAACTAAGACTAAAAGCGGAAGTGAAAAAATAAAAAAGGAAATAAATAAAAGAACTAAAGTTTTAAAAAAAACCTGCAAAACTACTATGAATAACGCAACACAAACTAACAAAATATAATCGTAATCTGTTTTGTCCCTCCTGGAGTTGTTCATCGTGGTAATGCTCCAGATATCTGCTTCCATAAAACTTTATGGAATTAATTTTTGATGTCATGCATTCTTTAATTCTACCTTTTTTTGTGTAAATCATTGCTTTTCTTTAAAAACTAAATAAAAATACAACTGCAAAAAAAAAAAAATGAAATCAAAACCAAAATAAGACATAAAAGAAGTAAAAATGTAAAAACTAGAAAAGGTGAACATACATATAAAGAAAGCAAAACACAAATTTTCTTTATATATAAAAATATACTCAAGAATTAATTTTTTTAAAATCAAGAAAAACGTCGGTACCTCGAGCAGCTGTGTGGACAGCCGAGCCATCTGGGCTCTGAGCACCTCATTCTCTTGCTGAAGGCCCTCCAGCTCCGCGTGTCCTTGTCCTGCTTGACGGCCCTGAAACACACAAAGCGCGTGTAATGCATTAAACCACATAATCAGCAGGTTTAGACAATACAAATAATGACGTGGTTAGATGTATGCAGTGTACCCTGGGGAGCTCCTTCTGTGCCTCGAGCTCCTGCTTCAGAGAGGCGTTCTCCTGCTCCAACGCTTTCACCAGGGAGGACTGAGTCTGTTTGTGCTGCTTCAGGGACACGACGGCGGCATCAAGCTGACGGACCTGCACACATGACATCACAGGGCTGGTAGATGAGCGACTGAATGAACACCTATATGACTGCATCACAGTTTGCTGGCGGACTCGGCTCACCTTTTCTCTGGACTGCACGACGTCTCCCTTGACGTTGCGGACCTCAGCCTGAAGCCTCTCGTTTTCCTGCCTCAGCAGCTGCTGCTCCTGGCCCACCAGCCGAGACATCTCCTCTCTGTACAGCTTCTTGCTCTTGCTCTGGAGACCACTCGAGTGCAGGGCCCTCTCCAGACCGTGGTTCTGTGATGAACGAATGGTACAAAGGTCACGTCTACTGAAAGAAATGTACCAGAATCGTTGTCTCTGCATTCGACAATCTTCAAGCCTCACTTGCAACATAAGCAGAATAATCTTTGTCTTTTTTGTTTTAAAGTTGGGTTGTATGAGTAGATGGCAGTTAAATTAATATCAGTTTAAGTGTACGTTATATTTACAATACTTTTCCCTCTGCTTTGCCATTTACTGCAGGTATATACACCTACTATTAAAAAGTAACACACACAAACCCACTTCAAAACACCCAAACTATGTTCGTTTTTTTTCAGCCTTCCTTTTTTTTGCCAATTATAATAGTGTCTTACTTTATCATTGACATTTTGCAGCTTCTTGTGTAGCACTGCAACTTCATGTTTAAGGGAATCCTTCTCCTGCTGCGAAACACGGAGGTCCGACTTGAGACGAGCACTTTGATGGTTCACGGTCTGAAGAGTTTCATCCACCGTTTTTGCCTAGAGTGGAGAAAGGGAAGTATTAGGTCCTGAATAAATCCTATAACTACTACTGTAACATAATCAATTGATTGATACAGATGCGTCGGTGGGTTACAGCAGACTCTTACCCTCTCTTGAGCTTTGGCTAGCTGGCTGCAGAGGCCCAGAGTCTCCTTATCCAGGCTCATCCGCTCCTCCACCAGGCGGCTGAGCTGACTCTCCATGGAGTCTGCTTGGACCGCCTGAGAACCAAAAGACAACTACAGTTGTAATTAAACAATACTTTGCATCTGATCTTTTTACTTTTCGCATTTATGTTAAAATTATTCAGATACTTGAATTCACTTAGATTCTCCAAGTCATTTAATGGCAAGAGTAGGTGGTGTTGATGCTTTATAACTTCGTGCCTGTGTCATGCTTTAATGGGTCTCACATTAACCCCACAAAGAGTCGACGGCCTGGCGCTCACCTTCTCTCTGAGGCCAGAGAGCTGCAGTGCCAGCTGTGCAGCGTCCTCCAGAGCTTTGGTCAGCTCTGCCTCCAGAGCAGACACACAAGCTGCCAGCTAACACAAGACAGACACCGATTAACTACCAGCTACGACCAGCACGACACAGCGATGCCATCATCGGCCGTAAAACTCTGGTTACCTTGTTTTTCTCTTCGGCGGTGAACGCCTCCTTCCTCTCGTTGTCCTTCAGCAGCTCTGCCAGCTGCTGTCTGAGATTCTCCATGTCAGAAATGTTTTGGTCATTTCTCTCCGACAGCATCCCTTTCTCATCCTCGAGTTGCTGGCTCTGTAGATGCAGCTCTGAAATCTGCAGAGAAGAAAACATACATTATTGGCTGCTTCAGAAGGAAAGAGGAATTAATTGCGTAGAGACAAAATAGTTTCTGAAGACTTTTCGATTGTTCAGTCAGTTGATCCACTTTGGTCCAGACTGAAATATCTAAAATAAGCTTGTGTTACCATGAAGTTTTGGATACAGGATGCATCCTCATGACTTTGGTGATCCCTTGACTGTTCCTCTAGCACCACCATGAGGATGACATTGATACTTTAAAAATGTTTTTACACAAATGTCTCAACTACTGGATGCATAGGCATGATATCGGTAGATACATTGATGCTGCCCTCAGAACAAATGAACACATGTTAGCATGTCATTACTGACATTAGCATTTAGCTCACAGCCCCACTGGGCTTTACGTGCAGCCTCACAGATCTGACAGCAGGACTGTAGACTTTAAAAGTTACTTCAGTACCTCATTCCTGAAACTCTCTGCCGCCTTCTGATCCGCAATCTTCCCTTTTGCCAAGTGCTCCAGTGTTTGTCTAAAATCAAACATTAGAAGACAGTTTACAGGACAAATTAACAACGAACAGAGATCTTTATTAAATATGTGTTGAAATGAAATGCGTTGTTTCTTACATCAGCTCCTCCTGGACCCCTTTCAAGTCCTCTTCCTTCAACGCAGCAATCTTCTGTCTGAGGACGGCGTTTTCTTCAGCGAGGCGACTGGCCTCAGAACTACAGACAGACAAAACTACATAAAAAACTAGATTCTAAACATAATAAAACCGAACATTTATAATTCAGTGGGTAGATGTATACCGAGTCCCATGCTACGTACTGATTGAAGCGTCTTATTCTCGCATCTACACACTGAACTATTCCACTGGTGATTTACAGGGATCAAAGCAGCACAAGAGATCTGTTGCCTCACACAAAAAAAAGCCAACCACGGGATGGACAAACAGCACGACATTGAGCTCGGGAACTTCTTAAAAAAACTTCTTAAAAGCACCACACAGGGATGAGGCAACGGGAAGCCGCAGGAGACACGGAGGGACGGGATCCTAGTTTTTCTCCACGTTACCTATGAGCCTGCGTTGTTGCATTCAGTGACTGCGACTTGTCCTGCAGCTCTGTGATGGCTCTGCGAAGTCTGGTGTTCTGCTTCTCAAAGTCCTCACAGCTGTCCTCCAGATCTGTCGCTGTCTGAACTTTATCCCGGAGAGACTCCTCACCCTGCCGCTCCAAGTCACTGAACAACCTGGAGAGCTTGAGGTTCTCGGCTCTCATCCGGCTGATCTCATCCACCAGTGTGATCTGCTGATCTTGGAAATCGGTCATCTGACTTTCAAGGGTCCAAACTCTCTTTTCAAATTCACCGTTTTGGTCCTTCAGTTTGGCATTTTCACACAAGCAATCCTCGTAACTAATCTGAACATCGGCCATCTTTAAGGCCTTTACCTCCAGCTCTTTGACATGCTCCATTAAAAGCAGCACCTTAACTTTGAGGCTATAGTTTTCCTCCAGTATCTGGTGGCCAGTTTTGATCTTTTGAGTGTTGTGAGCCAGAAGATTCTCCAGTATGTCTGTCTTCTGTTGAAGCAGAGACATCTTCTCATGCAGGAGGACGTTCTCCTCGTTGGCAGTGTTATACAACCCCTGCAGTTTAAGGAAAGAACCGTGCTCATCCTCACAACCAGCATCTTCATCCTGACAATCATGTGCACATTCATCCTTTATTTGAGCGGTTAAATGTTCAAGTTCCCATGTACTGGAATGAGAGTTATTTGGTAAACTCCTGACCTCAGCATCGGCTAGAGACAGTTCATCGGTCTCCTCCAGCGCTGAGGGATCCACCACAGTCTCACGACACGGCTCTTCTTCACAGAAAGACATTTCATTGACCGAAGTTTGTACGTCTTGAGGTTCACTCTCCCTCTCACATGATTCTTCATTCCCACCGTCTTCATCAGCATCGACACCTTCATACGCCTCAGGGGACGAGCTCGCCTCACACGGCATCTCAGGGGTTGAATTATTTCCAATGTGAACATCTGGGCTGAGGCCATAACAATACATTGATTCAGGGTCTTTATGTCCAATTTCTCCATCTACTCCAACATTGTTCAGACTTGAATCTCCAATTTGCAAATCTTCAGGAACAGCAACAGCTCGATCAACTTCTGGCATGTTGTCTCCTTCATCATCACTGGTATCAGGGTCATCCTCATCATATTCATATTCATTATCATTCTTGCTCGGTGCATCAGGGGCCTCAGTAGTCTCAACATCAACCAGTGACAAACAAACCAGTTCTTCTTTACCAGAGAATGAAATACATTCTTCCTCCTTTAAGGTGTTTTTTTCATTTGATTCTTCGATTCCTTCTTCCTTAGTCTTTTCTGCAGACGACAAAACCTGATTGAATACCAACTCTAGCTCTTTCATTTGGATTTTAAGCATATCCCTTTCTGCAAGTAGCTCTTCTCTCGGTTATCTTCTAGCTTTTCCTCAAGCGTGGACGTATGTTCCTGCAGCTCCTTCCTCTCGAGCTCAAAGTCCACGGCTGCTTGTTTGAGCAGCATCTCCAGCTCCTCGATCGTCATCCTCAAATCATCGCGCTCAGTTAACAGTTCAATCCGCTCAGTAATCTGCCTCTCAGAGATGGAAAGCATCTCCTCGTATTTTGCTTGAAGTTCAGACTGGCTGCTCAGAAGTTCCTCTCTCTCCTGTTTAAAATCGTCCACCGTTTGGTTGAGCAGGAGCTCACTCTCAATCGCTTTCCTCTCAGACTGAGCGAGAAGCTCGTCTTTGGTTTGCAGGCTCCCCTGAAGCCGGTTATGGAGGTCATTCAGCTGCCTACTCAGCGCTATCTCTTTACTCTGAGCCGAACTGATGAAGTCATCTAGCTGATTTTGCAGTTGCTGGTTTTTCATCCCGAGCTCTTCCGTTTCCTGTTTATGAAGACTTTCCATCTCATGTAGTTGTTTTGTCCACTCCTGATCCAGTTTCTCGTTCTCTTGCTCCACGGCCTCCTGCATTCTTCTTCTTTGTTCCTCTGCGTTCTCCAGCGTCTCCTGTATTTGGGCCTCCCAGTGGAGCTTCTGCTCGCCGTGCCTTTCAGAAAGAGCCTTCAGCTCACTTTGGTAGTGCTGTTCAAGTTTCAAAAGATCAGCCTGAAAACGCTCTGCGACCAACTCTTGATCACCCGAGAAACGACTCTCCAGTGCCTTGATTCTCTGGGCGAAGCTGACCTCGATTTCCCTCCTGTACACGGTTATGTAATGATTGTTACAGCAACTGCTTTGAACTCTTTACAGCACAAGTTAAAACAAAAAGAAAACATACACTCTTAGCATATCAGATAATTTACACGGATGCAAGTTTAATTAAGAAAGAAGTTACTGCGATAAAAGCACAAATCCAAATCTCTGAAAGTCAAATATCTCACCTCTCCTGAGCGATGTCATCTCGTAGTTTATCCAACATGCTGCTGAGGGCGTCTCTCTCTCCGGTGTGCTTGGCCGTCAGCTCCTTCATGGCCTCACAGTGGCTCTCCTGTAGACGAGCCCTCTCCTCTGCCATCAAGTCATCTACTTTCTTCTCCTCCTCCTCCTTCTCAGCCTCAAGCTTCTCCTGCAGCATCCCTTCGTAATCCTCCTCCAGCTGCAGTTTCTCCCTCTCCCACTCCTCCCTCAGCTTTTTCTCCCTCTGCTCAAACTTGCCCTGTACCTGCAACCGTTCTTGAAGTATTGCATCGAGCAGAGCCTCCTCCTGACGCTCCTGAAGCTGGGCCATTTCACCCTCCCACTGCTCCCTGAGCTTGACCTCCTTCTCTTCTTGTTCCCTGACAAGTCTCAGCATCTCCTCCTCCAGCATCACCTGCAGAGACTCGTTATTCTGCTCATCCAGCTGAGCCCTCTCTTCCTGCCACTGCTCCGTCAGCCTCTGAGCGATTTCCTCCTGCTCTCCCTCAAACCTCGCCTTCGCCTCCTCTAGTCTAGCCTTCAGTTCGTCCTCATGGCTTTGTTGCAAAAGCTCTTTCTCCCTTTCGCAATCATCTAACAATCTCTTCTCCAGCTCAGCCTGTTCTTCCTGGACTTTCTTTCTCTCCTCTTCCAGTCTGGCTTCAAAAATCTCTTCCTGCTCGTCCCTCAGTTTCTTAATCTCAATGGCGTGTTGTTTCCTCAGCTCGTCCATCTCTTTTACCAGATTATCCTCCGCCTCTGTCTGCTGGGCTTGGAGGGTCTTCATCTGCTCATCGAGGTCTGCAGCGTAGGTGTTGGCCTCTAGTAGTTGTTGTCTTAGATTTCCCACTTCCTCCTCTTGCAGATTGTGGAGCTCTTCCCTCTCCTCGGCCTGCTTCTGCTCCAGACTAGTCCACCCCAGCTCCGCCTGCTCTAGCTGGCTCTGGAGCTCCTGTCTGTGGCTCTGAACGCTGGCCATCTCCTCCCTCAGAGCCTGGACCTCCTGCTGGTACTGGAGGGCTACGGCAGCCTTCTGGTCCTCGTGGGTCGCCCTCTGCTTTCTTACCATCTCATCAAATTCATTGACCTGTGGCGATATAAAGAGGAATTCAATAAACTACTACTGTACTAGAAATGTGTTCAGCTATTATGACTGTCCAAAAGATATCCAAAATCTGCTAGTTTACTAGTTAGCCGTTTACTGGTGTTTCCAGTCTTTTATCCAAGCTAAGCTAAGCATATCATTTGTTGGCATTATCTTCATATTTACTGTAGAAACAAGAGTAATGTTGATCTTCATATTTAAATATAAGTGGAAAAGGAAATAAGCATATTCCCAAAGATGTCAAACTTTACCTTTAAAAAGGCACAAGAGTAAATTGTTTGACTCATCTTGACTGTCAATTAGGTTCAGGACTGTGGTGCAGCCAACACGACCAGGTAAAGACCAATCAAAGTACATCTCAATGACTAAAATGTCCCAACGTTTGATATTGCATCTATAGGTCTCTCTGCTCTTCCCAGCTCTAATTTGTATACGTCTACATACATCTAATACACTAAACATAAAAAGATATTTACTACACTAACCTTGCTTTCCAGCTGGTTTTGTAATTCCTCCATTTCCTGAAGGTGTTGCTCCTTCAGCTGCTCCAACATCATCTCTGCCTCGAGGCTCATGCTGAAGGGCTGGACCTCGTCTGAACCAATACCTGCAAAAAAAATACAGGCTGGTGAAGCTGGTGACATTTGACACAGGTTTCCTTGTTTCTATGCAAAGAGACTACGTTTGGCTTGTTGCCATGGACAGATAGTTAGGGCTCTGTACAGGGGACCGTACAGTACATGCGTTACCTGGATCAGACTCCATGCCGGGGCTTTTACTCTCCAGCTCCTCAGACAGAGGCTTGTGGCAGGACTGATGAACCCGGCCAAGACTGTGAAACTCCTGCAACTCTGACTGCAGCTCGTCGATTCGATCCTGCAGCTCCTACCCAATGAGAGCACCACGAGTTAAACGTCTACATGTCTGTGAAGACAATGTTACTGTCCCCACTTCTTACATGTCTCTGTATGTACGGAAAAAAGAAAGAATTCAAGAAAAAGCTAGTTTTAGTGATTTGGATGCAGTTACCCTGTACTGAGCTTCGTAGCCGCTGCGTAGTTCTTTAATACGCTCCTCTTGGAGTAAGAGGTCTGCACTGCCAGGGTCCAAGTCTCCTAACTGAAGAAAATAAGATAATTTACAAGTTAATGCAACAATAAAAACAAAGGCACAAAAGAATAAATAATCAACAAACAAACAAAAAGGAAAGTGGAAAAACCCCAACAAAAACAAACAATAATAATGAAATGAATATACAGTATATGTGTGCAAGTAAGAGAAAAAGTCTGTGTTGAAATCATGGCGAACCATAAAATGTCTCTGCACCTTTTCTTTCATAATGTTGTCCAACATTGTCTGGAGTTTTGTATTTTGGCTTTGTGCCTCCACTAGTTGTTCAGTAGCATCAAGCAACTCCATTTCAAGGCGTCTGTTTTCCTGAAGAAAGAACAAGAAAGAAGATGCCGACAACACAGAAATTAAGTCATGTCAAGGTTCACGAGTGCTTTTTGCCTCAATAAACAATATAAAAACACATTTGAGAAAAAAGAGGCTACCTTCACAGAGATGGAGAGGTGGTCTCGGAGAAAAGATTCGTCGTCCTTGATCTTGTCGACCGCTGCTTCCAGCTCCTCGCGCTGCAGGCCGGCCTGCAGCTGCATCTGGTCCATCTCCTTCATCAGCTCAGAGCGCACTGTGGCGAGCTTCTCTTTGTGGTCCTGTTCAAGCTTCCTGAAGACATCCAGGGACACAGAAAACAGGCTGTAACTAAAGAGGACTACAACACCGACTACCACATGTTAGAGGAAGCTGGATTTAGCAGGAATGGTCGGATGACTTTTAGTTTAGCAGGTTTTGTGGTAAAAATAAAGAAAATGTTATATACAAACATACAAATAAAACAAATTGTTCTTTAGGAATGGACTACATAGATGGATATAATCCCTCAGTATTTGAATCCTTAAAAATCAACCACATGAATGAGAAATCCAATGATGTAGTTCAATTGCAGAGAGATGTAGTTAAAAGAGACAAACTAATATATAATACCACTAATAATAAAGTCACATTGCACAGATAAACATTACTCAATCAAATTATTCTGAACAGAGGGATAAACTACCTGAGATTGAGGTTGTTCATATGTTCAATGGCAGAGTGACGTTCATCCACCTCAGTGGCGAGTTGAGTTTTTAGTTTCTCTGCTTTTTCCAGGTCAGAGCGAATTTTCTCTTTCTCCCCAAGTTCTCTGTCAACACGCTCTCTGAAAAGAGAAAAACGGGGACAATAATTGTACAAAGAATTACACATGATATGGAAAGAGAGTATTTGAAATGTATTTATTGAATATGAACAAGTATTAAGATCTGAATGAGCTGCATTATTATGTTTACTCACAGAAGATATCTGATCTCAGCTTTGAAGCTCGCCAGTGCCGCCTGGTGAATCCCATTCTTAGTAACGAGTAGCTCATTCTCAAGGGCCAAGGTGAGATCACTAAGACTCAGTTTTCCATCGAGGTTGAAATTCAAAGCCTGCAACAAAAAATGTTTCATAATTTTTTTAAATAAATATCTTCTAGATTTTATGTTTTACAAATTTAAATCACAGAGTAATAGAAAATAAATCAGCTGTCTGAATAATTGAATTAGTACATTTTTAAGTGGTCAAAGTGCTGATTCTAACAACACTGATGGCCAATAAGTACCTGCAGGATCTCAGTGCTGTTTTCTATTCCCTCCTCCATCCAGGCATCCAGAATGTATTCGACTGGAGTGAAACCGGTACCGTCATCGAGGGTGGAGAAGAGACGCATGCCAATGGTGCTGGTCAGAGCACAGGGAGTGGCTATCCTCCGACCTCCCTCAAAGGGCTGTACAGGGGAAATTTTCTTTACTCTTTTTACTGGAGAAAACTATTAATCCACAAAATTCAACATTTTGGGAGAACCAAAAGTAACCAGGGATCTGACTTTAAATTAGTTTATTACTAACTATATATGAAAAAAAAAAATTTGTCGACAAATAATTTGCCTTATGCATGATAATATGATAGGTATTTTCTTTAACAAAGGCTAGGATAAATAAATATATTAAAAAAATAAAAAAAAAAAAAAAAAAGATATTGGCAATATTGGATAATCACCAATTACCCCACATCCTGGGACCCCGTAGAGCTCAACAAACAAATACCTGAGTGGAGTGGTGTCGTTTAAGCTGTCTGTAGGGCGTGGAGGCGGAGGGTGTGGGCGGTTTGTGCTGGTTTACAACCCTGGAGACGAACTCCCGAACATTCATCACTCCTTCGCCAGTTAGACTCTGGAGCACGTCCAAATTTATCTGAAGAAAATATGCATATTCTTTTGTTGCAACACATCTATGTAGGGTGGTTATGATGCCATTAGCTTTTCAAATATTTTTGCAAAAATTGATTTTTACATGTGCTACTAGATCAGAGTGCAAAAAAAGAAGGTCAAAGTGACTCATTGATACATTATTTGATAAGCTATTTAAAATCTGCCCTGGAATAAAAGGCGTCTCGATTCCCTTTTGAGTCTCACCTCCAGGCCCAGATGATCACAGAGCTCGAGCAGCTTGGTGTGTCCGGCACATCCGTCCCCCGGTATCTCCAGCTCGTCACAGGCGTCCCGCAGTCTCTCCTCTAAGCAGGCCGACAGACGAAAGACGGCTCCCCGAGGTGGGCTCGGCTCGTCGGGGTTCCAGAGATGCATCTGGCCTAAACACAAGGTAAGAAGAGACGGTGATCATTTTGAGACAACGTCTTTAGAGTGACTCTTCAGAAAATACATCGCTTTGCTGTACCTTCTGCCTCGTACTCCTCTGTACTTGTTTCGTGAACATTCCAGCGCTGTTAGAGACAAAAACACACGGAAATTGAGATTAATATCGCAAAGAGCCTTTAAATAACCTACTTTTCTAAAATCTTTTTAGAGTAAAACAAACAAAAGAAAAACATTTAAAAATTCCCAACAGCCTGACTTTCTCACGTGACAATCAGCTCTTTATCCAAACATGTCTATAATTAGGAGAGGTTGAATATGCAAAAGGATGGGAGAGGTGGGGGGTCTTTAAGAGAGTCTGGTAAAAAAAAAAAAAGAAGCATAAAAGAGCTTTTGTGACGGCACAAGGGCATCAGGGCTGGTCACTGGGTCAGTGTGCAAATGAGGAATGGTGGTAATGAGAGTGAAGATGTGTCCCACTCAGACCCACTTTTCTGCATTTCCTTTTATATTTTCAAACATGTCAATAGTATGCTCCTCATGACAATGTCCAACAGTTAAAAACTTAAGGAAAAAATCACACAAATGAGAAGTTGTTTCCGAAAATGAAACACTCACTCTGGGGTAAAAATCCAATTTAAATCAGGACATTTCACAGTTTAAAATCCAAATTACCAAATTGTACGCCCAGTAGAGGTATGATTTTAACGTAAACACAGTTGCATCTTTTGTGCTCGTTAAGAAATATGGAAGGAGGAGGGCTTTACGTGGGCGTGACCCTCTGTGCTCTAATCCGTCTCCAGCGTGACCATCTATTGTTCGGGAAGCACACAGTGAGGGAATGAGGAACAGATGGGATCCTGCAAGTGGCGTTTTGATACATGGTGTGAAGGCATCCCCGAGGGTGGGGGTAGTGGGGCTCATTGTTTCTCTGTCACAGTCCTGCACCCTCCTCCTCCCGGGGCACCCGGCCTGCAGTCTCTGTGGCAGAGGCCCCCTGACCCATCCCCATCTGCTGGTCCCCAGGCCGGACATTGTGGCATTGTTGCAGCTCAGATTAGTCAATACCGAGACACGCTTCGGTTCAATGTCTCAAACAGCGTTTGTCTTGACGCTGGCAGGCATCTGGGGTGGAGTCAGAATATCAACACACCCATCCGTGCACAAGCTGAACATGGCCATCATAATGGCATTTTGTTTTGCTTTCCTTTCTGGTGATTTATTCTGCAACAGCACATTCATGCTCAAACACGAGAAGGAAAAATCACCCGGGCGTCAAAAGGCCACAGCAGTCATTATTTATATTGTCTCATAGTCTTTTAATAATTTAATAAAGACTATAATGATCACAGTTTCTATGAGTTCAAGGTGGGTTCTTCAAATTGTTTGTTTTGTGCAACCGAAAAGACCAAAATCCAAAGAAATGCAAAAAAACAGAAAAAGCTGCAGCATTCCTTTCATTTTCAAGAAGTTGGCACTAGTGAATGTTTAGCAGCTTTTTGTGATCAATTATATAGACTAATAAATTGACAGCACAGCCACATTACTTAAACGGGGCTGTTGATGTAAATAACCCATCGTGATTTCCTTTGCAGGACATGAACGTACTTAAGTGTGAGTTTAGACCTCCGTACATATGTCAAACAACTCTCTAAGTCAGCAGAGAAAGCAGGATAATCCACAAAAAGGATCTAGAAGATCAGCCAAAGGGACTATGCAGAGAGTGCAGCTGCGGGTGGCCACGACTGTACTGAAGCGATGCCGCCCTGTGACACAGACCACGGGAGGCGCCTGCTGTCGCTCTTAAATAAAGGAAAAGGACTTGACAGCAAACGTCGGAAAAAATATCGACGCCCATAAATCACAACAATCAGCTCCGGCCCCTCTTTTTATCTGCTGAAAACGCCAATGTGTTTGTACATGGGGATGTAAAAAAAAAAAAGAAGAAATATCTGTGATGTTGCCAGACAACCACATCACCCGGGGCAAAGTTCAACTGACGCAGAATCTCACCATCACACACTAAACTGACCAAATATTGTAGCTCCATCTAAACCACAGGAGGCTGTTTAAACAACAATTATGCTCACAGTCGTATTTACAGACTGAGCTGCGTTGTGGTGCAATGAGCGAGGCCTTGTGAATCCTGCACTTGACTGTGTATATTACATTTCAGGATCTGCCCTGCATGCCACTAAGCTGATTAGCTAAGAATAACGCCTCGCTGGCGGCCTGTGGCTGCCAGGGAACACGGCACATGCGAGGACAGGCGGCGATAAGGACGCCGCCGGAGCGTCTGGAGGTGCCAGAATAACTCGGAGAGCATCGTTACCTCACGCTTCCGGGGAACGGCCGAGTCGTAGTTGTCCTCCAGGTCTTCCTCCTCCCCCGTGTTTGCGTTTGTAACCTCAAAGTCTGAAATGGGCTCCGTGAACTCTGGCGTGGAGCGGCGGCCATAACGTTTGCTGCCCTTCACGAACTTCGGTTGGATCTCAGGAGATTCTACCGGGGTCACAATCAAAGAAGAGTCAGGATTACTTGCATTTGTCATAGTCATGCCTGCACAACAGATGAAGTTTGGTGATTACAGAAAGAAATATGATCGATGACTAATAGAGGCCGCAGCCTTCAGCAACTACTTCTCTAAAAGTGACAACTTCTCTAAAACTGGTTATGACAGAATCTTTTAAGGCCACATGTTCCTACTTGTTCGAATGAAGCTGAAATGAAACTACAGTTTGACTGTTTTAGAAAATCACCAAAGCCCCATGTCGGATAGCCTTTAAGCTTCATTCACTTTAAGACATAATAAATATTGACAGTGAAACATTTGCTCCGACAAGGATCAGACTTTGTTATCATTTTGTGATCAACAGTGTGAGACGTCACCTTAAAGAAATAGAATAACTGCTTAAAGAAATGTGTATTTAACTGAGCTAAAAAGATGTTGGTATTAACAGTGTTTGAAATAGTCTTTCACCACAAAATACTTTGGAACACAAATGTTTCCAATGAATCTCTTACTATTAAACCGCTCCTTGCATTTACTACATCCATGAAACAACAAACCATGCCAGTGCTCCAACTATGACGGTGCAAATAGTTCAACTGTCGGCTAATTGGCTTTGGGCCCTGTGCCTCTGTATGTATGTTAAAGCTGAATCAGCAAGTGGGCTGTTCCACGTATTCAACCTTCACAGTTCCCTTCTCCACTTGGTTGACTTGTTGAGTTGTAAAGGTCTCCGCCGTCATAAACTACAGATCCGGTTATTAATACAGCTTCATGCTTTAGTAAATGGGCTGCATTTATAAAGCGCTTCACAATTTGCCTCTCATTCACTCGTTTACACACATGGACCATTCATGCACCAAGCCGCCGTGCAAGGCAGGCGCGCTATTGCGGACGGGGGAAGCCGAGGACCGCCCGCTCTACTTCCTGAGCCGGTCAGACCTTGTGTTTGTTTGCATTTTAAAGAAAACGTGCATCAGGAGAATCTAGACTTTACCTGGTTTGGACAAAGTGTCCTGTTCTTCTTGTTGTGGCTCAAGAGTTGATGACAACACCAGAATCAGTGCATTCTTGAACTGGTCAAAGTCAACCTGAAAAAAAGAAAGAAAAAAAATCCATCTTACATAAAAGTGATAAAATGCTAGCAATGCCTAGTATGTGAAGCGAACAAGACCAAAAAGAAGCAAAAGTGCATGAAATTCCTCAGACGGGATGTAATTCCCGGTGTGCCGGGTGGAGGCTGGGTGTCCCTGAGTGTCTGGGTGGAGGCGGGTTTGCTGAGCAGGACCAGCGAGGTCACACTTCAAGAATCAACAGCTGCTAACCCTGAATATTTTGATTTTCTTTGTGCGTGGAGGCTGGCGGCTCTACGTGGGTTTTTTCTTCTTTTGACTTCATTGTTGGATGCCGTGGGTAGGCAATCAGTTCACGTGCCCTCTGCTAACACCCCCCCACCTCCACCAACCCAAACATGCAAGACAATAGCCATCCGTCTGCCCACACGCTTATATACAAACAAGACTTGATACAAAAGCGTTAAGTTAAGAAATCTATCCATCTTTTATCTTCTCCTACATTAGATTGGAAAACGTCATACTGGAGATCCTCTGGATGTACAATCCATTTGATAATAACTGAAGTCCAATGATCGGTACAGTGTCTTTTTAAATTTCATACATTTCCACATGGAGCACCCTTAAAGAAATGCCTTTGTGAATTGTGATTAGCCGGCTGGGTTGTCCTGACAACAGACACCTGGGATGAGGGCTGGTCGGGGCCACATTTTCTCCTCAACAAGACAGCCAACAAAGCAGCAAAAGGCCTGGAGACACAAAGACCTGAGAGCTGGAGTGGCTCAACACAGGGCTCTGCCAGATTCAAAGGACGCTCTGCACAGGGAAAGCCAAAAGGCCAAGACCAGCATGTGCATCAGAGTAAGCAACAATCTTAACTCTGCAAATACAACTTTTCTGAACAAATAACTGCACGGCATAACACGCCTGCTTTTTGTGAATGGAAGAGGACTGAACTTACCCTGGCAGTGAGGCGGTCCTGGCTCTGCAGCAGTGTGTGGAGAAGAGCTGGGGTGGCATCATCCAGCTGCAGCGACAGGCAGAGGTCAGAGAGTTCCTCCGGGCACAGAGAGCCAGAGCCGCTGGCATCGAAACTGTTAAAAACTTCTTTTAGGCGCTCCTCGTAGTGGTCCTGCTCTTGGGTGTCATCCATCCCACAGGACAGCACCCTGCCCTGGAAGACAACGAAGGGAAATGGCAGTTTAGCTGAACAGTCTATTCCACAACAATGAAGAATTCAACTTCAATCACTGTCACACAGCAAAAGCTGAAAATCATAAACAAGGTCAAAATCTCTTCACCCTGAATGAGCAGTATTATTTATCCAACCACTGTGGAAAGACACCGACAAACAGGAAACATCTATCTCAGTGGCATGCGGTCCTGACAGCTCCGTCCTCTGAGAGCCTCCGACACGGCGCTCCAACGTCATTTGTGTTGGAGGCTTTGGCTAATCCAATTAGAATGATTAAACAATCAGGTAAATTGATAGAAACGGCCAAGTCTGACACTGACCATCACTCTCTTAATGCCTTTAGCGGAGACGTTTCATGACCCGCGCGGTTCAATTTATTAGCAGCACCTTTTTAAGTTTTTAAGACTAAAATACTTTGCATACTTGAAACTGGTGACAAAGACGAAGGATGAATACAGCAAAGTGTTTCTAAACCAACTGGGATCGTTCCAGTAAAAGCCTTGAATCAATATTTACTGGCTGGCAGCATCAGTTCCAGAGACATGGACAAAGTTGTTTTACTTTCTAATCGGATGCATCATTGCTCTAATTAAAAACAATAAGGACCACGTCACAAGGCAAGAGTAAGTCCAGTTTGTGGACCCAAACAGAAGTCTGGAGTCCAGTCTCAAGCAATAACAGAAACACAAACAATGGATCTTGGGTAATGATTTAGGAAGCTAGAGGGATGAATGTGAGATGTAATCATGTGACCAACTTAAGCAATGACATAACTCATAAACGCAACCGCCCAGGTTGTCCAACTGAGGCGTAATGCCAGTTAACATGCCTGGACATAGTAAGGGAGCGCTGAGCGGAGCAAACATTCATCAGCTTCTATTTTTAGAAATCATTTCCACAAATTGTGTGTCTGATCGTTGCCAGAGGTGGACTGGCACCATATCAACCGAAATATTACTGCACTTTTTGTGGTTGCTTTATTGTCTTACATCTCTCACATTGAATAAATAAAGTGTTATGTGTTTTGATATCTTACTTCACTCCCTTCATGCAAAAATAACTTCCTCTTGTGGGACAATAAAGATCTGAAATGAACTTTGTTCTATCACAAACTTTATATAAATGCGGTGTATAAGACCTTGTGAATGGAGGTCAGAATTAAGAGCAGACTATCCATCTAATATGTTGAGACGTCCCAGTTTGTGCCTAAATGTCTATACAAAGAGACCCCTCCTGACCCCTGCTTTTCCAGCTGCTCTCAGTGAGAGCATCAAGCCCTCGGCCAGGTGTCCCCCACACCCCAGACTTGGGGTACCCATTGACCACGGACAATAGAGACAAAAAAAGTAAATCAGTAATCAGTATTCTGCATCTGCACATTTGAGAGGCTTATGAAATGCAAGAAAACCACGGCTCAGTAGTATGGCCGCTTGTCTAGAACTATAGTGTGAAATAAAAGAAGATCAAAACAAATAATACTTGTATTCTCAATAGCACCGGCGTGACCTTATTTCAAATATTTACCAAGTAGGTTTCACTACACACACATTGCTTGTTTTGTCACGTTCTCCAAGCCGCCTCTGAGCCCATTATCCCAGTAGCCGACCTGCTCGGACACAGAGGCCGAGGTTTGACAGCTACAGCAGCCAAAGAATCCCTCTAGACCCGGTCACATAAAAGAGGTTCATCCTCCACACCGTCCCAGTTCACTCACACTGCTAATTATTAATAACAAATGTCAATCTGCAACAGTAAAAAATGTCAACACTCACTCTACAACATCAGTGAAGTTAAACACTGATGGGTATACTAAGGTTTTGTTGGAGCCATTTGGGGTTAGGAGACGACGATAACTGTGGAACAAAAAGGAAGTTTCCTACATTTTTCTTTGTTATCGGTAACCTATTGTCTTCCAAGGAGAGAAAATCACATCATGAAGAAATGCCTTATCAGCAACAGCAGAGGAAAGAGCTATCTAAAGCTTACAAAGGTTAATAAGATTATATTAAGGGAATAATTTGGGAATATTTAGGAATAATTATCTATTTTTTTAATTTGCCATGTTTGACTTTGTACATATTATATGGGTATTTTTGTTTACAATTATTGTGTCCATCCTCCACAAACACAATACTGCTGCAACATAGTTATCTTTAGGTCTCCGATTTCTCAATATTTATGATTTTCTTTTGTGCAAAGTTCTTGTCTTTGACCCTTTACCTATCCAATATAGTCATGCAACATATTCTTACATCACATTGCATGTCTTTCATTTGTTTTGCTCCATTTTGCACAGGCACAAAATAAACCTCCACATTAACTTCTTTGCAAAGTGCATTCTACATCACTTATTTATGTAAAGCATGCTATTATGTTGTCCACCTGGCATCAAACTGCAAATCACATCTATTCACTTTTAAACACTTCCATAGTCCAAGTTGATGAAAGTCAAGCAAACTGTGGCATGTTGTAGAAGAATGCTGAGACACAAAACAAAACTGGGCACCACAAAAACCTCATTAATTACTAATATTTTTAAGTAAAGACTGTCATATAGCTATCAAAGTGTTTTCTTTGGAGGTGTAAAAAAAAAATGTCGAAAACTTTAAAACAAACCACTTTCAAGGCCACATTTGATTTATAAAAAAACGTTACAGGGGTTTTCACAAACTTAATGATTTTCAAAGCACCTGTGACAAGTAGGAGCAAGTAAAATAATAAGTTACACAGTAACGTTACACAGTCTCACGTGACCAGTTACTTAGTAAATGAGTGTTCATTTAGCATCACTTATGGGAAAGACTGATGGCTGAATAGAGTTAGTACAGCTGAGGAAATAAACTAGTTAAGCTAGGTAAACTAGTTATTCAAAGAGGAGAACCATAGGGATAGTTCCGGCCTAGTTTATCAGCAGGCATGTTGGGAGGAAACGGCTCCAAATGTATCTCAAATTGTTTGTTTGTTTGTTTTAACTGTGAGAGAACACAGAAGAGGAAGTAACCATTTCCATATTTTTTAGTTTGCCTAAAACACTCACCGAGGTCTCTGAACTCGGACGGCAGTTGGCTCCTTTTTTCTTCTTCTTCTGCCAAATGAAGTTCGGTGACTCGCGTTGACTCGAGTAACGTCGGGATAAAACAAACGTTCACAACATTTCTCCCGTATTCGCGTCGCGGTTTTCCTCGCAGGTAAAAAAAATATCCTTTTCCAGAAAGTTTAGTTTCACAGTGACTTGTTTTGGAGGAGATAGAGAGAGTTTTTAAGTCCAGAAAAGCATCGGGGAGTGTGGCGGACGCTTTGTGTGCTCGCCTGTGAGTCTCATCCTCCTCCGGCTCGTAGCGGATTTTGAAAAGCGGCTGGAAGAGGAAGGGGCGGGGCCCGCGAGCCTGAGTGGCCGAGGTCCGGCCCCCAGCGCGAGGCCCCCAGCTCCGGGCCCGCGAGCCTGAGTGGCCGAGGACCGGCCCTCAGCCTGGCTAATGTAATATCAAGCTCATACTCAAAAGAGGGAGAAAAGGCTAAGCAGTGGTGTATATAATGTACCCAAAAGCCATTCCTGACTAGAAATAAAAATACTTTACTGGAAAATGACTCCAGTAAAAGGGAAAGTCACCAATTAGAATACTACTTGAGTAATAAACAAGTCCAAAGTGAGACCTGTCCAAACCTATGGACGCCTGTTTCTAACACTGTGATAAAACAATTAAGATCTTGTAAGCCATAATTATGAGATGGTAGCTCATAATTATGATTCATCATCTCATAATTATGATTATACTTGAGTAAATGTATAAATTCCACCACTGACAGCTGCCCCTATGCTTTGCAATATCCTGCACAAGGAAAAGAAATGATGATGTTGTCCCATGAACATTGTTTACACTCTAAACAATTCTGCCAACAAAAAAAACCTGAATACTATTTACTGAAAATATTATGCAATGCACAGAGTTTCATCTTTTGCAATAGGACAACCAACATAACTATGAGAAAGGTTTTTTCAACATCCCTCTTTAGTGCCACTTGTATTCCCCTGGACCACTGTTTGAAAATGAACTCACATGACCTGCACAGTCTGGGGAGCGTGACAATAAAATCCTAAATCCAGTGATGTAATGGCATTTTAAATCTACCTGAGTATTTCCATTATCTGCTCCTTTACATTTACTCCACAACAAATACATTAAAAAGAATGTATTAATTAATTTATACACTTGTATACTACATTTGTACTCTGCATTTACAAGAACATATAATATAACAAATATTGCAATGCACCAATAATATATAATCCAAAAATATAATAGTATAACACAATTGAGGGTCACTCTTGATTACGAATACTTTCATTTTTGACATTATTTGATAAAACAGCAGCAAGTAAACACGTGGTGTCACTACCGCCGCTGCTGTGTTAAAAAAGAACTCCAATACCCAGAGTGCCTTGCAGCGCAGCGGTGACCGATCTGCCGGGTGTGTGTTCCGTTTCGCTGTTTGGAGCGTTTGGCCCGGGTCTATCGCACGTGAACCGACAGTATCACAGGGGATTTGTTAGTTTCAGTTGAACGTTGACCTCGTTTCCTTCGTGTCGCCCAACATCCATGCTGGCAGGACGGAGGCGCGAGACCAGGAAGAGGGAGCACGCGGAGTTTGTTGCTGCAGAAAGGAAGTACCCTGTCCTGACGCAGGAATGAAGAGAGCTGCGTTGTTTGTGGTCGCTGTCTACGCATCAGCGCCTGTCATCCTCTACCTGTTCCCATGGATCCTGGGCCATATCATATACTCCCACCTGTGTAAGTAATGCGTGTTTTCCACTCATCACGTGATTGATGGAGGGGGCAACATAGTGCTTAGGTAACCAAATAGGTCACACGCAGTGTTACATTGTGAGTTGTGTGTAGTGTTGCACACTGTACTGTGTGTGTGTGTGTGTGTGTGTGTGTGTGTGTGTGTGTGTGTGTGTGTGTGTGTGTGTGTGTGTGTGTGTGTGTGTGTGTGTGTGTGTGTGTGTGTGTGTGTGTGTGTGTGTGTGTGTGTGTGTGTGTGTGTGTGTGTGTGTGTGTGTGTGTGTGTGTGTGTGTGTGTGATGACATGTAGTGTAAAGAGCTTTGAGGGGTTGGACGACTGTAAATATCCATTTGCCTTTTACTATTCTTATTATGAAAATGTAAATAATTTGTATGTGTAAAGGTTCAATAAATTACAGTTTGATTTTATATACTTTTATTTATATTTCACATTATAGGTAAAGAGATTGGTCCTTATGTTTCCAAAATATATTATGAAAATAGGTATTGATGATATTGTATTGTCAATACATATTTTCATAAATCAAATTTTTGGAAACGTAAGGACCAATCTCTGTACCTATACTTTGAAATTGTATTGTATTGTATCAACACAATCTGAAATGATTCAATATGACTCCTACGATACAATGAAAATAATTTGATTCAATACGATATCATACGTAAAAAAAGTATTAATACTATACAATACACTACAATGCGT
The DNA here is from genome assembly GCA_023566465.1 of Cottus gobio. Taxonomy (NCBI): domain Eukaryota; kingdom Metazoa; phylum Chordata; class Actinopteri; order Perciformes; family Cottidae; genus Cottus; species Cottus gobio. The sequence goes on from CM042228.1 coordinate 7,027,751, forward strand.
TACAATGATAATACAATATGATGTGATGCACTTTGATGGGACATGATAAAACACTAACACCACACTGACCTTGAGCGCTCTCGCCCGCTGCAGTGAGGTTTCCATTCCTTGTGGACCTCGGCCGACCTGAAGCCGTGCTGAACCACACATGCAACTTCTACCTCGACACGGAGGAGGGCGTCTCAGTGGGTGTCTGGTAGGTCATTGGCGGCCTCCTGCTTTGTCCTTTGGAGTGCATCAGTGCTGGAAAATACCACGAGCATGTTCGGTACAGGTGGCTTCTGAGTCAATAGAAGGACAATCTACTCGTTAATCTGCAGGAGACCACTCAACAAAAACCCAGCCCAGAATGTATGTTTGAAAACACAAGCCTCCCTCCTCCCTCACTCTCTGTCTTTGTGTCTCTTAGGCATACACTCCCTGCCAGCCAATGGGACGAGGCCATGGGGAGAAGCCCTGAGTGGTACCGAGAAACTCTGGGAGACGGCCGCCCTGTTATTATCTATCTCCATGGCAACTTGGGGACCAGGTGGGATGAAAGCGGCAGGATAGGGACCCTTGAATTGATCCTAATGGGGTCTAGTGGGTATCACATGACTGTTCAGGCCCCCGGGGTTTATCCACAGGCACAATGAACACATCTCAGTGGGTCAAAGTAAAGGAGTCGTGTTTGTTTGTATTCACTGCTCTCATGTCATTTCTGCAGGGCCATACATCACCGAGTGGAACTGGTGAAGGTGCCGTTTCTGTTTCAAAGCTTTTTTTTCAGTCTTGATCAGTGTTGACTTTCAGCTTCGGCTCAAATTCAGATTTCTGTGTGTTGCAGATTTTAAGTGCTGCAGGGTATCATGTCTTATCTTTAGACTACAGAGGTAAGATGCTGATCGTTGCTCTTCATGTGATCATGTTCCTGCTCAATAAAACCCCTTGTGTTATGTAAGGGGTCCTGGATTTGTCCTCATTTTAAGAGGATTACTCATAAACCTGATTGAGAGATGCTATCATTACTATTATATATTATTACACACACTGCAGTGAGGAAGTAATCACTTATTAAGGTCTAAAATAGAGTACATATCATGTTATTGGTGTATTGCCCGATATAGTTTATCATGTTGAGGTTTGTCTCCGGATAAAGGTTTTGGAGACTCCACTGGGGAGCCGAGTGAAGCCGGGATGACCAGCGACGCCCTCTTCCTGTACAACTGGGTGAAGAAGCGCAGCAGAGGAGGCCCCGTCTGTCTGTGGGGACACTCGCTCGGCTCCGGGTCAGTAACGTCCAGCGGCCATGACGCCAGCAGAGACGTCTGGGAAGATTAGACATGTGAAAGACATACTCTCTTGTTCTTCTTCTCTTGTAGGGTGGCAACCAATACTGCAGTGAAAGTCCAAGAACAAGGTGGGTGAGAGACTTTAAAGGTCACAGTGGACCCACACAGGTGATTTCAATCATTTTGACTGATTAGATGTTTCAGGACTGTGTGGGCCAGAATATCTCAAAAGTGCATGGGAAAATAAAAGAAATCACAAACTGTATGCTGCATTTCATGTAGTATATATGATACAATATTTTTACAACATGAATTTAATGAATATTAACTGTGCAAGCCTTGCAATTTGAATTTAATAGCTTATTCATCCATATTTCTTTATTATTTTATCCTCCGTTTCTAATCTTTTCTGATCATGTTTGTTATGTTCTTGAACACATCAGGGACAGCTGTTGATGCTTTAATCCTTGAAGCTGCCTTCACAACTATTGGAGAAGTTGTCGTCAACTATCCGCTCACTAAGGTGAGTTGTTACATTTCTGTCTGTCTGCAGCCGCTCATGGTGTTTATGAAAACACACCTTTTCTTGTTTCAGAAGAATGTGCAAATACTAAAGCAGTTATTTTTTTCTTCCGTTTTGAAGTATGTTGAAATTGTACCGAGGCTGAGTTTTAACACTGGCGATAGAGAGGTGGGATGATGTGCAATAAAAGTCAAAGAGGGCTGGATTTTAAGTTTAATTCATAAGTAAAGTAATAAGGCATCAAATAAAACAAAAAACTATTTAGAACATGTTTACCATGTTGAAATCACTCGATGACACAGCTCATTTAACACTTCACTGAGTTGCACTTAAAGATTTTTAGTTTATCTCCCTCTATACAGCCACAAAGTTGAAACCACACAACTATTTCTATTCTGCAAGTATTTGTCTGTTATTACAGTACACAGGAAATTGCTAAATATTTCTCCACACTTTGTAATCCGTGTTCCTCCAGATATACATGTTCCTTCCTGGATTTGAGGGCTTGCTTAGGAGCATCGTGGAAATGAACAACATTGTGTTTGCTAGCGATAAAAAGTAAGTTCACTTAATATAAATGCATAAATAAAAGCTCAAATATCTCTCCAGATCATGAAATCTGACTGAATTTATACATTTCCCCCGCAGCGTAAAGGCCCTGACCTGCCCTCTTCTCATCCTGCATGCAGAGGATGACGACATTGTCCCGTATCACATGGGTCAGAAGGTACAGTCGGCCTTTATGAACCTTTGACTCTTTACATGTCCTAGCGGGCGTTGCTGCTTCCTTGTTGAATTACTTTGTTTTTTGTCCCCAGCTGTACGAGATATCACTGCAGGCCAAGAAAGAATACAACACAGATGTCCACGTTGAAATGATCTCCTACAGTGCGACTCTTGGATTCTCCCACAACAACATCTACTTGGATTCCAATCTGTCTAATGTTGTCGGGTAAGCTTTGTAAATACATTTTGAAATATTTTCAATGCATGTCACGCTAACGCCCAAAGTAGTAAACAATTGTCTTTCATCAAGTTTCGTGCGTTTCCTTGTAAATCCTGTGCATTAACCAAAAACCTCTTCACGAAACAGGAAATAAATGCAATATGTTTTGGTTGCAGGAAATTTCTACAAAACCTGAGGCAGTAGATCGTCTCTTCCTCCTCCAGAGAAGTAAATAACAGATTCTGACTGATAGATTTATTTAAAAGAAAAAAAAAATGCATGTGTGCTGTAAAAGAAAAAGCACTAGTTTACATATTACATTACACTTCAATTAAAACACTGGGACAAACTACTGCAGATCACAAAAGAAGTAGGTTTGTATCTTTTATTAACCAAGTTGTACTGATCCGGACGCGCATGTATTTGTGGGCCGGTCTGCACACTGTAGAGACCGGCTCTGTCACTTAAACTGCAGCATGACGTGGCAGGAATGTAATTTAAAAATCTGTTTAGTCAGCTGCTTCGTTGCCGACATCCTACTGAATACCTGAGATGTCAAATAAGAAGGAATGATCCGACGCTGGGCTTTCTGCATGTGTTGGTGCTGAAGGACTGTAACAGACATTTTTGTAATGCAAGTACTGTAACTTAGGTGCTTTGACAATAATAAAAAAAAGTGTTCTGAAAATTTAAACAAGCGCAGATGTGATTTCTGAAACCATAAAAAAAAAAGGTTCATTGACGTGTAACTTGTCGGTTAAGATCCAGAGGGACAGGAACAGGAAGTGAGTTGTAAACATGGCGGCGGCTCTTCACATTTTCTTCAGCGCTCTGGCCGTTTCCTCGATGGCCTCTCGCGGCTCATTCGGAGGCGGGATCTTCAGGTCGGTGGGCGTGACGCCCCACACCTGGGTGGCGTACTCCGTGATGGTTCTGTCGCTGGAGAACTTCCCCGTGGCAGCGATGTTCCTGATCACCATCTTTGTCCACGCCACTGGGTTCTTTGAGAGAAGAAATTAAAATATAGGTTTTATATCTACTGTTGGTCGTCTTTGTTACAATTCTTCACCTAAATCTTTCTCTGCTTGGATCATTTAAAATGCAAGTTCTCCATTTTGAGAGTTTTGATGCCTTTTATAAAGCTATAACTGCTCCAAAAAAATAGAGCAAGCATGGAAAAACAATAGAAAAAGTAAAACAAACTGAAAGAAAGTAAAAGGAAAGGAGAACGAAAAAGGAAATAACAGGACAAAAGTGACTATAGGAAAGCAGAAATAAAAAGAGCAGAATTATTCTCCTGAACTAGAACGATAGTGCTCTTTAGTCCTTGCAACCTTATTCTGAATTCACTACTCATGTCCGTGTCCTGAAATCACTTTGGGTTACTGTGTTGATTTAACCCCGTTTAAAGTGAGCCAGCTATGTGAAAATTAACTATTAAACCCAAAGAACGGTCTCAGACTCTAATCTAACTTTGACAAACAGGCCTCGGGTCTGCCGGAGGGGGAGATGGAGGTGAGGGGAGGGGGGGGGGAGGTTACCTGATAGAGCTTGCTGACTTTCTCTTGGCATTTGATGTAGTCCTCAAAGTCGGCAAACACTTTGAAGCTGAAGAGAGACAAGAGAATAAATACATCACGTCTGACAACTTCAACTCCACAAAACGGTTAAAGTCTCCAGAGGTTTGACATCCACCAACACAATATTGTTCTCATGACAGGATCAGCAGTCCTGTGACCTTGGGTGGAAAATGAAAAATACATATCAGAGAGTTGCTCACCGGTCAAATTTGAGGAGCATGTCGGTGAGGTCCTTGAAAAGGTCTGGCTCTTTGGGGCTGAAATATCCGCCCGTGATCTGATCTATCACATGCTTCAGCTCTGGGATCCTCTTGTAGTACGACATGGCATCGTATCTATATAAAAAAAAAAAAAGGCACAAGTTGATATTGCTTTGATAACTTAAAAAGAGCCATAACATGAAACCCCCACCCCACAAAAAAAACTGCCTCTTTTACCCCTTTTTGTCCATTTCAGCCACGTCCTCCACCCTCATGCCGAAGATGAACAGGTTCTCCTCTCCGGCCTCCTCGGCCATCTCCACGTTGGCTCCGTCCATGGTGCCGATGGTCAGAGCGCCGTTCAGCATGAACTTCATGTTTCCTGTTCCGGAAGCTTCAGTGCCGGCGGTGGAGATCTGCTCTGACAGATCTGTGGCGGGAATCACTGGAGGGAGAGCAGATCATTCAAGTTTAGGTACTATATCCTTCAAATGAGGATGTTGCACTGGTGCAGGTGTAGATACGAGCTGCAGTACCTTTCTCTGCCAGAGAGACCCTGTAGTTCTCCAGGAAGATGACCTTCAGCTTGTTTCCCACCACAGGGTCATTATTCACCACATCAGCCACGGCGGTGATGAGCCTGATGATCTTCTTCGCCATGTGATACCCAGGAGCAGCCTGCAGAGGGCGACAGCAGTCAGATTTACTGTAAAACTAACACGCCTGGCCCGTTTACTGGACTTCATCTGTGCCGTGGCCGAGCTGGTACCTTTCCCCCGATGATCACCGTTCGTGGGACAAAAGGAGAAGTGGGGTTCATTCTGATGCCTTCGGAAACAAAGAAAATGACAAACTTATTAAAAATGACATTTCCACACAAGACGGGACAATTTCTCTGCGTTGACTACAAATAAGTCAGGGGATTGATTTTGACAAACTACGACTTCTCAAATCACTACGTGGGTTACAAAACACCAGGAAGTTGTATTTTCTACCGGTATTCATGGTTTGAGGAAGGCGCAAGATTTTATTTAGCCACATCAGGTTAAACTTTTTTTTTTAATACCGAAATAAACGAATGATGTTCCCATCATCCTTATCTGTAATTTGTGTTGATTGACTTTAGCAAATGTGAGCATTCTAACATGCATGTAACAGTTGTTGCTTTTCGTCGACAGCATATTGAGAAGTGATGACATGGTCTCCTCCACATCAGGAGGATTGCGTCATGTCAGATGTCGGAGTCGTGGCTTGCGGGACGTGCTAATGAGTCATTCACATACGGTTGTACATGATGATGATGTGCAGGCAGTTGAGGAGCTGCCGCTTGTACTCGTGGATTCTCTTCACGTGGACGTCGAACATGGAGGACGGGTTTATTTTCACCCTGTACTCCTTCTCCAGGTACTGGGCGAATTTCACCTTGTTGTCCTGTGAGAAAATAAATAAATCAGACAGAAATGTGACTTTACAACAAAAAAAGGGTAATTCATTGGAGGTGAAGCTGTTGAATCACAGGTGTGGCCTGTACGGACATGCACCGACTATGAAACTGCAGAACGCAATGCTGCTCTGCAAAACATTATCGGATTGTAATCGCTTTGCATGCATGACGTGCAGAAATGATAAACTATGAGATGGTTTGTACTGCACAAGGAAATGACCCTTTTATTATCCACGTTGGATTCACTGTGTGACCGGACATTTAGGACAAAGCCTCCACGATGCAGGTACCATCATGCAATCATCAGAGTTCCTCAAAAACTGGAACCTCTGTGCTATGAATGACTTAAATACACTTTAACTGCTTTCATATCAGACAACGCTTGTACATCTATTGATCCAGTGGAGTAGAATTATACAATAGCTTAAAAATGGGAATACTTAAGTACAAGTCCTAATTGTTCCTCAGTACAAAAGCACCTGGTTACCTGTTTCACTCTGGAGATATCTCGGATGAGGACCGTATCCTCGACAAAGTCATTCAGCTTCTCCAGCTGGCTGAGGTCCTTCACATAATCCTCCCCAATGACCTGAAAGATGCATAAAGGTCACGAGGAAATGTGGGCAAAACAAACTGACTGTTTACTACACTCCACCACATATATACATACATATAAAATACATTATTGAGGACTCGCTACAGCCTCTCCCGGCTCTACATCACGTATTTTTATTTACGGCTCCAACAGACCTCAGCTATGACCTCAGCCAGTCCGGGGTTGCAGAGCAGCAGCCAGCGTCTGGGAGTGATGCCGTTGGTTTTGTTCTGAAACTTCTCCGGTTCAAGTTCATTGAAATCACGAAATCTGGAGAAGAAAAATGTTTAATGTTCTTGAGGAAAAACAGATAAAAAAAGAAATAAAAAGGACAATTTATAGACTCAAACTTGTATTTTGAGTTTCTATTAGAACATGTTTACTAAATTCAACCTCGGTTCTAAAATAAAGCATTTCAGACACAAGGTTGAATACGGGTACATTCAGTGCTTTAGGGCCATGTTTAGTTTGGCTTACACGTCGGTCTTGATGATGTTGGAGTGGATCTCAGCGACTCCGTTGACAGCATGAGATCCCACAATGCACAGGTGCGCCATGTTCACCCTCTTGCATCCATCTTCTTCAATCAGAGACATTTTCCTCAGTTTGTCCATGTCTCCCGGATACAGAGCTGCAATATTCTACGGTAGAAGAAAAAAAGATCAGATTCATACGATGCGTCACAGGTGCGTCCAGTCGATAAAACCCCGTCTCCGTCTCTCTGCAGCGCTACGTACGTCGAGGTGGACCTGGTTGATGTGGTAGATGATCTGCAGGTGTCTGGGCAGCAGCTTCTCCAGCAGCTCCACAGGCCAGCGCTCCAGAGCCTCGGGGAGGACGGTGTGGTTGGTGTAGGCGAAGGTGCGCTTAGTGAGGTCCCAGGCCTGCAGAGGAGGAGTTTATTTTACTCCGATCACACTTGAGCTTTGGAACTACTTGCAACCTAATCTAAGTCTGCCGTTGTCCTGATAGCGTCCCTTCCCTCCATGTCTGAGCTACTTCAGGTCACAAATGTTGCATCAACAAACTACCTGTTTTACGTCTTCACCTGCCGGACTTTCTCCATTGCACGTGAATATTACGCAACACAGGAATATCTGTGACTTTTAACCTCCTTTGTGTTCCTTGCTATGACTTCCGCATGTATTCCTGCTGCTTGACTCGCTCTCAGTGGGCAAAATACTTGACTTCAACTCAACCAAATCTGACTCTCACCCACCGTGTCCCAGTCCAGTTTCTCAATGTCGATAAAGATTCTCATCAGCTCGGGGATGGCCATGGCCGGATGAGTGTCATTCAACTGGATGGCGACCTGCAAAACATGACTGTAGCGTCAACTTCTCATTTATTTTACTTCCTCCAACTGTGGCTGAATAACGTGAAACACTGAAGGGAAGAGCAGGTGTCAAATATCTGAAATACCTTTGAATTGAAGGCACAAATTGCAAAAATATTTGCCAGTTATTGTGACACATTTAGTTTTCAGTTGACAAAAGCTGTGCAAGAAAACATGACTTTTCATGGTAAGAATGTATTATAGTCCATTTTATGCTCTTTTAGTTTGAAAGCGCAATTTCCTTGTTTGGGTAAGTTACAGGCCTTGAATCAGGAAGTTGAGCTTGTGCCACAAATTTGTAGAAGAAAAAAATAAAAAATAAAATGTTGAGACCTCGCCGCAATTGCCACCGGCTTGCCTCAGGCCAACATTGAAGGCCAAGAGAAGAAGTGAAGTAACAAACCCCGTTTCCATCTACGGGACATTCTTTGCTCTTTGCATTCATTAACACACGACTATAGATAGATGGATAGACTGGACTCTGAAGCTTACTTTGTCCGGGAAGCTCTCGAAGGACGTCCGGACAGGAGTGCCCTTCTTGGTGGTCTTGAAGCGCCGGATGATGTCTTGGAGTGTGGCCGCCACAACGAAGTACTCCTGCTTCAGACGAAGTTCTTTTCCTTCAAAGAACTACAACATATAAAGACCACGCCTCGGCTTTAGTACAGCAGAGTTCTGTGTGTCAAACACTAAAGATGATCTTGTGCTGCAAAATATTCAGGAACCAACTAGCACACATCAGTATAACCACATATTGTATTTTTCATGTACAAACACACATATGCGTCATGACATATTCAACTTACATTGTCATTGGGATAAAGAACACGGGAGATGTTCTCCGCCAGATTCCTGTCCAGAACAGCCTGGATGTAATCTCCAACATTAACTACAGACGGATGAAGTGCATTTTTAGTAACACCGATACTATAATATACATACATACTATGTATTATAGGATTATCTAAAGTTATTTTGAACACCAAAAGTAAAGAATCTATTTGGCAACACAGACATCCTTATGCAAGGCGCCACCATAGTTGCAGCAGTTTCCTTCTTCCTTGCAACGTGATTCTGTGGAAAACAAAAGAGAAGCTGTGTTGTGGGTTTTACATTAGAAATCACTAACAGTCTCTCAAGTTGAAGTCGTTGGGGGCGCGGGCGGACCACAGCCTCATGGTGTTCACAGTGTTGTTCATGTAGCCGGGGATGGGCGTGTCGTAGGGCATCGCCAACACCACCTGCATGAATAAACAGTGAGTCAGCAGAAACACACGGCAGAATAAAAGCCTGGTGTCTTACCCAGAGGCAGCTTTAGAGACCGTTCAATGGAGTTAAACAAAATAACAGTAAACGTGTTAAGACTCACATGTCTGGTTATAATAAAATAATTATTTTTGTATTCCAAATGGCCTAAAGCCATGAACAAAGTTGGACAACAGGCCCCATGTAGAAGGTGGTTGTTGTACGTCTCTCTGTAGATGCTTTGCAGCTTTTTGTGGTTGTTTTGCATCTTTGGGTCTCATTTTTGTAATCATCCAAACTCATCATCTTCAGTACCTGAGTGTCGACCCATTTGGAGCCCTCGCTCGTCTCCTCGACCCGCCCGTAGTAGTGAACTGGCAACATGTACTCAGGCCGGGATTTCTCCCACGGGTTTCCATGCCTCAGCCAATCGTCGGCCTCCTCCACCTACAACAGGTCAGCCAGAGTAAAGATAAAAACATTTAATATGATATTACATGATAGAGTAGCAGGTAATGTAATGAGGTCTACCTTATCCGACCTCTGACCTCTTTATGCAGCAGATTGAGGTGAGAAAAATTACTTCCCTTTTTTGAATTAACAAAGTTATATCAAGCCCAAATCAGGGTTACCATTAGATTATATATTGTGTAATCTGCTAAACTTGATTACTTTACTGTCCACTAGCAGCAGAGATCTGACAGGTTCATGCACCCCAGTGAGAAAACAGAGCTGAAATCCAGTTCAGTGTTCAGGAGTGCATGTTTACACAGAGGTTTTGAACAGCAAATAACCAGGAGAATTCAAAAGGGCAAAAGTCTTTAGTTTGGGGATCTCTTATCACGAGATACGCAATATGTATTTCTTCTATTCGTCTAAAACCAACCCAGTTACTGTTAATGATCAGCTTGTGATGTATTCTGACCTAATTCATGTCTACTTTGGCCTCGCTCCACTCTCACAACAAACAGCATGAACATGGGTCAACAACAGAATCCCGAATTTCAAAGTTAAAAGATAAGAAAGGATCTATGAACCCGGGAGATAGCCAGTCATTCCAGTTCAAAAACAATGCTCATGAGACTGCATTTTGAAGGTTAAAGAGTTGATCAATAGCTGATAAGGTTTTGATGAGATGACATTTGCAGAAAAATACATTTTTAGCTGCAGTTACCTGCCAGCCGTCTCTTATCTTCTGGTTAAAGATTCCATATTCATATCGAATGCCATAACCGTACGCTGCAAGTCCCAAGGTGGCCATCGAATCCAAGAAACATGCTGTGTGCATAAACAAAATTATAATTAGACATAAAATCTAAATGCAAACTTTGCAGGGCTGCATTGAGACACAGAAGGACAGTTTGTGGCGTAATGTTCCTTTTTGTTGCAACATTTCTGTGCACAGAGGCCTTTGATGGACCACTGCCAAAACAGCCTGAAAGTTAGTTAAGTTAGCCTTCATTTGACTCACAACCTTCTTTTCTGTTTCCTTGCCTCTGCAACTTTGAGGAGTGATGCACAATAAATCTCCTTCAAGTTCAAACATCTGCAGTCTTTTTTTTATTTTTCTACCTGCCAGTCTGCCAAGGCCTCCGTTGCCCAGACCTGCGTCCTCCTCCATCTCCTCCAGCTCCTCCATGTCCAGGCCGAGCTACAGCAGAGGGGAACACACAAGCCTACTGTTGTCTTTTTCTTTTTTTATGAGTGTGTGTGTTTGTGGTTGCTGACGGCCTTCATTTCCTGGTAGAGTCTGACCTGGTAGATGGCTTCATCGCAGGCGTTCTGCAGCCCCAGGTTGATCATCGTGTTTTGGAGCGTCCTGCCCATGTAGAACTCCAGAGACAGATAATACACCCTCTGGACATGTGGAGAAAAGAAAAAAACACAACATGTTTCTCTGCACAGGCTTCATCTTTACAGAGATTGTATGGATATACAAAATAAACTACAAATTAATATTTGTGATGTACTTTGATTGTGGCTTGAGGTTATAGTTTAGAGCCGAGCAGTAAATAAATGAAACTGGAACAAGCTAATATTTTCCTCGGTGTAAATGTGATGCAACGACTTAGAAACACTGAACCGCTTGAAAGTCTGGAAAGTTTTTTTTGGAACAGAAAATAAATTGGCCAAGACTACTTCCCATAAATAAATAAAGAGAGAAAAACACGCTCTTCAGAATGAATGTCTGGTTTTCTTCCAAGACAAACACTTTCGTAGAAATGATTTGAAATGCAAGTGAGCTGAATATATTTCTGATTTGTACTTAAAGACAGAAGATGTATTTACAATTTGTACTTAAAGATAGAACATGTCTTACAAAACGTACATGGGAACTATTCACATTTCTGGTCAGGGTTTGGTCTGACACACATATCAAAGTCTAGTTGTGTGAAATATGTTTTTTGCAGAGTAGGTTTCATGATTTTTATAAACTTTTTGAAACTTTCTTCCAGTGTTGTGACTTTATTTGCAGTGTTGTGCACTGTACATTTACAGGTGAGCTGAACCTGATCTTTACCTTCGGGTCTGCTTCATAGTAAAACTGCTGCGTCCGGATCCATCGCCCCACCAGGTGATCTCTCACGGTGTGAGCCAGGGCAAAGTAATAATCCCTGGGTGTCGCAATGTTTCTGTCTTTCACCAGAGTGAAGTGCAGGTGTCGGTTGAAGCCCTTCTTCAGCTCGGCCACGTTCTCCACCCCCACGATCCCCCTGATGCTGATCTGCTTGCGCTTCTCCTGGTCGGTGAGTGGGGTCGCCATGCTCGCGGCAGCGGGTCCGTCCGGTGTCTGGCTGTCAAGTCGTCCGGGCCGGGAGTGGAGTTGAAAGGTAAGATGGTGGCAGGTTTTCATGCAGCAGTCTCCTCCTTTTGCTGCTTTTCATTGGTGAGTGCAGGGGGAGGGAGGGAGGGGGGGAGGAGCAGGAAGAAGCGCTCTGAGAGAGAGAGGGAGAGAGAGAGAGAGAGGGAGAGAGAGAGAGAGAGAGAGAGAGAGGGAGAGAGAGAGAGAGAGAGAGAGAGAGGGAGGCCACAGGTAAGAAGGACAGGGCTTATAGACACATATTTATTATTCATTATTCATACGTACAAGTCAGATTTTAATGCGAGTTCATTCAAATTAATGATGACAAAAAGAAACAACGTTGTTGTTTTTTTGCCCACATTTTTATAGATTAGATAAACAGATATATCTATCTATACATAGATAGATATATAGATAGATATTTAGATAGATATATAGATACACATATAGATATATAAACAGATAGATAAACAGATAGATAGATAGATAGATAGATAGATAGATAGATAGATAGATAGATAGATAGATAGATAGATAGATAGATAGATAGATAGAAAGATAGATAGATAGATAGATAGATAGATATAGATAGACAGACAGATAGATGATAGATAGATATAGATAGATAGATAGATATAGATAGACAGATAGATATAGATATATAGATAGATAGATAGATAGATAGATAGATAGATAGATAGATAGATAGATAGATAGATAGATAGATAGATAGATAGATAGATAGATAGATAGATAGATAGATAGATAGATAGATATAGATAGATAGATAGATAGATAGATAGATAGATAGATAGATAGATAGATAGATAGATAGATAGATAGATAGATAGATAGATAGATAGATAGATAGATAGATAGATAGATAGATAGATAGACCCTTTAATGGTACACACCTAAACCATCAGTAAAGTTTATTATGTGGTTTTTAAATTCCCATAATTGGATGAATTTGGATCACCTGCGTGTCGAAGGGGTTTCAATTGAAAAAGCCACATTGCACTTTGATTGACAGCTGTGAGACAATGAATACAGACTGACAGGCCAAGCAGGACCTTGTTGACACCGATTTATTGAATATTCACACATACAAAAAAACACAGAGGCTCATTTTACACTTCATTTCATCGTAATAATATCAGTAATATGATAATGATAGACATATAATTATAACAATCATAATAATCATACTGTGTTAAAATTATAGTTATAACAATGTTCATTTCATATTCATAAAATTCTCCATAGACATATTTCAGCTTCAATGTAAATAATAACAGCGAGTGATGACGTTCCACCTCGTATCAAACTGGTCATGAAGAATAACTTTGGAGTTAAAATGAGGTTATAATGCAGGTAGCACACACACACTCACACATTATGTATGTACATTTGGATATATAACACAGTGTCGCCCAGCGACTCTGTGTACATTTGAATTAATTCATAAAAGTTTGTATGATGGACTTTAAATCCTCCCCAGGTCTAAGTGTATTATCTATAAAGGGTATTTGGCTGGTTTAGAAATAATAAATGTAACAATCACACACTTTTTAACATCATCACCCTCATATGTCCAGTACAGACACACACATGCATGTTATTTATCAAAAGATACGACCACTTATTTCACAAAGAAAATGTTGAATGAGAAGATCATTTCTGTTGAAAAGTACCAGGCGTGTGTGTCGTCTCCTGCTGGACAATCCCTCTGATGAACTGTTTGGCTGAATTAAAACCATTTTATTAATTTGTCCTGGAATCTGAGGTTGTGTAACGCTGCGATAATGGCTGCACTTAGTCAAAGCTCAGTGGCCTTCTGCTGAACGGGCTGCTTTTGGAGTTTATTATTATAATTACGGCCGGACAAAAGGCATACTTTGATAAAAAAACGCCAATTAAATGTTGCATAAATTAAAGCTCGGATGCAGCCAGCCTTGCAGCAAAGGCCAGGAAACTTGTGAAGCTGGAGCAGTTTGGTTCATCGTTGTCAGCACACATGCGCATATCATACTGGAAATTATATACTTTACTGTGTGCAGCCATTTTGGCCGCCATACATCACTATTAGATTATTTACAATCAATATGAACCCAGGGGAAGAGAACATAAAAAACCACAGAGGATTTATAAAGTTAAGAAAGACACCTGACTGTGATCTTCCCTTCGATACTGTGGTTATTATATCCATAACAAACATGGTTATTGTTGAGTTTGCCCTTTTGCCGTTAGAAAAAATACGTAGCAGCAGGTGAAGTCAGGCATCACGGATGTTACAGTTGACTCTGCTGAAGCGATGGATCTAGTTTGTAGCAAAGTTTCATAACTCTTGTTGGTACTGAAGAGGGGAAAAGGCACACCCATGACGCTCAAACACAGGAGAGCACCTGATGTGTTTGTACGGTTCTTCCCAGGGAGACAATGCACGGGGCAACGTTTCCGGGCAACTTGAAGGGCAACAGTTCCCTCAAACTGGTTGCTCAACATTTGACTTCAGTTAAATGCTCGTGACACGTCTCCGGCCCACACTTATTGGATCGATTGCTCCGAATTCTGTCCGACATTCATGGTGCCCAGAGGATGAAGATCCGATTTCTTCTCCAGCGCCACCACAAGTCAAACATTTTTGGTTTTTTAGTGACAACTATTTAATGAATTGACATGATGTTTTGTAGTAATGACACCCATGGATGAATCCTCCGCCGCCAGCAGGTCAAAGTTGTCACGCATCCTGAGAAATATCTCAACAACCACTTGTGTGATCACAGAGGATGGTTCCTGATGGCTTTGGTGACTTTTCCTCTTTTGTCCTCACATTTTGTGGTTTTCAGTGAAATGTCTCAACAACTGTGGGATTGCCGTGACATTTGGTACACGCATTGTAAGGGATAAATCTAATTCACTTTCATTACTTCGATTTATGATACAATACCTGCGAAACTAAAGACAATCGAAACAACCTCGGCTGTACTTCGTGTGCAACGCAAATTGGCAAATATTAGCATACGGACATGCCAAACTTAAAATGATGAACATAGTAAACATTATACTTCAAAACGTCATCGTGTAAGCGTTTGGCTCAAAGCACCGCTGAGCCAAAGTACAGCATCACAGAGCTGCTTGCATGGCTACGTTGTTGCGCAACATCCCAGTACATCATGGCCTTTCCTGTTGCTTTAGTGGGACACAAACTGGTCTGAGAACAAACTACATTTTTAAAGCGACACAAAATATTTCTTTCCCTCTGTAATAACTATACATCGAATAAAGGAACAATGCTGAATCCTCATTGAAAAAACTCTGAACACCAATAACTTATTTAGCTATACACC
Organism: Cottus gobio; assembly: GCA_023566465.1. Lineage (NCBI taxonomy): Eukaryota > Metazoa > Chordata > Actinopteri > Perciformes > Cottidae > Cottus > Cottus gobio. The sequence continues at coordinate 7,043,044 of CM042228.1, forward strand.
TCTTTGCAATAGATCATTTCAATAACAATATTACAAAACTACCAGGATTCAGTCACCCACAGTAAAAAAGCCAGAATGAAGCGAAGCTGCTGTAGCACCTTATTCAAAGAGCTTCACAGTCATCATCTCTAAACCATTTACAACACACTTCAACGCACAGAATCGCCCATGTTTATGATACATCACACCGAAAATCCATCCCTCCTGTCTTCAGAGCTGCACCGCAGAGAAAGGCGGCATGTTTCTTTTTTACAGACGACACAGAAGGAGCACACGAGCTAAGCCACTAAGAAAAGCGTCTCATGTACACGGATGAGGATACGACAGTGACGCGGCTGAGAGGCCCGCTATTGCTCTCGTCCAGGGATCGTTGACCGGCCTCTCCACCTCACACACACACACGCAGGAGACGACCTCTCACGGGCCCTGTATGAGGAGCTTCATGGTTGATGGCGGGAAAAGCAACATACAGGATGTTGTGAAGAGAAAGAAGATGTACTGTGCTGTGTGTTGATGGTGTGACGGGGACTACTTTCTCTAACTCAACTCATTCACAAAAAACTCCCTTCTTTAAAGGAATAGTTGAATATGTTTAGAAATGTGCTTATTTTCTGGTTTCTGGTTGTATGCTAAATATGAAGCTATAGTTAGCAGGCAGTTAGCTTAGCTTAGTGACTGGAAAGCAAAGGTTTCTCCAAAGGTAATACAATCCATCTGCCAGCATCTCTAAATGAACACATGATATCTTGTTTGTTTGAAATGTAAATGTAAAAACAAGACATTGTGGTTTGATGGGCTGTTATGTGACTATTGTTTGCGCCCTTAAAACCACAACATGGCATTTTTACACTTCTGTTTTTTGGATGGTTTCAACAAATGAGATATAATGGTTTCAAGTGAGTTTCAGAAGCGTTGGTAGATGTGTATTTGAACTTTTGACAAAGCCAGGCTAACTGTTTTCCTGTTTCCAGTCTTTATGCTAAGCTAACTAGCTAACGGTTGCTCCACATTTAACAGGAGCGTGGTGTTAATTTTCTCATCTAACTCTCGGCAAGAAAGCGAATCACTGTAATTTCTTTAAGTAGATGTTATCACGTTGTTCCAGGTCTATGAGTGTGAGATTATTTATCAATGGAATTGAACAGGTCAAAATACAAGGTACAGCTCGTAAAGCAAAGGCCTGTTTTCGTCCTGCAGGTGTATGACATGTCCAAGGTTTATGCATGAAAAAGGCATGGCTCAGCACTGGATGGGGCCTCTTACAGAGAGGCAGGGGGTCAGTCGGTCAGGGGGACAAGCGGAGGAGGGTCAAGGCTGGATCATAGTTATTGACTGGCAGGATGAACCCTGGGAAATCCTGGGGAGGTTTCCCCCAGCCGCTGTGTGAGTCTTTAGCACACAGAGCCGGTGGCATCTGCCTCCCCGGTGGTGTAGAAATCAGGGATGGGTAGACCAGTGTGCAGTGTGATCTGAAGAGAAACACATTGACATGCACACATATGGGTTATTAAATCATGGTAAAGAGGTTTAATGTATTTGTCTGCCCACAGGTGGAGCTGTTGAACTATTTCCTCAGTGAGTGAAATGTTTTGTCTTGGAGGCACTCGGCTCTCTGCACACAGAGACAGAATACAAAATGAGAAAACTAGCTGAGAGCAATAAGAAATGCAAAGCTACTAACTGTTATTGAGTCTTTGAAGCTTCCTCTTTCAAGGTTTAATCTTCTGAGCCCATATTTGTAGAACTCGGAGAGGAAGCTTTAATGAATAATAACTGTAGTCATTTGCTATTTTGTTGATCTACAAGTAAAAACCTCTGTTTTTGGCCTGCAGCAGTGCTCGGGGAGGGGGAGCCAGAGACAGCTATAGAGCGGGACCCTGGAGCGAAGACAAATGTGTTTCATTCCCACGAAAACCAAAGCGTAAAAAATACAATTTGCTGTTTTGTGCAGGACTCTCTTGTCCAGTACATTCCTGCAGTCTAGTTGCTTGCTAACTGGTTCTGGCTCCCAGCACGGTTTCTTTTAACACCAGTTTGTCTATCCTTGGACTGAGTCTTAATGCTAAGCTAAGCTAACAAACACAGACATGAGAGTGGTATCAATCTTTATTAGGAAACTATTCGTTTAATATATATGTAGCCACTATCATTCAGTACCTGGACATTTCGGTTGAGGCTGATAGCGGGGTAATAGACGCCCTCCAAGGCTTCAAAAGCCACTGGACCCTGCTGCTCATCATTGATGAGGAAGATGAGGATCCTGCGTGTGAAGTCCAGTAGGATTCCTATTGTAGCTCCTTTCCCGATGCCGCCGTCCGTTCTGCATGACCACAGAGAGAGAAACACTGGAGTTAGGATATCTATCTAGTGCTTCTAAAGTAACATCCTGCAAAATCTGTAGCTATAAAAAAAAATACGGTACTTATACTTTACTTAAGTATTGTCATTTTCTGCTTTTTTATCCTTCTACTTCACATCATTTCAGAAACAACATTTTTACTTTTTACTCATTTATTTGACATCTTGAGTTGATAGCAAAACAAATTAAAATATTTTTCTTCCCCATTAATCCTGTTACAACCCCTCAGGTTTATCAAATGACCCTTTAGAGGGCCCCGACCCCTAGGTTTGCAACTACTGGACCAAACTAATGAACTCTATATCAAATAGCTAAAACAGTTTAATGCAAATTTAATTGTTTTAGCCTTTTGGTTCTTTTACTGTTTGGGTTTTTATTGATATTTTTTGAATAAATTCTTAGTTTGAGTCGGTTCAACCAAAATCCCAAAAGAGAAACATTGTGGGTCAGAGTTCCTTCTTGACAATTAAAATAATATTTAGGAAAAAAAGAAGCTCACTTGCTGTTTCTGGAGCTTTCAGCTGCATCTAATGGTCTTTATTGGTGGACCACAAACACAAATCATTTCACATTCATACATCTGTGATGTAGTATTCTGAAATAGTTGTAATGGTACTTTCATGTTGCATAAAGTATCTGAATAACGACTCTCAAGAGACGCCCCTGAACGCTGCATCAGTCGTGGAGGCGGAGCCACGCCCCTCTGCGTGTCACTCTGTACCTGTTGGTGTGCGAGTTGTTGTGCATGAACCAGGAGCGGTTGTTGTCCACGTACATGGCCCAGGCCTTGTCGTCCTTCCCCAGCATCACGTCCTTCAGCACGTCGGCCCGAGCGATCCCGAAGGCCGGGTCCGGGTGGTTGTCATAGCGATCGACGGTCATTTCCCAGTAATGGACGCCGCGGGAGAACGCAGAGTTACCCATGACCACCCTGTCGTCGTAGCTGTTGCAGGACACCGTCAGGTTGTCGTTGGAGAGGATGATGTCCTGGTGAGCGGAGGCCGGGTCGAAGGTGAACCAAGCGACTGTAGACAGACACACACACACACACACACACACACACACACACACAGGAAAAGTTACACACACTGTTGTTCAGCTTCAGTGACGTCACTGTCTGCAACGCCTGATGATGGTGACTTTACAAAGGTGACATGGATCTAGAGGCTGGAGGTTGGATGGGGTGAGGTCACACTGTAAGAACTTCATGAAAGGAGGAGTGACTAGATGAACGAAGATAAGAAGGAGAAGAAGATCCACTATCACGATTAGGATTAATCATTCTTAGCATCAGACTCTATAACTTAACTTATAACTTAATCCTAAAAATCTTAATATTTATTATAAAATCAAACCTGCGTCAGACAGTCTGCAAATGATTATTGGCATTTGTTTTCACCGGCTTGGAGTTTATGACATCTAGGTAATAGACTCTTTAAAATACATCTTTAAAATACATCTGGTAACAATTTCTTGGTTTTATCATAAATGATCAGTTTACCCAAAATAAAAAATACAAAACATTGTAAAAAAAAAAACACCATGGAAGTCAACAATTGACACAAAATGAGAAATCAAAGTTTGCACTGTGTTTATTGTTATGCTCCATCCAGCGAGCCAAATTCCTAGTTTGTGTAACGCACTTTGCAATAAACCGTTTTATTATTATGTTTTGTTTTATCTTTTTTGCTGTTGTTTTTAGGTCTGTTATTTGTGATTTTATGATATTATGCTGCCGTCTTGGCCACAACTTGAATCTCAATGGGACAATCCTCAATAAATGAAGGTTAAATTGAAACCATAAAAAATAAGGTCTCAAGGTTTATTTCCATTAATTAAAGGAGTTTCTTCTTGCTGCCGTCGCCATGTGCTTGCTCGTGGGGAATGCAGGGTCTCTGCACCTGCTCCAGATGAAAATGACCATGAGATAACTGCTGTTGTGATTTATATATAAATACAATTGAAAGTGCTGATTGTTCACCACAAACTTCACAGGATGATAATAGGTCAATGTTGCACTGCCCCCAAGTGGCAAATAAAAGAAAATACAAATAAATGTAATCCAGCTTTAGTTTATGCACCACACACAAAATCCCCTTCATGTTAATTAAATGCTTTGTAATTCGGGTGAACCGACCATTTAACCGTCTATGATCCCACTGCAAGCCGGCTAAATCAAAACCTAATAACTTTGCAAACTGTTTGACTCGGCGTTTTTAAATGCTCTATACTCTACACAGAGAAATATGAGTCTCACAGATGAGATGTTTGTGCTCTATATATATGGGCTCCACAGGACTTGCTTGTCCACCATTGTTCGCTGGCTTCACTATGGGCAGTACAGTTTCATTACACAGCTTTATTTCCCAAAGTAAATAAAACAAAGACATTTATTAGAAGCCTGTATTGAACGTTTAATAAGTGCAGCCCACAGAGCAGCAAACGGCCCACCTGCTGGTCGGAGAGTGAAGCACTGAACTGATGACACAGGAAATGGCAACGAGGGGGATTAGAGTGGAAACAGTCGCCCATACCTGTGCCTATAGACTGAATATCACATGGAGGGAGTCCAGCTGAAATGTGAAATGAAGGGGAGGAGGAAGAGGGGAGAAAGAAAAGAGGGGAGGAGGAGGAGAGCGTAGCAAAGCCGTGGAGCGGACGGTGTAGAGCGGAGGAGGAGGGATGGAGGAGAGGGTAAAAAAGGAGGTTTGATCAGGAACTGCCGAAAACACCACAGAAGAGATCCTAAAAAACAACGCAAAGAGTTCCTGGGAACAGACCAGGGGAGAAAATAACCAGCATAACAACATAAGATGACGGAGGAACTTCCTCCGCTCCATGCAAGGGAATAAAACCGAGGAAATCAAAGCACAGTCCGGTCCGGGGTGAAGGATGTCGGATTTCTGCAAAAACACTGAGTGGTTAGATCCCTTTGTGCAGAGGCTGGCAGCCGCTGAGTGCTCTGTCTGTCTGGCAGGTAGGAAGGCTGTCTGGGCCTTTCAGGTCCACTTACGGATGACAAGCGTCCCTGTGTGCGGAGCAGCATTTAACTAATGGGAAAGTGAGCACATCAGTGGATTATATACACCAAGCAGCCGCTCCGAGACATACCTGGTTTAAAGGCTCAAACACACCCTCCAACAGAATTCACATCCCGCGGCTGCTTTTGGGTTTAAAAACCTTGCAAGTGACATTTTGGAGGCTTTTAGTGGTATTAATTTTGTGTTACGTGAATGATTAAAGAGGACGGGGAAGTTTGATGTCAGGTCATTGAAATCCTTTTGAAACACATCATTAAAAAAACTCAAAGTGCATAGTTTTGGATCTGAAATAAGAAAATTTCAGAAAGTTTTTTGAAAGAAGTTGTCTTTCTGAAGATGCAAGGCTTCATTCTGGCAGCAAGTATTCATTATTCTTAAGATCTTTATGAGCTCAGTCAAGCTTCACTCCCAAAAGAAGAAGGCAACGGATCTCAAGTCTTCTCAAGTAACAATAACTACAAAACTATATTATTTACCTATATTATTATTAGATGTGATAACATACCTGCCAGCTGTTTGCTACAACACAACCTCATGGCTAATCAGATTAGATTCAGCATGACAGAAACATGCCCAAGACACATTTTGTTGATCTGATCGTGCAAAAACAAAACAAAAGAGTTGAAACTACCTGAAAAACACACGGATACAGAAGCAAACATGTGGCAGGCATTTAGATGATTACATGTATATGAAAGATAAATGCTGTCTATGAAGTTAGCTTTATTAATAAGTTAAGCACTAATACATCCATTATATTCACAGACTTGAGTCTCCGCTCTTTCTGAATTCCAACTTTGTGGAAATCCTGACTGATCCAAATGAATGAATTCTGTTTTGAGAGTGTGTTTCCCTTGAAGACAAAGCGGTTACTCGGATCAAGCGGAGGAGGCGGAGCTTCACGTACTCTCAGAGGTCTGCATGATCAGGGTCTTGCTGTACTGGCCCACTCCGCTGCCGTTGAAGGCCTTCACTCTGGACTTGTACGTGCTGTTGAAGTGGAGCCCGTCCACCGTGCAGATGGTCTCCGTCCCCACGTACACTTCCTGTCAAGACACACAACACTTCCTGTTAAGGTGGCAGATACATCGAGTGCGTGATTCTGACACAGAGGGTCCCGCCTCTCTTTCGGCTCTGCCTCTGAAGGAGCGTCGAGGCGGTGAGTGTAATAAGCGAGAGTGCGAGTGTGTACAACGGCGTGTGGGCGAGGCAGCCCACACCGCAGTATAAATAGACACGGGGACACACAACTCGCCAAGCTCAGTGTGGCGCTGCGTTGGCGGGCCTCAATGAGTCAGAGGAGAGATGGAAAAACTTCGGAAAGTAAATAGTTGTTTGGCGAAATGTAGGTCCAGATAAAGGTACGACATGAAAGGATTTAAGCTCAAGTTAAAGAGATGCGCAGGCTGGATGATGAAACACTCAACAACACACATGCTGCGTTGCAAAATGTCCGAGATGCTCTCCGTATATTTCTGCTGTAAATCTCCGGTTCACGGTTAGAACTCCAGTCTCATTCATATACAGCTACCATTCATTACATTTCATTTAGCTGACACTTTTATCCAAAGTGACTTACATGCTATACAGTAGACACAGAAACAGTGAGCAATTAGGGTTAAGTGTCTTGCTCAAGGACACATCGACGTGAACTAGCGGAGCCGGGGATCGAACCACCGACCCTCTGATTGAAAGACAGATCTGCTAAATGATCCACAGTGCTCTGTCACACACTGATGGGCTTGTGGAGATATACAGTGCATGCTGAGAGGAGGATCCGATAATCCAACCCGACCTTCCAATTAGTGTTGCTCATCCTTATGACCTTATGACCTTATGACCACATTCACCTCCATTAAGTCAGTAGAAACTTGTGTCAGTCTACACAATCTTTGCACAACAGTATTTCTTAATTATGTGCACACTCGTCACATAAGCAGATTAAAACATCTACTCTCTACCAGGAGTGGGGTTCGAACCCACGAGGACTACGTCCATTGGATCTTAAGTCCAACGCCTTAACCACTCGGCCATCCTGGTACATTCCTCATTTACAAGCAGGCATCAAATGCACACAATCAGCATTCAGAGGCTGCAGTGAGTGAATGCAATGATCACCCTCTTATGCAACAGTTGTGATGGAGACAGAGGGATGAAGGCGCCCGCGAGCAGACGGCTGGCTTCACAGACCAGAGACTGAAGGTCGGCTTTTTCTAAATTAAAACACAGGACGCCTCCCCGAACAGCTGCTGGAGTATCTAGCTGATGCTTTGAGTCTAGAAGAGAGTGAGCATCTGCAGCCACATTTCAGCCTCCTCACAAAACACTAAAGTTGACATTTATTTACAGTCCTATAAAGTGTAAAAGTCAATAAGACGGATATTAAAAAAGGACTGTGCACACCATGAACCAAAAAAGTCCAATATTTCGATTATAATCTCATGTTTTGGCATCTTTAAGTGAAAGTATCTGATTTATACTGTTTGTGTGTGTGTGTGTGTGTGTGTGTGTGTGTGTGTACACACATTCACGCACTCTAATGAAATCAACCACTTTAATTATGTGTCACCAGCTGTTTACAGGAAGCTGATGGACATGTTTAGGAGCTTTGAGAAGCTGGAAACAGTTCAGGAGAAGGCTGAGATTGAAATGTGGAGCTCAGCTGGGATTTCACTGTGTTACAGCTTTTTTTTAACCCTTTAAACCCACGCTGCTTTTCTGAGATTATCTGAGCTACTTGGCAGGGAGATTAACATCACTTGCAGAAAGTGGAAAGATCTTCCATATTGATTGTTACGAGAGGCGACAGGCCTGTAGGAAGAGGTTTAGAGCTCCTCTCGCCATTGTACTGGAGGTATTGTCTGGGGGGTTTAGGTTGCCATTACAACAAAGCACTGGCCTCAATGTATAGAGAACCGGGGAGAGTCTTAGCGGGATGGATTACACGGTGAACCTCTGAGAGGGTATAAATACGGCTTTGAGGCCAGATCACACTTCCTGTGGGATCATCCCAGCTGGCAGCTGCATTACAAACCCGTTCTCCGGGCGTCGTGTCATTCAATGCCTCGCTACAGTGCGTCACGTGACCCGCTCCCATATCGCCCGGAGCCGCGCGGTACGAGAGAGCAATCGAGGGATTTCATCCACAAAGCGTTGCTTTGAGCTGGGGTCCTCCCCGCCACCAAATGAAGGCGTCTTTGTTGAGAAAGAGGCGGGCGGTGTTCTGTAAAGGTGAATTATTACTCCAACTGCTCCTGTTTTTCACTGTGTCTTGTAATCTAAATGTTAATCCAACAGAGACCCCCCATGTTGAGCTTGTCTTACAATAAAGTCGACAGATAAATCCTGACTGCCGGAGACTGAAGAGTACCTGCAGAGGGGCACCTACCCTGAAAAGCCCCATGTTTCCATCGTCCAGCTCCAGGATGTACCCGTCCACGGCGATGGTGGAGAGCGGTGGCTGTTTCCATGACAACGTGGCGCTGTTGTTCTGGGTGCAGCATTCCTCCAGCTGGAGCATGGGAGCAGCTGGGACTGAGGAGGGGTCAAACACAGGCAAGATTACAGCCCAGTGAGCTACGACAGGGTCGCCGAGCACACACACTCAATATTTATCATTTGTAAATTCAATTATGAAAATATGAATCCAGAATCAAAAGCTTCCGCATCATAATTATAAACCCGCCAAACGTGAGTCAGAGATATCGTACTGTGTAAAGTTCATCAGGTACCAAACAGTCCCCTAAATCAAACTGCTTCTGAATACATTTTCATGTGTACTTGTTAAAATCATTTGTGATTTTATAAGATAAAGAGGTCAAATGCAAAACAAGCGACCTCTAAATTGCTTTTGCAAACTAAAGAGACAAAAAGGATTCTCGTTTATAAAAGAAACGAGTGCACAGAGATACATTTTAGTAAGCTACTACATACATATATAGTATAGTAGTATAGTATAGTATTTATCATTCATATGTTAACATTCATATTTGAACAATTCAAACTTTACTATGAAAACTGCTGGTATTTTACTGTGGTTTTTCACAACAGAAATCAGTCTGACCACAGATCTCTCCTTCACAGGGTGGAAGGGATTGGCTGTCTCCAGTAGAGGAGACGTGAGCTCTCACGAGGGCCTGAACCAGCCCCTCTGGTGTAAATCCCTCATGGCGTCTCCTCTCTGTTACCTTTCATCTGGACAAAGTCCAGCTGGTGGATGGTCTGCAGGAGGGGTCCGCTGTCCAGAGTGAGGTCAAAGTCGCTGGTCATCCTGGGGGTGAGGGTTCCCTTCCCCCACTGGCCCTCTGTCATGTGGACCCTCCGGATCAAAGCATCGGAGATCTGAGGACAACAAATGAACTAACTGTTACTCGGTAATAACAAAAACTGAACCAGAAAACCCCAGAGATTTCCCCAACATTTTTTTTACATGGAAATATAATCAGCTGACAATACAAATATGTGAAAGAAGATATAAAGATGTCTGCAACCCAGCAAACAATCCAACATGCAAAAAGAATAACCTTGTTTAGAATAAACATTATTTTTCATTTTTACCATAATGGATGTACAATCTTTTGGGCCATGCTCAGAAAACATGGTAAATAAGTAAAATGTATATTCGAGCAGGTCTCTCCACTCAAGCACAGACATGGATATGCTGATACTGTGTTTGCTCTTCATCTCAGTAGATTAATTTACAAAAAAGAAACATGGAAGCCATAAAACTGTTGGACCTGTCTCTGGTTTCAGACTCCTCCCACCCCGTGTGATTGTAAGCCCCGCCCTGATTGTTTCCACCTCGTTCCCTGTGTATTTAGTCTGTGTCAACTCCTTGTTCTGTGCCAGTTTGTCTCTTAATGTCTAAAAGCGTACCAGCGGTCTACCCGGTGGGCCGTTCCCGTGTTTTGACGAGTTTTTGTCCACCTGTGAGTTCCGGATACCTCTGCCTGGCTTAACTGATTACCTGTCTACCGAACCCTGCTTGAAGGAAATACCTTGTTTTGAACCCGACTACCTCACCTTGAGTCTGCATTTGAGTCCTGCTCCCTGTGGTTCCCAGTTCCCAACAATAACTGCGTTTGCCAGGAGTTTAACGCCACTTGGCCGTGTTTGTATTCCTTTAAATGTGGGTTTAGGATCCCCTCACACATCCTCTCTTCACAAAAAGCATCACTTTTGTCTTCTTCTTGACGAACCAGATAGAGGCGCATCCACGACCAGTTGGAACAAAACTCGTGAGCACAATCGGTGCACTAGCTATGCGTACTGTGCATATTTTTGGGCTGCATGCAGATGCCCACATTAGTCCAGTTCAGTTGAACTGGTTACAACTCGGAGACAAACAGTGATGAGTAAGTCAACATCGTTTTGTTTTAAGGAGCCAAAACGTCTGTAAATCGATGCTCCGGGAAACATTTCTGCATTCTGCTGCACTTTATTGAAATTGGGACATAAAAAACTTGAGCTGTAGCAAAATTGGAGACTTGCATCGAATACCTGCAGGAAACCACTGGGGTCGTTCTCCTTGATGACCTCCAGGCAGTACTCCATCAGCCCCGTGGTCTGACGCAGCTTCACCGTGCAGTGGGAGATCTGATCCCGAACCACCTGGGGAAGAAGAAGAGAGGATTATGGGGGGGAAAAGAAGAAACACCTGCGAGGAAATCAAGTTTTGCAAGTATAATACAACAACAAGGATATACAGAAGATAATCATATGTTAATCATCACCCTTTTCATGTAATCACTCAAGTGGAACATGAATAAAATGCACAGAGGGTTTAATAAAGTGTGCGAGAGCTCGAGAGTATAAATAGGACAGGAAAAAAAAGAGGAAAGATTGGAGATGCAGGGAAATTACAGTGGAGTAGATATGAAGAAGAAATGTTGATAAATGAAGAAACAAAGGAGAGAAGAAAGACGGATGCAGAGAGAGATGAAGACAAAGTCATGTGATGACAACGGAGAGAAGAGGAAAAGAGGGAGGATGGAAGGAGGAGGCTGGAGGACCCAGATTAAACAAGGCTGTTAATGGAGGAAGAGGAGCTGAAGGAGACGAGCAGCAGGAATACCAATAACGAGATTAGCAACAGGACTGTCAACGTGATCGATTGAGTAATGTTTCCCTCCCGAGACGCCGACACAGATCGAGGGAGGAACAGGAGGCCGCCGGGACATCGGCGACCTGTTATTGACGATAACGGGACGGAAAGTGACATTTTGTTCCTCACGCGTGAGGGTCGTCAGCATCACCGGCTGCATCAGAGGCTACGCGCTAGAAACATGGATTCTCTGCCGCCGGTCGTGGGTTTCTTTGGCCTCGGGGGTGGGGGGGGGGGAGCAGGGGAATCAATCCTTTAATCGTTTTTTATTGCCCTCCCCCATGTTCATAATGCATCTTCCTATAACGCGATCTGCATCGAAGGGAGCAGTTGTAAATCAATGAGAGAAACGCTCTTTATCGCACCAACGGGGTGTTCCATCGATTTCATTGGATGTTTGATCGACGCCGCCGATGTCCACAGAGCCATCGTCGCGACAGCGGGGAAATAAAACGAAAGGTGCTGGACCGAGGGTTGCTAGGTAACAGAAACTTCACTGTTGCTATCTGAGGGAAATCCTTTCTGCAGACCGACAGTACATGAAGATGATTTACTGATGACTGCAGTCGCAGCATCAATATGCAAGTGTTGCAGCACCGACACTCTGCAAACAGTAACGACTTTTCATCCAGGCGTGGATTATTCAGCATATTGTACGGAGCATTACTGTAAAACACATAAGACACACTGTAGGCATGTTTTTGAAGGCTGTAAGAACATAAAATAAGTATGGGGGGGCAGTGTAGCTCAAATGCAGTGTATACCTTTATATTACAGTCACTATATCCATTATGATTCATGTTTTTGGGCTGATACACTGACATAAAAACCTCTATTTAACCGACTGCATCAGTCCTGCATACTAAATGAATCAACAACAACAAATACTAAAAGCATATGTTATCTCAACATCCAGCAGCATTTGATTGGTTCTCACTACCCATCAGGAGTGTCTAACATTCACACACACACATGTTGGGGTTAAGTGTCTTTGGTAGCGGAGCCTGGGATCCAACCGCCAATCCTCTGATTGCAGGACGACCCTGCTCACCACTGAACCACAGTCTCCCACTGACCGCCGGCGCCTTCAACCAAACTCAATGGAGACACTTAAAAATAAAGATGTTTACTTATGACGCACTAAGAGTGGCGGTCGTAGCTCGTGGGGGAGAGTGGTCGTCCTGAAACCAGAGTAGCCGGTTCGATCCCTGGTCTGCCCGTAGTTTGCATGTGAGAACTGCTCCTTAATTACTAACGATGGGTTAAAATGCTCCTTCGCGAATCGCCACCTTAACGCGGTGAAGGAGTTTGAGTGGCTCAATGATCCTGGGAGCTATGTTGTCCGGGGCATCTGCCCCTGGTAGGGTCTCCCAAGGCAAACAGGTCTCGGGGGAGAGCCCAGACTAAGAGCGGTTCAAAAAACCCTGATGATAAGCAGCCCTAGGACTGAAGTTACCTCGCCCGGACCAGGGAAACCGGGGCACCCTCCCGGAGCCAGACCCGGGAGGCGAGCTCGTCGGCGAGCGTCTGGTGGCCGGGCTTTCGCCCATGGGGCCCGGTCGGGCTCAGCCCGAAGAAACACCATGGTGCAGCCACCCTGTGGACCCACCACCCGCAGGGACAGACATCGGGGTCGGGTGCTATGTAGACCGGGCGGCGGGCCGGGCAGGGGGCCTGGGCGAGCCGATCGCCGGCGACATAGACTAGCTCTAGGGACGTGGAACGTCACCTCGCTAGCGGGGAAGGAGCCGGAGCTGGTGAGGGAGGTGGAGCGTTACCAGCTAGATATAGTTGGGCTCACCTCCACGCACAGCGCTGGCTCTGGAACCAAACTCCTGGAGAAGGGTTGGACTTTGTTCTTTTCTGGAGTCGCCCAGGGTGTGAGGCGCCGGGCGGGAGTGGGGATACTCACGAGTCCCCGGCTGAGCGCCGCCGTGTTGGAGTTTTCCCCGGAGAACGAGAGGGTCGCCTCCCTGCGCCTACAAGTTGCGGGGAGTAAGGCTCTGACTGTTGTTTGTGCTTATGCACCAAACAGCATTTCGGAGTATCCGGCCTTCTTGGAGTTGGTGGGAGGGGTCCTGGAAAGGGCGCCGCCTGCCGACTCCATAGTTCTCCTGGGAGACTTCAACGCTCACGTGGGCGACGACAGAGAAACCTGGCGGGGAGTGATTGGGAGGAACGGCTTGCCTGATCTGAACCCGAGCGGTGTTTCGTTGTTGGACTTCTGTGCTAGCCACAGTTTGTCCATAACAAACACCATGTTTGAACATAAGGTGGCTCATAAGTGTACCTGGTACCAGAACACCTTAGGCCGGAGATCAATGATCGACTTCGTAATCGTATCATCTGATCTGCGGCCGTATGTTTTGGACACTCGGGTGAAGAGAGGAGCAGAGCTGTCAACTGATCACCACCTGGTGGTGAGTTGGATCAGATGGCGGGGGAGTCGGCCAGAAAGACCTGGCAAGCCCAAACGTGTAGTGAGGGTGAACTGGGAACGTCTGGCGGAGGATCCTGTCCGGGAGGTCTTCAACTCCCACCTCCGGAAGGACTTCTCACACATCCCGAGGGAGGTTGGGGACATGGAATCCGAGTGGATCATGTTCAAAGCCTCTACTGTGGACGCGGCCGCTAGGAGCTGTGGTCGGAAGGTCATCGGTGCCTGTCGTGGCGGCAACCCGAGAACCCGGTGGTGGACACCGGGGGTGAGGGAAGCCGTCAAGCTGAAGAAGGAGGCCTTTCGGGCTTGGTTGGCCCAGGGGTCTCCTGAAGCAGCTGACAGGTACAGGCAGGCCAGAAGGACTGCAGCTGCGGTGGTCACGGATGCTAAAACTCGGGCATGGGAGGAGTTCTGGGAGGCCATGGAGAAGGACTTTCGGTTGGCCTCAAGGAGGTTCTGGCAAACCATCCGACGACTCAGGAAGGGAAAGCAGGGCCTTCCCCAGGCTGTTATCAGCGGGGGAGGGGGGCTGCTGACCCAGACAGAGGATATCGTCGGGCGGTGGAAGGAGCACTTTGAGGAACTCCTAAACCCGGTCAACATGTCCCCTGAACAGGGGGCAGCGCCTGAAGACTTGGGGTTGGATGAACCCATATCCCTGGCAGAGGCCACTAAGGTAGTCAAAAAGCTCCTTGGTGGCAAGGCGCCGGGGGTGGATGAAATCCGCCCTGAGATGCTGAAGGCGCTGGACTTTGTTGGGCTGTCTTGGCTGACACGCCTCTTCAATGTCGCATGGGGGTCGTGCACAGTGCCCATGGACTGGCAGACCGGGGTGGTGGTTCCCATCTTCAAGAAGGGGGACCGGAGAGTGTGCTCGAATTATCGGGGTATCACACTACTCAGCCTCCCGGGAAAAGCTTATGCCAGGGTGCTGGAACGGAGGCTCCGACCGTTTGTCGAACCTCGGATTCAAGAAGAACAGTGCGGGTTTCGTCCTGGTCGTGGAACAGTGGACCAGCTCTTTACCCTTGCAAGGATACTGGAGGGGTCCTGGGAGTTTGCCCAACCAGTCTACATGTGCTTTCGACCGGGTCCCTCGGGGCTTTTTGTGGGGGGTGCTGCGGGAGTATGGTGTGCCGGACCCGTTGCAACGGGCCATCAGGTCTCTGTACGCCTGCAGTAGGAGCTGTGTTCGTATCCTCGGCAGTAAGTCAGATACGTTCCCGGTGGGTGTTGGCCTCCGCCAGGGCTGCCCTTTATCACCGGTCCTGTTCGTGACTTTCATGGACAGGATATCTAGGCGCAGCCGTGGGGCGGAGAATGTCAGGTTCGGGGATCTCAGGATAGCCTCTCTGCTGTTTGCAGATGATGTGGTCCTGTTTGCCTCCTCGGACCATGACCTCCAGCATTCACTGGGGCGTTTTGCAGCCGAGTGTGAAGCGGCGGGGATGAGAGTCAGCACCACGAAATCTGAGGCCATGGTGCTCTGCCGGAAACCGGTGGATTGCTCCCTCCGGGTGGGGACAGAGTGCCTACCACAAGCGAAGGAGTTCAAGTATCTCGGGGTCTTGTTCACGAGTGAGGGTAAAATGGAGCGGGAGATCGACAGGCGTATCGGTGCGGCTGCAGCAGTAAAGCAGGCGTTGCACCGGGCCGTCTTGGTGAAGAAGGAGCTGAGCCGAAAGGCAAAGCTCTCAATTTACTGGTCGGTCTACGTCCCAACCCTCACCTATGGTCACGAGCTTTGGATCGTGTCCGAAAGAACGAGGTCGCGGATACAAGCGGCCGAAATGAGTTTCCTCCGTAGAGTGGCCGGGCTCAGCCTTAGAGATAGGGTAAGGAGCTCGGACATCAGGAGGGAGCTTGAAGTCGAGCCGCTACTCCTTCGTGTCGAAAGGAGTCAGCTGAGGTGGTTCGGGCATCTAATTAGGATGCCTCCAGGACGCCTCCCTTTAGAGGTTTTCCAGGCACGTCCAACTGGTAGGAGGCCCCGGGGAAGACCCAGGACACGCTGGAGGGATTATATCTCCCAGCTGGCCTGGCAACGCCTCGGGATCCCCCAGAATGAGCTGGTAGATGTTGCGGGTGAGAGAGAAGTCTGGGTCAGCCTGCTTGACCTGCTGCCTCCGCGACCCGACCCCGGATAAGCGGTGGAAAATGGATGGATGGATGGATGGGTTAAAATGCAGAGAATACATTTCCCCACCATGGGACTAATAAGGGATTTAAAAAAATTAAATAAAGACGTCCTCTCAATCAGCTGTTTTCCTCATGTGCTCTGCTGCAAACACCAGGGAAGGTAAATCTATCTGCAAATAAGTAAATCCCGTCTAGCTGAAGTCTGGATATGTGTCTCGACCTCCTTCACTCTAAAAAGCTGCAAAAATGACTGAATACTTGAGAATCTTCAGTCAATTTGCAGAAAGACAGCGTGCACTGAAATGAACCGAATATAAAAATGTGACTTCTCCATTTATTGAGACCAAATAAACCAAATTGCAGGTCTGATTGGACTCTGAAGAGGATTAAATATGAACTGCAAAGGGAACACTTTCACGTAAATTAATATTTACAGAGACACAGCTGATCATGTTCTAATCATTCCCCCTTTCAGTGCAGTAATCAATCAGAGGGCCGTGTTAAACGTCTTCCAGGAAGTTTCCTCTCAGCTCTGATGATTGGGTTTGCATTCCTCCGGCTGGGGGCTGGACCCTCCCTGCTGTGCCGGGCCTGGAGCCTCCACACCCCTGCAGTGGGCTGGCAGGGCTCCAGGAAGAGTTTCTCCCTGCTGCCGCTGCCTGTTTAACAACCACACTCGCTGTCACTCCTCCACACGCAGCTGGAATCTCAATCGCTTAATTCAGAGAGGACAATGCGCGTGGAGGGATTTTTGCAGACAACTTTGATCAAATCTTGTCCCTTTCCCCCCTCGTCCTCCTTCCTCTTCGACACTCTGCTGCCTCCCGAGCAGCTTCTCTCAGCATTACAGTCTTCTCCTGAAATCTGCTGTTATTCAACTTTGAAATAAGATATTAAAACTCCGCCAGCGGCAACGAGCGCTCTGCCGGCTGATCAGCCGGATGATCAGTGTGAGGAGGATTCGTTCACCTGAATCAGACACAAAACGAAGGGACAGCAGCAGCTCGAGGTGGGAGGAAACCAAGCTTCCCGAGAGAGGAGAGATGAGGGAGTAATGAATTTAAAGGGGGCGAGAAAGGGGTGAGTGCAGGGCAGTGGAAGTGGGCCACGGTACGAACCCCGTCCTCTGGTGACCCGTGTGGCTGTCGTGGAATGGGGATTAAACACGTCGCCACACAGCAGCTCACCGTCCTTTACTTTAAAATCGTATTTATTTATTATTCATGTTGGAACAGCAGGTGAGAAGTGTATTCGTATTTATTAAAACATGTTACTACTCTTGTTATAAAAGGAGCTGCTAAAACATAACACTTCTATTTAAAACCTACAGTAGCAATATGCTTTTGGGCCACTTGGTGGCAGTGGACACAACATTAACATACTATCAACATTTAAGTTGATATGGTAAACGTATTAGCAAAACAGAGCAATATAATAGGGACATATCGGACTTTTGAGCTGCTACATGCCCGAATATGCTCACCAGCTAGTCTCTAACTGTCAGTTACCTCTTGATGCTGAGCAGGTAGTGTACAGAAAGGTTTTAGAGCTTTTTCTGCTGAAAACAGTTGCCTGCTGGAGCCGAAAACTCAATGAGACTAAACCAAAACAGTAAAGTTTACATAAAATTAAAAAGTTAATCAAATTCTCATTCAGCCAAATGTGGCGGGGTATTTCAAAAAGGGGCCAATATCATCTGGTATCTCATCAGCTGCACATATTGCAGGCCCCGCTGCCTCTTTGGGAAATAAATGAACTCCTTGTATCCGTTTCTGTCGCAATTATTAGTCCACTGCGGCACATTTGGCCTTGTAAGACACCGAGGCTGCAGTCAGCTCACCTCACCCGTCCCTTCACAGCAGCAGCACAGATATAGGAGACTTTGACATTATGGGCATGAGGTTGATTTGATGTAATGCGACTGACGTGTGGTGACAGAAGGAGAGGGAAGTGTGGAGAAAGACGAGAAGGGAAATGGATGGAGGCAGAAGAGGAGAGGACGAACAGAGGTTGAGGAGAGAGGGAACAGTAAGAGGCAAAAGAGAGAGACAGGAGGGGTTGTGATGGGAAACATGAACTCAAACCGTTACAAGATGAAAGGAAGGAGAGCAAAGGGACTCAAATCACTTCCTGCTGTGCTTCCTGTATGTTACGCGCTGCAGTGACGGTCAGAGAAAGTGACATGGGCCACTTCCACAAACGCTCCGCTGGAGGATCGAGGCGCTTCCTGCACGAATGTGTCTTACTCAGACGGGTGCACAGAAAACAGAAAGATGAGAGTCACCTCGGAAATGTCAGATGTGTCGAGGCTATTTTCCTTTTCATCACTGTCGATTACAAGTTCAATGACTTGTTTAATCGTTTTGTGTATAAAACGTCATAAAACTATAGTCTGGCCAACACTCCAAAGCCCAAATATATTAAATTTACAATAATATAAAACTAAAACAAGCGGCAAACTCTCACATTTATTTGGGTATTTTTACAGTTTAACAGGAATACAACCTTCAAAAAGTAAGAATGAATAAAAGAAATTAACCATGCATCTGGCCAAGAAGGGCCATAAAGAAACACAAAATCAAAATATGTAAGCAGGTAAATAAGTAAAAATAAGAAAGCAAAACAAACGAAACCACCATGCAACACTATGGTGAAAATGATTAATGATCAAACCAATAGTCAATGTCAATCGACTGGAAAATAATTAATATATAATATTAATATTCAACTCGTCAATATCGAGTCTAATTGTGTATCAAATTACACAATTATCACCAATACTTTCTGCTTTTATCTGTTTTGTGTCTAGAAAAACTGTGATGACACTGTTAATCCTTATTAAGACTAAAACATTAATTATTAATCAATGATGTAGGCGCAGTTTTCTGTGGATCCACAAAAAGCACTTTATAAAAAGCACAAATACTGATGAATAATACACGTACTGAATTCAGCAGCATTCTTAATGTCATGCTCATCCTCTCTGCTCAAGATCCACTGCAGCCATAAAAACTGTGAGAATGAATCATTCGATATTTTCCTTCAGTGTCTTTTTTAAAATATTTCAGTCCAAACATTCCCCATGTTTGAGTGCTTGAAAGAGGAGGAATCCGGGGAGCAGGGATCCCCTGGAGCAACACACTTAGTCAGATGACGAGGAGTCAACAGGGAGGTCAGCAAATCACTACAGTGGAAATAAAAATAGCCCGAATGCAGCTGTACTGGTCACACGACCCGCGCTGGGGGTCCAGAGGGCCGAGCATCCGGCGGCGAACGCAGAAGACGCTTAGTTCCTGATTCCCTTTGTGTTTTCTCTAATAAGCCCTCAGAAGAACTGCTCATCAGTTCACTGCTGACTCCCAGAAGAAATGCAGTGACGGGGCCTGACAGCAGAGGCTCGGTTTGATCTCACTGAATACATTAAAACTCTGTTCTGCTGGTTAGCTTAGCATACACACTGAACCAGGGGGAAGCAGCTAGCCTGGCTCCGTCCAAAGGCTACAAAGATCTACCTCCTCACGTCTCCAATGTTTGTTTGTGTAATCGACACAAGAGGAAGGAATAATCTGGCACATAAAACCATAATCAGCTGTTTTTATATTTAGGTTTTTGTAGAATAAACTAATACGATCTTAGAAGCTAGCGGTTTCCCTCTGCTCCCAGACCTCTGAACTAAGAAAGCTAATAAGTTTTACCCAAAAACTGACCATTCCTTGAAAGACTCTTAATGTTGGTGCATTCAAGTGCTCGTGGAAAGCCCGTACATCTGAGACATCTGTACAGATGTTGGAGTGAAAGAGTTTCTGCAACGGCTCAGTGTGACAAACTTTCCATGAAACCACCTTCCTCCTCTGCTGTCTCTCTGAACACACACACACACACACACACACACACACACACACACACACACACACACACACACACGCGCACACACACACACACCTGATGTGCAGAACAACAACAGAAGCTGACTCACGGTATTAAGGACCATTTCTCGCCACGGCTTCAAACAACAAGCTCGCCGTGTCCCGGTCCCCATGGCGACCGGGACACGGCGCCAGCGTGCAGGACCAGAGGAGAGCAGCGGGAAGGAGATGCCGCGTCAGCTGCAGCCGTTTACATTGTTATTAATTGATGGTTTCCTCACATAGAAAGAGCTTTGTGGGACCGAATCAGCAGTTTCATCAGGGCACTTCATTAGTGTTTTAATTGGACACGTATAAGATGCAGAGCTGGCATTTCGTTTTATGCAACAATCTGCTTTTCATATGTAAATATCTGAGATGCTACATCTGGAGAATACAGAAAGGGGTACATTAACAGAAATGTGTCTCATTCAATTACAGCTGCAGGACGGCTTCTGAGGCCCACGCTAATGAAGCAGAGGGCATCCCGCGGTCCGGCCCCGTCTAATGACTGGAGCAACAAGCGATGCCTCCACTGATATCCACCTCAAATGATCCACGCTGCCCTGCAGGGGCACAGCACATGTGAAAGTGAGAGCTTCTTGCATCACTGACTCTGTGGGAAACTCCCGTGATGGAAGCAGAGTCCCCGGGTGAGTGAGCAGCGCAGGAAGAAAAAAACAGGAATATCGGATCGCCCGCCGAGAAATGTGGCATTTTGGCATTAAGATTCAGCCAACGACACACGGAGGCTGACAGGAGGGATCGGATCTGCGCTCAGATACATTAACATTCCTCCGTCTGTGTCCGATGCCACACGTTCAACATCCATCCATCACGTCACAGCCGATCAATCGTTAACACGGAACGGGTTTTGCATTTTGAGCGCGCAAAATGGCGCCCGAGGGTGTCTGCCGTTTGTGAACCTGCAGGACCGGACCGACCAGCGCCTCCAACGGGCAATAAAAGCAGCAGCGGGGGCAGTTTAGAGACATGTCGCAGTGTGTTACATCTGAGAGGAGGAAAACAAAGTAATAGCTGCTGCAGGCGACATCTGATGGGCCTTCGCCAGGAAAAGATTAAAGAAATATTATTATTACTTTTTATTACATTTCATTTAGCTGACGCTTTTATCCAAAGCGACTTACATGCTATACAGTAGACCGTAGACACAGCAACGGTGAGCAATTAGGGTTAAGTGTCTTGCTCAAGGACACAACGACACAGACTGCCGGAGCCGGGGATCGAACCACCGACCTTCTGATTGAAAGACCGACTTGCTAACCACTGAGCCACTTTCGCAGAGTCGCTTTCTTGCCGAGATTTAGATGAGCCGATCGAGAACAGGGAAGCCGAAGCTTCAGCTTATCACAGCATGCAGACTGGAAGCAGCTATTGCTAAGTCCAAAGCTCACTAATTAACACTTTATATGTTTAATTTGTGCCAAATACAAAGTGTTAAAACAACATGTTGTGATCTTACCGAAGGATATCACAGAGATATTTTGTTTTCTCATCTTGGCAAGATGACGAATAAGCACATTTGCCCAGATATTTAATTGCTGCTTTAATGTTATGCCCAGTTTGTAATTATTTGAAGAGAAAATTTAAACATGAATTCTGTTACAAAACGACTAAACATAAACCTCAAAAACACACAAAGAAAAGGGGGCGGCGGCCCTCTTTGTCCAGAACTAAATGTGAATAAAATGGAAAGGAGTTTGTCAGTTTGTCAGTGATTTATGAGCCACTTCCATGAAATGCCTCACATCTTAATATTCCATATATGGGGAAAAGAAAGCAGAGTGTGTGTGTGAGCGTGCTCACGTGAAGCCGTGCACAGGCTGCGTTTCTCAAACCACCTACACGTGTGAAACCTTGATTCTACAGAGCGTCCAAGCGTGAAATTGGATGCTGTACAGCACAAATGTATCTCTCCCTCCTCCTCCTCCTCCTCCTCCTCCTCCTCCTCCTCCTCCTCCTCCTCCTCCTCCTCCTCCTCCTCCTCCTCCTCCTCTCCTGTTGACTCCATCTCTCCGTTATGTCCCCCCCTCCCCTCCTCCCCCCCGTTCAATGTGGCACTTTATGTCTCTTAAATCAGTGGAATCGAGTTTCACTTTTTGTGGTAAATAAAAAAACAAAAAATGCATTTGAATCTTAAACATGCATTGAGAAAATGTTCAAAATGGGAGCGTTGCAGAAACAGCTTACCACTTTTAAAAGATACCATTAATATTTAGATGTGTGTCCTCACAGGCAGCCAATGCGCTCGGTTCAGTTCAGCAGAGCCAGCAGTGATGTGATTTTCTCACCAATCAAGAAGCCATCAGTGTGTCTGAATTACCTCATTCATCCCAAATATTGTTGCATTTATTTTTTGTCAGACCTCAGATATTTTGAGATGAACTGCGTATGGCTTCGTGTGGTCACGCTCACTCACCTTCAGCTTGTGTTCGTGCTCTTTGTTTACTCGAGACAGCAGCTGGGCCTTGCGTCGGTTCAGGGCGTCGATGAGGGCGTCGCACTGCGCCACCAAACAGGCCTCGAACTCCACCCCGTTCTCCTGCAAGACAACAGGCAAAGGCTGAAAAGAATAACGCATCTAAAAGACGAAATATAGAATATATATATAGGAACTTTCAATTCAAAGTATACGGTATACAAGACCAAAAGCAGAGGAGATGCAATATGTAAGAGCGGCACACTGAAATATGGAGATGATAAGATTTACAGTCGATGCGTCTCCATTCACACGTCTCCTCCAGTAGCTCGTCATCGAGCGAGGTGGGCGGATGAACACATCGTGAAGCGTCAGCATCACGAGATGACGGAGCACAAGTATGCCTCGTAGAGTTTGTTTTCACACATCCCAAATTTCCACTCTGCCTCCTCCTCCTCCTCCTCCTCCGCCTCCTTTCCCATCCCGGATCTCCCACCCTGATGGGTTTCCCTGGAGCCCCGTCTGACTGTGTGTCGATAATCAGCGAGGGCTTTTAATCCCACCTTCCTCCTCTAAGCTTTGTCTCCACACACAGCAGAAGGTTGTCCAGCATGTTAATCTATTCTCGGTCAATATATTGTGCTTACACTAAGTACTATACATGTGATACCGCTGAATATACATCAGTTTCATTGAATATAGCTATCTTTACTTTAGTGTTTCAGTCTGTGTCCACATATGAAATCATTTTACCCATAAATATATTTAGTCTAATTTCAGAACTGGTCATGCATCATCACTTTACTGACTCTAATTTAAGGGTTGATGTGTTGTAAATGCACATAAAAGAGAGAGGACTCTGACGTCCTACTGTCCATGTAGATGGTGGCATGTTGCACCTGTCATACACAACACTGAGGCTGGACAAGGGCCAAACTCCAGGCAGTGATATAATACGATAAGCCTTTTTGTTTCTGTTGATTACTGCAGTGACGTGAGAGACGGATAACATGGCTCCCGGGGTCGAGGATGAGAGTGCAGTGTGCAAAGCCCCGTTGTCGGCCTGTCTCTGTGTGTGTTTCAGTACCTGGATGTGCTGCACCATGTTTCTCAGCTGAACCAGGAACTCTTTGGCCTCGGTGGCTCGGTCCGACAGGCCGGTGAGAGCTTGAGACAGCTGACCCTGTGGAGAGCACAGAGGGAGGACGTTAGACATGCAGCAGCAATAGTATAGGGGTTTGTACTGCATTTCAATAAGAATAAATCAACACTATTATGTATGAATAGTGCTGAATCCTCAGAAACAAATCATCAGTAGGACGAGATTTACTCATGCATGGACGTTTCTGCAAAACTGTGTTAGTCAAGCTACGTGAACAGGAATATAGCCAACAGGAAGCGGCATAGTCAATTAAAAAAAATAATTAGAATGAGAGCTTTTCCATTTTATAAACACATGAGTTTATTGTTCTAATATTTATTGCAAAATAAAAATAAATCCCCTTTTCACTTAAATAATACATATTTATTATAAATATAAATACATTTGAATGTAAAATGTGTTCATATTCAAATATTTATTTTTATGTTTAAAAATATATTTTATATTTATTAATATTTTGATAATTGATTTACTGTCTAAAGATTCTCTCATTCTAGGTTTTGAATTGTGATGATTTGCTGCTTTTCTTTATTTTATGTGATTTTATGTGATTGGTCAAAACCAGTTTAGGAATGAACATTTTCTACACCAAACAATTATTAATAACATCAGTCATTCAAGATAATAATCTGCAAATTAATAGCTTCCTCCCCCTTCAAAAGGCCCATTCTTTATGAGTGGGCATGGAGGTTTACTGTATAACTCAACTTAAGTCCTCATGAATAAACCCCACATCTTGTTTCATGCATGTGAAAGAGACATTTATTAAATGGGGCCTTTAGAGATCGACAGGAAAGACACATGGAGGCAGCACAGCATGACATTCCAAGCAGCTTAAGTTATTTTAGATGCAGATTCCCAGGCCAGTGTGGCCTGTTGAGTTCAAAATGTGAGGTGTTTAAACAACCCATATACATCCGTCATGCTCTGAATATCTTCTCGCTCTGAAGTCCGTTTTTAAGTTTGGGATGAACTCAAATTCACAAACAAAGCTGCTTTTCTTCGCTGCTGAGAAATGGCATTTTGAAGAGTCAAAGTTTCCCCCCTGAGACAAAATGAACTGTCAGCTTTATTCTCACGCACAAAATGACATTTCCAACTAAAACTCAGAAGATTTATGTACAATAAAGCCCTTGACTTTTGCACGGTTGCATTATTGGATTACAGTCTCTGAACATGCCATTGCTGTGGATGTGTGCGAATGACACACAATTACTGCTGTTTGGATAGCGGAGGGGGAAAGAGAGAGGCTGTTCATGTATGTGAAGCGAGGTTGTGTGAACAAGGAGGTGACGGAGCGAGAGGACACGGCCTGACCCTGTGGGAACCTCGTATGGTTGAGCGAACAACCGTCAACTTGGGGGTATTGTCTCCTGGGAGGAAAAGAGGGTACCGGGCGAAGAGAAGAAAAAGAAATCACTTCCACTCCGGAAGAGTGCAATAAAACCTGGAACTAGCTGATACAGTGAAAAACACTGTGAACACAGCTCTGTGTCAACGCAGCTCCTGGCATCTGACGTAAGCCGATCAAATGGGAATCTATCTGCGGGGGCCGACAGCTGACCTTTGACCTCAGAGTTTGGGAAACCATGACAGCTGGCGTTAACATGAGTCGACTGCACCAAGGGACAGTCCGAGCCCGTAACAGCTGAGCAAAGACTGTAAGGAAACTTCCTCTTTGTTAACTTGGGACTCTTTTTTTTCCAACATCTCGAGAGACCTGCATATTTGAAAAGAGATGAACTGCACGTTTCCTCCAGAGTTTGTTTGTTTGTCACAAGGACGTCTCAAAAACCGGCAGTATGTACAGACGTCAGAGGATTTTAAAGCTGCAGCTAATGAGGTCTTCAGTATCAAACAATTTAAATGTAAAATAATAATGAAAAATGTCTGTCACAAGTTCCCTGATCCCACGGGGACATCTTTAAATTGCTTATTTTGTCTGACCGACTATCCAAAACTAAAAGTTATTCAGTTTACAACAAACTAAAACAGGACCATGCTTGCTGAATGGCTTAAAACATCGCTCAGTATGCAACAAACTATATCCCCAAAATATTCGTCAATCAATCAAATGATTTCAGGAGGAACTCATCAAGATCCAAATGTAGTGAAAATCAATCAATATAATGTCAAAGTGTTGATGCTTGAATATTTGCTCCTTCTTTCTTGGAAAGGTTTAAATTAATTTTGTGGCCACTAAGATAAGAAAGCCTCCACTCTCACAGTGGTCTCTGGTAAATATGAAGCCACTGCCAGCAGCCTTAGTTTAGCCTGGTTCTGTCTAAATATAAAATCCACCTCCCAGCATCTTAAAAGCTCACGTATCAACATGTCGTATCTCATTTGTTCATCGGGAGTGAAACAAGTGTGAAAACGACAAGTTGCAGGCGGGCGCAGTGACTCTGCAAATTTGAGCCAGGCTAGCAGTTTCCCCCTGTTTCCAGACTTAATGCTAAGCTACGCTAACTGGCTGCTGGCTTCATATTGAATGTAAAGAGTGGAATCGATC
This sequence comes from Cottus gobio, assembly GCA_023566465.1. Lineage (NCBI taxonomy): Eukaryota > Metazoa > Chordata > Actinopteri > Perciformes > Cottidae > Cottus > Cottus gobio. The sequence goes on from CM042228.1 coordinate 7,069,145, forward strand.
TTTTCATTTAACTTTAACTGAATTTCCCACAAGGCCACACTATTTTTTTAAGGTATTTCTATTTCACCTCCGAGGATAAACATGTGAACGGAAGATATTTTAAAAGCACACAATTCACAGCCTCGTCTTCTGAGATGAGATGAGACTACTTCTCCATTTCACTTCATCGTTTTAAGATCAAACTCAAGTCATCCAAAACGTTCCCTCAGACTCCGGCGGCTTCATTACACATCAGCCGAGTCACTCACACCTGCCCTTTTTTATCGTGTCCTGAATTGGAGTTCATTTTCTCGTTCAGCTTTCTCATTTCCCTCTCTGTGATACACCGATGGACGTCGAGGGAGCTCCGGCCTTCGCCTCGCCCAGTTACCAGTCAGCGGGCGCTCGGTGACAGAGCAGATGAAATGAAAAGCACTTGATTGTCTGGAGGCGTTTTTCCACAGCGTCTGTCCTGCAGAGCTCAGTCCTCAAAACCAGGTCAAAACGTGCCATGGAAACCAAGGCTGATTTATTTCAGCACAGCTTCCGGCTACTTCCTGCCTGGTGGAGACAACCATGCCATGGCCGGCAGGTCGGCATATGGATAGCCAGACTTTAGTGACAAATGGGATGAAGAGCGCTATGAAGAAAGACACCAAAGCTTCACAGTGTCACAGATTTGAAAATTCATAGACATTTTTTACTAAATCAAGCTTCTTCCTACCCATTAATACTGTATTTATACTGTACATTTCAAGGAATATTCTTATATATCTCTTGTACTTTTTTTGCATTTATATTGAACACACTTAATAGACATCTCAGCATGTTTGTTTAATTGTTTGTAGTTGTATGTTTTATGTGTCACAAAAAGGCCGTCCCATTTTGAAGATGCCTTCAAATGTTTGCGAGGAATGCATCCTTCTTTTCCCGAATTTGGGTGATCCAATTGACCTTCACAGCCGAGCGTATCCCAGGATTCATTGCACTCGTATCCTACCTGGGTTACAGTCTTTGAAAGTTTTGAAAGTAAAGCTTTTAAAGTTTTCACTTTCAAACTTAATGTCTTCGGCCCTACAAAGTATTTCCGTGGTAGCTACTGCTGCAGGTAGTAAGCTAATTATCTGGGCATGCTAACGGTTGCAGCTTTTGTTAGCAAAACACAATGCTAACTGCTATTGAAATGTTGCTCTTGTGTTTTGTGAATGTATTAGACTTAAAAAAAAAAGACACTTCAACCTCTTAGCCCTGATATATTATCATGCCTTGCTTTGCTTGCTACGGCTTTTGGTAGTAAGCTAGTTAGCCGGGCATGCTAACGTTTGCGGTTAACGTTAGATCACGTTGTTTGATTAATCCCTGCCACTTTTGCTCTTGTTTCCTCGATTGGAAAGGCAAAAAAAAAGACACCACCCTCCAAACTCTTAGTGAACGGTCAATTGTGGCCAACATGAAGAGATTTCCATAATATCTAGAGTGATTGATGAGAACTATTACGAAGCTAATAAGAGTTTGTGCTCAACAACGCTAACATCAATGCAAATCACATTCGAGCTTGCTCAGGGGCAGTCGGAAAAAAAAAGCATCATGTAACATTAGTGTAGAGAGGAGGACGCAGGAATGTTTGCAAAGAACTATGGAGGATTTGTTGAGGTGGTGGGGGGTTTAGGATGTCCCTGCTATTTGGGAGCACTAATCATCTCAGTAATTAAGCCGAGTGGGAACACGTGCATTACATGAATAATTCACAAGCGGCTCCAGGGCCATTCGGCGTGTTTCATTTTCTCTCTGCGGCCGAGCGAACTCGCCAATCTGTCACAGGAATGCACGGATGTCAGAGAGGCATCAGAGCCAATTTGGATTAAAGCCCCCACTAGGAAGTGGGAAGTGCAAGAAAAGAGGGAGGTAGGTGTAATGTCACTGCTAAGCTCTTAAAGTCACAGCGGAGGAAAAGCAGTATGCCTCAAGCTAATTAAAACACACACACACACACACACACACACACATATATGTAATATAAAATGTGTCCACGGTAAAGAGAGATTTTGAGTACCCATAACCTACTTTCAAAAAGCTGGGTTACCTCTCAGAGAAATGTTTTATATGCCCTGCTCTTTTCTCGGAGCTGCGGGTTAAGTACCTCTCTGGTGTTCTGTCAACAGTCTTTTTAGCCTCATTTAATCCTGTGAGCAGCCTAATACACAGTCTTTTGGTTACACACTGTAAACAGGCGTCAACAGAGGCCGAGGTCAACTTCTAGTGACAGATGACAACAAAAACACAACTTACACTGAAACCCTACGATCAAAGAAATACAATATTGATGTTGTTTTGCACAGCTTGATAACTGATCACGTTTCCCCCTACAGTTATCAATAACAAGAGACTCCAACATGAAAGGTTGTGGTTGTTTACACGCTCTGCCGCGGCCTTCAGAGAATACAGTTTGAAATATTAAGCATACGACTTGATGGTATTTACCGTCTTGGGAACCTTTCTGTTGTTAAAAATGAAGCTCTTACATCCTCCAACACGAGTTAAGATTGGGCCAGATTGTGATACTCCTCCGTGTCCAACAAGTTCCCACAGGAAACCCATCTTCCACAAGCAGAACCTAAGTGGCTGGTGCATTATTCATCGCTTATATCTGCCGCCATCAATAATGCAGAAGACGTCGTTAACTATCCACACACACATAAGAAAAGGCAATGAAACTAGGATATTAAAAAGTTGCCAGTTTTCATCACGTCAGAAACAGAGCCCTTATGTGACGGACACCTGGGACAGCACGGCAGGATATGGGGCAGAAGTGATCGATTCTAGTCAGCACTGGATTCATCAGGCGATGGCGGCTCTGCTGAGATCATTTAGTCGCCTGAACAGGTTGATCTTGTCTCAGTGCGTCGAATAGAACCAACCAAGGACAGAAAGAGTGAAATGGAGATCGCATACTGTTAAAAATGTGGACTAGGAAGAGGGAGAGGAAGTGTGTTAAAGGCCCCTTCTGAGTCAGATATTAGTTTTCATTAACTCCTCGACATGTATGTATGTATGTATATGTGTGTGTGTGTGGTGTCTAAAGGTTTCTGTTTCAAAGGGCCCTGTCCCCCACGCAGCTGTTTGAAATCACCATGGTTGATTTGACCTTTAGTCAGATGGAAGCTGCTTTTTCCAACATCATTTGATTCATGCAAGTTCAGACAAAATGGAGGATAAACAAGAAAAAAAAAAGACGAGTCGCCGCCATGTGCTAATAGTGATAACGGTGTAAGTTGTGTTGCCCGAAAAACAGGTGCAACAGGAGAGCGAGAGAGCTGTCAACGGCGTGTTGTTTGTACATGCCCACGCAGTTCAGAGAAGGGGTCCAATCAGGCAACACAAGTGAAAACACCTGTGTGTGTGTGTGTGTGTGTGCATGAGCGTGTGTGTGTGCTTAGAAGTTCAGCGGCTGAACCAATTTCAGAATGAGGGGTTACGCAATTCCAGTAATGGATTAAATTAATGTGGATATTAATAGCAGAGGAAGCAAAATGTGCTGCTTATATCAGTCTGTGACGTTAAAGGCAAAGTGGGACCTCAGCTCACCTGTTCAGGGGCCGACATGTTGATATTTTGGGCTATATTTTGATCGGTCATGCGGCAGGATACAAAAAGTTGGTATTTTTATGGCCATGAAAATGAATATATCAAGTGGGTATTCATAAATAAAATAGAAATAAAAATAAGATTCACAAGTTCTCTCAAAATAACTAAAATCTTACTGGAAGGTAACTGTATCAACAATATTGTTGTTCTGGATAACAATAGTCGAATATAAAAGGGGAGCTGAGTATCCAATTAGATACTAACAATGATTGCGGTATCCCAAGATGCACTTTAAAAGTTTCCTGTCAGCCAATCAGAAACAGGAGTTCTCTGTTGCCATGGTGCATCAGGCTACGTAGCTCTCCACCTGACACGCTCTCTTTTTCATGTCAGTTTTCTTTGTGGCATCCTGGATTTTGACCTCACCCAACAACATTTAACTCAGTAAGATGCGGCTCTGATCAGCTTTAAATCAGCTTTGTCTGCTCTGTAAAGTCTTTAAGTCACAAGACTCACCATCTCAATCAAAACGATGCTGCTGATGATGATTATCCTGAGGGTAATTATGACGAGGATGAAAACCGGGTCGCTGCAGGCTGGAACCGGTCCTCCTCCTCCTCCTCATCATCTGCTGCTGCACAGATTTCAGGTTGAGCCTGATTTCTTACTTAGCCTCATTTAATGAGGGCTGACTGTGATAGGGCAGCCAGATGTGATGGGGCAGAAATAATTAAAACCCTCCTACAAATCTGATAACTTACTTTTTGGTTTGGACTCATTTATGTAGAAGAAGAAATAAAAGTGTCCTTTCACTCACTCCCAGTCGGTCCACAGAGGGAAACTGGCACATTGGAGTTTTGAGGCATTTATCCCTCTCCAGTTTCACGCCTCGAGCAAGTTTCAGCCGCTCTGTGTTCCCACCCAGAAAAGTTATATAAAAATATGTAAAAATAAAAAGTACCTTCAGTGCATAAGTTTTCTGTGTGGACCCAGGACGACAAGACGAATCACACTAGACATGAACTCTTCTGTTAAAGTGTTTCCCTTCCTCTCTTCAGGCATTCTGGGTCAGTCTGTGTCTCTCATTCTCCTCTTCTTTATCTCCCTCTTTCATTAACATTTACACAGCTAATCTCTTTACATGGCGGCTCGAGGGGTAAACACCAGCGCCTGTAATGGAGCACAGGCAACCTAAATGGCTTTGAGACCCCACTGTGAAATTTCATTCTCTCCAGACCTGTCCTCCATCTCGTCCCCATATCAGTGAATCACAGTCTGCCATCATAAACAAACGAGCTAACGGTCTTTCATCTGCACACGACCCCTAATGCTGCAGTGGTGCCCAAACCGTGGCTCACGTACCACCGGTGGTACGCAAGAGTCCAACAACTGCACTCCAACAAGTCCTTAACTTTAAACCTAAATAATGTCATTTTATTTTATTTAAGACAACACATATTTTCTACATATACACGCCACATACCTCGATGTAAAAGAAAATTGTTAAACATTTTTGAAATAAAATTGAACTTAGCTAAATGCAGACAAATTCGGAACTCACTCAGAATTACTGTGATTTTGAAACAGCTAAGAGGAAAAGACAACGCTGGACCTGACCCTTCAGAGTCAGAAGAACCTCTCATTGGTGAAGAGGAGTTGCAACTTGTTGCACTTCAAGCAACATGAAAAGACGAGACCGGGCTCGCGACATGAATCTGGTCTCTACCGCCACCGGGCCAAAGGAACAGCGACGGCTGTAAAGCCGAGTGTGTTGGTGAAACTGTGAAATTTGATTTAGTACAATGCAGTACATGGTCTGCAACGTTTGTGGATGTCTGACTTTAGCAAAGACGATGTACTTAAAGGTTTATACCACGTTGCCGCCGGCTAACTCCACGTAAACAACGTGGGACTTAGGAGGACACGAAAACAATACACATTCACGGTCCACAGCCGAAAGAAAAGGTCCAGAATCCTATATTGTTCATACTCTAATTAATCACGACAAACATATCAGAATAAGGCAATGTTATAAAAGAAAAGAGATTGTTACATTTCTTCCCATAGAGGTAAATTTAACAACTTGTTTGTCTCACTGAGTCTGAATCATATAATCTGTTTTAAATCCTGTGTCAAAGCAACATTAATATATCTATTGGCCATTTGGGCAAACACGACATCTGCATATTTATCACCTATCACCAAATCCAGTATAGCCTCTCCTCATTGCTCCGGTCTAGTCTAGTCTCGTCTCAGAGGTAACATATATCTCTTTAGCCACTAAACGCTCCTCTTCGTTCACACGCTGGGCGCTAACTGCGTCCGTCTGGCGTACAGTCGGTTGAGCAAAGCTGTTCTGCTAAAAAACAAGACAGGATCACATGAAGTATCGATGCCGCCGGCTGCTTTGTTTCGTTTGAAGCTGCAGAAACTCGCGTGTGACGGGGGACAGCTAACATGGGAATTATCACTTTGGCCTTCCACTTCTAACCTCAGTATCCAGGCAGATACTGCCATGTGCTGTTTCTCCAAATATGTGCATTTCATCTTCTAATTCCTGTGAGAAAGACCAGTTGTTCACGTTCGTCGTTGCCATATTGTAGTTTGCATCTGGACAAGTAGCTGCATGGTGCATTGAACCGGTGCATTACTCGTCTGTGCGGGGCAGTTGCATGCTGGAGTGTGGCGCAGCAGGTGTTTGGATCCAGACTGACAGCCAGCCTCATTACTAGTAGCCAGCGTCTGACTCTTCAAAGCTTTTCCTTCGCCGCTCCCGCTGAGCTGCGGGTCGCTCATCCAGACACGAATCAACTGCCGCCATCCGACACCGGCCGCAAGATTGAGACGAGTTAGTATTCTGCTCCGTCTGTCCTCGTTAGCCGGCTTTGGCAGAGAGCAGCCCTCTGTGAGGACTCGGCGTCAAGGTGTGCAGGGCCGTCTGTTTATGTCAGGATCAAACACACGGTGACATTAAAGGGGGGAGCACATGTGCACACGAGAAGGGAAAGAAATTCCATGAATCACTTGTGGATTCCTGAAATGACTGACTTCTACAAGGCTTTTCTTCTTGCACGCAGAGCTCAAAGGGAAATTTTCACGGATGTCGGAGATCAAATCTCCTCTGCAGATTTATCTCTCCGTTCGTGGCAAGAGGGTAAATTGCTAATTTTCTGCTGCAATCTGCTCCGTATTTTCTGCACACCCACGCATCTCGTACATGAGCTTCTGTGTGATACATCACCTTTAATTGCCTCTAAACACCCCGAGGCGACAGATTGACCTAGATTGCGTTCGGGGTCCCGGGCGACCTCTTGTGACCTCTTGTGACCTCTTGTGAGCCGAGGACCACTCACCATGTCGCGGTTCACCGCTCCGACGATGCCCCTTTCCTCTTTGTAATGCGATTTACACAGATTAACGCAGACATCCTGTCACCACATAAAGCCCTCTGACACAAATGTGAAGAGGCAGACGTGTGGGGCGAGACACAAGATGGGGATCTTAGATTTTTTTGGCTCGTCTTTCATGACTGAAATCGACTTTGGATACATGAAATTGATTACCATCGTGATTTAGACGCGGTCACAGTCCAAAAGGGAGTTACAGATAAAACGCAGTGTTTTTCATTGCCTGGGAGACCGGCGGAGAACGGAGACGTCTGAGCAAAAGAAGCGAGAGTAATGATCTGCAGCCCCGTTCATTTGGACACAAATGTACAGTAGAGGGAGGAGGGAAAGGCTGCAACGCTTCTGGGATGGATTCCTCGGTGGGTCCGGTGTCTTGGAGACCTCTGCTGCTCTGCACAACATCAAGAGGGATTCGGTTGCCATGACGGCAGGTGGTTCAACTCCGTCTCCATAAAGAGAGAAATGTTTCACAAAGATACAGAGAGAGAGAGAGCGAGAGCATGGTTTGTCCCGGCGTAACAAGACGACGGCGATGATGGTGCAGATTAAAAAACCTTGAAGTAAAAAAAAAAAAATCCCAGTTGGAAAATAGAGATCGTATTAAATGATACCTGCGAGCGTGTTTTCTGCCTTCAACATGCAAATGCTGCAGGTGTGGGTTCAAGATATTGTCGCAAAGTAACACGGTTCACGTTTCTTAGTGTTGTATACTTTCAGCATCGACATGAGGCGGTGGTGCTGAAACAAAAGCGGCCCATGCAGTCACAAGATCAAACAACCAGCTTAAAGGGAAAAGCAAGATGTTCGTGTTTATGTGCATTTGTTTTCTGGTGGCATGAGTTTATCTGTGAGAGAACGCACATCAGAATACTAAACGGTGTTGCAGCGTGGCCAAAGCCAAAGCTCGTAGTGAAGACAGAGCATTTTAGCGTCTTTCAGCTCATTGTTTTGGTTTCACAGCGTTACTGTTTTCAACTCTCATCGCTGTCATCAATTTTCTTTTTTTTCTTCTTCTTTCCAATTTGAAGAACGCAGACCCGCTTAAAAAAAACTATTAAATATTATATTTCAGGTCATTTCAATGTCAATTCCTCCCAGCAACTGAGAACATCTGAGTAAAGACCAATCAGATGTCAGATACTTCCTTGAGTTCCATGTGCATTTCACCAAAGTACTGGTGACACGTGAGAATCTGCAGTGCATCAGCAGGATATGGAAAACTGTTTCATTTCTCCCCTGATGAATTATGTTAGGAACACCCTGAAGCTCTGAAAGATGCCCATCTCAACGCTGCCAGCTCCCAACTCCACGCCATCTGTTCCAGTTCTGCAGGCAGCTTCAGATAACAGGTCAGAAATAAGCAGGTGCCCTAATAGAAGCCAAAAAAACAGGACGACAAGCTGCCGATATCACTGGTGCCATCGAGTGGTTTCTAAAAATGCTCTTCTTTTTTTTTTTTGGGACAGTTTGGATCCAAGAAAGATGAGGCAGAAAAGGTCGGCAACTTCTTCAAGTGATGGCAATTTGATGGGAGTGAAATGATCGACCCCCCTCTGATTTTTCCATCAATTTCGCAATTGCCTCATACATCTGAGGTGATACGCTATCTTCACCACCATCGAGAGGAGATGATTGCACTGGAGGTCTGTTAAACCGCTGCTTTGGAGACATGCGACGAGGACAGCTGATGTACGCCCACAGGGAGGCCAAGGTGTGCGAGTTTCCTCAATGCGTTCCCCATATTTTCTGGTTTTCTCATGGAAACCAGGCAACACCATCACATCACCCTTCCTGTGTGTGTGTGTGTGTGTGTGTGTGTGTGTGTGTGTGTGTGTGTGTGTGTGTGTGTGTGTGTGTGTGTGTGTGTGTGTGTGTGTGTGAGAGAGAGAGAATATTGAAGAGCATCTATATCTAGCTCCACATCCTCCCTCGCCACTGGTAGCTGAGGAGTGTGGAGGTGAGAGTTGCAGCTGCGGAGGCGTAGATGCACTGCAGACCCTCTGATACGCAGATCCCTGTCCACAACAACTCGGCTTCCAAAATAGCACCTCAATCCACACCGAAGGCCTGCTGCTTCACTGCTGGCTCTGATTAAAGCGTAGCTCCAATTTTAGCCGTGCCTAATGATGTCTGGGGCGCCTGTTGAGCTGTCAGAGCACAGAGGGGGAGTGGAACATATGTACATATAGAATACATAGAGAGAGAGAGTGAAGGAATTTGCTGTACAGAAGCTCAGGAGACAAATGTTCAAGAGCTGAAATCATGCCCGGATCACTGCACAACGTCTGTTCAGCATTTTACGAAATAATCATCATTTTAAGAAGAAGAAGAAGAAGCAGTATCCTGTTGATCAAGGAGGCCTCCTCCTGCTTGTCCACTCGTGAACAGAGTTCCCAATCGAGCTGCTTCCTGACAGCTTTGCGCACCAAAAGGCAGCAGAGTTCCCAGTTTGGAGACGTGCGCATTTCATAAATCTGACTGAAATGTGAGCTGCATGCGGGATTGTCGGGGAGGACAAATTCACATACTTACATTATTGTTCATTTAATTCCAACGAGACAGAGAGAGCAAATCCCCACCACTCTGTGTATCTACTGGATGCGAAGCGGAACTGACAAGATACAGCGCACATTATTTTCAAGGCGGACTTGTTGCTCAGCTCAGAGGCTGATGAATCATTATGAATCAAGGCTACACACACACACACACACACACACACACACACACACACACACACACACACACACACACACACACACACACACACATACACATACACATACACATACACATACACATACACATACACGCACACGCACGCACAAACACACACACACACACACAGAAAAGACGCACTGGAACATAAAGATGTTGCAGCTTGGTATATATATTTTACGCACGTACCTTGTGCAGTTTCCACATCGCGCCCAGAGCTTTGACTTCATGTGTGCCGTGTTTGCCCTCCTCCAAACACTGATAACACACGGGCATCTTACACTGCACACAGTACATGCTTAGATTCTCCAGTTCGTGCTCTGTGCAAGTGGAGGTTTTGCGGGGACTCGCGCGGCGACTTATCCGCCCCTGCGCTGGCGGCACCAGGCGATGCTTGGCGAGGGGACCGCGGGGAGGATGGCACCGGAGGCGGCACGGGTCGCAGTAGAAGACGTCGCACTGCTCGCACATCACGGTGGCCTCCTTCGGACTCTTCTCGCAGAGCTGGCACTTGAGAGCGGCCGCCTTGCTCTGCTGGTACCTGTCCACGACCCCCTCCAGCACCCGGTTCTTGGCGAAGCCGCGGAGCCCCCGCTCGTCCAGGATGAGGCTGCGGTGACACTGCGGGCAGGTGATGCAGGAGTTGCGGGGGATCGGGGGCAGAGAGCCGGGCTGCGGCAGCAGGTGCTGTTGCGGAGGAGGCTGGGGCACAGACGGGGGGAAAACCCGCACCCCGTTCGGGGATTTTTGACACGGGGTGGTCGGGGCGCTGACGAAGCCCCCGTAGGAGCCGTATCCACTGTCCGCCTCGCTGTACAAACTCATTTTATCCAAATCCAGGTAATCATAGTCAGAGACGCCGGATCCGGAGGCTCGGCTGCTCTGCGGGGACTCCGCGTCGGGGGTCTGCACGAGAATATTCCGGGCGCACGCCAGGCAAATGTTGTGGGAGCACGGCAGGATGATGGGCTCCCGGAAAAAAGAGCCGCACACGGGGCACTTCAACTCTTCCTCCATCTCGTCCATGGCTGCTCTCTGGTAGGTGAGAGATTCCTCGGCGGCGTGCGAAGGGAAGGGGGGCGGGGGGGAGTTGCAGCGGGGCGTCGGGGCTCAGGAGGTGCTGCTGCTGCTGATTGCGCGTAAACGGAGCTCCGATTCGCGTCCTACTGCAAGTCTCACTGCCAGCGCAACCGTGACCGGAGGAGAGGCAGCAGCGCCGAGGAGGCGGGCCACGCGATACGCACGCGCGTCTCCACCAATCGGCGACCAGCATCGGCTCAGCCCGGGCTGCCATTGGACGCCCGGTGGATTCCAAGCACCCATTGGATGCCTCGACTGTCGGTGAGGAGAGGGGCCGTTAATGAGCTGCACAGCGAGATGTGACAACAGATCCAGTGTCTGCACACATTGCTGAACATGTAACTATAATTGTTTTAGGGGATTATAAGGAGAACAATGTGAGCCATTAATGCAATGCGATCATGCAGATGTAATACATCCTTTGTGTTATTTCTATGAAGATAGGAGAAGATGCTCTTCAAGCCGTTTAGTCCCTTCACTTAATAAACAGCAGCAGAACAACAATGTAAACATCCATCCATCCATCCATCATCTGAACCGCTTATCCTCTTTAGGGTCGCGGGGCGCTGGAGCCGATCCCAGCTGTCATTGGGCGAAGGCAGGGTACACCCTGGACAAGTCGCCAGTCTATCCAGGGCTCACATATAGACAGACAACCATTCACACTCACATTCACACCTATGGGCAATGTAAACATATTCAAGTTAAAAACTTGAGTTCAAACTGTTAATAAAGCAATAATGTACCTTGCTGATCTGTTTGAAAAGTAAAATTATTATTATTTTTACTGGCACATTAATGTGTGAGCAGGATTTAAAGTGATGTATATAGGTAATTTGTCCATAATGCATCAGGTTTTATGCCAAGTGTTACTCAGCAAAGTCACTTTTAGTGCTGTAGGGCTACAACTAATGACATATCCCACAGTATTGATTCATCAATTGGTTGTTTTGTCAATGGGATGTCAAAAAATAATTAAAGATCTCTGTCACACGCTCAAAGCCTTGGGTTAATTACCTTAATCATACATTGAAATAGGGTATAAAAGAGAGAGATTAGCAGCAACTCTTCATATTTGAGAAGCTGCTGCAGCGTGTGTGTTTGATATTTTGTTGGATTAATGACTTAATGAGGTTTTCTCTTTTCAAGACACATGCATTGAATTGCAGCATTATATAGAATACATTAAAGTAAAAAGAATATTTAAAGAAAAGGTGTACTTTAGGTCAAACTCTACTTTTCCACATAATTCGTTGCAAAGAGGACAATCTAAAGATTCCTTCAGCCAGCATCTGAATAGTAAAACCCGTCCAGCTTTGCAGAGCGGCTGCACCGTCCAAACTTTGCAGGGTTCGGGCTGTTTGTTATTTGAAAAGCTTCTCCTCTCAGCTGCTGAGGGAGCAGAGATCACTCCTCGGGGAGATTGAAAACATGGAAACTGACACCTTGTGAGATAAGATAAAGCAGCATCTCTCAAAAGAGCTTTTTCTTTCGGTATCCAGAGCTTCTCCATTTCTATGGCCAAATACCTCAGTCTCCTCCATGGCAACTGTTGACGGGGAAATTAAATGAAATAATCCCATTTTACGGAAGGCTTTCATAGGGCAACGTGAGGCCACTCAGTGTGATCGTATTTGCATAATTCTGCAGAGCAGTTTGAGAATGGGCAGATCATTAATATAGACGTCTTTGTCTCGTGGAGATAATCGCTCAGCAATGTGTCCGATGCGTCAGATTGTAATCTGATAAACACATCAAAAGTGGAAACGTGGATAATCTCATTGAGATCCGTAATTGGGAAATTAAGGAAATAAAAAAGACAATATGGCAACACACATTTATATTTATTCAAATTGTAATCCTCGCCCGTGCATTCATATTTCCACCATCATCAGATATAATAATCATCTATAATAATCATCAATAAACTCAAGGTGCTCCTGCTTCTCCTTTCTGTAACATGATATAAGAGTTATGTGTTTCATTTCTATTGGAGCATCCTGTGCCGACGATGCTTCTGCTCCTAACTCCGTTAAGATTTGAGGAAACATACAACAAATGGCAAGTTTATCCATGTAAATATCCCCCCGGATTTACCCAAACACAGCGTTGATCCTAACCAAATGTTTGTAACGAGACCATCAGCTAAGCTGGCTGCTGCCTCCAGCATGATGACATTGTTCTCTGTGAAATCTCCTTGGTTTGGGGCCACACTGCATCTTCCTGTTTACCGCCTTCGAGTAGAAAAGTGTCCGGTTCTACTGAATCTGCATTTCATCTTTTGTTTTTGTGTGTGTAAGTGCCAACTCTCTGCTGCTGCCAGGGCAGACACACCAGGCGGCCCTGAGAGGAGAAATCTTCACAGATTTATTTTTACTTTTCCGTGATCGCATCCCAGAAAGCTCCAAAAGTCGATGATTGAGTTGTTGTTTTTTGGTGACCCCGTTGTGCACTAACAAAGAAGAGGACATATGCAGTAGCTGCTGATGAACAGTATCAGAAAACACACAAATGAAATGAAAGGAAAACTTTTAGGGGGCTTATATCGATGGATAAAGTGGAAAACCTCCTATCTGCACTTTGTGTATTTTTTTTCTTCTTTTCTTTCTTCGTATTATGTAATGTGTATCCTTAACAGATATCATTCTGCAAGAAAACACTTTTTTTGTATTCTGTATTTTGCTCTTCAGCTATCAATATACTGGTTTTATATTTATGTCCCATAATGCAGTTTGTAATAATAACGTTAAAGAGCATTTACTTAAGTAAGGACTTTTACATAACAAAGTATTTCTTAAAGTAAAAGACCTGAGTACCTAACGTAAAAACCATCTTACATTTGCAGACACATCTGCTCTTGAAATGCTCATGAAGGCACCACCGAACCTTCAACAGCTGGATCTCCTCCACAGAGGCAGAGCGATGCCCCGTTGTCAGTTCAAGCAGCATTCAACCCACAGTTCGATCGTCCCGCCAAGAGCTCACGTGATTTATCGGAGTCCTACCCTCCATCGATGAGGGTTCATGTCTCCTTTGTGTCGTGCTGAGTGTATTAACTCTCCTCAGCACAGCCGTCCTCTGCAGCCCCAGAGGCATCAAGAGAAAGAAGTGCACAGACTGCAGGAGCTTTGCAGCACACAACTCAGGCTGGATATCAATCTCCATGGGACACAGCGCTGATGTCGCCAAGATATGAAGAGAACGTGTTTTTGTTATTGAGCTCTGGCTTAAGAAAAGTTGTGGTTCTGTAACTCTTTAGAGGACGAAGGTTCTGTAATTTTGGAGCCTGGATGTTTATATGGGTCAAAAATGACATGGTGAAGGAGACCTACTTTCTCCACAAGCTACGACGTTTCTTTTGTTTTGATGAAGACGTTGAATGGAAAGAGTCGTGTTCTTCTTCATGTCGGTTCTTCGTAAAAAGTTTTTTTTACGTCTTCTCACTTTCTGCGATATCCGAGCATGGCAATAAAGTCGGTTTAAAGTTTGTGGCAAATGAAAGTCCTTCAAATTGAATGACAAAATACCTTTTTGTTGATATCCTTTGGCGACACGTAGAGGTGTTTTCTGAGTCTGTGCTACTCAAAACTGTTACAAAATCATGTGACAACGCTGTGGTTAAGGTTTGGTTATGTTGAGGCAAAGATCATAGTTTGGGTTAAAATAAGTAGTTCAGGTTAGCGCCATGGTAACAATAAGAAACAATGACTAAGGTGCTCTATAACGACGCCACCTGGATTCCTCCTTTGCTCCTGGAGGGACATAATCCCCAGGGATATTGAGCTATTTATATCATCTTTAGATAATTTGCAGTTGACAGAGTTCACAGCTTTATGTAACCTTCAGAAAGCAGTGAATCAAACTTCACCTCCGGTAACCTTTCCTTCTTCACATCATCACCATCTGCTAATACGGCTCTCTGTAGCAGAACGAGCAACTTGGCTAACAAAAGCCCAAAGTCACTCCGCTGACTGAATCTTCCACAACCTCAAATGAAGTCATGTTTATGTATTCAGCACCATCTGCGCCCTTCACAGTGACCCGAAATATGCATTTTTCTGATGCAATATTTGTAATAATATTAGGCCTTCGGGGAGAAATTGGGAGAGTTTATGATTATTATTTCTTAACTCAATATGCTCCAGAATTAATGACAGTAAACACAACATTGAGATGTGATTTTTTTCTTTTCTTTCTGCGGTTGTTATTAAAGGGTAATTCTGATCTCAAGATTGTTATGTATCCTGAAGAAAAAGAGAGTGAATGTAAAATAGATGTTTTACAAAGATGGCCTGAAGGAAAACGCAGGTCACATGGTGCTTTGCAGTCTGATCTTAATTCAAGGATAATATAGAAACATTTTACTTCTGAAATAAAAGCTTTTTCCGATTCAGTTCCTCACCTTTTTTCTTCACAGCTCTGATGCAAGTGAAATAATAAAAATAAAAAACAGGGATCAGAGTATAGATTCGTTTGTTTGTTATTTTGGTGAATGCACAAAACAAATGTGAAATTCTCACAGACGAGACGTGCAGAATTACAGATGGTTGAGAAAATAGTGCATTGGCCCGTTTGTTCATCTTCTTGCAAGCTAACCTTACGTATTGCAGTCTTCTGCAGGGAATCAGAGAGGAATGCCATAATGATGTGTTTCTTCACCACGGACTTGGATTGCCTCTCAGTGCCATGTTGTCAGTGAAGACACAACGGCCAACGCAGCTGAAACTGCAACTGAAATACATTTAAGTGCTCCATTGTGTGCTGGGTGGCTCTTCTTCTTTCTCTCTGCACACAGCCTTCCTGCAACAGGCGCCAGGGTCAGAGTTATCGTGAATTATCACTCAACAAGCAATAGAACATGCACCGCTGCATCGCTAATAGAGCAGCGTTAACAAAAGAGCAATCGTTATTTTACTGTATGTGGGCTGCATGAAGAGACATGTAAGCTGGGAAGGGCCTCCACGTGCAGCATCACGTTCAGGGAAAGGGTGCTGCAATTAATAGCTAATGATTTTTTATTTTATTTTATACAAGTAGGATGGGGATTTGTGACTAAAGCCCAGCTCTGCTGTTTGGGGATTCACACCATGTTCTCCTAAGGGTTGGACACAGAATGTAGAATATTGATTATAGAGTGCTGCAGGGATGATGTATTTTTGTAGGCCAACCAGGAAGTTAGCATCGCACTGGCTCCCTCGACAGAAAATTGGATGGGATTTTTGCATTGCATTTGGGATAATTATTGCAGAAAATATGCTTTTTTGGAAATCAAACGTTTTTCAAGCAAGATAATCGACACAAATGAAACACAACGAGGCTGTGAGGGAGGACGAGGCCGTGATGTTTTCTTGACATTTTATTCATTCTCGTTAACAACCGCCCTCTTTCAGACCCGTAGAAAATTTCCCTTGTGGGGTGTTTTCTGACATATTTTACATCCTAGAACAAAACGTCAAAATCTTTTTTTACACAGACTTTATTTCAGGCATCTCAGCAAAAATTCAAAAATAAATCACGTTGACTTTGAGACAAGGGACCCGGAAGTGCTTAAATACTGTCTCATTTCTTTGATTTAGGTCTCATTACTGCAGCACCCGATTTCCAGTGTCTCTAAACATGCATATCAGTCACATTTAGAGCTCCAATGGGTTCAAGCATACACATTATGTGACATATAGTTTGAATTTAGTTGAGCCACACTTAAATCAATGTGTCTTTAGGGCTCATATAATTGAATAATATAGATGTGCCGGTCCATATCCATCTCTACCCATCTCCTCCAAAGAATTACTCCGACTAACTACTCTGAAAATGTCAAGGAAATTAGAAGTCATAGTGTTGGGCAATGTACAAAAGAATGGGCTTCACAAGCTTCCATCCATACATTCAGTCCCCCTCCCAACCCCCAACCAGCATCCAACAGGGACTCCCCACTAATGGAGTCAGCTCTTGTTACTGCAGGCTTTGTTACTGGCCTGAGGACTCCACTGTTTACCTCCGATTTTATGAAAACAGAACAGGTGCAGAAAAATGGAGTAAAATAATTGAAAAAAAAAACACAGTATGAAGTTACAGCCAATGCTAGTGTTTATTTTGAGAGAAATATGCCAGGAGGAGGTACAGTATGCTGCTTTTACTGACTGTGATTAAAAAATATATACATTCGGGTCCAATGAAAGTCTGATAGCGATATCCATCAGTGGACATAAACCATATAAGTCCATTGGGAGGTGTGGAGAACGAAGGAACAGCCCTCCAGCTACAGACAAAAGCCGAGAGATTCAAACCCATTAAACATCTTTATCAAATATGAAGCGCCATTTACAGCAGCTGGTGAAAGATGACTCCCCTCTTTCTCCGCACGGTGAAACCTCGGGGATTACAACTCATGAGCGAGTGATGTATTTCACAACTCAGGGTGATGGAGGAAGCGGTTTTACTGTTTTCTCCTTTTGAAAAGTCATTGCATGTAATGTAATATAGAATCATAGCTGTGCTGTATACCCTCAGTAGCCATCTGTGTTGCTATTTTACTTTTGAAGGAAAACAACTCAGGAGGAAAACTTTGCAGTTGCAGCTGATAACGTCTCAAAAGCTTAGCGCCCACCCTCCGGCTCAGGTGCATGATGCTAGCAGCCGCTAGATCTCTTAGCACTGTTGCCTTTGTTTTCTCCGTTAGCGCTGTGCGCACCCGTTAGCTTCTAGCCGCTGGCTCGGCCGTTAGCCGCTGGCTCGGCCGCTAGCCGCTGGCTCGGCCGCTAGCCGCTGGCTCAACCGCTAGCCGCTGGCTCAACCGTTAGCCGCTGGCCAAGCCGTTAGCCGCTGGCTAAGCCATCACCATATTTAAAGCTGCGTGGAGGCAATCTGTCGATGCTCTGTATTTGGAAATTTTTCTCTTGAAACCAGGAAATTTAAAAATAATTATATATGTTCCATAATATCATGGGCTGTAGATTCATGTATTTGCTCAATCTATCCTGCGGTCTCCTTGTTTCTTTGTTTCCCCCATCGTTCCTTAAATCTTTCTCCTAACCACATCAACGTGTCCTTGTAAATCTCTCCTTTCTGCCATTGAGAGTTGACCTCCCACAGGCACTAGTGGTTGGCTTGGTGACCATTGATCCACTCGTTTGCTCATTGATGCCTCCCCCATCCCAGCAGCAGCAGCCCCCCTGGGGTGCAATAAGAGGCTCGGTGGTGAACACCACCTCCGACAGCAAAGGACATTGGAAGCCTTGCTGGATAATATCATGCTGAAGGGTTGTGAATGAATGGTTGAATTTTGATTTTTCTTAGAAAGCAGTGTGTTTTATGGAAAGCATTTGGTTAATGCACACAAAAAACTACTTTGAGTACATGAAGACACATTAATATCATTACAATCACATTTTGCGCTTTAAAACCAGTGTAATTTTAAACATTTATTATTATGTTGCTTGCTTGACGCTGACGTGAGCAGCTTTTCCAGGACTCAGAAATACCATCTAGGGTTGAAAAATACTGGAATGTTCCTTTAAAACATTAAGCCACACAGATCGAGTTTACCTTTAAACACAAGGAGCTTTTCCCGGCTGTTTTGAGAGGCAAAGTGCTCTAAAATAGAAGCTCAAATGAGGCCAAAGGCAGCAGAGTATGCTGCAAAACCTCTCGGTTAATGCACTTCAAACTACAACACAGACCATTACTGAAAGCTTTAGAATGCCATCGTACAGTAGGCCTCCCCTGATCTAATATTAGACCCCTCATACTGTACTGCAGAGACACTGAAGAACAAGAAAGAACCAGTGTGTATACACCTCGAATGGCTTTCTTGTAATGTGAGGTTTTCATATATTATATTTCACTCATCTAGCTGTTTGTTGAAATGTTGCTTTAATGTTATTTTAGAAGACTTACAATAAAAGTGTAAAGGAACAGTTACTGTGCGTACTTGTGTAGATCTGTACATACACTTTTTTTCATACTGGACCGGCAATCCACAATCCTTTTTCAATGGCATCACAAGCACAGTGATTCAACAAAAGCTACCCTAGCAACACAGTCCATTGTGGCTTTAAGTGGATTTTCTTTTACCATCAACAGTTGAGGTTTGTGTGTCTGTGATGAACTGAGATTGCAACTGATTGCAGCAAAGAGCAGAAAAAAGGGAAAAAAGGCCGACTGCAGAAGCTTCATGTTGGCTTTGGCTCAAACATGGCATGCTTTTTGTTGCACTGAATAATGATAAGATACCCCCTACACATACACACTAGGGCAGATTACAGGGTTCAGTATGTTCAGTATGACGAAAGGAATAGAAGTCTTTGAAAATGAAACCATATTAATATTAAGGCTCCAAAGCTGAGAAGTTGTAAAACAATTGGATGAAAACTTAAACGTTGCCCAGAATCGTCAGTGACTTACTACCAACAACGATGAGTACATTTCTAAGAGGAGCAGAGTATATTTGATGTTTTTCATCCAAGAAAACAATAATTCAGGCTGAAAAAACTGAAAGCTGTATGTGGTGGGACACCAGAGCATTGAAGTTTTCTAGCATGCATGCCACTGTAGTGGGCACATTTTACCTTCATTGTGGAATTCAAGATTTGGCGAATGTGGCTCAGTGATGAGCAGGGTCGTCCTTCAATCAGAGGATCGGCGGTTCGATCCCCGGCTCCGCTAGCCCATGTCAATGAGTCCTTGGACAGGACACTTAACCCCAAAAGTGCTCCCGAAGCTGTGCCTATGGTGTATGAATGTTGGGCAGGTGGAACCTTAGCCCCTCCCATCAGTGTGTGAATGATGACAAGTAGTGTGAAAGCTCTTTGAGTGGTCGGAAGACTAGAAAAGTGCTACACAAGTACAGGTCCATTTAATTTGGCTGTGTGCAATAAATTAATTATATTCTTTCAACCGCAAACAAATGGTGGAACCATTCACATCTAGAAATCATAAAGAAATGACTGGATGGTGTCAAAATATAAGCTCTGATGCCTGAGAATGACAACAGTAAAAAAAAAAAGACATAACAAACAAACAAATCTCTGGGAAAAACATATTGACGAGATGTTGTGAAGCTGCACCAACTTTCTGTTTATGCAGAATAGGGCAGTACTTCCTGTTTTTATCTCCACTATCTACCGTAACAGTGAGTATTGTGAGCATAGAGTTGGGATGCACTGGCAGTCTTCTCTGTTTTGGTTTTCATAAATAATTTCTGAATCTTTTGATACAAGCTCATGATTCATTTGGAAGCTGCTTGGCTCATTTCAAAGCATTAAAGTCTTGATATTTGGGATTTTCTTTCTCCTGAAAAGTCTGTGGAGAGAAACAAAAGTGCAGTTATCTTCCACAAAGCCAGTGTCTTCAGAATTCGATGAATTACTTTGTGTAAATGTAGTTTGGAAAGCGATGTTGACGCTCAGCACACTGTTACGTTATGAAAAGAGAAACCTTTTACGTCACATCCCAAAGAGGAGTCTCTTTCATGGTTATTTGTGTGCGGGACTAGGATCTACTGGTGTACTTTGCTCCGGGCAGGAAGCTCGTTACATAAATATATTTTTAAAGGTTTCTGATGAGTGCGTGTCTGCGTGGGTGTCCGTCTGTGAATGATACGCCATTGAGCGCTTCCCACCTCTTGCTTTTTCGTTTCCTCACACTTCTGTGTCCTGTCCTCCCACTGCTTCCGACAGGCCTTGCTGCCTCTCAGACACCAGTAGAGGCGTGTGTGAGCATCACTTGTTGGTGAGTCATGAATGATTTTACTTACATGGGCATCGGACATGCTTAGCCATAAGGAGACGCACCTTATGTAAGCGCCTCGTTCCAGATGATTATAGATGAATATGAAGATTGATGGTATTTTAGCAGCACGGGCCTGCAGGGAGAACAAACAGCGTAAGAGAGAGCATTGAGATCTGAAAGCAGTATTTATAGTAATGTAAAAATACTTCATTGTAGTATGAGTACGAATCCTGCCAGCAAAATGTAAGTAGATGGGAAAAATTGTAGTATTTCCCTCTGAAATGTAGTAGAAGACAAATACAATTGCTTGAGTAGATGTCCTTTCCACACAGTAAATTCTACTCAAATTTAGAAAGAAAAGTACATAAACTGTTTATATTTAACTCTACAAGATAATATATGTTTAACTCGACATGATGATAATTTACTAGAATTTGATTCAATTCTATATAGAATTCTAGAATTCTATATAGAATTCTAATTGGATTCAACTCCCTTCAGCTCTCTTCTGTCCCATAACCGTAGCCCATTCCAGCGTAGCGAGAGGTTTCATGGTTTAATGGGCTGGCGGACTCGGATCTTAAGGACCCGTGGTGGGCGTGGTCACGCTGTTTTGCTCCAACAGATTTTATTCTGAATATTTGCTCCTACTCTACTGGCAACGGCTAGTAATTACAGTCCAAAATTATGAAATATTACTACTTTAGAGGTAAATAATAGTAACTCCGAAAAAATTACTCCTCCTGTTTTTCCTGTGCAGCATTGATTACACCTGAAATATGAGTTTTGAAGTCACCGCAGGATCTGGAAGATATCATCCACAAATTGAATTTCACTTCAGGAAAGGAAAGCCTGTGAGTAGAGCTCCATCAATAAATGTTTGATCAATCAAATAACCCGATCAGAGCAGCCATGTAGATAAATCAATAGACTGGAGGCCGGTGCTGGTGTACACACACATTACAATAACCCTTCCCAGACACGAAGCAGCATCTTGTTCCAAACCTAATTTTGAAGGAGACCGAGTCGGTCGGCTCCATTATGCCTCGACAGACGAAACAGTCGTCTGTGTGTTTCCCGTGCCTCGTCATTAAATATGCCATTAGCAGCAAATGAGATACCACAAGATGCCATTTGTTTCACTGATTATGAATGTGTCACACGTGTTCAACACGCCTCGCCTTCACCTTCACATCGGCACAGAGGAGTGCCTGCGTTAATGTGAGCATGTGAGCTCTTAATGGCCTCCTCGGGGCTCTTAGTGTTGATGCATTTGAACTGAAGATTCAGGGGAAGACAGGAAGCTGTGTTTTTTAATATTTGGAGTTTCTGTTGTCATCTCCGCTGCTTTTAGAATAGATTGGATGGATGGGTTATTTGGTGTTTTGTTGCATCTCTCCTCAGGGAGTATTCAGGTAAAAACAGCATTTCACAAAAAAAAAAGAAGAAGAGAGGAGAATCAATTGAGCCCCCTGTGCTCTGATGTGCAGCCAGAAAGAAGTGGAAAGTGCTTTTATGTGTGTTTCCATGTTTCCAGCTCTGAGTAATTCTTCGAGTGAACCAAAATGCTTTGAAGGAGAACACAAATAACAGCACTGCTACGCCAGCAGCTCTGTGAGGCTGTACGTGGACACAGCAGGGCTTTGCTATTGCTCACAGTGGAAACGCTGATGTTTAGCAGGAAATCATGTATTTATCATTTTAGTGTCAGCATGCTAACATTTGCGAACTAGCACTAAGGGAGAATGTCATTCGTTTGGAAGGTTTTGGTCATAAAACAAAGTTCTGCACCTGTTGGCGGCGCTACAAAAGTCAAGGGGTCGCTAAAGTTATTACATTTCATCCCGAGGTGGACATGAATATCTGTATCAGATTTCATGACCATTCATCCAATCGCTGTTGGGATATTTCCGTGTGGCCCAAAGTGGTAGACCAACCCACTGACGTGACTATTCCTTAATCACACCACTAGCGCTGCTAAAATGGGCTGCCGATGTGGATGTAAACGCCCCTTCAAATTAAAGCTTTAGAGTCTGCACTTGTTTCCTTCTAATAAAATGTGCAGGCGTACAAAGCCAACACAATAAAAATGTGTCAGCGTTGATTGAATGGGGACGGTCTGACAGCCTCTCGGTCCCAGTGGGGGTTTCTCATGTGTGTGCACGCGCTTAATGGCAAAAAACGTTTCGTGGGTGGTGATCAACCTTCTTGCTTGTATTCTTACAAATGTCAGAACCATCTTCAATATTGGCTCTTTGTTTGAGTTTTCCTTCACGCTGCAGAGTTTGTCAAAACCACACCGTCCTCCTCCTGACATGCTTATCACAGCGAGCCGAGTCCATTCTTTTGTTCCAAATGAATCCAGGCCTTCTTCCACACGTGAAAATCCAATTAGAGGGACCAGAAGAGTTGGCTTTCCCCTGCTGCTGCCTGACACATTTACAGAGCCTCATAAAGAGGCATCCAAGGCGGCACACTATTAACCACCAACGCTCCCGAACTAATCGACAGCATGCAGAACCCCAGTGAACGTGTCCCTGCTGCTTTGCAAAATCCAAACTAACCAAAATATGCAAACAAATGCACTTGTGTGTTTTTCATGAAATGACAATTTTGCAGATGTTCTTTAAATTAAGCACACATGCTCTACACACAGTGCAATAAAACAAATACAAGCAGGGTGATGGATGAAGTCAATCTCATTTGAATATCGCAGACCCCCCCCCTGCTAGGCATGGCTCTAAAGTGTTGGTGCTCTATGTTACTGTCTGAAAAAAAGATGGAAAAATGTTAAGAACTGGGAAAAATTCAAAGCCAATGAAGCAAATAATCAGATGATACAAGCTGTCAAATGTAATCAAATTAAAGTTCATTCAGACTAAAGGACCCACCGAGTTAATCTTTGTTACGGCTGAAATAGGAATTTATGGCCTTCACGGCCTTAGTGGAAGTCATGAAGTGTCAATAAAGATTAGGACTCGGTTTCCCCCGTGATGAGTCAACACTGTAAGCTGAGCTCGGCAGAATCAGCGGCCCAGTGACCCACTGTCCGACTGATCCAGTTCCACCCACCCCGTCGCTCAGAGCCTCACCTCCTCCCTCTCCTCCCTCCTGCACGCCTCACTGCGACACGGCGCTGCCCGTAAACCTCAGAGCGCTGCAGTCACAGGATGGGGGGAATCACTTATTGCACAGCCTCACTGGCCTCGGACACACAGGCACATGTACTTAAAAAGCAACACAAAACCGATGATTAGCAAAATAAATGACCATGTGGCTCGAACAGACAAATGCACACGTGCAAACTGCCAAAAGGAGATTCAAAGAGGTGAGAGGACATGCGTCTTTAGCCAGCTGTTGCATGTAACTTACATTTCCCACCATGAGACAGATGCATTTAATACTGTTGGGGAGGATTAAACTAAACCTTTGAAGCAAATAAAATACTGCACTGACCTATGCTCAGCTGTGGCAGCAACCTACAGTAAAGACTTTCACAGCTAATTTCACTGGAGCTAAACTTCTGTTAGAATCTTCTTCCCCTGTAGTGATGGATTCCTCCATCCTTGTCTCTGCCTGCGAGGCTGGCAATCTAATATAAATGAATTTCACATATTGCACTGGCGCGTTCACCATCTTGCATGGTTCTTTAGCTCCTGAATTTATGGTCGTACATCATATTTAGGAAAACTTAGTTTTTTTTTTTACTGTGCAGGATTGGTTTACACCATCTATCCGTAAATCCACCCAGAAGTTTGTGTGTCAAGTCCTTCCTAAGTTATTGTACTACTGGATAAAAAAAAAAAGATTACAAAAGTTGGTTGAAAATTTTTTAAGACCTTTCTCGGCTGGAAACATTTAACTTTAACTAGGGATGCGCCAATATCAGACCAATACTGACTCAAATAGCTGGATCGGATATTGGTCAAAATGGGGCTGATCTATTGGATAATACTGAAATATACACTGGAATTTGTGGCTGCATCAATAGGTTGAATTGTAATTCCTACGTTGCTGGTGCACAATTTATTATTTCAATAATAGATAACAATTCAGTATACTTATAAGTATTTATTTTTTATTAGTTACATTTTGTTTTACAGAGCTAAAGTTAGGTCAAACCTGATGTTGCCTTACACATTAAAGAATTATAACACACTGTCGGTATCAGGACTAAAAAAGATGGGTTGTGCATCCCTTACTTTAACTGTTATCAAACTTAAAATGAAACATGTATTCATATGCTGCATTGGAAAACATGTCTTTTAGAGGTTTGCCATGTTGGCATTGATGAATTCTGCTTTTTGTTGCATTTGAGTGAAGCATGTGTTTCAGAGAAGTGTTTGGTAATTAGTTGTGTCTATCTAAGTGCCTATCTGAGGAGCATAATTAATGCATGCTATCAGGAAACAAACCACTTTTCATCCAGTGTGCAACACATCCAAAACGTGTCATATGGGCTGAAACCAACATCGTCCCCTCAGGTGACTCAGAGAAGCAAACAAATGACATCTCGGTGGCAGTTTTAAGAGGGCTGAGGGAGGAGGAGACTCATTAATCAGTGGCCAGAGGGTTCAATAGCTTGACACTGTGACACTCCTGCAGGCTGGCGAGCTGAAGACTGCAGATACTGTTTGTACTAACCTCACAAATGAGAAAAGGCATTATGTTGCAGAATCCCTAATGTGGTTTGGTGGTGCAGAGTGATTTATAGTTTTTCTGAGACATGCAGGAGGTCTTGCTTCTGTTACAGAAGCAATTACTGAAGTTTGGATTTTACACTGGAGACAAAACTCATGACAGTGTAATGTAGAAGGAGAGACGGTTGTAGAAAGCAATCAAATACTGAGCATTTTCTGCAAAGATCAACTTTTTACGTCCTCACATTTCACACTTTGCTCACTAGTGGCACTGTCCATAAAATGAGAGCGGAAGAGTGACTGATCACTTTAGGACCTTTAAAAGCTATTTAGAATATAACAGAGAAATGTCACTGCAGAAATTAAACTATAGGAAAAACAGATTCCCAAACCCAATCTTGCAAGCTTGCAAAGTTTTAAAAACCTCTAAAATTAAATGCAAAATGTCTAAATTGTGTTGGATTTTTTTTTTAAATATAGATTTTTTAAGGTGGTATGCATGCAGATCCCAGGTGTTCCTGTTTTATTTAAAACAGTCCCATAAAATCTGACTTCAAAACAGTGAATGCTTCAAAATACATTAGTCAACACAAGACATATCATCACATAATGAATATCAAATGCAGCGATCCACACTGAATGATGTTGTTATGATGCTGTCTGTGTGTTACAGCAACAGAAGGAAGCTTGTAATGTGTGAGCAGTTGGCAGAGGATTTCTCTGGAGGGTCTGAAGCACAGGAAGCCCTCATTGTGAGAAAGAGTAAGATGTATGAGAGGAAACAGGGCAAAAAATATGAAATCTCACAGGTAATGAAGACCGCTCCGGTGGCTCCAGATGTTGATGGGGATCCTGGAACAGCTGGTATTTAGCTGTTGTTGCCACGCTCAGCTTTTTCCTGCTCTCTGGTTGGTCTGGTGTAGTCCGTCGCTCCACTGGGAAAACATCTTAGAATGAAAAAAAAAGAGATAGTTAGAATTTAAAAGTAATTTCTCACCTCCACACTGTCTCTTTAAATATTTTTGTGTGTAGAGGGTGTCCTCGACAGATTGCGGGATTTGGAAACGTTCAACATTGTCAAACACAGCCAAAGTCCTTGTTGTCCATCTGACGAGGACATTTCTTTTGGAGCAAAACTGTTCCCTTTCCATCTGAGCTTTCTGACAAATAAATCCAATATTCCCTCTTCCTTTAGCTCTGTTTTGGTCCCCACCAATTGCAGAGAAAAATACCTGTCTCTTTAGCTGCTTGATGTTTTATCTTATTTTCACCAGCAAGTCTCAAAATGTGTCAGCTGTTTGATGCTGGTACGGTATTGTGTTCATCATAGATTAATGGCTCAAACACAACTGCCTGCTGCTGGTGGAAATGAGG
Source organism: Cottus gobio (assembly GCA_023566465.1). NCBI lineage: Eukaryota > Metazoa > Chordata > Actinopteri > Perciformes > Cottidae > Cottus > Cottus gobio. Next base: position 7,095,654 of record CM042228.1, read on the forward strand.
GTGATGAGAGCATCGTGTCACTTGGTTACCACAAAGAGGGATGAAAAGAACAAGACACTGTTTTTTATAAAGAAAGACAATGAGATAAAGAGGGAATTACATACGGTTCTATGACTTCTATACTATGACTAACGTATGTGTGTAAGGGAGAGATTATAGGGACAAAAACGAGTGGGAAACCCAAAGAAGCTGATTGTAAAGTGTTATGTTGTGCAGCCTTGTTTGAAAGGCCCCTCTGTGATTAGAGTGCATGCTCTACCTCCTCACTCCCACGCTGTGCCACTTCTCACTCATCACTCTTGAGATTACCATCAGCTGTCACATGGACGCTAACAGTCTCTGAGAGCCGTACGGCAATATGGTGGTCGTCACATTCATGTACAGATACTGCTGCAGAGAGCGCCGGGTCTCTGAGCTGTGGGGAGGCAAGTAACCTTGAAACGGTCGAAGAATATATGTTTGAGTGAAAAGATGTATTGCTGCCAGGAAAACAAGCATCCACACCCGGTGTGCTACACAGAGTGTGCAGAATAAATTGTATTTATGTCGACCCAAACTGAATTATGGAGTGTTTTAGCATCTCTTAGCTAATTATTTTTGGATTTACGATCTGCAACTTTAATATTTTGCTTCACTTTGATAAACTAACTGTATGATAACTGCCCAGGGCCAGACAGCAAAGCAGACAAAGTCTATGCTGGTGAACATAGTGGGGCATTTAGCAGCTAAGTTAGAGGTGGAGACCTAATCAGAGCTAAAAGGAGAGCCGGGACTGAACTTAGATTCATCACGTGGACACGAACAACTGTTTGCAATAAAATATTTACAAGCGTCCACACAAATCAGGGACTGCAGCTCTAATACTTGATTCTTGTTGTTCTTATTCTTGTTTGTAACCGTAGAATGCACTTATTGTAAGTCGCTTTGGATAAAAGCGTCAGCTAAATGAAATGTAATGTTATGTAATGTAATACGGTAAAAGTCAATTTCTCAAGGCATTAACATATCAATTATCAATAATTCAACATCCATGTGTTTCCTACAGCGAATAGGTCACATCAGCTGCGTGTACTCTTCTGCAGCTTATACCCCCACCCCGACACACACACACAAGATGATTTGTAATTCAGTGTATGTGGTACAAATGTAGAACTTTGATTTTCATATCGTGCCGTCTGAACAGATATTTGAGTGCCTGCTTTAAAGGCAAATCAACGCTACTTCTTTTTAAGAGCTCAGCAACTCTGCTGTGCTGCTCAGTTCGGGGCATTCTGGCTTCAGCTTAATCAGTGAAGTCACAACAGGTGTGTTGCCAAAGACCTCTAATGGAAAACACCTGCTGTGGCATCAATGATGCGCAACAATATCTTCAACTATTCTCTACCTGTGCAGCACTAAGAAGTTTGCTATACTTTTTGCTTCTACGATAATCACCTTGATGGATTGTATTTTGCAATAATTACTGTGAATCTCAACATTATTTCAATCCCCCCAAAGCAGAACTTAGACTTATTCAATTAGACGGGACTCGTTTCTTGGACCTTTTTTCATGAACATCTTGCATTGGAATTGTTACATTAGTGTTGCACCAGCAGTGTAATCCTATTGTTATATTGTAATTACGTTGCTATATTTTCTACTATAGTGGAGATCTTTCTTTAAGTTTTGTGCTGATTTTGTTGAGAAGTTTTATGTTTACACAAATTAACTTCACTTGATTTGACATTATACACGGGAAGTTTGTATATTTGAGATGATCATATTACACATTGAGGTTCAAAGTTCAGTCTTTGTAATGTTGGAAACAGAAGTTGACAAAAGGTTTAACATTTGCATAAATTGTTACAAAACATGTAGTTGTATCTGTGTAACAGCAAATCATTGTCGCATGATGAGCTGCAACTGAACTCCAAAAATAAATGTATAGAGGCCAGGATAAATATTAAACTGACCTGACAATCCTCTCTAAATGTGGGCATGATTTTGCTTTACACACGAGATGTGCAGTTTGTATGAGCTAACTGTGCTAACATTGCAAACTCCACTATATCTTCACCTTGTTTGCGGCATCTTAATCCCGTATATTGCAACTTTAAGCAACGTATAAACTCACCCTCAAAGATAAACCTTCAAAAGGAAAAATAGTTTTACATTACTGTCTGTAACTGCATCCACAGGCTGCACTGTAGCTGAGCAGTAACCATGGCAACAATCAGCCTCTGGCCAGCCATCGACAGTTTAATCAGCAGCAAATTAAATGTAAAATTAGAAGAATCTTCCACAGCAGAGTGCTTGTTTGTTCACGGGAACGACATCTTCTGCCGTTAGATAGACTCCTGACACGAGCCCTCAGTGTCAGAGGCATGACCAACCTGATGAAAAGTCAAGGCGTTATCCATGTAACATTCAGACAGGAATGTCAGGATCTTTTATCTTTGGACCTATAGGTGTTGGACCAAGCAACATGACTAAAAAAACTATAGAAAATGTCCCAGTCTTCCTGCTTCCAGCAGCAGCCTGAGCGCAGTAATGGAGTTTGAAAGAACAACACATAATAGCACAACAACTCCCCGATCTGCCACTTATTTCCCTCACTGACACATTAAGTTGAAGGAGGAGAGCAGATGACTGCCGAGCAGGAAGGAGATTCATTTTGCTCTGTAAGTGGAGCAGAGCTGATGGCTGGAGAAAGGGGGCGATGGTAGGGGCACAAAAGGATGTCATCCGCAGGGTATTTTTAGAGCGTGAGGTGCACTGATAACTGGCTGCCGTTGCAATCAGCCTGCAGGTTCCCTGCAATAATAACTGCTCTCATTCTGAAACCTTCTCGTGCAGAGAAACCCAGGCAGGATGATTGACTCTCTCACTGTCTCACACACTGGCACGCCCAGCCTGAGGGTCTTAAGTGTCTTAATCTCTAATATTTGCTTTCTTCTTGTTCACTGGTTGTATTTCTTTGGAACGCTAAACATTATTCTGTGAAAAGAAGGGTCAAAATAATCTGTCTTTGGTACAACTGGTAGACATTTGAAACCATTGAGAGGGGGTTGCAAGTAGAACATGTTTTGTTTTAAAGGGTTACAAGCCAGAAAGATTGTGAAGCACGGGGTCAAAGGGCAGGTTGAGATTCACATGCCATGCTATGAAGGTCGACAGAGTTATTCACAGCTGCTATTACTCTGACATTCTAGTTGTGAAGCGGTTCCTTTCTAAAATAACTTCATTGTAGAAAATTCTGTAAGGACAGATGTATTCCCAAGTTATAAGGAGGCTTCAACAGGTTAACTCTGTAATAATAATACAGATGAACTTAAATAAATTTAAAAAGTCTGAATCTATCCGCTCAAGAACTTCTATATTCGAAGACAAAGACAAGTTGACCCCCCACTTTAACACATTTAAAAGTTCATGTGATTCAGGAAACCCAGAAATGTGACAGGAAATGAATGGATCAATGGATGGATTTGTCAGTGAGGGTATTTTCATAACAGTTCAACATTTATTTATTTTAGATAAAAAAATAAAATGCTGAGGATAATATAGCTTGACATTACTTAGAAGGCAGAGTCTTAATACGATTGCACTTCACCTCTAGGTCAAATCAAATGGATTTCACTCTGCTCTCCGTGGGGTTTTCTGCATGTGCAGATGCAAAATGCAAAAACACTTTGATCGTGCAGCTTTGAAGATACTGAGCAGAGGACACAGTTCCTATTGGATCAAATCCTTGATTACTACTTGCTATCAGACATTTTCAGGAGCATAAACCCACTAATCTGCACTTTGAAACCTTGACATACAGATTGATTAATGGTCAAATATGATAAGTTTCTTCAAGGAGAAATTACCGAAGTTCACCGGTTTCAGCCTCTGAAATGGAAATTTGCTGCTTTTCTCTGTCTTTAGGTTTTTGAGTGTTGATAAACAAGACATTTGAAGATGTCACCTTCAGCTCTTAGATGTTGTAATGGATTGAAAATTAGTATTTTCCCCCTTTTTCAAACATTACTCTTCTTTCCTACTACTTTATGTCTATTGCACAACATTGATAGCGTTAGCTAAATACTTTGCAGATTATATTATCAATACAAAATATAAATCAACTAATACATTATTATATATTATTATAGGTTTTGCTACCCAGCAGCATATAATGGAAATACAATTTACCAGCAGCAACATTTAAGTACACTTCAATGCATCAATAATTATAATACAATAACTCTGAATTCTGAAATAGGCCATTCTACATGATACATACTTTGATGCTAATACTTTTGTACTTTTACTGAAGTAGGAGATTGAATTCAGTTTTTTGACAGTGTTGTATTGCTACTTTTACTTAAATAAAATATCTGAATACTTCTGCCATCATTGTCTATAGATATACTACATTACATTAATTACGTTTTCTGTCAGGTGCGACAGCTCTATAAACCTCATTCTAGAGACGATAACGCCACCTGCTGGTCATACATGTGTACAGTAAATAAGAATAAAATATAGTACTTATTATTTTATAGACTTGACTTTTACTTCACTTTGATCCATTTGGCTCGTTTAACTAAGCTAATTCAGCACTCAACAGGAAACACCCGGCCAGTGTACGTTACTTGCACACATTTATGCGACATATACATCTCCAACTATGCTTTTATTTTAAATTTCAACGACTTAACAAACAACACTTGATAAGTGCTCCTTTTATATTCGTATTTTCTGAAGATACTTCAATACTTTCACACACAGTAATTAATAAACAGCAACCCACGTGACGCCGACGGTTGGGGCGCACACCGGAAGTGAGCGGGCAGCCTCCTCCTCGCAGCTCGGACAGACATGGCGTGCTTGCTAGCTGGCGGCAACACGGACTCGACGATGTTTCTCCTAACGCGACAAACAAAACACCGCTCGTGGATGTGCTGTTTTCTTCTGGCGGTCTTCTTAACGTCGCCGCCGGTCTCGGCGAAGCGGGACAGCCTCCGAGAAGTGACCGACGGGACGTGGGAGGAAATCCTGACGGGAGAATGGATGATTGAATTGTCAGTGTCCATCTACCGGCTGTTTTCTAACGGCTGAGCTTGTCACTTGGTTTTACTTGAGCGTGAGCTCCGTTGAGCTCGTATAATCCCGGTGTCCAGTCATTCTCCGGTTTATTATCTTATCTGCCCCTCAATTTAGTCTCGACACGTTGCTGACTGTCTCGCTAAGCTAAACCGCTGCCATCTTTACTGAGCTAACCAGCTTACTACAGAGTTGTATACTCGCCAGTTAGCTAGCTAACTAGCTGAGGAACTCGCTAATAAACGTACACAGTCGGGTCGTCGGTACATTTCAACGTGTCCTCTCAGTAATTAGCATATGTAACGTGACTGTGCCGTTTTATCTGTGTTTTTGACTCGTGAAACCTGACACCCCCGCAGCTATGCGCCCTGGTGTCCGGCGTGTCAGCAGCTCCAGGCGGCGTGGAAGGAGTTCGCGGACTGGGGCGAGGACATGGGGGTCAACATAGCCAAGGTGGACGTGACCGAACAGCCCGGTAGGCATGAATCCCCTCTGCACGCTAGTCAAAGAAGTACAGCAGGGCATAATGCATGTATTACCTCACAGCAGCTCTGCAGTAAACACCATATAAGTAACCTGTAATGTCCATTTTTGTTGTTGAAGCCGTCAGAGAAGTTATAGTCTGTGTTTTTAACACTCTGTAATACTATAAAGTGTTAGTATACTCTCTTAGGAAGACCTCTGTATTCAACAACATTACAAGCTAGAGCCTCTGACATGACCTTATAGTTGAGTCAACACCTTTGACACAGTCAACAAAAAGCTTCACTATAACCTTCATGAAGGTAGGATTTATGGGAGAGATTTTGCAGCATTTGCTAAAGATAAACCATGCACAATTCAAATATTGTCTTTTAAAACAGACAGAAATAGCAAAGGGACCGTAACCACAGTCATGATAGTATATTACTTCAGTATGGATCAGGAGTTAAGAGCCCATTTTATTTTTAGTTTTGAAGGCAACATAAGGCCACTTACTGAGGTACAAAAACCCCAGATAGTTGCTACCAGATTGGTGGATGCGTCTGTTTTTATCTCAGGGCAAAGTTGAGATTGATTGTTGAATTGTCTTAAAATACCTGAAGGAACAGTGGCCATATGCTGACTCTGAAACTATTGACTCAAACACAGGTTATTTTTGGTTAACAGCGCAGAAAATGATATCCTTAAATAAGACACCTTTAGAAAGATCTGTACGAGCTTTAACAAAGTGATATTCACCTCAGAGCTACTTTATTTTACAGTGTGTGAATGTTTTTCTCCCCCATGTGAATCATTAATGTAAGCCAGTGGCGGTGGAGCCTCTATCAAACATTAATTCGGCCGGTCTGCCAAGTCTGACTCAAAACTAAACTGAAAGGCATTGCAAACGTTTCCTTCCTGTCTACTGACTGTTCTCTGTCTCTTCTCTCTGTAAGGGCTGAGCGGGCGATTCATCATCACATCACTTCCTACTATTTACCAGTAGGTTCTTAGATATTCTGTGGTTTTTTTTGCTTCCTCTTGCGTGTTGCTGCTTGTGGTGTGTGTAACACGGATGTGCATCATCACCATAGTGGGTTTAGCTAAGTGTAGAATGTACTTCTAGCTCCTCAGATGTCCCATTAAGTCTAACAAGACTACAGCTTGTTGTTTGCTTTTACATAATCATTAATAAGGGGTAAAAGTCTTAATTTGTTAGCTTAAATGCAATGTGCATTTCTGAAATATGCCACAGTTGGGGTTAGCATAATATAAATATCTCAATTATTTCCAGTCAGTGGTTGGTACTTATCTCTATCGAGTCATCTATCTATGATTTTGTTTTCTTATTAACTATTCAATCTATAACAAAAAGTTGTAAAAAGTAATAATAATCCCAAATTGAAAATTAAAAATAATCTTTGAATCAGTGATAGATAGAGTTGTATAAAACATGGTGGTGAAGCAGGCACTTTTGGGTCATGTCTTTCAGGGGTTTGTGGGTAAAAACACTGAATGTTTCTAAAATGTTTTGTGTTTTAGCTGTAAAGATGGCGTCTTCAGGAAGTACCAGGGAGCTCGCACTAAAGACGACTTCCTCAGCTTTGTCGATGATCAGAAGTGGAAAGCAGTGGAGCCGATTTCATCTTGGTTCGGGCCATCTTCATTTCTGTGAGTATTCACAGCTTTATCTGATCATGATAATGATAATGATGATGCTGATGATGAAGTGTGATGATAAGGTGACACAGGGCTCATTTTCCATTTCCTTACAAACATGACATACATACATTGTAGATCAAAATCAAAAGACATTTTTCTGGTTATCCTTAAATGTATTAAGACTGATGTGGCCCAGCTCTAAGGACACACACAGTGATGTCTAAAACAACATCAGATACCAGCCCTATTAGTTATGTTCTTAGTGTCTTCTCTGTTGGCTTAAAAGCAGAACCACAAACATCCCCTCCTGTATCCTACTTGTTATTTTTCATGTTTAGGCTCTGAATAATGCTACAGTGATGCTACAGTTTGACAAATCTGTATTAAATTACATGCCCTCATTTTCCTCCTCCTTTTTGACAGAATGAATTCAATGTCCGCTTTGTTCAAGCTCTCCATGTTTATCCGGGTAAGTGAGGATTTTACTCTCTGATAGTCTGTCAACAGGTTATGTGTAGGATGGTGTTTATTTCATTTCCCACGATCCTTTCAAAGAAGACTGCAGCTCAGTGGGAAATTGCATGAGGGAATCTGACTGACTTTTACGTGCAAACTGCAACAAAATGTTGTTTAATGGGATAAAGGATTGACGCATTAGACACATTAACACTGCAGACAATACATATTGTCAGAAAGTAGAGTGAACTTACAGGAAACAAAGCTGTTGTGAATACATTTTTTTTTTTTTTTTTTTAACAAAGCAAAATATTAGTCTTTCCATGATTTCACATTTTCTTTTTTTTAACAAACATTACAGAAAACAGGAGGACATTTTTGATATTTTCATCTGTGGATTAATACACATTTAGTTCGTTACTGAATGTTTCTGGCAGCTGGACGTTGTATGTGAGATAGTCAAAAGAAACAATGCAGATGTTCGTTATAATGAGCAAACAACTCAGTAGCTTGTTGATGTATTTTGCGCTATATCTTTCTTGTTATTGACCGGCTCAATAAAAATGTTTTCGTATTTTCCAGCGCTGTCATAACTACATGACGGAGCAGCTGGGGATTCCGGTTTGGGGCTCTTACGTCATCTTTGGTTTGGCCACTCTGTTTTCTGGCCTGGCATTGGGACTGGTGAGTACTTGTGCAGCACCTATTCCTGATTTTAAAATCAGGGAAACTGTTGTGACTTTTCTTACAGCGTTATGAATTAATGATTATTGTTGTATTGTCTCTGCAGTTACTGGTCTTCATAGCAGATTTTGCCTTCCCCTCACGGCGCTTTTCCTCTTCAGACTACTACCAGAGTGAGTTTTTTTATGAGAGCATATTAAATACATAATAATAAACATTTATTTTATACACAAACACAACACAGATTTGCTAGTGTTTCAGGTTTTCTTAATGGTCACTGACTGTTGTTCTAAATGATATCCTGCAGAAAAACAGACAATGGAGCAGGCGAGGTTAATCCAACGACAAGAGGACGAGCACGAGGCTGACGGCGAGGAAGACGACGATGAAGACGAGGAAGAGGAGGAGGAGGACCAGGATGATGTCTGGAGGCGGAGGAGGAGAGGTTCCCCAGCGGGCCGCCCAGAACCTAAGGGACAGGGTTTCTCCGACGAAGCTCTGAGGAAGAGGGTTGTGGGCAACCGTGAGAAGGAAGATGATGATGATGAGGAGGACACCTAGGGAGTCGCACGGTTCCTACTCGTTTGAGAAGAGCATCATGGAGTCCGCAGAGCCGGAGGAGCTTCGGTCCCAAGCAGCAGTGTTTACAGCAGGGAGTCTTTCAACCCCCTCCTCTTAACCTCCCCTCCCCTGGGCCCCCAGAAACACCTCGCTTCTTTTCTTCTCCCTCCCGGGTTTTTTTTTAACAGGAGCGCTTTAGACTCTCTCCGCCTGAGCAGCAAGCTCCACCTGGAAACAGCAAAACAAAACACTCCCGACACCTGTTTCCACTTTTGGAGACAAATGGCCTGGCTGAGGTTTAGGTATGAAGTGCAGTAGAGCTGGATTTTGCAATGTTGTTTATGCTATGCATCATTTTTTAAACATGTGTGTTTATTATATCATATAATTATTATACCAGGCTTGTGTTTGAGGTTTATTTTGTCGATTTTTATTAATAGCTAATGTATATGTTATTATATTTTATGTTTCATATATATTTTACGAACCCTGGCAGTTCAACCCACCGTACCAATGTTTACTCCCCATTCCTCATTTCAGTGTGTAATGGAGGGAAGAGTGAAAAGAAAATGTCTCCATGTGTTGGTTATAATCCTTAAGATTTGTCTCCTGGTCGATTTAACGACACCCGTGGTTACTGTGGTAACAGCAAGCTCACAACTTGTTGCATTACTATCTGACTTAAAACTGATCCGGTAGTAAATGACCATCTTATTTTGTTGATGCATTTCTCCCGTGACTCCTGCACAATAAAGCCACCCTGAGTTTCTCCACTTGAATGCTTTCATTGTGAAGTCCCAGCGAGCAGCGGCTCAGATGTCGGAGCAGAAGCAGCGAGGCTGGAGGCCATTTAAATCCAGTGCTGTAGTGGCGGACTCCGCCACAAATAACGAAACGGGCAGACAATAAAAGATATGAACAAATGGTTTAATTTCATGAGGATCTTCAGGACTACACTTTAAATATCAGCCCAGTATTCCACCCCCAGTACAACGTTGTAGTGTAACGTGCATCCAGGCGGTACAGGTGCATTATGGGGCGGGAACCTTTTGTATGGCATTAGTGCTGTTCTCGGCAATCACACCAAAATGTTGACTTGAACTGAGCCGCACACAGTTTGTAGAAACGCTTGGATGCTGATGCCCACATTCACTCCGGGTGAATATTCTGTGGATGGAAGTCCCCATAATGTGCAGCCAACGGGGTGCTATGTTTTATTATGTGTTACTCATGTTTACTTGTGATTTTCTAATTAATGAGGGGCGTTTACTTAAATAGCCCAGATGTGTTGCCTTGTCAGCCGGTCTACAGAACAGTATTTGCATGCTGTAATATAATTAAAGAGTGGAGCCATATCCCGACACCCTTTTCTGAGTTGTTGGGGTCTGGTGTGTCCGTCCTGGCTCTGCTTTGTGGAACAGAAACCAGAAAGAAGCTCCTCTCGGCAAAATTCAGCCTTCCCTTTTGGACTTTATGACATAACGTGTCAAATTAAACCTGATCTTTTAAATGTGTGTGTGAGACCAGTGTTTTTAATACATATTTCACTCTGTTTATCCCCCCCCCCCAAAAAAGCTGATTACCTATTTTGGTGACGGTTGAAACAGGTTGTAGTTTTTTACCCGACCAATATTAACGGCTTGTAGCATTCACACTTTACTCTGAGCCGCCTGAGCTCCTTTTATTGTTTGAACATTTCTTTTGAATAAAGAGTTAACTCTGGAAAAAGTCTCACTTGTGTTGCTTACAATAGTTAACTGTCACAAATCCAGTATTTATATTCATTATTGATCCATAAAGGAAACACAATTGTTTAGTATAAATGTTTTAATGTAAAATGCGCTCCAGAAACTGTAAAAACAAACATATCAGATATTTGGAGATAGATTTGCCCAAACAAGTTTAATAGTACACAGAATATACAACATGCAGCAGTGGTGGGAGAAGTATTCAGATCCTTTACAATGAAAATACTAATACAACCATGTAACAGTACTCCTGGTAGAAGTCATTAATATTTCATTACTAATACAAGTAAACATCTTGCAATCAAATCCTACGTAAGTAAAAGTATTATTATTTTTTTTCTGATGAGTACTGCCTCGGAAGAAAAAAATGGCCACCTAAGATATATTTTTAAATATGACAATTTTACGCTACATGAAATTATTATCCTGTATCTAATATTGATCACTGTCGGCAGTATTTTACTGCAACTGCTTGTAACAAACTCAAATTCAGACTTTGTTTTATAAACATGACTTTCAAAAAGTAGCAAGCAGGTTTAACGAAAAATGAACAATGTAAGTATGATCATTCTGTATTTTTAAGAAACAGGACAATAAACATTACCTAGTCTATTCATTAAAATCTAAACTCATATAGAAATATGAAATAAATGTAAATATGAAGAGTTCCTGTCTGAGCCACCAGATGTCCCTCTTGCACTCTCTTGAGTTCATGTTCACACTAGAAGGAAACTTTATTGTGTTGCAAGTTTTAAGCAACAAAGCAACTCGAAGTGCTTTTACATGAGACATAAAAAGGCACTAAAAAAAAGAAACATCAGGCAATATAAAAAGACACATTTAAATAGGATTTAAAAGAGTAGATAAAATAGAAGATTAAAAAAGAAGAATATAACAGCGACAGGGCTCCCAGTTTATCACAGCGCCGCCACACTTTATGTACCAGCTGACAGGAAATGGACAGCTGTAAGAATGTGTGTGGTAGCAAATGTAAAGCTACACTTCATTTGTTCTCCTGGGGCTTCCCGCTTCCTCTGTGGGAGTTACACCCCTCCTGAGTGGTGGATCAAGAGGGGAGCCGGTCTCCAGAGTGGATCTCTAATCAGTCCTTGCAGCTTGAGTGGCCTTCTGCTCGTGCTCTGTTTAGCAGAGTTTAACCTCTACGAGGAAGGAGGAGGTGGAAGGAAGGTGTTTCCACCTCCTCCATCCTCTAGGGACTCACCCACCAGGGATTCCCCTCTGCTGCAGGCCCTTCTGATGGCTCAGTGCAGTGAGATTGTAGTATGTGTGTGTGTGTGTGTGTGTGTGTACAGATGCAGCCTGGCCTTGATTCCTGCAGGCGCATAGATTCATCTGCGCTGGATGGGCAGTCGGCTGTTTTTATGTTCCCCGCTGCTGCGTCAGTGCTTTCCTGATCTAGTTCATTTAGCTCTGGTCCATGTGGTTTTCCATTGTCCTTGTTTTCACTTTTAACAGGGAAGTTTGGAAATGTTCGCAGCAATGGAGGAATGCTCTTGATTCTGTGTAATAACACAATTAAGTCTCATTTGTAGAGGAATTCTTCGTTAGCAGTGGTAACGGCTGTATAGTAGATCTAACCCCATAGTATAGACGTTGGTCCACCACTTTGGTCCATAATGAAATATTTCAACGATTGTTTTTATGGATTTCGATAAAACTTTGTTCAAACATCCATGGACCCCAAACAATGAATCCTGTCGACTTTGGTGATCTTCTAACTCTGTGACGTTGATGGTTCAGAGTGAAATATGTTGGCGAGAATTTGCTCCAATTCTAATTGACATTAGCATTCAGCTCAAATTACCACGCGGCCTAAGTGCAGCCTCACAAAGCGGCTGGCATGCACCAAGCAAACATATCACTGAAAACACTTTTCACCGACTGAATTTGATTGAAAATGAAATATGAAAAGGTTGTTTCTGTGACTTACAAGTCAAATGTTTTAACAAAAACATGAAACCATTGTTAAAGCTCCAGTTTAATCACCACCACCACCATTGCCGCCCTGTAAACCGAGCCGTTTATATAAACCGTAAATTTCTTTGCTGCTGCAGATCCGTCTCAAGCCAACTGGCACCCGATGTTGCAGAGTGCTGGGTTTTATTATTTACCTTCACTCACCTTCCTGTCCGTCTCCACATCAATCATGTGCTGGAGTTCTGACTCTCAAAATGGAAAATAAAATGTAGCTGCATGCTGACATTTCACTATTTACGTTGAGCCAGTTTGTTGCTCATAGAAAGTGTGATTAATGGCATTTGTTTGGGACAAGCATGTCGTATAAATGCATGTAATTCTTAACAAACCTTGAACCCACAGAACTTTAAGTCCTAATTTTCAAAGCTACCAAATATGTTATGAATTTAGTGAAAGTGTCTATATCTATCTATCTAAGACGATGAACAATAAATATATAATTGCTTCATGGAATAGTGCAGCCATAAAAAAAAGGTGTCTTGGGTGACACATATTTCACCTGGTTGCTTGTGTAGTAGATACAGAATATGTGATATATGATATGGTTTGTTTTATCAGATTTTAAAGTAAAAACAAGAGGCTGTAAAAGAAAGATACTGTCTGCATATTGATGAGTTAAGATTTACCCGAGGCCCGTGAAATGGAAATCCCACTCTCCATGAGCTTTACGACAACATCCGGTACACGTTCTGCAGTCAGGAGTGGAAGAAGTATTCAGATCCTATACTTTTAAGCCAAAGTAGCAATAGTACAAAGTAAACTGGTGCAGGTCTAATCAGCCATAACTGACAACACCTGTGTGGGTGCTGGCTCTTTAATCTATAGGCAGAGAAGCTCAGGTGAAAATGATAACGCTAACGATGGCTCCGCTGCTTTAAGTGTCCAGGAAGTGTAACTATAGCTGTCAGTAAAATTTGCAATATTTATCTCTGAATAGTAGCTTTTAATCCACTTGTTGGTTCTTTAATGCATTTTATTTTATTATAGTATTTATTGTTTTAATGTTGAATCTTAATCTGAAAAGTAATAGCTTTAGATAAATGTTGTGGAGTAACATTTATCTACAAATGTAGAAGAGTAGAAGTACAAAGAAGCATAAACCGGAGATACTACAGTAAAGTACTTAAAACTGAACTAATGTGCAGTGGTTGAATAATTATACGTGGTTACTGTCTACCAACGTCTGTGGTAGAGAAATGACCTGAGAGTCTCCCTCTGCTGTCATATTTTCCAAGTCCCACACTGCTGCTTCCAAATTCATCTGTTTCTCAGCGTAAATCAATTGGATTTCCATTTTGGCAAATACATAATTCGTTGAATCTCATAATGGTAATGGGGGAAAGTTGTATTCTAAGAGAATCGAGCGACTCTTCAGTATGCAGGACGAGGCAGAGACATTTTTGGATTGAGATCTTTCTTTCTTCATTATTTAAATCCCCGGGCCAGTGGCCGAGAGGGTTTTTTGCTCAAACCACAAAAATCCATGAGAAAAACAAGGCAGTGTTATACGATCCGGCCTCGCTCACGGACGCCAGCGAGGTGCGAGTTTGAGCGTTTAACAAGGCAGCACTTGTTCTCTGCACTGCTGTGTCCCCTCAGTGTCCTCCATGTGGTTAGACCATTAAAACCTATCAACGAGATGAAGAGATTGAGATTCCTCTGTTTGGACTTGTAACGATGATTTATGCATCACTCTGAAATGCTGCAGGAGATAATCAGGAGACTGGCACAAAGACTTTTGTTCTTTCTGTCTGCCTTCCTTCTGAAACTTTCCTTCTCATGAACAACAACTCACAACACTGAGCAGATCAGTCCGGTTGGTTTTTCAAATGATGTCGTAACAGTTATGCTGCAGTTCAAAACCTTGAAAATTAAATTAAAAGTCTTCATATGATCAGCAGATTTGGAAGTTGTCGAGGAGAATATTTCATGCACTGCAAACAAATACAATCATAATAATCATCATCCGTTGTTGTAAATGGAAGAGGAAATGTTTACGCAGCAAAAATATATTAAATAAAAATATTGGAAACACTATTTGGCACAGGCCTGTGTTTCAACAATCTTGTTTATTTGATCGATTGTATTTTCAAAATGTATTCCCTTGGAGTTGTTTTTTTATTAATCAAATTTTTGTCTATCAAACACAAACTACATGCCCTCTCATTTCCCCCTGAACAAATAGGAAAACTTTGAATTCACATATTTTTTTACCTTGATGACTAATGTGCTAGTCTTGCGCCACAATCCCTGTTTCTTCATGTGTCCGTCCTTCAGACTGTGACTGTTTAGTGACTAATTATTTCTCAACCATGATTACAGTCCACCAAAAGGGTTTTTTATTCTTCCACAAACACCGCCCTCTGCTCACCCCTATTTACATCTATGAGCTGTGTGTCACTTCCTCGCAGGTCAAATAATTGCCTGGTGGCTCAAACATAAATAAAGAATGAACACAAAGATTTGTTGTTGCGTCTCCCCTCCAGTCTGCAGCAGGTACATTTTCAGGAAACCGTTGTGGTCATGCCAGAGAGAAAACCCTGCCTCCTGTCTTCGCCTGGATGCAGACGTCTTTCTTTCACTGTATGCAGGATACTAAAATAGCAGCACTTGCTCCCTGAAGTATAAACATGGGGGAATATGCTGGCTGGGTTTGCCGTGTGTCGGCAGGTTCAGGACCAGGGCCGAAGAGAGAGATCCCATCAGGGCAATGCAGAAAAAACACACTGAGGTCCATTTGAAGAACAATAAATTACATTTTTACTCATGCACAACATAACTAACCTTAAAACGGGTTCCTTTGGTTTAATAAAACCATCTAAAACAGCCTGCTTTGAATCCAAAATTAAATACTGGTATGTGCATGTATAAGCTATAAAAATGGTGGCATTCACAACTTGCTTAATCAAGAGCTGCTCATAAATAAAACCTAATAAATACATTCCTTATTGTTGGAGATACATCACATTTATTTGGCTTTATGTAAAAGATGAAAAATGGAGGAATGTGAATGTTAATCTATTTGAAGAGGTGTTGATGCAATCCTACATGTGCTCTGTGGTGTGAAGACAGAAGGCCTCTCTGGTCAGGAGGAATCTCAAAACTTTAAACTGAACTCAATGAGCGGTGCAGCCGTTTCCATGGATCTCACGGATTGTTTTGGAGTGTGTCACCTGATGCGAAACACACACCCGATCCTAAAAAGTCCCTAAACTAGTACATGAAAAACACCCACCAGTTTAAACATTATCTCAGGTCAGTAGAATTAACTTGGGAGTGTGTTTGTGTGTGTGTGTGTGTGTGTTTAGACAATTTGCGAGTTTTTGTACGTATTAAATCCTCCTCACAGGAAATGGATACATGGAAAAAGGAAGGGACGGGATGTGGGTTTGCCATTTGTCTGAGCCTAAAGTGTGACGAGTGACAACATTAAGCTGCAAATTAATCCTTGTGTGCATCCGTAGTTTTGCTCCAGTGGTGTAAGAAGTACTGAGATCCTTTACTGAAGTAACAGTGTTTATATAAGATTGTATAATTAATTAATTAGTATTAGAATAAGTACAAGTCACAATCTTTACCTTCTTGTATTGAAAGGGGTTGATTACTAATGGGGTAGGAGAGAAGAAACAACTAAGTTATGATAGAGAACTGTATATACAGTTAAAAGTAAAATGTAGAGTATCAAAAGTACTTATTATACAGAATGACCCCATTCAGAGTGTGATGTAAAATATACATTATTATATAACATTATGGGATGACTATTTTTACAGATGCCTTGAAATGTAAGCAGCATGTTAACTCACTTTGTATAGTGTTGGACAGTTTAGTGTCTAACAAACCATCATAATTTAGAGACTGATCATACATTTTGTAAGTTAAATAATAATTTATCCCCAAAGTATCTAACTGTAGCTCTCAGATAGACGTAATGGAGTACACAGTACAATATTTACCTCTGGAATATAGTGGAGTGGAAGTATAATGTGGCATAAAATGGAAAGTGTGCAGTACTTACTTTCCATCTCAGGTGAGGTCCTGTGATGAACACTGAAGCTGCATGTCCGACCCCCAAAATCTGCTCTCTGAGGATCTGGAACAACAGCAGCTCACTACAAACAGCCAGATAACATCCGGGTCGGAGCCTGGAGCAACGAGCCGGGCCTGACTCTGTGAAGGTTAAGTCTCTGCTGTCGGTCAGGGTGAACATGTGTCCTCTCAGATTGAGTTTATATGAATTAGAAAAGTGTGTAGCAGATCGTCATATGGTAATCAAAACTAACTTTCTTCACTGCTGCAGAAACAAAATGTCACACTATGGATATTTGTTATTTATGAGCGCCAATTACAGCGGTTACATAATACGGGAAATAGTAGCGATGCCCCGAAGCGCTTTGTGTAATCGGCATGCGTGTGGCGGTATTCTGGTTGCACAGTCAGATGTGACATCAAAGCGTTTCCTCTAACCAGTTGTGACAGGTTAGTTTGGCCTTTAGCCGGTAACACGACAATTACCTTACCATGAATAAGAGGGACACAACGTTGGAGTCTGAGACTTCATCCAGTTTTAAAGCCTTTAACAAGAATAAACGCAGCAAAAAACACAGAACATAGAAAAGGATTCACTAGAAAGTCTACGTTAAATTAATTAAAACAGATACATCTAAATCCAGGTCTGAAACACATCCGGTATGCTGTTCTTAGGCAATAGTAATTTGCAGTTGATAAAAACCATGCGTCCATCAGGAAATATCCATCCATCCATCCATTTTCCACCGCTTATCCGGGGTCGGGTCGCGGAGGCAGCAGGTCAAGCAGGCTGACCCAGACTTCTCTCTCACCCGCAACATCTACCAGCTCATTCTGGGGGATCCCGAGGCGTTCCCAGGCCAGCTGGGAGATATAATCCCTCCAGCGTGTCCTGGGTCTTCCCCGGGGCCTCCTACCAGATGGACGTGCCTGGAAAACCTCTAAAGGGAGGCGTCCTGGAGGCATCCTAATTAGATGCCCGAACCACCTCAGCTGACTCCTTTCGACACGAAGGAGTAGCGGCTCGACTTCAAGCTCCCTCCTGATGTCCGAGCTCCTTACCCTATCTCTAAGGCTGAGCCCGGCCACTCTACGGAGGAAACTCATTTCGGCCGCTTGTATCCGCGACCTCGTTCTTTCGGACACGATCCAAAGCTCGTGACCATAGGTGAGGGTTGGGACGTAGACCGACCAGTAAATTGAGAGCTTTGCCTTTCGGCTCAGCTCCTTCTTCACCAAGACGGCCCGGTGCAACGCCTGTTTTACTGCTGCAGCCGCACCGATACGCCTGTCGATCTCCCGCTCCATTTTACCCTCACTCGTGAACAAGACCCCGAGATACTTGAACTCCTTCGCTTGTGGTAGGCACTCTGTCCCCACCCGGAGGGAGCAATCCACCGGTTTCCGGCAGAGCACCATGGCCTCAGATTTCGTGGTGCTGACTCTCATCCCCGCCGCTTCACACTCGGCTGCAAAACGCCCCAGTGAATGCTGGAGGTCATGGTCCGAGGAGGCAAACAGGACCACATCATCTGCAAACAGCAGAGAGGCTATCCTGAGATCCCCGAACATGACATTCTCCGCCCCACGGCTGCGCCTAGATATCCTGTCCATGAAAGTCACGAACAGGACCGGTGATAAAGGGCAGCCCTGGCGGAGGCCAACACCCACCGGGAACGTATCTGACTTACTGCCGAGGATACGAACACAGCTCCTACTGCAGGCGTACAGAGACCGGATGGCCCGTTGCAACGGGTCCGGCACACCATACTCCCGCAGCACCCCCCACAAAAAGCCCCGAGGGACCCGGTCGAAAGCCTTCTCCAAGTCCACAAAGCACATGTAGACTGGTTGGGCAAACTCCCAGGACCCCTCCAGTATCCTTGCAAGGGTAAAGAGCTGGTCCACTGTTCCACGACCAGGACGAAACCCGCACTGTTCTTCTTGAATCCGAGGTTCGACAAACGGTCGGAGCCTCCGTTCCAGCACCCTGGCATAAGCTTTTCCCGGGAGGCTGAGTAGTGTGATACCCCGATAATTCGAGCACACTCTCCGGTCCCCCTTCTTGAAGATGGGAACCACCACCCCGGTCTGCCAGTCCATGGGCACTGTGCCCGACCCCCATGCGACATTGAAGAGGCGTGTCAGCCAAGACAGCCCAACAAAGTCCAGCGCCTTCAGCATCTCAGGGCGGATTTCATCCACCCCCGGCGCCTTGCCACCAAGGAGCTTTTTGACTACCTTAGTGGCCTCTGCCAGGGATATGGGTTCATCCAACCCCAAGTCTTCAGGCGCTGCCCCCTGTTCAGGGGACATGTTGACCGGGTTTAGGAGTTCCTCAAAGTGCTCCTTCCACCGCCCGACGATATCCTCTGTCTGGGTCAGCAGCAACCCTCCCCCGCTGATAACAGCCTGGGGAAGGCCCTGCTTTCCCTTCCTGAGTCGTCGGATGGTTTGCCAGAACCTCCTTGAGGCCAACCGAAAGTCCTTCTCCATGGCCTCCCCGAACTCCTCCCATGCCCGAGTTTTAGCATCCGTGACCACCGCAGCTGCAGTCCTTCTGGCCTGTCTGTACCTGTCAGCTGCTTCAGGAGACCCCTGGGCCAACCAAGCCCGAAAGGCCTCCTTCTTCAGCTTGACGGCTTCCCTCACCCCCGGTGTCCACCACCGGGTTCTCGGGTTGCCGCCACGACAGGCACCGATGACCTTCCGACCACAGCTCCTAGCGGCCGCGTCCACAATAGAGGCTTTGAACATGATCCACTCGGATTCCATGTCCCCAACCTCCCTCGGGATGTGTGAGAAGTCCTTCCGGAGGTGGGAGTTGAAGACCTCCCGGACAGGATCCTCCGCCAGACGTTCCCAGTTCACCCTCACTACACGTTTGGGCTTGCCAGGTCTTTCTGGCCGACTCCCCCGCCATCTGATCCAACTCACCACCAGGTGGTGATCAGTTGACAGCTCTGCTCCTCTCTTCACCCGAGTGTCCAAAACATACGGCCGCAGATCAGATGATACGATTACGAAGTCGATCATTGATCTCCGGCCTAAGGTGCTCTGGTACCAGGTACACTTATGAGCCACCTTATGTTCAAACATGGTGTTTGTTATGGACAAACTGTGGCTAGCACAGAAGTCCAACAACGAAACACCGCTCGGGTTCAGATCAGGCAAGCCGTTCCTCCCAATCACTCCCCGCCAGGTTTCTCTGTCGTCGCCCACGTGAGCGTTGAAGTCTCCCAGGAGAACTATGGAGTCGGCAGGCGGCGCCCTTTCCAGGACCCCTCCCACCAACTCCAAGAAGGCCGGATACTCCGAAATGCTGTTTGGTGCATAAGCACAAACAACAGTCAGAGCCTTACTCCCCGCAACCCGTAGGCGCAGGGAGGCGACCCTCTCGTTCTCCGGGGAAAACTCCAACACGGCGGCGCTCAGCCGGGGACTCGTGAGTATCCCCACTCCCGCCCGGCGCCTCTCACCCTGGGCGACTCCAGAAAAGAACAAAGTCCAACCCTTCTCCAGGAGTTTGGTTCCAGAGCCAGCGCTGTGCGTGGAGGTGAGCCCAACTATATCTAGCTGGTACCGCTCCACCTCCCTCACCAGCTCCGGCTCCTTCCCCGCTAGCGAGGTGACGTTCCACGTCCCTAGAGCTAGTCTATGTCGCCGGCGATCGGCTCGCCCAGGCCCCCTGCCCGGCCCGCCGCCCGGTCTACATAGCACCCGACCCCGATGTCTGTCCCTGCGGGTGGTGGGTCAGGAAATCAGGAAATCAGGAAATCAGGAAATATATATTAGCTAAATGAGTACTTCAGCGATTTAGTGCTCATAAAGTTGTGTTATATGCAAAAAAAGCATTAAAACAAGAATCCATGATGCAGAGATTGAGATATCCTGATTTTAATTCCCCGTTATTAAAGTATTGGTCGCGCTCCCAAAACCTTAAGTCCTACCACAGACTGTATATAAGGGTCCTACACTTCCCATAATGCAACTCTGCAGTGTCTTTCGTGAAGGCCCAGTTCCACCAGATGGATCTGTGCTTTGTAAAATATGTAGCTCAAGAAGCTTGTTGACTGATAACAGGGCTTGTTAGCTACTAGCTAACACGCAAGTAGCTACGGACATGCTGCGCTAGGTGATTCCAATAGCTCCCCTTTGCTCTTCTCTATTTGAACTTGACCTTTGACCTCCTCTGACATTTGGTTCTCACTTCAATAGGACATAATTGCATTAAATGAAGAGTTATTGAAGAGGATAAAAGGTTGTTTGAGGAAGTGAGCTTGCAACCTGTCAGTTAAACCAAGTTAATAAGTAAGCTCACAAGCTAACGAGATTTGCTATTGGCCTTCTTCGCCAATGGTTTAATGGATTGAAAACCTGGCTAATGTGTACTTTGCCAGCTAGTTACAGCTAATGTATGTACAGTAAAAATCTGTGTTAACAGCACATGCTGAAAATTTGCTGTGGCTACAAGAGGATCAGAAGACACCTGGCTGAACACACCTTTGTTTAGCATGAAGCTTTTGTTTATTTAAACTCACTGCTGATGCAGATTACCCACATTTTACAGTATGTCAAAAAAGAAAAATAATCAGACTTGCCGGGATCTTTTAGTACATCCAAACTAGCAACCTTCCAGACATAAAACCTCCTCTGTAATCTTCTGCTGCAACAAATATCAATCAGGTCGGTGCAGAGACTAATCCGTGTCTCATTAGATGACGTCCAGGAGAATGAAAGACGATAACAACTCTATTACTCACTTATTCGTCATGTAGATCAGCCAAATCCGATCCCAACCTCATCAAGGTGGCCTCGACACTTCCCCTAACCCTTCACAACATACTTCCTGACACAATTTCTGCCGCGCAGCTCCTACTTCCTGTTTACATTTAAGACAAAAGTGTCAGGAAAAGGGCTCGAGTCGCAGAGCAGGATCATGACTCTGGTGTCTCTCTGGAGAGCTGCAATTGTTGGAGGAGGAGGCGGAGGAGGAGGAAGAGGAGGAGGGATGGACTATTTGTGTACAGCCCTGACATCCCCGCGGAGAGAAGATGCCTCCATCACTGTGAGGTAATTACACGGTTTATATGCCAGGGGAACAATTACTGAACTCTGTCAGCAGCAGTCACTGTGTCTCAGAGGCCTTTTAATTGCAGGACTCTCGTGTTTTTGTCAACATGTATTTTCAGTGTCAGGCTTAAGAACAATAGAAGGGTTCATGTGACTCCATCGGAGGTTTAAAATCCATAACGTGTTGACCCCCTGAGCATCAGAAGACACTGCTTATGTCCTCCTCTGTACAGATAGTCAGCAGATCTGAGGACAGAAAATGTAATTAAACGCTGACGTGCTCATGCATAGAGAGTCCGTTCGCTGCATGTGAACCAGAAACACTTTAGGTCACTCCACAGCAACACAAACGGCTGTCAGCGGTCAAAAATCTATTATAATATGTTATTAATTATTATTAAAGTGTAACACACTGCACTTCATTGCTCTTTCACACTCAGGTCACAAATGCAAAAGTATTGTTTTAAAAAATATTTCGCGAACATCATATGTTTTTGCAAATGTTACTCAAACAAGAGCAAACTGTGCATTAGTTGGGGACAATTTTAAGTTGTGGATGAATACACATATTGGTGCTCTAAAGTATTTACAACCACAGGACGATGTTTGTGGCATTGATTAAAAAAACCCTGCAGTGTCCATGTTCATCATAACAAAGGAACATGTTTTTTTTGTATGTTAGATTGTTGCTTACTTATTGTATTGTATCTAACGATTGACTGAATAAAACACATACTCATACTCATAATGGATAGAGGAACAAGATTTATCAGAGATCGGCGTATTGATGTGTTTGGTATTTCCTTGAGATTTGTTGTCAACAATAAATATGAAGGGTATTACCAGACTACAGTACATTTTTTTATTTTCCATGATTGTTTTACTTTTTGACCTTCATTGTATTAACTGCTAATAATTGCCTCCCATTTCTCCTTTGAGCCAATACAAATCCAGCTGCACCTTTTAATTTATCTTTGCTGTGTTTTTCTTCTCCTGTTTGTCAATGAAATACTTTCAAATGACCTGTTGTGATTTAGTTTTTCAAGTGTTATGTATAATGTTTTTTCCTCATGGCTCATGGAGACCACAAGCTAGTTAAGGATCAGATCTCACGAATGTCAACACAAGTCAACATTCATTTGTCAAACTACTGTTTCCATGGTCAGAAAATAAGCTTTCAATAAACAAAACACAGAATAACATCTGAGGTTTACGCCGCACTGAAGCCATGGAGAGTCTGAGCAGGATACTGTGAGATAGTTAGACTACACAGGATGAAATATGATTACGAGTGCAATAATATTATGTTAAAATGCCCACTGCTCTACAAGCTGAGACTAACTGGTTTTGAAGGGAGGTTCGAGTCCAAAGAAGAAAAAAACGACATCAGGAATCAGTCGCCCCTGACCACGAGGGAGGACAGATTTTATGACCTCCTGATTATAATTCAGGGGATGAACCCGAGCCTTAACTCACCTCAGTAATGAGTTTCATGTTGTCTGAACTCTACTGCAAGCGGTCAGCTGATGAATATTAAAATGAACCCATTCAGTCTTTTGACATGTTCATTGCTTTACATCCATCAAGTATGGATTGAACCCTGTGCCTTTAAATCTTTCCAGTGATGTTTGTCCCCTGAAGGACGCGGCGGTCCCTCAGTTAATCAGGCGGTAGGTGTCTCAAAGCGATGTCCTGATGGAGACATCCTGAGGATGGACTTGGCCAGCTATTCAGTTTAAGTTTAAAAAGTTTAATCAGCAAAATGTAATCCAAAGAAAAACTACTCGTTATGTTGTGAAAGTTTAGTTCAGCGGGTCGTGAGATGATTAATGAGAGAGGAAAAAGAAGAAAAACAAGGTTTTACACAAATCTGTTTTGTGACTTCTCTCTAATCTTTGATTTTTAGTGAAATGTTGGATCATTTGAACAGTTATTAAAATTAAGATTAGAGAGGAAATGTTTGGTGGAACTTCTTTAATCATGAATCATTTATTATTATAGTCACGATCCACATTATAATTAATTATTTTTGTGAAATATTAATCTGAAATGTAGCTATAGCTGCCAAATAAATGTAATACGAGTAAGAAGTAAAAATATAAAGTAGCATAAAAAGTAAATACTCAACGTAAACTACAAATACCTCAAACGCGGTCCTATACAGTGCTCGAGTAAATGTACTTTCCACCATTGTGACGAGTGAATGTGCAGCTCACATGACTCTCCTTTGTAGAAGTGTCTCTGTTTACTTGTCTCTGTACTTGTCTTGTGGGCGACTTAATGATTTATGACGTTAAGTCAAACAGTTTTTAAATGTTCACGCTCCCGTCGGCTGCTTTCATCTCTCACCACAGCTTCTGTTGTTGTCACTTAATTTGTGTTTTTGGCCTCCATCCTTTCTGGTTTCCTGAAATTACAGCTTCCTCTTTGAGCTTCTGCACTGGTGCAAATAAACACATGCAACACAAAACCCCACAACTGTATATAAGCTGATGTGTCTAACTCCATGCTTTTGGTGCAATTTTTCACCGTGTTCACCATTTCATTTTGGGGTTAGCAGCTGTAATCACCAGTGTATTTGAGCCCTTTACACTATATATGGTGAACATCTTAACAATTAAAGGCTCTCCTGGTAGCTCTGATTCTCCACCATCTTCTGAGTGAAACATCTGGCTCTTGAGCTGCTAAACGCTCACTATGTAGGTAGCGTACAGACGGTTTTCAGAGCGTTTTTCCTTCTTCCTCCTCCTTTTCCTTCTGAAAGCAGCCGCCTGTTTGAGTGCCTTCGACTGTTTCTGCGGAGACCTTTTCTTTCCCGGTTGTCATTCAGGAAGTGGAGCTACGCTGCTTCAAAGGTTTTGCACACAGAGATTATGAAATGTGACACCAACACGTTGTCTGGGCTGCAGGCACAGTTGACACTGATTCGACTGTGCAGCACATCAAAAGGGTCCAGTTTTGTCGTCCTGGGAAGTTCAGACTCTGCTCTTTAAATTCCAGCCTCTGTTCTAATATGGAAAAAAAAAACGACTGTAGTCTGAGGGTGATAAAAACTCTGCTATGATGTTTGATGTGGTTTACAAGGTGTTTTAAAAGATCCCGTGTGTTTTTTAACTCTTTGTGCCTTTCATCACGTCTTACACGTCCATTAATTTACACTCACTTACATTTTATTTATGGACACACACTTACATTTCTTCTCTACTAAAACTGTTCCAGACCGACGTTAAAACATTACAGGAAATATATTTCACAGCAGCTTAAAAGAAAAAATAGTTTGAGTGTTTTTTAGTCGGTTCTATGGATACACATAAAACTACCCACATAAACCTTGTTTATTAGCGAAATATCTCAACAACTATTTGATGAATTTCCATTTGTACAGACATTAACTTTTCATAGTGCCATCATCAGGTCTATTATTTATTTGATTAATGCTTTGGTTAATGACCAATCCCATCAGCCTCAGCTGTACTTTGTGTTTAGAGCTAAACAAAGATGGTGAACATGATACATGATATGCATGTTATTGTCGTTGTGAACATGTTAGCATGCTGATGTTAGCATTACTCTATGTATCCTCAGGTGTCCTTATGAACAATTAAACCGGCTTTGCTTGCTACCGGCCATTAAAAGATCGTTTCCTTACTTGTTTCCAGAGGAAGTGATGAGGGGAGTTGTTTTGTTTTTTTACAGCTGCTGACCACCAAACATGCAGAAAACCTCATTTACTCACACGAAAGTCAAATCAAGCATCTTCCCATTCTCCACTGGAGGCGTCTGCAGATGCACTTAAAGAGGGCTGACGCCTCCACTGAAAAGACTAAAGGGAATTTCACAGGTGCCCGAATTCCTAAACTCCCATGGGGCAACTCCGGGCTGTCTGGACCGTGCATTCCTCCTGCAGCATGTGGAAGATTCATTTCTCCTGACTAAAGGGGTTCGCCTCCAGCCCACAATCGACTCCACAGCAGCCGCTGAGGGTCAGCCAGGAGGTGAGAGGTCGAGTCCCAGGCAGCCGAGGTCAGGAGGGGTCACGCCACAATGACTGCAGCTTGTCTCCTCGAAGGATTCCCATCCCGTCTGATGGAAAGAGCAACTTTTACACTGGATATTTGTTTATTAATACGATATTTTTGTTTATAACGAACCCGACGTGAAAGCTTTATGCCTCCGGTGAGTTTTAAGACCTTTGGTGAAATGTGAAGCTAAACGTTTTGTAAACTAGACCAAATATAAAATTAACATACAGAAAGAAAACATATTTAAAATGTCCAATGTAGCGATAAAACATGGTCTGACAAAAATAATCCTCATTATAAAGGTCCATTTAATAGCCTTATCCAGAGCTTTCAACCTCATTTTTCTTTGATTAAAATATGGCTTTGACTGAATATGCTATGATAAAGTTTGTTATACTATGTTTAGCTTAACATTAATTTTCTTTCATTTAGTGGAATATATTACAGTATGTTTTACTTTACTGTATCTCACTTTTGTTGAGGTGTACTTTGGATTACACTATGTTATTGGATGAATGCATTACTTTTGTAGTTTCTGGATATTAATTGTATGTTATACTTGAGATGTTAAATTTGTTTAAAAATGATTAAATGTGAATGCAACTTGAGAATAACCTGGAGCTTGTTTTGATTTACATGATTTAAGTGCTATATCACACCTGCAACCTGTTCTCCTGATTAACAGAGGAAGCATTCAAAACATGACACCCATCCCTCAACTTGCAGAGATTTTTTGTTTTAAGTAAAAAAATGAAAAAGCCATTCTCCATTTGCAGTATTTATATGGTAAAACTCTGAGTATATAAGATAGTGACTTTGCAGATGAACATCCGCCTATGAAACTGTAAAAGTTTCAGTGGAATCTTTGATGTGTTTCATATGTTTTAACTGCATCTAAATGACAACAGCAAACGAAGAAATCCAACTCAAACAACATATTGTGAAGAAATCCATCAGACTCTGAATCTAATGAATCCCAGCCTGAATGTTCGGGAACCATCTGTTCAAAATCTCCCACTGCCGTCTGCTTATTGTTCTCTTTCAACATACCTGGAATGTAACTACCACAGTCACAATATTATACTTAAAACTCAAATTTGAGCTCTTTTCCCCCCATCTTTTGGTCATCGTGTTTGAGTTTAGAGAGCAGATTGCATGGCAGTGATTTCACGCTCTACATGGAGACACATTCCTTCATGTCAGCTCGGATCCCGGGCTCTAAATGCAGGACAGGCCGTAACCTGTTCACAGCTCCCCTGGCATCCTGCTACCTCCCTCACAGCAGCGTAATCCAATCACCCACCTATGCTCTTTTTACTTTTTACTGGTCACGCCACACTGGCCTTGTTCCACACAAAAAAAAACTATTATGAGATGCATAAATTCCTCTTTTGAGCTTTGACCTTTTATCTTGACTAGTCCTTCAGCATACCATTGTTTTACGCTTGTAAAGGAGCACCAAAAGTATTTAAAGAAGCTCTACTTGGACACATCCCAAACTGAGTATGTTACAAAAGAGTCACGAGGCAGGACCTCAGATTACTTTCCAGGTTTGTCAGAGTGTGTGTTTGAAGATGCGGCGGTGTTCACTCCTTCAGCAAAAGTCACCTGCAGGTCCGGACACGTCGAGGTAATATACAGGTTAAAGAGAGCGCCGGGTTTGAAAGATGCACTTTGAACGACAGTGGAGCGTTTGTAGGACGCATCAGATGTATTGTCTGTGAGTCACTGAACGTTTTCTCTGTTTGAAGCTCTCACATCTTTGCACAAACATTTACAGGCTTGTATTCAGGACACAGAAGGTCCTTCGAGGTAAAGAAACAGTTTTGTATCAGGAGTGATAATACAAAATACAACTCCATGCTTAAATACAATTAAAGAAATACAAAAATGTAATGCACCGTTGTTTTAAACCGACAGGGACGAAAAAAAAAACCAGGCAAACCTTGGTTTGCTCTTCTGCACAATCTGCAACTTCCACTTCATTCACTGACCGCCTATGCAAACATACTCCTCAAGAGTTTTCCTAAAAAAGCCAGCAACACATGTCAATTAAGATGCATCCAGTCTTCACAAAATAAACTTCTGTCTTTACAGAAAACAACTCTGTTATGTTTAGGCAACAGAACTACTGGGTTCAGTTTGGGAAAAGTTCGCGGTTTGGGTTAAAATACTACGGAAGTCGTGTTTAAGCAAGTTCCGCCAAATCAATCACCAACTCATTCGCTTACGCAAATTTCCCGCTACGCTCTCTATTGCTTCACCACTCACTTCCCACGATCCACGTTGGCTCTGATCTCCTCAAAAATGACCCACGCTGCTCTTATAACAACCGGGTCTGGACATTCACGTGTTTTCCTACACGCTGAACCTTTAAGTTACAGGCAAAACAAGAAGACGGTCCAATTACAGGATGTCTTCTTGTAAAACATCCTCCCTGCAGAGAAAATGCCACTCAGAAAACAATGTAAACATCCTTCTGACACTAAATATATAAAGGAAATCTCCCCTTTTAAACCTCTTTGGTTTTACCAATGTCATATGTTTCTGTGCACTCCCACATTAAATGGCATGTGGGAAGTTCCCACTTCTGCGTCTCCTCATAAGAGTGTACATTTAAACACATCATCTACTTTAACTTTAGCTATTTTGAGAAAAGGAATCTGGTTCTCTCTGCGGGCGACTCAGAAACTATCAAAGCCTCAGCATGGACGACAGATGCAGGAAATGTTTGTGGCGCCAAACGGCGCTTGTTATTTCTGTTGTTATGCGGTCTGTGCCAGCGAGTTGCAACGATAATAGACGGTTATTTGAAGATTTCTACGCCAACCGGTTTGGTTGGATCTTTATCACAGCACAGTGGGATTTGTACAAGGCTAATTATCTGGCATCAGATTTGCATTCTGGCCTTTTAGCTCATGGTAGATGACAGACATATTGGCTGTGGTGGGGAACGAACCCGTGACCCCTCCTGATGTGGATCAGTATCAGCGCTGCCGCGGCTGTATGAATCCACTTGAGCGTTGTTGTGGTCTGTCTCTTAACGATTAGGGGAGAACACGGTGAGGACAAATGGAGGACAGCGTTGAAACTGAGGGAGGCTCACATTCCTCCACTGCACTTACAGCTTGTAGGACTCCATCTGACACGAGATACACCTTCAAAAGCTGATTTCTCATAGAAACCATAACCACACTTTTTCCTTCCCTTGCATTGCTTTGGTGTCAAACTTCTAACAAATTTCACACTTCCTGGAAACTCGTAAAGCTGCGCGATTGTCACATGTCATCCAGACGTCTCTCTGTTTGGAAACCGTTGTACAATATACAGAAGTTCAGTAAAGTTTAAGTCTGATTCTAGCTTTGCTGTACAGGTAATTCTAGCTTTGCTGGGTAAAACTGAAGCTATTTATATTTATATTATATCTGCTACATGAATGATGTATTTTTGTTGGCCAACCAGAAAGTTAGCATCACACTCGTTTATTCGACAAAAAAACAATGGGATTATTCTTTTGGATTTTGGATTATTGCGAAAAATAAGATCTGTGGCAAACAAACTTTTATGATACTTACACCTTTTATTCATCAAGATAATCGTCACAAATCAACACAATTTATTTCGTGTCAAAATGGCGACACACAAAAAATGCCAAACTCACCGTGACTACGTCCACTTTTTATATACAATCTTTTCGAGGGAATGAATGTGAACTGGTGAAATCTTTTACATCTATCCATTCCATATGAAGAACATGTGGCAGAGATATACTAAACTGAAAAAATGTGAACATGATTGCTACACAGCCACATGTATGAGTCACAGGGTTTGGCTTTCAGCGAGAGCTGATACTTCATAATTTACTGTACATGACAAAGCTAAAGTTGTTTGTTTTTTACTGTAACTCCAATGGAATTCTGTACCACAAGCACAAATGAACAGCTTTATTTTGAGTCTAATAGATAGTCTGTGGCTTTGGAGGCTGAGGTTTGACCCGTGGAAAGTGCAGCGTATGTAGTTAACATCAGCATGTCCATATGCTGCTTTCCAACCCACCGGTTGTGTAACAGCAAGATCGAAGCTGTGGCTCCAAATTTCAATTTGAAGGGAATGGAAGCAGTTTCCTCCCAAAGAACGAGGGTGGATCCAGTCAAGTCTGTACAAACTGGATGCTCGCTTTTGAAAACTTCTTCCTGCGATAAAAAAAAGACAGCCAGATTCCACCCAAGAGGGAAATAATTTGCATGGTCTAGTAACGCAAGCCTGTCACCATAATGTTTGTCATATGAATAAATGATGCAGCGGAATGTGAAAATCTGTTGTTTTCAGTGAAAATATACATGTGCCATGGAGACTAATCCCACAAGTTTGTTGCCTCTCCAAACTTTCCCAGCCCAAGTTTTGAGTTACAACAAAAGCATGTTTCCCCTGCCAAGAAAGCCATCAAGGTTTTCATCTCAAAATGTATGAGGCTGTCATTAGAGCCTCAGGTTCACAAGCTCACAACATATCAAAGGCCTCGTCTCTTTAAAACAAATCCTAACTTTAAACTTCTTAAATATTATCTCCCAGAAACATTTAAATACTGCGAGGAAACGTTTACTTATTGGAGTCCATTTCTATTTATTAGTATGAGTATCGTATTATACAGAAAATACACACATTTTATACAGTTTCTGTAAAGCCATGTTTGCTTTGCTTTCTAGTACTTTTTCAAAATGTTCCCCTTAACTGACTTACCTGACGTTATTAGGTGTACGCATGGTTATAGCCATGCTAGCCGAGTGACTCTCTGGATGGCAAATTCAGTTTGGTCGGCCCTCAACATTGTTCCAGATTGAAATATTTCAGCAATGCATGAATTGCCATGACATTTGATTGGATTGAAATAACTTTAGTGACCCCTTAACGTTTCCTCTATCACCACCAGCAGGTCAAATGTTGTTTATTTGTTTGTCCAATACTTTATGACCAAATACATGCAGAAACTATGACATTCCCATCAGCCTCAGTTATACTTTGTATTTAGTCATCGTAATTAGCAAATGTTTGCATGCTAACATACTAAGCTAAGATGGTGAATATTGTAAATATCCTGCCTGCTCCAGTCGTTAGCATCATGTTAGCATGCTAACGTTAAGCTCAAAGCACCACTGTGCCACACTGAGCATGGTTGTAGACTCTTAGTCCACTTTAAGGCTAAAACAAGCCTAGTTACGCACTTCTACTGAAGCAACAGAACCCTTAGTCACCAGGTCACTTCAAAGACACCACTTCATTCGCTCATAGCATTAATATTCTCTAAATTAAATACATACGCCGCAGAATAAAGGGCCTCAGAATAGGAATAAATGCTCCTGTGAGGCCCAGGGAGAGACCTGTTTTGCTAAGGCCTAAAGCTGGAGCTGGTTTGCCTCGGTGACGCTGGGGAACAGCCCAACCCAGAGCCGGATCACAGCGCTCTCCGCTTCATAGCTGCAGGAACATCTGGTTCTGCTTAGGAGCCGTGTTTATTCCACACATCGTTCCAGGGGCTGTTTGTGAGGCGTTCATGTGTCCATAGAGTCAGCGAGGTCCCAAAGACGGGAGTTCAGCCATGAGATAGCAAATGTGTTGCAGGATTGTCTCTGAGACTGAGATGAAATACATGTAATCTGCCCTATCCTTGACGGGCGGATAAGATCCCGTCCTTTCCACCCTCAGAATGCAGTTTTTCCTAATTGTCTTGTGGCTGTGTTTAGCTTAACAGGTGGTTTAATTCTGCATTTAAAGCGGGAATGTCCTCATTCAGCTGAGCAATTAGGACCACTAGCGTATAACACTACCATTTAAAAGCAGGCTTTCGTTTTAGGAGGAGAAAATTGCACCGTTGAAGCCCTGAAATAGAAAGAGGACGGCATAACACATCCGTTGCTCAAAGCCTATTTTCTGTTGCTTAAAAAAAAGAAGTTACAGAGCCATAAAAAGAGCTGCACAGCATTGTAGCTGAAATCTGGACAAGGAAACCAGCAACATTCCCAATGCTGTCACCAACATCTCCACCACCATCATCATTTCCACCTCCAGGCCTAACCATATTCCCAGTCCCCTGTTGGCTCCAGCTCTACTCAGAACTCCCAGTCTACCAGTTTCCTGACCCAGTTTATCACAACCACCACACTGATCACCCTGACAATTAGCAGGAAGTGGATGACCTCAGCCGGCTTCAGATCTGGCATTGTGACCTGCGGCTCGATTATCAGGAGCTGCTCGGATACAATGAAGTGTGTTTTTTGTGTGTTTTCTTTAGGAAGAGCTGAAAACATATTTACAGGCGAGGATTGTTTACGGAACCCAGTGGCCTCCAGATTTGGTGCCAGACTGGCTGAAGAAAAACCTTGACTAGCCTGGAGCAAGCAAACAGTACTCTTTACCACATATTGAGTTGAAGTGATTGGAAAGAACCATTACTGGCAAACTGGTTAATTATTTAAGGGCCTGTAATGTTAATAATCTACAACACATTTCCTGGACAGAACAAAGTAATCTGGTAGCCTATTATTTTCGGGAAAAGAGATAAATGGAAAACATCTAATTTATTAATTCCAATTAATTACTGGCAAGAGTCTTTTAGTCAGAGCACAGCAATCACTTGAACACACACACACACACACACACACACACACACACACACACACACACGCACACACGCACACACGCACACACACACACACACACACACACATGCACACACACACACATACACACACATACACACACACACACACACAAATGACTATCAAAGTAGATTCTTCTTGATATCATTATATTCTATATTCTATTCTATATTCTATAGTTCAATATAACTATTACCTACAGTTACTGGAATATTAAATAAAAAAATATTTAAAATACAAACAAACTTTCCCAGTCATTTTTATTCTATCTTTCCTTCCTTCTGACCTTTCCTGTCCTCCCTTTCCTTATTTAACTGATCTTGCAAATCCTAAAAACATAATTGGAAGTAGATTTTTAAGAAACTGTTAGCGTAAGGTTTTTTTTCCTGACATCAAAGGTTCTCATTAATCCTCACTGGTAAAAAAAAGAGTCAGCCATCCAGTAAGAATCAGTCGGGACAGACAGACTAATGTGGTTGTGTGGAGGGAGGAGTTAGTCAACAGGTGCTTTGAAGCCAAAGGTTTGATCACTGAAGTATTATTTTGATGGAGGGGAGGAGCCGGGGGGCTGAGCGCCCGGCACCAGATCACACAGCGACAGCCGGAGGTGTTGTGGCTCCCAGAGAGGAAACGAGGCCCCGGCTAATCATTGCCTAATGTGTGCAAAGAGGAGAAACTACTGCAGGCCCTCAGAGTGACGAATCACATGTAAATAGTATGTAACAGTCTGTCCTCCCATGTAATGAGGCGCTTTGTAAGTTACCTCAGGTGCTTAAAACAAATGCAACTCAAGTATTATACTTTTGGATTACTGTAAAATAACACAGCCAATACTGTGAAGTCACAGTGTATAGCTGTAATTTTATAGTTTACTCTAAACATGTCACAATGACTTGTAAAGTTAATGCAACTATAGTCGCCAGTGTTTGACTTATAATTTGACAGTGTAATTGTCATTAAGACAACCTTTAACTTTATTATTTCCTATTATATACAAATATTTTCTCTAACTATTATTACTTACTGGGACATTTAATAGGGAACATTTCCTCAGTCATGATTTGCATTTCGTTTTCAAATCCAAAATAATAAAAACAAACAACAAAATTCACATGAGTTTATAAAAATAGAACATATTATGTGATATTTAAAATGTTAATTTTGTATATATTCTACATACAGTAGCATGAAACAAGATTGCGGTGAGACTGGCTGCAGCTGCTGCTGATGAACAATGATTAACCCATTTACAGTGAGGTCATCCCTTCCTACTGGCTTATAATGAAACAAGATTATCTTGGAAACCCGGCCCAGCAATTTGTTCCGGGTCGTAAACATTAAAAAAAGGACACGTCTTTGATCCACACATATTACAGACAACAGGTATGGTTCACAGCTCGGCCCACACAAGGTGGGTGGCTCTCCCACGGGTTACTGTGTTCCTTAATTAGCCCATTACTGGATGACAGAGAAACAGGCCGACCTGCAGGGGATTAATAGCTCATGAAATTCCCTTTGTTGATGTTTGTATCCCACCAACAACCATCCTGCCAGATACCGTGAAGCACATTTACAATGGAGGCCAAAGCTATACGAAAAAAACAAGTATTTATAATGAAATAAACAGTTACCAGGACTGTAATTACAGCCTGCCACACCTCTGAACTGGGTTCAGCAGAATAGATGCTTTCTTAAGAAGCTTGATTGATCAGCACGAGCAAGGCGGGTCAACATCCTTATCACCTGCTAAATCGTAAACGTCATACCAGGCATGCGGACTGATTCAAGATCAGCAGAAACAAGAATGTGTTGTCTTCTCATGTCTTGTCATGTTGATATTAAGTCAGATGAAAAACACTCAAAGCAGCGTGACTAGGACAAATAACACGGAGAGCCAATCGAAAGCTCGGATCTCCGGCTTCGGTGATAAACACCTGACGGGCCTGCAGCACTGACTCAACGCCAGGATGCTGTTTAATCACGTACGGGGAATGTCCCCTAAGGTGTGTTTTTCTGTTTTGAAACAGGACCTTCCTTCCGTGTTTTGCTTCATCATTACTCAGTCGTGTGCCAGGGTTGTCCCAAAGTTTAGGCTTGTTGTAATGGGAAAGGAGAGGATTTACGACTGTAATAAACTCCGTTTTGGGACTCTTCGAAAGCCTTAATGTCTGAGATAAGTGCTTTAAAATAAAGTTTATCTAGCTTCTTGATATACAAATTAGTTTTTTCTTGAGTAGTTGATTGTGTTTTCACCTCGTCACTCCTGCTCTGACTCAGTCAAAGTTTAATATATATATGTAAAGTTACCAAAACCACAAGAAATGTGACAAAAATGATGCAGCAGACATTAACAATTTGTTTATTTGTCCCAATGCTGCAGCCAAAGAAAACATATCAGATATAGCTTCAATAAAACACATCTTTTCACATTCATCTTTCCTTTTTTGTGTATGTTGTTTTAATGATTTATGATGCATGTTTGCTTGTTTTCTTCTCTCTTTCTTCGACTGGAACTGAGTCAATGTTTTTCCCATCTTTACAGCGCCCGTAAACAATATTTATAACAAACAACATCATGAATTATTAGTGATGAATTCACCAATAATTCTCACACAACTCTGCAGTTCCCCTCTGACCAGATATTTCCCTCAGGAGTTGGTGGAGACCAAAACTGGGCCTAAAAAAGAGAGAATAATGAATTTTCATCAGCGGACCAGAAACATTCGTATTGCATCAGCTGGATGTGAACATACTCAACTGTTTGTTAATAAGTTTGTCATATCAACTTTATAGGGTGATAATATGTCAATGTTGTGTTTACATCTTATTTCTGTTGCTCCCTAGTTGTAAAAAACAAACAAACAAACAGTAAATGCAGGTTTAGAGTAATTAACTGTGGCATTTAAAGGGCCAGTGTGTCCTATTTAGCAATATCTTGTGGTGGACAAATTGGTTTGCTTTGTCCTTTCTGGGCTACTGTAGAAATGGTGCAACATGGCTGACTCCAGGAAAAGGAGCCACCCAGTATGCAGATATGAAGGGCTCATTCAAAGCTAACGAAAACACAATAAGTCTAATTTTCAGGTGATTATACACGAACAAAGCAAATGAGAAAAAATGAGTTTCAGACTTTTAAACCCTTATTTGCATGATTAAAATCAGGAGGTGACTTAATAAGCATTAATAAGACTTTACTAAATATCTTCTGTGGCTACATGCTTGATTTCAACCTATTTGCTACATGAATATGTAGCCTAACTCTTCTTCCAAAAAGACTTACAAGACAATTTCCTTCCTGAGGAGTTATTGGAAAGTTGGAGCTAATCTGCAGGACGACAATATGTCTTCCTGATGGGTTTTGAAAACATAAGCAGTTTGTGGTCGACGTACAGCGTGTTATAAATGTTGTTTAGAGGCAGAGACAAGCAGCTGCTGTGCTGGGCGAGCCTCCTGCTGGCTTCACTTATGGAGGCAGAGTCTCAGCATGAGTCACGCAGAGCTCATTTCATTCACTTGGAGAATCATAACTCTTCTCTTTGCTCTTTGCTTTTGTCGAGCAGCCAGGAAACTTCCACTCATGAGTTTCTTAATTACGCTCAGTTCATAATGAGTCTGTTGCTCATTTGTATGAAACACGAAACCTCCGAGAGATCAAGTCGATCAATGCGAAGGTCTTCAGATGCGAGGTGACATGGAGTTTCTTTCAAGCAGGCCTTTTGAGGAATTTGAGTAAACAGGGTTAAAACGAGGGTAAGATCAATGGCATTAAGGATGAAGTCTGGATATATTTCTGTGACACTTTAAACAAACATCAAAACGTGTTTTACGATGAACAAAGGCTGCAAATAAAGATCAAGGCCAACGAAGAAACCACAAGAACAGAACCATCACAAACTCTATGGTAACAAGACCTAGTGTGTGTGTGTGTGTGTGTGACTCTAAATGAATGAAAAGGCAATCTTTTCCAATCATTAGCTCATTTTATTTTGTTCTTCTTCTAATAGTCACCCAGTGATGGAAATGCAGATTTAACAGGGTTTTCTGTGTGTGAGGGTAATGACAGGTGAAATGAGAACTGAGGACAGCATCCTCCCACATAGAGACACAGACCATCTGGAACAAAGAAAAGTCTGCTGTTCCCCTTCCTGCGTCTCCACCATTTTGTTTTTCCAAAAGGCTAAAGAGGCTTCTGAAAGCTGACTATGAATAATTTAAAAAGCTAAATCCCGATTCTAGTGGTTTCATTGTTTGATGACATTTACTGCAAATGATATGAAAGCAATTATCTGCCCACACTGAACCGTATAAAACAAATTGAGAGACCAAAACAGGAAGATAAATGGATGTATTTGCTCAAAAATGGCATGCCGACAAAACAGAGAATCCTTGTGGAAGAAAATAACAAAAGAAGTTCTGCAGAAGTTGAAGTTAAAGTCAGAAAACATCAATAAACGCAGCTCTAAAATATTCTGTTTAAACAGACAAAGCTGTTGAACCGCTCAAAGCAGAATAACTTAACTCTGCAATCTCACAATTAGCAAGTGCAGCGTTTGGCAGAACAGTGGAGCTCCAGTCTGACTGCATGCACACAAAGGGCCTGTTTATGCTTCATTCTGTTCCTATTAAAAAAACCTTTTCATTGCTTGGTCTGATAATATGTGCATTAGTTGTTGTGACAGAAACAGGGAAAAAGCTATTCTTATTCTAATTAAAATAAAAACGAATCATGGCCAGCATGGGACAGACACTGGGCTCATCTCTCTCATGTACTTTTCTGTGTAAGAATACATTTTTTTGACAGCTAGTGAAACCTAAATGTTTCAGTGTTGTCATGTGTTTAAAGATAAGGTTGGTGTCCCCAAACAAAGTCCATCTCTCAGTAGGACTGCCCTACTCTGAGCCTACTGGTCTCAACCCAAAGCCCTTTTGTATCAGATAAGTTGTTTCATTTATTAACAAATAAAAACAAGTGGGTAAGTATAGTCCTTTAATAGATGGCCACTAGAAAAGGTTACTTAAACACTAATAATACAACATTTGTTCAGGACTATTTTAAGGTGCAGATTAATATGTGTTTGCTGAACTAGTGCTTATAACAGTAAAACAGTGTATGTGGGATTAACTCAAAATAAAGGATGGTAGCTCCGTTAGCTCTGGAAGAACATGCAACCCGATGCAACGGTGCCGCTCACCATGTGTTTTTAAATGTGTGGTCAACACTGATATATCTCATTCATGATACCCAGAGGATGAGGCCTACCGACTGTGACGATCCTGCAGAGCCGCCATGAGGTTTGGCCAAACGATTTGATTGCCATGAAACATTTTTATTTGTTCCTTACTTTGGCTTATGATCAAATACCTGCAAACCACCTGCTCAACAACACACCCTGCCGAACCATCGGCATGTCAACGCTGTCTGACATCAAAACTAACAAGCATGAATGAAAACCAGCTTCACTGTTGATGATGTTAACGCTCAGAGGATCCATGCGTCACCGCTGCGAAACCCTTTGGGGGAAGATTTGAGCTGATAACATTCCACTTAAGTACGTGAAACCTTACCTGGAAGGTAAAAACAGGCTCAAAACTATGTGACACACATGATCAAAGCTGGGCTTCTTTAACGACGCTGGTATTCTGTTGCTTCAGTCATTGTTTTTAAGATTGCTGTCTGCAAGTGAAGCCGTTTACTTGGACTGAACTCTCTTGCAGTGATGTTGAATTTGAACGGCAATGGTGGGAGATACAGAGAGACAACAACAGAGGGGGGAGGTCTCTGCCTTCTCACAATAGCTGCACAGTTTATCTAACGGCAGCTCGGACAGGACGCCACCGCAGAGGACCAATCACGAGGAGACGCTGGGACGTCTCCGCAGTCCCAGTGGGAGATGATGTAATCAGATGGTGATGTAAATGAGGGGCGCAGTGTAAACGTTGACCCCCACCACCGCGCCCAGATGTCAGATATGAATGAACCTGCACTCTGTCAATGTCACATCGCCCACATTTACTGACTCTAACAAACCATCAAGTCTTCCCCTCACGAAGTGTTTAGTCAGCGGGGAGGGCCCGGCGTCACGTGTCCTTGGGTGAAACAACATATTTATTCACTCAGTTTTTGTGCTACATGGGATTTCCAGGGAAATGTGGAATGCACTTAATGTTCCGTGGAAGAGATCTAACTTATTTAATAGTAAAATCGAGTTTCGACAGGCAGGAATAGCACAGGTGTAATGAGTTTATTAACAGAGGCCCGATTCCATTTAAGTATATGGCACCAGCAACATGCAGGAACTGGTGAACCTGGGTGGAATTTATTTATTGTATTTGTGTTTTAACTACTAAGACACAGCAATACATTTACTGGGAAAAGCTAATTTGTGTGTAAAAATAAGTAACTACTTAAAGTCTTGCTTTTGTTGTACGTTGTTGTCATTTTCTTCCATTTGTATCCATTTAATGTTGAATTTGATGTAATTAAAAGATAGACAGTCCAAACTAGCATTGGTAGAAAATGTCCCTTTAAAAAAAGAAAAATTACATTATATACAAGTAGTAAATACAATGATCATACTGTTTATTTCCATTATTTTGAAATCAATAAGAAGAACTTCTGCACACTTTCTCGCTTGCTGCTAAAACACGATTCACTGACCTAAGAAGTATATTTTTCTCAATGTCCCCAATTGCATTAACATACAAAATAATTGAAATAACTAGCTGAGTAATGTTTCCTAAAAATGAATGACTTTACGTTATAAAGTTTAAAATAAAATGTTATGCTATATATATACATAAACAGAAAATAATGTCTGCTTGGGAGAAAGGAAATCCATCTGAAAATGCAATTTGTTGGCAGCATGGAAACACCGTTGTACTCATTCACCTCAGTGGTAAAGCGGTTCTTCTTGTTGCTCTGCAGTGTTCCTCTCGTTAATGCTGTTTCACAGGGAAACTAGTCCAAACCTTTAAACCTTTAACAGGGAGTGCACAGCAGGACCAACGTGCCTCTTTCCGCACAACCCCGAGGGCCTCGAAACATTTCATCCAGCCGGCTATTCTTAGCTCCTCTCTGGACGGGGCGGGACGCATTTAGAGGGACGCAGAAGATGCAAACATTGAGCCTTTGTGTGAGCGCATGAGGCTGACGGACGGGGCGACCCCTTCCCTCAATACGTCCACTGTTAGCCTCTGCTGTCATGTTAAATACCACAAAATGTCCACTAATCCTAAAAGCATCTTTACAGTTAGTTACCGTAATTTGCAAAGCATTATGGCTGTAGTGCATATACTATGATTTACAGCACGTTACTGTGTTTCTTATATTTCCTTTACAAACTCTCTACCTTCCCTCTTTCAGTGTTCAAAGTGTTTTTTCCTTTGTACTTTGTATTGTCTCAACGTGCTCACTCGGTTTTGTCTCCTGTCATTTTTTATTTATTTATCCAGTCAACGTTTTGTTATTCAAGCCTCCCTTTTGATCATTTTATTTGCCTGGTGTTTTGCATTTGGGTCCACCTTCTGAAAACAGAACAGCTCTATCCTGCTCTTTATTGGATTAAGGTGACATTTACAACCCAAGCCAACGTTACGCATTAAGTTTACCAAAACAAACCAGTTAGTCCTCATCCTCAAAGCCAAAATACTGTTTCAATATAGAAACAAATATCTAAGCTTATGGGTTGTGTTAGAACTAAATAACAGTCTGATTCTGATTGTTTTCCCCTTGTACTTATTATATCTCGAATAACTGTCATACCTCTTTGCATAATTCACCATGTGGATGCAAACTGATAAAGTCTTCGAAGCAACGTGTTGCCAGTAAACCTCGTAAAATCACAGATCGACGGCCAGAGATCAAAAGTATTTTTCTACATCGGCCTGAAATCGAAGAATTTTAAAGGTACATATGTCGCTGTTTTTACTGTAAACTGCCGTGCCATAAGAAAAAGCTTGACAGGCATCATCAGTGCTTAGTGGACGGTCAGTTGAGGACTTAAAAAGTGCTGATATGAGTGTACTAATATGCTATTATTATTGTACTGGTCAGGCAATGCAGAGTAAATTAATTCATATAGTTGGGAATCCAGCGCCTCTAAGAATAGCGCTGAAGATTAAAAGCACTACTATTCCCACCTAGGTGTCATATAAATATGATAAGTGGAGCGGTTACATAAATATAGCGTGGTGGTATTAACACCTGGACTTAAGAGTTGTCTTGGATCAGGAATTGTGCCGATTCATTGTCTAATCCTTGTAGACTTCACACACCCACGCAGCGAGCTCTTCTCAGTGAATTTAATCCAGCTGGCACTGCCGCTATCTCTGCCTGTGGAGACACAACACACGGGGAGTCAAACATGTGGGAGGACAGAGGACGTCTGTATCGGCGTGCGTCGCATTTCTGAGAGGGAACGGCGGAGGAGCTTTCCCAGCCTTGACGACATGCGTCAACAGGATTCATAATCCTCCCTGCAGACAGTCCGAGTAATCTTTCTTCATTCGAGCAACAGAAATGACACCCATGTAAAGGAATCCAAGGTCAAACAACATCTGTGGGGGTCAGACTTCTCACTTGGGGTTCATGTTTACTCTCGCTGGTATTGCCTGTTTCGGTTTCGACTGGCAGCCAGAGTTTGGGGAAGTGGAGTTTTAAGTTTCTGGACTTTGGACGAGGTGCCCGAAACCCAAACAGCTCTCCAGTGAGGGTAAATATTTGCCTTTACCCTTTTCCTCTAAGCAACAGGGTATTCTGTCTATATCCTCTTTGTCTATTTACAATAACAACATGTCCTCTATTTTTTCCTGTTTTGTCCTGAAGCGGATTGTGTCAAAGCTTTTATTTTACAGGATACAGTCAAGGACCGGGAGTTAGTCTCAACACAGATAATAAAAGCCACCGTGCTCAAGGATGTTGTGCCCGACGAGGCATCTTCTGTCGTGGTACCCCGGCCGTGACCCTTTGCTCTCCGCTCAGCGCAAGTGAGTTATGATACGAAGACGGCGCGACGGGATTTAAGCTTCTCTTCTGATATCGTGCAAATCATGTCAGCTTTGCTACCGCAGCGAAATACAGCCGGACGGATGCAAGAGACAGATTCACTGCAGAGCTGGAGGCGTCAGATCAGATCAGATGGTTGAAGTGTAACGAGAAAAAAGCACACAGTCAGTTCTTTTCTTTTTTTGAATATATGAACACATGTGCTTTAGATTACTGTCGTCTTAATTATGCATTTTGACAGCATTGAAAACGTAAAGAAATTGTTAAATTTAGCCATGAAAAGTAAACCGCCAGAGATGGCTTCGGGATCACAGTCAGTGAAATGGCTTTGGCCTGAAATATGAAATATGCTTAAGATGACACATTTCACACTATACATTTTATTATACCAGCACAGATAACTGTCACCCGACTCTGCATTTCCCCTCAGCTTATTTAGTTTTTTCGTCCCACAACTTTATATTTGTTTGGTTCAGTCCCATTGCTCTTATCAACACGTTTCCAGCAGCAGCAGGCAATCTTTTCCAGCAACAACAAAAAACACTCAGATAAACCAACTTTACACTAAACAGATCAGTTTGCAGCTGGTGAGCAAAGTTGACCAATTTAGTTGCTAAAGACAGAAAACCTCAGAAAAGTGAGAGAACATTAAACCTACGTTGATCAGGTGGACAGAAACAAGAGTCCAAATGTTGTATTATGTGGTTTCATGTCTGAGAAATAAAGGTGTTAACTAGACCTTTATAGAGTTCCTCAGCTCATCCCCATGAGAGAACCCCTTTTTGGTCCCTGGTAGAGCCTTTTATAAAGGTTCCACCTGGAACCCTTTCAGAGGGTTCAAGAACCCAACTTCGGTGAAAGGTTCCACCCAGAGCCCCCAATAAAAGGTTCTACAGAGAACCCTTCTATATTGCAATGGTTCCACCCAGAGCCCCCAATAAAAGGTTTTACATAGAACCCTTCTATACTGTAATGGTTCCACCCAGAGCCCCCAATAAAAGGT
Source organism: Cottus gobio (assembly GCA_023566465.1). Classification (NCBI taxonomy): domain Eukaryota; kingdom Metazoa; phylum Chordata; class Actinopteri; order Perciformes; family Cottidae; genus Cottus; species Cottus gobio. Next base: position 7,138,076 of record CM042228.1, read on the forward strand.
TCTACAGAGAATCATTCTATACTGCAATGGTTCCACCCAGAGCCCCCAATAAAAGGTTCTACAGAGAACCCTTCTATATTGCAATGGTTCCACCCAATGCCCCCAATAAAAGGTTCTACAGAGAACCCTTTTATATTCCAAAATGTTCACCATTTCACTTGTAGAAGTTTTTTTTCCTTTTGTTCTGTTACACCCAAGTCAACACAGATTCATTCATGCTACTTCACAGACTATATTTACATGTACAGTTAGGTCCATAAATATTTGGACATTGACACATTTTTCATTATTTTGGCTCTGTACACCACAACAATGGAGTTGTAATGAAAACATCAAGATGTGCTTTAAGTGCAGACTTTCAGCTTTAATTTGAGGGTATTTACATCCAAATCAGGTGAACGGTGTAGGAATTACAACAAATTCAAATGTGGCCACCCTCTTTTTAAGGGACCAAAAGTAATTGGACAATTGGCTGATCAGCTGTTTCAAGGTCAGGTGTGTGTAATTCCCTCGATATTTCATTTACAAGGAGTAGATAAAAGGGTCTTGGGTTCATTTCAGGTGTGGTATTTGTGTTTGGAATCTGTTGCGGTCAACTCTCAATATGAAGTCCAAAGAGCTGTCACTATCAGTGAAGCAAGCCATCATTAGGCTGAAAAATCAAAACAAAACCATCAGAGAGATAGCAGACACATTAGGTGTGGCCAAATCAACTGTTTGGTACATTCTTAAGAAGAAAGAACACACTGGTGAGCTCAGTAACACCAAAAGACCTGGAAGACCACAGAAGACAACTGTGGTGGATGACAGAAGAATCATTTCCCTGGTGAAGAAAAACCCCTTCACAACAGTTGGCCAGATCAAGAACACTCTCCAGGAGGTAGGTGTATCTGTGTCAAAGTCGAAAATCAAGTGAAGACTTCACCAGAGTAAATACAGAGGGTTCACCACAAGATGTAAACCATTGGTGAGCCTCAAAAACAGGAAGACCAGATTAGAGTTTGCCAAAAGACATCTAAAAGAGCCTGTACAGTTCTGGAAGAACATCCTATGGACAGATGAGACGAAGATAAACTTGTACCAGAATGATGGGAAGAGAAGAGTATGGAGAAGGAAAGGAACTGCTCATGATCCAAAGCATACCACCTCATCAGTGAAGCATGGTGGAGGTAGTGTTATGGCGTGGGCATGTATGGCTGCCAATGGAACTGGTTCCCTTGTATTTATTGATGATGTGACTGCTGACAAATGTAGCAGGATGAATTCGGAAGTGTTTCGGGCAATATTATCTGCTCATATTCAGCCAAATGCTTCAGAACTCATTGGACGGCGCTTCACAGTGCAGATGGACAATGACCCGAAGCATACTGCGAAAGCAACCAAGGAGTTTTTTAAGGCAAAGAAGTGGAATGTTCTGGAATGGCCAAGTCAATCACCTGACCTGAATCCAATTGAGCATTCATTTCACTTGCTGAAGACAAAACTGAAGGGAAAATGCCCCAAGAACCAGCAGGAACTGAAGACGGTTGCATACAACATACATGCACATTCCATGCAGCGGGGGTGGGGAGGAGATAAAAGGGCTGTTTGTTTTCGTTGCCTCTGCTCAGCCTCCGGATCTGTGACCTCCAGTGATTACAATCAACACTAATCCCTGATACACACCAACAACAGATATTCTAATCCCCGCCGTGGCAATCCTGGTGCGAGATGTTAGACAAGGTGATTTATGACTCGGGAACAACCGGTGACCCGTGCCGGGACAAGACAATAACCCGCTGACTGAGAGCTGCTGATTTCACCGAAAGGTAAACATCTTAATTCAGGTTAAAGGGCTCCGGATGTGCGGCTCAGTTGAGGAAGTAACAATCACCTCTCGTCTCTCGGAGAGCAGCTAATCGCCCATGTCTCGGGTAACGGTAGCGGAAAAAAAAGGGTTTCCAAGGTGTCCTGTGTTTGAGCACACACCATCAGTCACAAGGCAACTGCTTGCTCAGGAGCTTTTCACTGACACACTTTAACCTCGACCGCCATACAACACATCATATTAAAATATGGCAGTTATTAATAGTACAAGTCACGCCCCATATGCCCGCCCAAGGTGTTGAGAGCTCATAGTTCATTTGTTTGCTTTTTTTATTCTTCTGTTCATTACATATTTACAATGACTACATGCTGTCACGACTTGTATTGACATGGAGTACATTTATTGCCGACCCAAGCAGAAGTGAAAATCTGGTTGTGAGAGGCATCTGTCACTGACCTTGCTCAAAGGCACAAAGACCAGCTGTGACGGGCCGGCATCAAGCCGCTCCGAGGCCTTGATCTCTGGCTCTGGCTAATCACAGCAAAGTTGAACCACCACTGACAGGCAGAGGAAATCCATAATTGTTTACGATTGTTATAAAAAGATCCATTAGCCATCTATCTCAGCAGCTCAATACTCTCCTGTCCTGATCGCTTAGCGGTCAGAGAGGCCACACATGGGCAAAGCACATATAAATCTTCCATCACACAATACTCAGAATTGCATTCAAACCCGCCACTTTATAATTTAGCACGTATACCAGTCAATGATCGTTATGTTAGTAATGCCCAGTGCTAAGGGAAGATCCAATCAATGTTTTATTGTTTGAGATCTGAGAACATGACAGCTACTCTGACAAAATGAACCGTGGTGGATAAATAAAGGAAAATGGTACAAACGGTTATCAAATGCCCTTTTTAAGTTTAATTGCATAGTAAGACCTTCTAATGGCCAAATTATTCTTCCAACACTGGATTTAAACTTTAGAAGCATTAGATACAAAATCCACAAAAATAGGGCATTTTGTCCATTTATACAGTTTGAGGATTGGACCAAAAGTAGCACTATATACGGAGCAATACTTTTAAGAGTGGTTCTCAGTCTTGCACAAGGATTTCTGCTGCTGTTTTGATGTGAACATCACTGCACCTTTGTTGGAGGTGGTAACACGCAAACAGCGGTGTGCCTGCAAATACTGTGAAGAAACCAGAGAAGATACCAGACAACAAATCTCCTTTTAGTGTTTTATGAGGATGGAAATTTATTCAAAGTGTTTGCTAGAATTCAATGATACACATTGGGAATTGTAGTGCGAGAACACCATAGTTTGACTTCAATCAGTAAAGATGTCTCCAAGAATTGTTTCCCTTAAATGAAGTAGCGATCTTCTCTTAAATAGACCTGACTCTGTGAGGGATGCAGTGTCCCCAGCAGAGCTGACTCAGGGCCAGGTGGCCGTGTGAATGCACGGGGCCGAGGCCAGGTATGACAGCTGCTGCTAAGAGCCGGCCCGTATTGACTCACAGCTCCTAGCACGACCCCGTGTTGCTACATTAGCCACGTGGATGGCATTTCAAAACAAAGCAGCATGCCTTTGCACCCAAAACACGCACAACACATATTCTCCGTGCCGTCTCCGGGCTCATATTTCTCACTTCAGGGAAAAGGTGAGACGAAACACTCGGATGATTCTCAGTGATGACAGTCTGCAGATGTACGCGAGGAGAAGGTAAGCGTGTCTCTTTTGTACCAGTTGGTTGGGATGCTGACAAAATAATGCTTGTTTTATCCTGATGTGTTTAGATCGTATCATCCACAGTGGTAGAATATGGGCAAAGACAATTAATTTCACGTGTCAGCATTTTACACCAATCATCCTGAAGACCAAAGAAAGAAACCCACCGAGAGAAAACTGAAAAAGGAACATAGGCGAGCTAAAAGAAACTCTCTCTTTGCCGTAGTACAATATGTATTTTCTTTCATATCATCTCATCCAATTGATATGCATAGACTGCAGGCTTGATAACATCTTGTCTGATCACCTGACTGCTGGCATTTCTCGCCCCATTGGACTTTATTTAAGCTTAACCGATCTCACTGCAGCATTTCCTTTGCTGAATGAAATATCATCATGGCCGATAGAAAAGATCGGAAAAGCATCATTCTAATCTACCAGAATGATCCTTTAAGGCTCCAATACTGAATGCTAATATACTGTATCTTTGTAAATACTTAAATTAAATGTGCTTTAAACAGTATTAAAGCGATGTTTTTGATCAGATGATGTCCCCCGAGCCAGTGACACCAACGTAATGCTACATTCTGCATCTGAGCTGCGTACTGTTGAGGTATTGGTTTACATAAACACACTGAATGAAGTCAGTGTAGTGTTACCATTGTGTATTCTTTTCACTGTACCATCTGGTGACTCACACTCCTTCACCCCCCTCCTTTACTCTCTCACTCTCTTCCTTTGTTTATGTTTTCCCCTCTCTCTCTCTCTCACTCTCTCTCTCTCTCTCTCTCTCTCGGCCTGTGCATTGAGAAAATAGCTGGTGTGACTGTGCAGATGTGCGTATGGACTTGAGCGCTCTAGCGGCGAATGCTCGGCCTTTTTGTGTCAGCAAATACAGCTGCTATTGTTTCTGCTCAACAATGAGACAATAAATAAATAAATTAAGACAAGTGCTGCTGGTGAATTACATTCGTATGCACAATGAGAACAAACAATGTTCAAATCTAGAGGGAAATGGGGAAAGATTCTCAGGGAGTTACTGACATTTGTTATTAAAAGCTGCGTCACCACAGTTTTGTGTGTATGATAATTAGACAAGAGAACGAGCCGTCTAATCTGCGCTCCATTAATTCTGCTTACTATGCCATTTCTGGTGCCACAGCGAAATTAATGGATTCTCAGACAGTATGTGAAAAGGGCTCTGGCACAATAACTTAGATCAATGCCCTCATCTATCTGCCTGCCTGCAGGGATCTTCCCCGGTACTGCTCTTCAACTGGCTTTATGGCGCACCAGGGCTTCAGAATTACGACTGCACTTTCCTGACAATATTGCAAGATGAGGAAGTTCATTCTAAAAAGTTTTAAGAGTCCGGTTTCATTATTGCTCGGCAATAGAATTACTGTACTCTGGAGTGTACCTCAGACTTCCTCTCAATATAACACGTTGTAATTTATCCTCCGAGCTGATACCCTTCCCCGATTTCCCTGATATTTCCCTCAGGGATGAAAATATTGAGTACTGCAACTGACCAGCCATCTGCCTCCATGGCCTCAGAATGGATCAACATCCAAACCCATTGAAGGGAACAACGTGAAATCAACATGACCATTTTGCACAGATACTGTCGTGCTTTTTGGTCTGCCTCTCAAAACCGGGAAGCTTCCACCTCTCTTGACCCGACATTGCTCAGTAAGATTGGTATGTATTCTTAACAGAGCGCCAAATGAGCTCAATTAGACAACATCTGCTGTGCTTTGACTGAATGCACGGCTTCTTAGATTTCATGTCCGAGCTCCAAGGAAAACTCAAAAACACATGCTGTTGTTGTCAGATTTAAAACTGCGGCAATCTTTGGAAGGCAAAGAAAAACATTTCAAAAAATGAAAGTTCAGGGTCTTAAAGTTCAGTTCAGATATGCATAATTGCTGTATTGTGCAAACAAAATAGAGTTTCCTGTAAAACTGAGGAACACATTACTTCTAAGAACAGCTTCCAAATGCAGTAATTGTCGCCACAGTACATTTAAGTTCCATCTGAATAGACGGCAGGTTGCAAAGGTTGCAACATCCTCACTTTGATCCCTGCAGTTCCAAAATGTTGTGAAAACCAGAAACCAGAAGAGTGAAAGCTATTATAGCAGCATTACATAATATCTTTATATATGGGGATAATGTTTGGGTGTCCTCATACTTTTGACCGTATAGTTTAAGTCACCTGGACCACACGTTGCTTGCTCATCTATAAGTTTCATTTAATAATATGTACAATTTCTAAGGTGGGGAGCCACACTATTCTGGCTGTTGTGTACTATATAATATCTCCTCTCTGGTTGTTTCCAGCTTTTGTACATGAATTGTTTTAACAACTCTGTGTTTTATCGTTCAGTGTTACAGTGCAGTGAGTAGCTGCATGTGTCACATTAAGCTCAGAGAAAGGGCTGATGGCAAGGACTGTCCTTGATGGCTGAAGTCTGGTGAGGGGAGGAGGGGGGCTACTCGTCTTCCCCCGGGGAGACAGAAACACAGAGGGAGTTATTTCAATTAGTCGGATACTGCCACAACCAAAAGCCCAACCTGCTCCCCGCTGCACCTCCACCACCGGCCAGAGACATCTAATCAAATGAAGACCGGGGAGATGCAGACAAAAGACTGGAAGCACTCTGCGGTATGAGAAGGGGGAAGAGAGGTGGGAGGTGTGGGGGCTGCAAGCTGTACAACATGTCACATGTGTTATATTATGAGTGGCATTAGTTACAGTGGTTTTGGGTAAAGTTTATTTTTTGTGTTTCAGCGGACAAAGAGTCTTTATTTGAACAGTCCACATGGAAGTGGTGGGCAGAGAGAGAGAGAGAGAGAGAGAGAGAGAGAGAAGAAAACTCCAGTTTCCAAAATGGTGAATGACACTGTTTTGAATATGTTGCATGAACTTTATGCCCCGCCCAATCACCCACCAAATGACTTTTAAGATTTACATTTTGACTCTTTTCTGAGTTCAAACATGAAAAGTAACCCGACCAGTTCGGTGTCTGGTTCATGGATTGAGGATTTGTGGACTGCAGTTCCTTCTCTTTCTTTTTTGAAGATAATGGTCTCTTGGTAAAGCTTTATTGTTCACAGGTCCCTTTCTGATGTCACTTCAAAGCCGTGTGCAGTCTGGACCAGAGGAGGTTTATCCTGACTTGACCAGGCACACTTCCACACCCCTTTTCATGTTTGGCACTCCATTTCTTTCTCTCTGACAAGCAGTTTTGAGCAGAGTCCGGGCCCCCGAGCACTAATTACAGGTCACCGTGTCAACAAAGAGGGGCGCTCCCCACTTCTGAACCAATGGCTGACATCATGAATGGGGAGGACAGGGCTTTAGGGAGAAACAGAAGGGTTCACTAAGGAATTCATCTTAATAAACATGGAGATGAGGCATGTGTTCATTTGTTATTGTGGCACAGCTGGTGTCCACTCAGAGCCCTACGTTCCTGCTACTTATGTAAGGTTGCCGTCACTTTGATATCATAGCATCCTCTCGGATTCCCACATTCCTAGTTTTCCTTCTAGATACTTGCTGGCTTACGACAGGTTTCAATCAGATGCACAAAAAACACAGTCTGGAATTGCTTGTTTATTCTGGAACATCAATGATTCAATAGCCTTGATGTTGTAATGCGGTACAAAACTGAACTTTTACGACTTCCGTCCCTCTTCTTATTTTTTATATTGTGTTTTTTCTCTTTGATATTCAAGATTCTTGCTTTTTCTTTTAAATATGTGTATTGTTATGCACCAAGATTCAAAATCCTTGTCTGTGAAGCCTACTTGGCAACAAACCTGATTCTGAAATAAGCCGATCAATAGTAGACTTATTGTGAATTCTCACACTTGACGCTATTTAATAGCATTTGACATTTGATTGAAAGTCAATTTTGACCCAACAAAACTCACTTATTAATCTGCTACAATATTTAGGCCTTTATATAGTCAGTTAAACGTTTACTTCTTATTAAGTCAATCTATGGTCTGCATTATGATAATTTTATGTTTTATGATATCATATGATTGGATAATTTTATAATGGGGACTTGGTATCCTTCCTTTATCCTTGTGAAAGATTTATTACAGAGGTTACTACATTTTTCATAATGGCCCCGGTCAAAAAAGGGCACATAAAAGAAACCCAGCTGCAGCAGAGTGTTGGGCAGACGTAAAAATAAACTGCCCTACATCTCAAAACTTTGTTTTTTTCTGAGCGTGCTTATAATACATAGAAGACAAACTGGCGACGCCGTTACTATTTCTCCCCGCCGACTTCCAAAATGAATGCGGCAGAGTTCCAGTCCAGCTCAGTCGGGAGGAATGGAATGAGAGGCAGCCGTGGGCGATACCAAGTGGGGATTTCGTTTGGGGGGGGGGGGGGGTGCAAGGCTATCCTCGAGATTAGAGGGCACTAATACACACATTAATATGGTGACAAATATTACTGAATACGTTTTGTGTTGCTTCAATTATATTTATTTTCTGTAATTCTTTTTTATCAGCGTCGTTGATACAAAATCGTCCTCTTTATCTCGGTCCTTCCCCCTTCCCCGCTTCCACCCGCCGCACATGTATTCCTATCTACTTGTTAGAGCTCCAGCCGGGACAGAATGTGGCTCCAGTCGAAGGCGGCAAGAAGGGCGACACTTATCCCAAAGTTGTTGAGGTCTTTCCAATCTGTGGATTTCCGTTCCTTCTGGGTTTTTTTCTTCTCTTTGTGAGAACGCCAAAGTAACCCGTTCGGATTAACACGTTTTAAAAAAGGAATAGTTTGTTTTCTCATTATAAAAAAAGGTGAGTTTGATGCTTTTATCCAGTGTTTAAATCAAACCCCAAAAATCCTTCACACTCTTCAAATGTGACGTCATCTTGAATCCATTACAATGTTTAAATATCAAGTCGCTTTGCGTACTATTCATGTGACGTTTGTAGTTTATAGGAGTATTGTTTTGAGTCGTTTCAAGCGAAGTTGGGTCAGCGAAGTGGATTCACCAACGGGGATGCTGCCAGAATACTTCACAGGGAATGTTGCCATGAAATATGAGTACGGTTAATAACCAAGTAGCGCTACATTGTTTCTTCTTCTGCTAGTTGAGGCACTTTATCTTTACCTGAAATGACACAAACACGTTTAAGGGATTTACAACTTTAAACGTTTCCCCATTTTTTTTTTTTAATAAATCGCGTTGCCTCCGAACTTCATTTAAATACCTTTTGCCCGAAAAACTAACCCGGGTTTGCATCACGGTGAAAGCTAAAGCACGGACTTCTTCCCAGAAAGCTACCACGCATTCCTCCCGTGTTATTGTTGTGTAATTACCATGCCAGCAGGGCCCCCACTCCTCCACGATGTCAGCTTCCTTGAGTCCCCCAAAGCAGACGTCTTGATTGGCGCAAAATGACGTGTGACCCCTGAACAACGGCATGTTCGGAGCTGCAACTCTCCCCCATTTTCTGTCCCCTTGAGCAAACTGCAAAGTTGTTTTCTTAGCACTCAGGAATGTCAACAATTCCCCCTCTGTTTAATATTAGACCATTGAGCAATCAGGGAAAAGGGTGAATGGGAATCCTCACGTTTTTCTACTAGGTTTCAGCTTCTTTTAGGCTATGGGGACTGCTCTGCCTCTTTTTACTTAACACTGGGGTGACCCATGCTGTGCATTATCACAGTACTTTTACTCTCAAGGAAAAGTATTCTCTTTCCAGAGGTGTCAGAGGTCAGATGTTAAGCACTCCTCGGGGCTATCGCAGACGGTATGGTATGTCTTGCTCAAGTGCACTTCAACAGAGAGGATGCTTTGCTGTCTCAACTTGGGTCCCGTGGTCACTCATATGGCCCTTACCGAGTCATAAAGAGGATTGTAAATAATATAATATAATAGAGTAATATAATAAACGTTGAACAATGATGTTTTATTTGCAAATGAAACCAAAGGAATTGGCCGACACTATCAGCCAAGGGCTCCCCTGTATGGCTCGCTTACACTTGAAACTCATCCAGTGCACACGGTTGGCTAATCGGCTACCTTGTGTGGCCCATTCCCAGGAACACAGTGTGTGAGATGTCAGCCAGGTCTCTGCTCCAGCTGTGTGTGTGTGTGTGTGTGTGTCTTTGTGATTGCCACGCTGTCTTGGCTCTGTGTGTTGAAACAAAGTGAATGGGAAAGAGATAGGGAGCTGGTGCAGGTGTTGTCTGGACAGGAAGAACGCTGCCTGAATAGGAAACAAAAAGGAAACGTGTGAACAACGAACAAAAGATGGTTGGTATGCGCGCCGATGACTCATTCAGATGCATCTGTGATGGAATGCCTGATGGGATAGCCCATAATTGCACAAGGCAACCCCCCGTGCCCCCCGTCCCACTTAAAACCTAATGTGAGAAAGGACTATGTTTTGGTATCTTGTTCTTGCACTTTTAACCTTCATTTAATTGCACTTTCACTCATGAAACCCATACGACATGACTTGTTACGTACATGTTCCAGTGAGTGCCGAGTCTGTTGTTCTTCTGAATCGATCAGACTTCCTCTATTAAACTCTGCATCAAAAGCTCAACTGAATCCCTAGCCTAGGGGGCTGCTTTCTCTCTGATGCTCAAACTACGCCGTGAATACAGAACCTGTTAGACACAGCACCTGAGCTGAAGAAGAAAGCATCCGTGGTGCCACATCCATAACCTGATAACCTGTTATATTCCTGTTACATAATGGTCTCAACACACTATGCAAACTCTCCCAGGAAAACTAGGACGCTAGGAGGGGATTTTCATATCGTTTCACAAGCTTATTTATAAAAGGCTCTCGGCCACGCTGCTAGAAGATAAGGTGTAAGAGGACACGTGTTGTAGTAGCGGGACAATGAAATGGAGGAATGGCGGTGGATGTTATTGCAGTAAAGAAGGAGAAACGTTATCTCCTAACATCCGATAGCATTCGTTATCTCTACCGTCTACTGTAAGTGGGTGTGTACACAGGCGAATGTCGTTCTTGGTGTAAGTTATACGGCTGCCCTGGGCTCTCCACTCGTATCACTCCACGCTATCCGGTTCATTCGGCTGCTTTTGGATGCAAACATTGTATCTCAGGAAAGTCTGCTTATAAATAGTTGAGGAAAAACATGTCTATTTCCAGAGAGGTGGCCTTGTTTTCTTTCTTTTTTTATATTGACCATGTGTGGAATTGTGTCCATTCGCGTCCTGTAAATGCACAACATCGCTGCTGCATGCCTTTTCTGCAACTGCAGGGATGTTGCATGACTCCTCACATCCTTGTCTCAAGTGCACCAAAGGGGACAGAGGAAAGAAAATGGGCCAGTTCTTCCTGCATTTGTCTCCCTTTCTCCCTTTTCCTTGGATTGTATTTTCTTCTCCCCCTCTGCTTACTTGGCCTTCTTAGTGAAGCTTGAGTCCTTTCAAGGAAGTAGACCAGAGAGATTTAACCTGCCAGCTTCCCCTCTAAGGATATTAACGGCTTATCTTGCGCTTCTTACTTCAGCTCTCGGGGCTTCCTGTGGGATATTTTGTTGATTTTATTTTGTGTGGATTGGTTGCAGGTAGGCGTGTTACTGACCCAGAATCAGTCCTGGGTCAGTAACACCAGATACCAGAGTTTAGGAATAGCTCCGCCTCCTTGCAGTATATTTATACCTTCATGCAGCTGTTAGTCCAATTGTAAGTCTTTTGGGGATTTTGGCGTCGGGTGAACAATCCGGCCAAATTATGGACTTTCATTATCTTTACTTTGTCTCTCCATTGAGGTAATTTTCCAGCTGTGACTAAAGCAAATGGGAACACAATACCAAGTGACATACCATGAAGTGCTTTAATTAACTCCCTGCACAACGGGGAAAAAAGAAATACCAGGTGTCAGTCTTGTGACTCCTCAGGTCTGACAGTCCTGTCGCAAAAGCTGCACGCTGGAAACGGATCGCCTCACCTGCCGCCGTCCTTTTTGTCCTGTCAAAACGGAGCAAACAAAACAACAGGGTTCGGTTGGGGTTTGCTGTAATTGCAGCTCATTGTTTCACCCTCTCCTTCGAGGCCACTCTATTTCGAGCATGCGTAATGGTCGGGTTGACGACTCCGTGGCGTGTTGCGCTGCGATGGCTGCTTCTGAGGGGTTACTCATGCTCGGCCCCGGCCTGAATGCTGGGCGGGGAGTGAAGGGAGCGACGGCCGGCTCTGTTCTGACATGTCTGGCAGGGCCGGCGGTTTGAGGTGTGTGTGTGTGTGTGTGTGCTCACTCCACATGGAAGCCAGATGTTATGAATGTTAAGATAATTTACGCCATAGGTGCCCACGCTTAAATTGTTCTTCGCTGAGTTTTAGACTCTGCTGCTTGTGCTCTCTGTTACACATTTGTAACATATTTCGGGGTCTTCACATATTAAAGGATGGGATTATTTTTAAAAGGGGCGTGAGGGAAAAAGTTGATTCTTATCTTATTTTGATGGGATCTCAAAAATCCGTGAAATGTACCCAAAAGTCAATTAGTGGTTTGTCCTTAAGCAGGAAAAGGTTGGGAATGATTTGGATTAATAGCCTATTCATTTGGAATCTGCATGCTATATTATGCTGAATTCCAGCCAAAGCACAGGTCACCACTTTACAAAACTTCCAGCCAACTGTAATGTGACTTATAAAATAACTCGGTCCAAACTGTTCCACTCTATAGCTTTGTGAATATCATTATCCAGTAGTAGTGATCAGTATCGGCATGCAGACTTCAGGCAGTTAAAGTCCAATATGATACTCATCCCTAATGGTTTCCCACTGGCATAAGAAGCTAAAAAAGTGCCCCTTTTTTCTTTATTGAGCCTCCAATCCATTTTTGATCCCACGATAGATTACAAGATGAACGTTTTCCACCCTTTTATTTGAACATTTATCAGTAAAGCGGTGGTGCGTCTTCCCGCATCACATCCCTCTCCACTGATAGCTGCTGCCATGAGTCTTAAACAAGCGGCTCATCTCGGCCAGTTGGCAGAGAAGCCGGCGTGTTGGCATCTGGAAGGTTGTCATCGACTAAGACTTTCGCTGTCACTTTCGTAATTATATCTCCATCAAGGAGGAGAATGATTCATCAAGCGCAAGCCGCCGCAGCTTCTCAATCCGGAGTAATCTCTGGACAAAGGGTGAATGAAAGTCAAACTAAACGATGTGAGGAGTCTTTAGAATTCATTTCCAGGGAGAGAGCCTCTCCAGTGGATTCAGATAATGCACATTTACTCTGCGAGTTGTGCTCCAGCCTGAGGCCGCCCACCAGCCAATTCCTCGACTTCTCTTTGTGAATTACATAACGCCATTACAGAACCATGCTGTGTGCGGGCCTGACCTTCGGGGGTTAATGAGCGTGCCAGTTGAAGTGGGAGGACATGCAGGCATTTACTCCTCAGATGTTGGATTTGTATTAGCAAACACATAGATTATGCTTAGTGTGAAATACTGGATCTGTGTTGTGGATAATAACCATAATTCAGATCGTACATGTCATCAATTTGAGGAAAGTCGTTAAAATCTGGTGGAGGTTCTCAGACTTTTAGTTTGGCTCTGGGCCAGAAACAGATTGTTTATCCTCCCTGTTAGCTCACTGGAAATAGATAAATATCTGTTAGATGATCTTATGGGCAAAGGATCATGGGAATCAAGGTCCTAAATAGTGCTGCGTGTTTTCCCTCGGCATCTCAGATTAGGCTTAAAGGCTAAAAAGACACCCACAGAGCATCCAGGTATTTATGGGGGAGCAGCTAAACATGCCTCCAGGCTCTATTAATATCAGCAAGTCACAGTTATTTATTTACGCCATCTGTTGACAGCAGCGAAAGTCAAATGTAAGACAACATCATCGCAGTCAGAACAGCTTTATTTGCCAAGTAATACACAGATGAGCGTGTTTCCGGTAATGACATCCACTTCCCGACATCACGGAGAGCCAGCCAGAATCCCAAATAGATAGTTTGGACGATCCGATTTCATGGGTTTGGGTGGTCGGGCATGTCTCCCCACGCTCGTGCCTTCTCCTGTTTATTTAGTTGGCACTCAGCCTTTCAGTGCATCAGTAGGTTAACCAGAGGAGTCTCGCTGTGTAGGCTCAGGCCATCTTGTGACCAATGTGATTTAGAGCCACCAGTCAGCTCAGCAACATTTCTCATCAGCTGAATAAACGGATCTCTTGGCAGCGAACTGAGGAAAGAAAAAGAAAAAAAAAGAAATTCCCATTCAGTTCCAGTCGTTGGCCCTATTTATAAAAGTCGTGCCCTTTTAAAGGGCGCCCTTTAAATATTTCAGCAGGGCCGTTTGTGTCGGCGTCTGCAGCCCGGGCTTCCTTCCATATGATTGTTTTTGCATAAAATTAGGATTTGCTTTGTCTATATGCACCAACGCCCATTGTAACGTCTTTATTTAGCTCCTGTATGAGTATTCATTATGTCAGTACCATAACGTTTTTACTGTGTTTTTTTTATTCTTTGCATCCGTCAGCAGGAAGTGATAAATGCTCACAGACTCTGTTCAGAGGTTTTGGGGACGTGTTGCCATTGGTTGGCTTCAGTAGCCTATTTGTAGAGTTCTTTAAAAGATCTAAATGTAAGTTTGTTTTTAGTTCAGTCTATCTCAACGGTTATTTTCATTGTCACTTAATGAGCTGATCGTTTTCTTGATTCATCAGAATCAATTGGTCTGCAAATAGTTTCCCAGAGTCAAAGTGACAAATTCAGAGGTCTCATTTTGTCCGACCAACAACCAAAACACCTTAAAGATATTGAGTTAAAAAAGCAGGAAATTCTCCACGTGAGACGCTGTAATTAGCAAATGTTTGTCTTACTAGATTAACTGTTGATCAATTAATCGATTAATCAACTAATCGTTCCAGCTCCAAACTCAAAGCAACAGGTCATCCAAGGCAGTGCTGCAACCAACGATTATATTCATTATGAATTAGTCGGCTTACATATACAATGTCATAAAATAGGATAAAATGTCCATTCCAGTTTCTCAAAGTCCAAGGCGATGTGTACTGTTGCAGTTCTCATCCAAAGTGCATCCAGTGCAGAGAGAAATAAAGCAGAAGAAAGGAGAGGGCACATAAATATAAAAAGGATTATGCTCATGACAATTCACACAGAGATATCAAACTCCCACAGAGACGGCCAATGACAAATGGCTTCAGCAGAAACACAAGAACAGGTTCAAAGCCAACAAGTAAAAGCACCTTTTTGCATTTAGACTTTGCAGCTGTATATTATTTATCAATGAATCTGCTGACTCTTTCCTCAACCTGTCATGTGTATGAAGGCAAGTCCCTGTCATCATTGGAGACCGAAGCCCAAAGATATTCGCTTTACCATCACATACGACGAAGACGAACAATAGAGAAGCTTGAACTGACTGATCTTTGGAGTTTCTGCTTGAAAATGGCTTTAATAATTTCATATATTTAGTTCTCGAAGCCAAACGAAACGGGTTTATGAAACAGTTCAGGACTCCAGATCGGGGATCCCAGTGTGCTGCTCCAGGTCTTAGGACGCCGTCAGAGGATGCCGTCTGCGGCCACACGGAGACGGTGGCGGCGGTGCTGCCCGTTGTGTGCGTCGGGAATCAAAGGCCGCCATTGTTGGAACGAGAAGCAGATGTTGTGGAGGAATTCTCCTGACTGCAGCAGTTTTTCTTTTTTGGTGCCCTAAGCTTTCCGAGCGCTGCCTCTCTCCATCTCCCTCCCTGCTGCTTCCTCTCCCCGCTGTGTGCATATCCACCCCGCTCTCTCTCTTCTCTCTCTCGGCCGTGACACAGGCTGTACCTGAAGCTATTCTTAAATCACGGCGACAGCCCCCTTCACTTCCTTTCTCGTCTCCGAGCACAGGAAGTTTTTTCTTTTCTTTTCTTTTTTTAGTGCGGTTCCACCGTCCAACAGTTGGACGCGGAGGCTCTCCACCCCTCCGATGTCGACGGAGGAGGGAAAGAATGAGAAAGAGAGAGGTGTAGTTGTGACAGAGGCCCTTTCTCTGTGTCCCAGGGTGGGGTTTGGTGGCTCTGAGGTTTGCCACGTTGACAGATTCACTGTTCAAAACGGCAGGAGGACGCTCAATGTGCTCTTTGTGCGCGTGTTGCTTTAGACGGACTTTGGCGTTGCATCACACTTTGCACGACAGCAAAATGGGAGGGGGGGAGGGAGGAGAGGGGGGATGGACAACAGCAGTAATTTCATTATCCAGCACTCTCTTCTCCTCTCACAGGGTGTGGAAGAGAATCCACCCTTTAATTTCACCGTGGACATGCCCTCTGTGGCGATGTCTCATGTTTAGACCAGACGTGACACAATCGACCTTGAAACCCATCAATAATGACTGTACTCAGTTATGTCTGCGTCTCCACAAGAGAGTCTCTGCTTTCACCGCCAGTGTTCAACAATGTAATAAACGAGTCGTAAGTGGGACGTGTGCGTGGAACTCGGGAATCATATTCCCGGCTGAAAATGCAACTCGATATGACTTCAGCTTCGCCCTCTTCAAGGGCCGTTAACTTCCCTACGGGGAGATCGAACTGGATGTGTGAATGTTTCCACCTTGGACACAGATTTCCAAGAACAAATTGTTCTTGGAAATGCACATTTACAGTTTCAAGTCATTTCGGAAAAAGTCGAAATCTCGACTTCGAACTAAATCTCTCGAACTAAATCTCTTTTTAAGTTGTGTAGCGCGGCCATCATCGGGTCAGAAGTGAGACAGAAAACCTCCGTTCTCTTCTGCTCATCGTCATCATCTTAAAGTTGTAATGCAGCCAGTATAGAAGACGCCATTTATCGAATTTAAAGGAAATGTTGAAAGTTTGTACACCTGTTTGCTTTCTTGGTTTAATGAGGAGGATGAGGTAAAACAATATTTACAGACTGGTGGTGAAGTCTTCCAGTCGTCTCCTCCTCAAATTAAAGAATATAAGCACAGTATGATGGTGATTATATGATGAAAGCACGATAAGGCCCGATACACACAACACACATGTCTAGTGTTGCAGCGCTGCAATCGGCAGATGAAATCTAAGGCTTAACTATGAATATGAAAACGTATCCACCGTGATTATCTAGGTTGGGATGGCAGTTCAAGTCTAAATCCAGCTTTAGTCCAACATGCTTTATTGTTTTTCTTTGCCTGACACCATCAATACAATTAAAAACCAGGTATTTCCTGTTAAATACCTACATCTGTCCTGGCCTTACGCTCTTCACTCTCTTCACTCTTTGGGTGAGGGGGGAGCAGGTGATGTAGAGAAGCGACCCAATTAGATGGATCTCCCTTCTAATTAACCCCGCTGCCGTCACACAGCTGTTTCGAAGGACCATCTGACATATGGTGGGGCATGTGTGCGTGGATCTGATGTTTGTGCGTTGATTGTGTGTGTGTGCATGCTTGTATGTGTGCTTACGGTGCAGTAGAGGTGTTTAATCAAGGTCAGGGAGCCGCCCCAGTCACGGCTCATCAGGAGACTTTGCCGCGCTGCACATCCAATGAGCAGCGTTAATGAGAACTGGTGCTGTGTGTCATCAGTATGTGTGTTCATGGCCGCTCAGCCCACAGTGCGCCCTCTCTCCGCTGCAACAAAGCAGTGTTGTACGTCCACAGCGGGCGTATTGAATGGGTACTTAGTCCCAAAAAGCACTTTCCGACTTTGCAGCAGAGGTCCAAGCCGTTAAAGCTGTTTATCGGTCCGTCACCCTGCTGTTGTTCCACTGCTGCAGGCTTTGTTAATGTAACAATTCACTGATTTTAAAGCTGCTTTTTTACCTTTTATATTGATCCTCCTCGTTTGTAAAGGTTTACAAAAACTCACTTGAACTCCTCAACTTTTCCATGTTGGGAATAAACCGTTAATCCTCTAATTGAATCTGTTCAAATGCTAATAGTTTCTCCCTCTGTAATGTGGTCCGTCCTATCTGTTTATAATGACAACGCGGCTTCAAGGTGAGTGTCTTTCAACAGGAAGCAGTGATTATCTAGATTGATTGTTCCTTTTACATTCTTTTGTCTGGTCTGAGACTTCTCACACCCTCCGAGCAGCTCACACGTCCTCAGGCTCACTTCATGCTGTGAGCCATTTGCTGCTCTGAGGACAACTGGTAATGCTTGAGGTGTGTGCATATTTTCTCTTTTGTGTGTGTGTGTGAGAGAGAGAGGTATATTGTTGGTAGAAAACAAGGGAACACATTGTTGTCAAGCATCAGCAGAAGCTCAGGTGTGAGATAAAGTCAAAATCTCTAAACACAAGATATTCTTTCAGATTCCTGCAACACTGCTTTGATAAATGCAAATTATATTTAGTGGAAAAAGTAAACATGCGTTCAAAACAATACCGCCACTAAAAGAGAGGATCAATGTTGTATAGGGACAATTTAAACACTTGCATTCCCCAAACACAAAGCCACAGTCTGACTCCTTCCAGCAGACAGTGAGGAATTCAAATCAAACAGCCAAAAGCATGTCAACAGAGCCCAACGCGTTGACAAAAACCGAAGCCAGGAGGGATCTGCGGAGCTGTTTGCTTTACAGAGCCAACACAGTCACACCCAGTCTTCAGCTAAACCCCCGTCTGAACAGCTGTTAAAGTCAAGCTTGGCATACATTGATTTCTTCTGCTGCATTGTTGTGTTTCTGGTTTGGTCGAGTGCCCTGAAGTTAAAGTTTAAAGGGTTTTTCAGAGAAAGTGATAGAAAGTGGCGACGAAACACTCTTCTTCACACCATCGTTGCATTTCATCAGTTCTGCTGCAGACAGACGTCCATTCAGGAGTCATTCCCATGAAATGATATTTATAAGCACTTATTTGTCTCTGCCTTTGTCTTTTATTCATTCTTTTTCTTCTCTTTCAGTGAGAACATGTTCTTCTGCAGATTTGCTCGTTTTTAAATGATAACTCCAGCGGTGCAGTGACCTCTCCATCTTCTCCTCTCCACAGCGGCTGACTGCAGCTCGGGTCCCCATGCTCCGCCCCGTGAGTGCTGCTTGGCCTGCTGAGCCCGTGGGTGCTGGTGTGTCTGTACTGGGCTGCAGCTGAAGCAGGGGCAGGGTGACTGGTGGTGGTGGTCAGAGGGCCCGGAGCCCCCGATAGCAGGCGGAGGGGCCTGTCCTGTCCGAGCCACACGAAGATGAACAGACTGACCTTCCACAACAACAAAACCATGCAGGACCGCCGCTGCGTCTGTGTCTTTCTGCCCAACGATGACACACTCAACGTCATAGTCAACGTGAGCGGAAACAATGTGAACGGAAACAATGTGCAGCGCTGCTCAGTTAAACTTTACATGAAGATGTGAAAAAAGATCACATTTCTATGTCTTCTCAGATGGAAAAAGTTAAAGAAATAGTTACATGTTTTAAACACAGCACCTCCCCCACCCTCCCAGTCTTTATGCTAAGCTAAGCTAAGGAGGTTTTTAATTTCATAATAAATTGTGGTTGGTGTCACTTATGAAACCAATAGGCATTTATTCAATCTCTGTAAATTAACAGATGTTTGATTTATTTATTTTCATTCTGTAACAACTGCTTCATATATGATTTGTCATCGTTGGATGCTTCCTATGTTTGTTTAAATATGTTTTGTGGTTTATAACAACCCGAGATACAGACCAAGCATTAGCAGCGGGGCAGCTCACGTGTGATTGTTTATGTTTGTGTCATTAATATAACGGCTCCTCCTCTTCTCTCCTCCCCAGGTGAAGACCTTGTGCCAGGAACTGTTGGTCCAGGTGTGTGACCTCCTGAGGCTGAAGGACTGCCACCTGTTTGGACTCAGCGTTATTCAGAGTAAGACTTCTCATTTCAGGGATTCCTTTCTTTTTTTTTTTGTGCAGTTCCATATGTTGTTTTTGTGATATGATGATGTATAGTGAAGAGAAGGAGAAAGCCTCGTAAAAACATTGTAACCAGGCGGTTACTTTCCTCAGACCAATAACTTGGCTGAGAAACAGGAACGCACCCTAAACGTAGCATCTCTCACCTACATGTCATGGCGGTGTCCCAGGAACCGGGGCCTCCCCGCCATGACTGGCCCCCATTGTGCAGCGAGGCTGAGGTTGTTTTTACGGTGACGGGCCGGCGAGAGTCGTGCGTTGGGAATGAGTCACCGCGCCGGCACCATGGCGAGGCAGACGGCGGGTCGCAGATGTGGGCAGCTGCGAAAAGGGAGAGAGTACATTTCAAAGGCGGTGTTTTCCGACAGCTGGCCTCCAGATGAGCCAATGGGTCTGATTGTGGGACATTCCTGAAGTGCTTGTCTGAGCAGCGTGAAATCCCCAAGGCAAACAGAGGCCACCCAGTCACTGTGTGTCACCCACTGTCCCCTCGGCCCGAGAGCCCACAGCCTCATCAGGCCCGGCTTCAAATACGTCTTTGTTTGCCTGACGTTTGGGGGACTTAACTCTTAAAACAACAATATGTCCGACGTTGATGAGTGCAGAAATTGTTCTTTTCTGGGACCGTTTAGCAGAGACTAAGTGGCTAGTGGAGGCTGTGTGGAGCTGAAAAGATTAGTCCATTATTCAGTCAACAGAAAACGAATGCAACAATCTTTTCAATGAATCTGTAAAATAACACTCCTTAATGTGAATGTTCAAAGTATTTTTAGACCCACAATAAAAAGTCATCTTGGTCTCACTGTTCATTGGCTTCTAGAGGCCAAATGATTCATTGATTCATGAAGATAACAATCGGTAGATCATCTGTGAATTAAAATAATGGTTAATTGCAGCGTTAAATCCACATTGATTTTGACGCTGTTAGTCTCAGTTAATTGAGTTGTTACACAACAGCTTTGGTGTCTTTGTGTCTCTCCATTTGATAAAGATGTTTAGATGCCAGCTTAGTGACGGGACAACTCTCTCTCTCCGTCCTGTTTGATAGAGGCTGTGTGAAAAGGGTTAATGAAAACTTCTCACAATAAAGTCTGTGGATCAGCCTGAGCAGCAGCCATGTTTTCTTTTTTCCAGTTTTTTTTGGATTCCTGAAGAAGCACAAACAAAATACATAAATTGGCCTCTATCATATGGGGATGCGGCAGAAGTCTCTGGTGGAGATCTCCAATTATCGGCAAAAAAAAAAACGATCTTCGTTATAGATATTGTGGTGCTTTTTGTTGAACGTGACGAAAACAAATCAGAATACTCAGCACATCATAGTTATGTGTTGCCACTCTGATCTTAACCTGGAGTCGTAATTCTTGTCGCAGTAAAAGTCTTCATTACTGTTTACAAATGCGATTAAACATAAAATGCATTGATTCAGCCAGAGGGCTCTTCAGCGGGTTTTCATTGTATAGAAACTCAAGAGTTGTCACATCAGCTCATGAAAGGCGTCACTTCAGGAGCAGATTAATGCATGACGGGGCGAGGTGAAGAAATGAGCAGGAACACCAGAGACTGCGAGCACAAAGGGAAGTGCAGACGGAGGCTGTCTGATGTGACGGCTCTGAGGCTCTGAGGCTTTGAACGGGGCATTCAGGGGGGATTTCTCAGTGCTGCTTCCACATGAAGGCGCCTATACATCCACACGTACATTCACACGGATGACACGGAGTCTCAGTTCCTAACGTGCTCCTCTCCTCCTCTTGACAGATAATGAACACATCTATATGGAGCTGGATCAGAAGCTCTCCAAATACTGCCCCAAAGAATGGAAGAGAGAAGCCAGCAAGGTGAGGAACGGCGTGCTGGATTATTGACTTTCAGTCGACAGTTTAACTGTGAGAAGAGGACCTTAAGTCTCCATTATAAAGCCGCACCAGGCAAGATTTAGGGTATCACATAACCTGCCAGCCTGTAAGCCCCAAACCTGGATTTAATAGATCCCCAACCCCAGTCACAAGATTTATCCCAAACAACTTCAGCGTCAGGTAGATGTGCTGTTTTCGCTCACTTGAAGGGGAAATAAAAAGGTCTGTTCTCTATGTTGACCCGATAGATTGCAGGTGCACCTTTGTGAATGCAGATTATTTAGTTTGTTAAAGAAATGCTTTTGGGAAACGTACTTATTCACTGGAGATCTCCAACACTTCTGTGCCTGCTTTAGTTTCTATACAGGCACGATGTCGCCACACCTGGAAACCTCACAGTGACGACAGGAAGTCACTGCGTCCTTTTTACGTTTAAGTCCCGCAACTAAAATCATCGGGATGTGGCTTTGCGTTCATAAACATAGTCAGAAAACACAAATAAGCTGTCGTTTATATTTCTGTGTTATCACATTTTGATCACAGATTGTAAGTTTAATAGCAGGAGAAATGATGAGATATTTTCAGTCCTTTTACCTTTGTGGATATGAACTGATGCCAGATCAGCCTAGTTAGTAAACTCCAGTGAGACACAGACATATAATGTGTCTTTAGCTACAAATCTAAATGTTGAATTCTTCTCGTTTTAGAAAATAAACAAGGATTTCCACGTTTCTTTTCCAGGGCATCGACCAGTTTGGGCCTCCAATGATCATTCACTTCAGAGCTCAGTACTACGTTGAGAACGGGAGATTAATCAGGCAAGTAACAGGTGACATGAAACACCTGGACCAGCTGCTCTAGCACCAAGCAGCCGAACACCAGTGAACCTATAATCCGGTTATTTGTGATTTACTTTTCTTCTCATGCCCCGCAGTGACCGGGCAGCCAGGTACTACTACTACTGGCACCTGAGGAAACAGGTGCTGCTCTCGCAGTGCATCCAGAGGGAGGAGGCCTACTTCCTGCTGGCCGCCTTCGCCCTGCAGGCCGACCTGGGCAACTTCAAACGCAACAAGCACTTTGGGAAGTACTTTGAACCGGAGGCCTACTTCCCTCCGTGGGTGAGTGTGTCCAACAAGAGCCGTACGCGAGGCCGAGTCAAAGTTATGAGACATGATTCATGGCGGCTGACCGTCACCCTGCTCGTTCCGGTACCTTCCTGTTCACACCAAAACACATCTGGACACATGTGGGCTCTTTTTCAAATGGTGCTGTGGCTAATGTACACTTCCTCTCATGGCTTTGGGTTTTTATGTTCATGGTTAGGACTTTGATTTATTGTGCTTTAGCAGGGCGGAAGGAGATGTTTAACTTGACTGATCATTAAACTCACTTGTTCCAAATGGAAAATGTAGGCCTTTTAAAAGAATAGATGAAATCCACAGGGGTTTTGAAAAGACTTAAAAGTTATTAAAGTACAAAACATAGGATTAATATGGTTCGTCTTTCCACTCTGGTTGCTTTTATACAAAAGCTTGCTGTTAGGAGTTTTAATTATGTATCATTATCTGTTTAGAGCGATCTAATATTGCTTGTTCTGTCTATAAAACATCATATCACAATGAAAATGTGATGGCTTAAAAATGTCTTGATCTTTTCAACCAACAGTTCAAAAAGCAAAGATAATCAATTCATTATGATATAGAACAGAAAAACGCAGCAAATCCTGGAAAAAGCAACTTCTGTCACATAGAAAGCAGTATGACATGCGACAAAGCCATTTATGTGTCTGTTGTACTATATTTTAATTGTCTTCTGGTGCGGCACACGTAAGAAGCTCAAAAGTTGTGTTAAGTGTGAGTATCATGAAGTAAACACATCCCTGTATTACACCGTTAAATCCTTCTGTGGTAAGTCTGTCTGATGCACATCAGTGACTTAAATAGGTCTCAGCTGAAAAAGACCCAAAACAAAGTGCTGTATCTCTGACTGAGAGGTTCAAATATACAGTTCTGGTGTCCTGGCCTGGCGGTGTGTACAGCACGTGTGTCTGATGCCACCTTCCACTGACCTGATCCGAGCATGTGGGATAACGAGAACTGGGGCACTACGGTTATTTTGGTCCCCGGAATGAGCACACGGTTGTTTTATTTATTTCATGAAAAAATGCTCAGACTGAGAAAATCTTCGGATTGACGCTGGACTCCGCCTCTCCGGCTGCGACTGCCACACCCGTCTGATTGGCCCCTACACTTCCTGTAATTAGCCTCCTGCCTCCTTATCGGCGCTCGAAGAAAAGAAAAAAACGGCGGGGACAGGAAATTGTTTGATGATGAGCGCTACCCGACAGTAAATCTCCCTCAGATTTAGGCGCTTAGAAAGCTTTCTTGCAAAATCCCCAGAAGCCACATGCAGAGCTAAGCGGGTGCGTTTCCGGTCGCTGCCTCTGGCTCTCGTTGCGTCTCTCGTTGAGTCTCTCCAGGTCGACATCTGTTCGCCCCGCGGCAGGAAGCGCCATCGCCCTCACCGGCAAAGCGTGCTGCCGCTCGGCTGTAATTGTTCTGTGCAGCATTGAGGCAGCCGAGCCTGACGCCTCCCTCTCTCTCGCTCTCTCTCTCTCTCTCAGGTGATAGCCAAGCGCGGCCGTGAGTACATCCTGAGGCACATCCCCAACATGCACAAAGACCAGTTTGCTCTCACGGCTTCAGAGGCGCACCTGAAGTACATCAAGGAATGCGCCCACCTTGATGACGTCACTGTCCACTACTACAGACTCTACAAGGTGAGCAGGTGTACAGCAGCTATCTCGTGTTATTGTCTATGCCGACACAGATGAAATTATTGTTTCTGTCCAAGACACTTTATCTCCACGTGCAGATTTCAATACTGGCATATACATATAGTTTTGTATTTGGCATTGATTACTCATTAGATGTCATATTTTTCTACTATATCAGACGTGATGTATTTGATCGCATCTCTTTCAGGACAAGAAGGAAGTTGAGGCATCTCTCACATTGGGACTGACTTTACGTGGAATCCAAATATTTCAGGTAATCCACGTTTCTTACATAACAATGAAGGGTGTGTCGAATGTGGCTGTTTTGTCTCTTTGATCAGCTGATCGGCGGACCTGTGATGATTGACTTCCTGTGTCTGTGCTTCTGTCTTAAAGAACGTCGGGTCTGTGAGGCAACTCTTGTACGACTTCCCCTGGACCAACGTGGGAAAACTGGTATTTGTGGTGAGTCCAATACACCGTTGCAACCTTTTTCCTCTTCCACGAGTGCAGTTTCTTTCTCTTTTTTTTTTTTTTTTACTCATTCCAGCGATGACAAACCCAAGCATCTCTTGGCTTATGCCGATGTTTTTGAAAGCCTAGCTCTTGCTCAGGGTCGTGGAAATCTTTACGCAAGGCTTCCTTTCTCCACACTGCTGTTTTATCTTGGGCCCTGCAAGTCCTCTGGAACTAATCAGGGATTTAGGAAGACTTTCCTTGCACACACACACACACACACACACACACACACACACACACACACACACACACACACACACACACACACACACACACACACACACACACACACACACACACACACACACGGGCAGACACTGTATACTGTATTCATATTTTCGTGGAATCAGCCGCAGTGTTTTCCCTCCTATGATATCCGTCCCTTAAATAGGTATACGTACCTCTTGATTTATTTATCTTACCAATATAGTCCCTCTGCCTTTTAAAGGACATCCTGTTAAAATCTTCTCATCTGGGCTCTGACTCAGCCCGTCGTTAAGCTGAGCGCAGCAGTCGGTTAATTTGATTCCATAGGGTTTCTGTTATCACAGGAGGGCAGAGCAGCTCACTATATACCTGTTTCACTCTAACGACTTCACGTCCACCGCCAGTCGGCTGTTAATCACAATCCAGAGAGGCCGTTGTTGCTTATCGCATGCACAAAAACAAGCCCTTGCAACTCTATTTTTGACTACTTCTTTGGCTGCTATTGGTATGTATACAATGGAAAGGGACTTTATGAGCAGGTTTCATGACTGCACGGCTCCAGAGCATCTTGCTTCGTCGTCCCAGAAGGTTTCGTGGTGAGCTTCGGCCTAATTTCGGCGCAAGCAACCTACGCGTCTGCCGCACAGTCCACGGTAAAGACATCCTGTTTTCCTCATTCTCGTTTTTTTCCGGTGGTTTCCTCGCGTCTGCTGTCTGCAGCGCCGCGAGAGGGAACCGCTGCGGTCGCACTGCGGACGCGAAGGGCCTCTCGTGGGCCCGTGCCGCCCTTCTCCTGAATAACAGGCTTTCTGCTCCACCCCACCCACCAGTCACGTCATCCAACACCGCTGCAGCCACCACGGCTGCAGCTACGGGCCGAGCGAGCCAGAGCGAGCGGCGCAGGGCGGAGGGACGTGCGGGTCAATAAACACCAGATGTTGCAATGGTTTTCAGGGGGATTTTCTGCTCGGGGATATTTGGCCGGGACGACTTTAGCTCGCCTTTTTAAAATCAAGGTTTAAGAGAAGGACGGGGGTTCGGTGTTAGAAAAGGTGTGTGTCAGTGTTTTCTGATGCTAAAAGGGAAAACAGAGTTGCACGTATGCTTCCTTGAGCCCGGGAGGGTTTGATCTCATCCCACTGGAAGCCAGAATGAAGTAATCCTGCTTGCGTCCCGTGACGTTGGATCTGAGACTCGACCTCGCCAGCGGCCTCTCTGGTTGACGCTGGTCTTTTTGATGGATTGTTGGATTGAAAAACGAGCCTGTGGGCGATGCGGGGAGTTCTCGATGTGTGTGGCCTTTTTAGGGAGGTCTGGTTAAAAGGCAGAGAACGTTGTCCAGCTGTCCTGAGCAGAGAATATAGATGTAGGGACACAAGGAAGGTTTCTAACACCTTTTAATAACCTGCCACTTGACACCAGTCTGCTGCTGCTGGGTGTATTTGGTCTGAAGTAGAGTTACCACCAGCAAGGGTAAATAGTTTAACCCTAAGAGTCTAATAGATTAATTATTATTTTGAGGGTCACAGATACTGTGCTTTGCCAATGCAGCTTTATATCCGTAACATGTGGGTTTAGTTTCCCTTATTGGTGGACTTTGGCTCATATGAGTCATCCGTGTTTGTTTGGTTGTCAAGCAGGTCCATATTGTTTGATTTATGATTTAGGTCAGAAACTGATAATTACTGTCATTGTGAAGGTACATGAATGCAGCAGAAGCACGAAGGGAACAGGCTCGCTTCCTCAAAGCATGATGGGAACGGTAGTGCCAAAAATATCCTTCAGATTTACATCTTTTCTTTTTTTCTTTACATACAAAACAATTAAAAAATGCATAAAACCTACAGAGAAGTCCCACTCACAAGGCCGGTTATGACATTTCTGAATAGTGTAACTTATCCTGAAAAAAAAACAACATAATGTCCATGCTTATAAATATACAAACATGCAGTAAACCAATCAAAAGCAGCCGAGGGCACAGAGAGTTCTCATCTCCGGGGGCAGTCGAGGTTTCCTGCAGCTGTAACCAGCTTCGCCTCATTCACACTTTGATCCCAGTAGGATGTTTTACTGGTGGCCAGTAGAAGCTGCAGAGAGGCAGTTTGAGGTTCAAGACAAATACTGAGATACATTTTCCCACCCAGAGTTTTCCTGCAGGTCCAGGGACTTGAACAGGAAGTCTTTCAGCCTCAAGGATGCACCTCTGCCCAGAGACAATTATATTTTAAAGGAAAGCCACTGTCAGTGAGTTGTTTTTAATGACTCATTTCCTGAATACCATGATATACTTCCCTGCCTATGTACAGGCTGTAAATACTCAGATTAAGCTGGCTTCTTCTTTTCTGGTTAAATCCAACCAAGGCTCAGTCTTGAATGTGCAGGTCTTTGCATTTTCCACCTTTTTAAACCCACCCGTTGCCTTTGGAAGTCCAAACCTCACAGAAGTGTTTATAGGCCTGTAACAAAAACAACCCCGCTGACACTAAAGACAGCTGTTGTTGGGTCGAGCCTTTGCCAATAAAGCGCGGGAGAAAGCACAAAAACCACCATTTTAGTTTTTCCGTGCGTTCGACCAACATGTCCTCTCCCTGGAAAATCATCAAAAATGCTCCGTTGCAGTCGGAAGAAATGAGGAACAGATACATGGACTGATTGGTCCATTGTGTTAGGCTGCAGACCAGTTCTCAAGAACAGACTTTCCTGCCCTGAGCTTCGCCCGTCTGGCACTCAATCCCGATATAAAGTCCCGATTTAAAGTCATAATCTTAAATTATGAACTGCTATAATTCCCAGAGTCCCGTAATCAACCTTTTCTCTCCTCCGTCTCTCGCAGGGGAAGAAGTTTGAAATCCTCCCCGACGGCCTGCCCTCGGCCCGTAAACTCATCTACTACACCGGTTGTCCGGTGCGCTCTCGCCACCTCCTGCAGCTGCTCAGCAACAGCCACCGGCTCTACATGAACCTGCAGCCCGTTCTCAAGCAAGTCCGCCGGCTCGAGGAAAACGAGGGTATTTACAAGCAATTTGGGATTGTGCTTTGTTTCTTATCGTTGTGTGTCAAAACACAATTGCATAAAAGTTGTAAACCTCCAGATATTGGTTTAAAAAACTTCTTGGGCAGCTACTTTGGCTGTAGCCCAACAGAGGAGGGATCAATATTGTTCCCAGTCTCAGAGCTGGTCGCTCGCTCTGGAAAATGTAAAATTGTATTTTTTACTCTTTTTTTGATTGTACAAATAAAACAAAACAGTCATAATGTGTTAATTATTAAGACAGACATGAGACACATTTTCATCTAACCCATCCAGAAAATGTAGAACTCTTGCTTTAAATAATTTAAGATAATATATACATGTTTCGCACATGTCATTAATAGATATTGAACGGTGTATGATCTGATTTCAGAGAAGAAGCAGTACAGGGAGTCGTACATCAGCGATGCTCTGGAGCTGGACATGGACCAGCTGGACAAACGTTCCCGAGCCAGCGGCAGCAGCGCGGGCAGCATGTCCCACCACAAGCGCCTCTCGCGCCGCTCCACGACCAGCCACGGCAGCTCTCACACCTCCGGCATCGAGGCGGACAGCTTCAGGGCCTCGGGCCAGGCGCCGCACAGGCCCCTGCGAACCTGCAGCTCGTCCACGACCAGCCACGGGAGCTCGCACACCTCCGGCATCGAGAGCAGCGGCAAGGAGCGCATACTGGACGATGACGGTGAGGGAGGGTTCACGTTTCATCCCCCAAAATATAAGCACTGTGCAACATGAGGGGCGGGTTGACTGAAGAAATAGACTCCAACATGTCTGATGAGTAGAAGTAAACACATGGTGGAAATATTATGATCTTAATTTATTGTTTTCTGTGTTTAAGTGACAAAACGTCCCACAACCAATTCTTTCTAAAGATGTGTTTGAAATCCCTCCTTCAGAGATCGAGATGCTTGTGGACGACCCCAAAGACTACGAGGAGCTTCATGAGATGGTTCTGGACCAGGAGCTGTGTATCCACATCACCGAGGACATGTTGACCATGTCGCCCGATCCCACCATCGGGTACTCAGGTACAGACGCTGGCTCCGCTCTGCTTTTACATCTTTACGCTTTGAGGGAAGCCTCCAGCTCGACAATATCACGAGTGAAGAGTATTTGGTGAACAAGAGTCAAAAACCCGCCGTGTGCAGACAGAACACGTAGCGGCCATAAAGAAGCCTTAGGGGTTGTAATGAACCCGGGTAAATCATGTCTTGGTCTGTGGAATTATCTTTAATGGCTCCCGCCAAGCAGGTCCACGCTGAGCCGAGTGAAGATGGAGAATCCTTTCACTCTGTTGGCTGAGTCTTATGATCTGTTCTCCGCAGGACTGATCGTAAAAGACGTCAGCTCCTCCACTTCCAGCTCCTCAGAGACGGTCGTCAAGATGAGAGGACAGAGCATCGAGTCCCTGCCACAGGTAACTCGGATTTAACTCAAAACACCGAAAGACTTCAAGTAACGCTTGAGAAAAGTGATTTATACTTGAGACGGGTTTCTCCCGCTACAGATATATAACACGTAGGTTTCGATTCATAGTTCAACATCGAGGTCGGGATGCAGGAAGCGAGTGGGACGGTAATAGTGCAGATAGTAATATTACTTTGTAGCTGCCGTATGACATGTTGCATTTTAGAGGAAGCACACGACTGCTACATGCAGCTACATGACAATTTTATGCAGGGCTATAAATCAAGCTTGAAGGTGCAATAGAGTATGGTGTAATGTTTGTGACGGCTGACTTTTCCATTTCCATTTCACGCCTGCAGCTTCTTTCGTAATGTTTGATTTGTTCCTTTCCACCGGCAGACGTCTGTGTGCAGGAAGCCTCCGTCTTCGACCGACCGGCACAGCCAGTCTCTGGACGACGTCCGGCTCTACCAGAAGGACTGCCTGCAGTGGGCGGAGCTCTGCCAGGACACCGCCCACAGCTACACGTTCGGCTGCGCCCAGGAGCTGAGCGATGGCGGCGGCGGCGTTGGCGTTGGTGGCGTTGGCGGCGGCTATCAGGGCCTCGCCGATCAGCGCGCCGGCATGCTCGGCGAGCAGCACCCGTTTCCCATCAAGAGAACCAACAAGTACTTCTCCCTGGACCTGACCAGCGAAGAGGTCCCTGAGTTTGTGGTGTGAAGGCAAGGAACACGAGGCACGGTGACCTTTTCTGTAGAGATGCTTCAGCCCTCAGGGAGCGAGACGAGAGAGGAGCGGTGGTTTCTAGTAAACTGGCGACGAGTCGGCCGGCCCCTCACTCACCGCCTCAGACGAACAACACATAATAAACGAACCAGCACGGGCTGAAAAGGGAACTTAAAGAACGGACAAAAGAAACCTGCATCTTCACACCGTAACCTGAGCTGCTCGGCCGTGTGAAAAGGAAACAAAAGGATCGTCTCATCTTTTAAAACAACATTTTTATTCAAATATGCCTCCAAACGGGTTTCAGGTTTGCCTGCTTTGAAAAGTCATGAACAGACCGCGTGCGCGTGCACGTGCACGTGAGCTCACAGCAGACGGAGGCCCGTGCACAGGCCTGAGCAGCGTCTCCAAAACCTTCTCTGGGCGACACGGAGGACTAAATCTCTCTGAGCTACGAACCAAAGACAAGAAATGGAAATAAACTCTGTGCGACTTTCCCTCAGTGTGTAGCCACCACGATGGCAAACATTTCAAAGTCATGCTGGGAGGGAAGAAGAACCCATAATCCTTTGAGAGGAAGCAGCCTTGGTTTCTTCTTGCGAGCCACTTCATTCGACCTCAACAGGAAGTGCAGTGTGCCAAACACCCCCCCCCCCCCCCTTCCCCCACTCGGACTGGACTCTTAATCATGGGAACACACCCCCGATGTGCCTTCATCACTCTATGCAGGTGTCAAACCGCCGCCTTGACAATCACACGCCCTCATCTTTAAAGATCCAAACATTCATAACGCTGTTGTTAACAATGGCGCACACACACACACACACACCTCGAGAGGGTTTTCCAGCGTCTTAAACGTCAAACAGACTTGATTTCAAACTGTTCCGTGAACTCCGGTCGAGTTTTCCAGGCAGGAATGAGGTCGAGTAGGTTCCTACATGTCCCGACTTGCGTCGACTCTGCAGCCACAAAAGCTCCCCTGTAATCTAAACTCAAAATGGAGCCCGGCTGGCGGCCGGCCCAAAACAAAACGTGCGTTCTGATGCGTACATGTGCGTCTTCCCAGTCGTGTTTTCACTCTTGTTTGTCATCTTTTTCGTTTCATGCATCATTTTTAAAACTGGAATTTGTTATTTTTCATCCTCTCGTTTGACCTGAGATCTCTTTACATGTTGTGTTTTTGTATGAACTGTCCAGACTTGTGTATGTTGAACAGTTACTCTGCGTGCCGTTGATGTCATTCAGTATTACAAACAAAATATATGCAACAGTATTATTGACAGGTGATGTTTGTGGGACTGAACAAGAAATACTGGTTTTCTCTTTTTTAATCCCACAGTATGATTCAAGAGAACTGCCGCCTGTTGTAGCTGACGGCTCTTGTTTCACAACAGTTGGTTGTTTCAGGTTAAAACAACCAACCTGTTTTTATAAACCAACAAACTGTATTCATAAATCATGCAGCTCAGATTCAAAGTGCCACAGTTACTGCTTTGTCTGATTTAAATCCATAATATTGTGCTTTTTTTAAAGATACAACCATAATATTTGTAACTTGTCTGTGTTGAAAACGTTGCACCATGAGCTTTTATCTTGACCACAGTTTGGTGATGATCTCAAGATGATTTGGTTTTATAAACAACTTTTAAAGTGGTTAAAATTATCCTTTAAGTTATTGGAGGGGAAAAAGACTGGATTCTGCTGATTAATTCATAATTTTGGGAAATAATTTTATTACAAATTAGTGCTAAGAGTTGGATGAGAAGCCAGAAGACGATTAGCTTAGCTTAGCTTAGCTTAGCATGAAGACTGGAAACGGGGAGCAACACCTCATCCAGCTAATTACCAACTGATGGCTCTGTTCAAACAAACTAGATATAATCTGATAACTCGGGAGCTTCAGAAGTGCTGTTTGGTGGGTTTTGTTCCCTCTGCACAGCCTGGCTAGCTGGTTCCACTTGTTTCCAGTCTTTATGCTAAGCTAAGCTAACAGACCGCTAACAGAGTCAATCCTCTCGTCTAACTCTTGGCAAGGAAGTGATTTAGGTGCATTTCTCAAAATGCCAAACCTTTATTTCAGTGTTTAGTGTTCATTGTGTTACATGTCATCCGCAGACAGGACGTTATCATTATACAATTTAATTAAAAGTCTTTCTGGTCGGCTGACATCTTCAGCTCGCAGAGGCGTTTTTACAAGATGTCAGTCAGCAAAAACAAAAGACGTGATTAAGTGTCCAGTCAACTATGTAGCCCAGCTGTTCATTTAGATCTCTGTTGTTTTATCCGTCTATTCAAACCCTCGGCTTTCACAACCTGGCAATAGCATCTGATCAAAAAAACACACAATGTGACACATAACTAATACACAAAGTTGATACTGCAATGTAATTAAAGACGACTTCTATATTTCTTACAGTTTTTTTCTTTCACTGATTTAAACTTGTAATTATTTCTACTCATTAATGGAAAATGTCTAAAGTCATATTTTGATGGACAATGATGTTTCTTATATTAAAACCGTACGTGTTAAGGTACATAGCCATACAGTCATAACCCATGACCTTAAAAGTCTTCATGAGTTGTTCTAACTTCCTTTTCTGACTTCATTATGTGGTCTTACTTTCTGAAGTAAGAGTCTGTATGTCTGTGTCCATAATCCTTTCTGTGAAAGGATCTCCCTTTGTAGGAAAGAAAAATCAGATTTCTTTTGTCACCCTGTAGTTAAAAAATATGATTTGTTATGATGAAGTCTGGTCCGTGCCTTCTTGGTACTAATGCCCTCAATATCCAATAAAAAGGTACACTTATTTGCCAAAGTTCTGCTGTTTTGTGTTTTTTTTCAAGGTCAATTGTGGTTAATTTGCTTTTATTTAGATTTTTTGCATTATAACAATAGACTTTGAAGAAAGAATACCAACCTTTTTTATTTAATATACATTTTTTTCTTACTAATAATTAATTAAAAAGTAATTATCTGTATGTTGCGCACAAAACTACTACTCAAATACCATAAATGTGGTTAATAAATAAGAATATTTCTATGTTGGGTCAGTGAAGGTACTGTATCTCATCCCTGAAATGTTTCCTTAGTCGGTGCTGCCCTCTGGTGTTCAGACACGTTCATGTGAGTATCCGTTTGGCCTGAAGGGGGCAGTGTTGTCCGTCATGAGACTTCAGAATTGTTCTCGTCCAGTTGTACTTTTACTTATTTACCACTTGCCCACTTTAGATTTTCCTAAAGTTTCCTAGAGTTTCCTCTCCAATACACAAATACCTTAATTAGGTAAACAAAACTGTGACATAAATATACATGTTATAACTTAAATACTGTGTAAAATGTTGAATTTAAAATTCTAAGTTTGGACAATAAATCACACATTTGAACTGTGTGAGCTTTTATTTATTTAATTTATTTTGCTTTTAAACGATTATAAGAGCATAACATTGGACGGTTAATATTTGGAACAAATGCTGATGAACCACTTAGTTTCCTCGCTGGCCTTGTGCCAAAGGGGAAGAGAAGTTCCTCCTCATATGATGAATGTACCTCATAAATCTAGGTGACATAGTGACCTGACTTGACTCTTGAGCAGCACGTGAAGCGTTTGATTTATGCTGTCAGCTCTTCTGCTGGCCTCAGGCTTATTGTGTCTCAGACCGAGATAGATATTAGAAAATGTACTTTTATCTCAATCTAACTAACCTTACATAACTTGATAAAGGTTAACTTTTACTAACTAAAGTAAAAATAGAAATACCACAGTCTCAAAATACTCCACAATTAGTCAAACAGTACAATCGGTAAGATACTTAGATACTTACATCAGTAAGTATTATCAGTCAAATAAAAGTGAAAGTATTTATTATGCAAAAAAAGTATGTTTTATGCAGAAACACGCCTTCCTGTCATTATTACATTAATAATATGTTGTAATATTGGATTTTTGGCTTAATGTAAGTTTTTTCAATGCATTTCTTAGACTAATACTGCATTTAATAGTACAAAAATGCATCGTATTGCATATTTGCGTATGCATTGTACTGCACATTACTTGTGTAAATGTACTTAGTTACTTTCCACAGATTGTGTGGGCTTCCAACTGTTTGCTGTTTCAAAGAAAATCTCAAATCAATCAAACAGAGACAACACATTAAAAACGCCCAGAGAGACACTGGTGATGACCAGTTTAAGAGAAAACATGGCGGCCTTCCTCACTGAGCTCCACCTCCTTCCTCCGACACAGATAGCGGATGTCTCCCTCTCTCTCCCTCCCTCTCTCTCTCTCTCCTTCTCTCTCTCCCTCTCTCCCTCTCTCTCCCTCTCTCCCTCTCTCTCTCTCCTTCTCTCTCTCCTTCTCTCCCTCTCACTCTCTCTCTCTTCCTCTCTCTATCTCCTCCGAGCTCCACAGCTGTACAGGAAATCAGTCATCCACCATCCACTGCTGTCGCCATGGCAACACAGAAGAGGGGAAATCCATTCTCTTTCTCCGTCACCTCCTCCCTTTCTTCCACTCTCCTCTCCTTTCTTTTGTCTTGTTGGGGTCCGGACAACGTTAATGCGTCGTTTTTGTTTTTTTTAAATTTGAAACAAGCCGACCTTCATGGTCACTTGTTCCATCGGCACCTTTTTATTTATTTTTATTTTCACACTCCTCATCTTCCAGCGTTCTTTCTACAGGTTTCCTTCCTGACACCTGCATGCATTTGATCTCCTTATCTGTGAGCATGTGTGTGTGTGTGTGTGTGTGTGGCCGATCATTTGAGCTGATTGTTTGAGAGTATTAGGTGGCCGTGTGGCTCCAGCAGCAGTGGTGACCTCTCCGTAAATCCCATGGGGCATTGGGGCGGCTCTGCTCGGCTCGGACGAGCCAGATGGTCGCAAATCAGAAATGAAATCCAGCTCCACCACCCCCCACCCAGTCTAAATAACCCCATCCCTCGTGCACACACACACACACACACACACACACACACACACACACACACACACACACACACACACACACACACACACACACACACACACACACGTTTAAATAAACGCTGTTCATACTGGATCATTCAAATATCCTTCATCCTTCTCTGCCTCTCCCAAAATCACCATTGTGTGAACAGCGTTTTAAATATGGTCATGTTTTCACTTTAAGATGACGGGTTACTTGCTCTCGTAGGTTAAGAAAAACACATTTATGGTTCTCCTCGTTCCTGAAAGGCTGACCTGATGCAATTTATCACAATAGAAAAGTCAAGTTAGTGCAAGTCACCTCCTCTGCTCGGGTCCTCTTGGAAGTGGATTAACAGCGCTTAA
Source organism: Cottus gobio (assembly GCA_023566465.1). Taxonomy (NCBI): domain Eukaryota; kingdom Metazoa; phylum Chordata; class Actinopteri; order Perciformes; family Cottidae; genus Cottus; species Cottus gobio. Next base: position 7,173,319 of record CM042228.1, read on the forward strand.
TAAACCAGCCTATTAACCAAAACAGCTGCACAGACACCACAAGCTTCAGAGATGATCCCCAGAGCCGATAATAAAACATAGTAATCAGATTACAAATCTCTGGATTTAGCTCAAGTCCAGTGATGAAGGGAGGGAGGGGTCTCTGCTGAAGCTCAGCGAGGCCACAACACCGGGGGAGCTGGTACCTCAGGGGGTATCATGTGCGGGACAACTAGTTAGCAAATGAGCTGAGAAGTAAAAGTAAAGAATAAACAGTTGGAAAAATGTAGCTTGCAGTAAAAAATAAATGGTTGAAGTGATAATATTGATGGATGAAGGCTAGAAAGGTCCCATGAATGGAAACTGAAGCAACACCAACCTAAACATTGAGGATTTAAATGCATTTGAAAAATATATATATTTGCAACACCTCCCTCTGTATAATTATTAGTGCTGAATATTCCATTCATAAGAACATATCTGCATCATGGCAGATGAAGGGGTTCTTGGGATCATCTGAATGGCTCAAAGGTTGGAAACCTCTGGCTGAGGGGACCCAGGAAGGGCTTTCACAGATCACTGTGGGGTCCTGGTGACAGAGGCTTCCTGTGTTCGCCTCCACAGGAACCATGACTCACTTATCCTCCATCATCTTCTTCCTCCTCCTTTCTCCGTCGCTCCTTGGATGCGTACTGTTACTGTAAGTTTCTCGGAGAATAACATCTGCCTGAATGAAGCCCAGGAAAATGTGATTCACAGAAAACGTGCCGCTCCGCTCAGACAGTAGGCCGAAGATGAGTAATGGGAGCGGAGTTCACCCTCAGGCGAAGCGTGCACGTGCAGCAAGCAGATGTACAGTATGCTCTTACAAAGATATGTGAATATGTGAATACATGCATACGGTCAGAAATACAGATATTACAGATATTATATACGATGGAGAAATTGATGTTCTTGGTGTAGATTTTTTAGATTTTTCAATTTGCTTGCAATTGTTTGTCATGTTTAGCCTTTAAATTCCCCCCAAAAAACACAAATACAGCTGAGGATAATGGCAGTGCCTTTAGTTTTAAAGGTATTTTGTGACCTAAATTAAATTGTGACCTAATTACGGCGCTAAAATAAAAAAAGTCACCAAATTGGTTACAATTCATCACAACAGGAGCATGGACCTCAGAATCAAATTTCCTGACAATCCATCCAATAGTTTTTGAGCTGTTTCATGAAAAACACACATAAACAATACAAACAAAACATTCGTGAACAAAAACACAGTCACACCTCCAGTCATGGTAGTAACACCCCTTCTCAAATACACAGCAGCTGCATGTTCTCGCTTTATTTATTTAGTGGATCCTGTACATGCAGAACAATCCAGTTTGTTCAGTCCTCTTTCTTGTTTTGTTTTAATCTTTGATGGTTTCACTGTAATATACAAGTGGTTTAAAGATTAAAAGCCTCATCTCTGGCCGGGCAGCATGTCGTGTGAGCTGTGCAGCACGTTGTTGTCGTCGAGGTTTGAATTCATTTTGTTTTATCTCTTTCACATGCAATGCCTGGAAACAAACACAGTAGTCTTCAACTCAACTTAAATGTGAGTTAAGAGGAGGGGAAATGAGCAGCTGGGACCAGTATACTGGGACCAGTATGAATATATATCAGAAATCCAGATATTCCAGACTATCTGCTGTCCTGGTATGCATTTGTTTACTGAAGGTGTTTAGAGAGACAGTCAAGGCTTTTCCTGTGGACCTTTGGGAGGCGGAGGGAGTGTGTCCCGATAGCAGAAAAGAGATGGAGGAAGGAGGAGGAAGAGGAGGAAGACGAGGGTAGTGTCTTGCAGCGTGAGCGTTTGGCTGAAGGGTGGAGACTCAGAGCAGCAGAGAGGAGGGAGGAAGGGAGTATCTCAGCTGGAGCAGAGAGAGAGAGAGAGAGAGAGAGAGAGAGAGAGGGGCAGAGAGGCAGAGAGAGAGAGAGGCAGAGAGGGGAGAGAGAGAGAGATGGGCAGAGAGAGAGAGAGAGAGAGGGAGTGAGTGAGAGAGAGAGGCAGAGAGGCAGAGAGAGAGAGAGGCAGAGAGGGGGAGAGAGAGAGAGATGGGCAGAGAGAGAGAGAGAGAGGGAGTGAGTGAGAGAGAGAGGCAGAGAGGCAGAGAGGGAGAGAGGTGGAGAGAGAGAGAGGCAGAGAGAGAGAGAGGCAGAGAGGGAGAGAGAGAGAGAGAGGCAGAAAGAGAGAGAGGCAGAGAGGGAGTGAGCGAGAGAGAGAGAGAGAGATAGAGAGGGAGTGAGGGAGAGAGAGGCAGAGGCGGAGAGAGAGAGAGGCAGAAAGAGAGAGAGGCAGAGAGGGAGTGAGCGAGAGAGAGAGAGGGAGAGACTACAGAGAGAGGAGTGTGTGTGGATGTACTACTGCCTCGCTGACTGACTGACTGACTGGCTGTGTGTGTGTATGTGTGTGTGTGTGTGTGTGTGTGTGCTTGTGTGTGACAGAACGAGGGGAGGACGCTGGATACTACTCCACAGGACTCTACGTGTTTGGCGTCACAGAAAGAGACCACGCATACAGCTGAAAAGGTAAGCTTTTTGTATTTTCTGTAGGGGTGCGTATTATTATTATTACATTATTTTTGTCTTCCTGTTTGGTGCCATCTGGGTTGATCACATCCAAAACAGGGTGTGTTCCAGATGGGGGGGGGGGGGGGGTTAGGAGGGAAGGGGGGAAGGGGGGAAGGGGGGGGTTCATATCCACGCTGTCATTTTGTCAGCGCTCGAGGGGCAAGATTGATGCCGCTGGCTGGTTTACATCATGGAATCCCCTCCTCCCTCTAAAACCTCTAAAAACATCCGTGCTGTCAGGTGGGCTGCTGCTTTTATTTATCCCCCCCCACAACCCCCCACACTCCCGCATCTTGCACCTCGTTTCATGCGAGGGGAATAGGAGAATGGACTCCCTTCTCTTCTTCCTCCCTCCTTTCCTCTTCCTTAAGGATTGGGTAGATTTTTTATAATTTGGAGCCAGAGGAATTAAGGGATATCTGTTTTGGGGAAGGGTGGGGTGGGTGGAGTTGGTGGGGTGGGTTTCACATTGAAGAAGAGACGGAGAGGGAGGGATGAAAAAGAGGGGGGGATGTGGAAAAAGGGGACGCAAAAGACAGAGGCAGCAGCAAACCGGAGAGGACTCAAGCCTCCTGTGAGGTTTTCCATCCATTCTCGACTCTCCCCCTCCGTACCATGAGGAGAAAGCAGTTGACCACACACAAGCTGCATGTAGTGGTTGTATCAGGCAGATGGCCGGGAGAGGAGGAGGAGGAGGAGGAGGAGGAGGAGGAGGAGGAGGAGGAGGAGGAGGAGGAGGAAGAGGAAGAGGAAGGGAGGTTTTGTGTTTTGATGTTGCTCATAGAGAGATACAGTCGCTGACAGCAGCATGCATTCACAGAAGAAAAACCCAGAGAAAACAAAGACAGACGTGGTGTTTTTCCCAGCGTCACACGAAAGCATCGTCATGTACAACTCACATTAAATCATCCAATCACGTGTGTTGCTCATCCAGGCCGGTCACAAACGCACACAGCGAGTCATAATTACGCAAGAGCTCACCGCCCGGGCGCCCGGTACTGTATCTCTCGGGGGAAAAGCTGCTCCGAGGCCACAGACGTGGACGTGGAGGCGAGAAGAGCAGAGAAACGAGACACAGCAAAAACCTGGAGAGTCGGTTTGACCCGAGCAACGGAAACCGTTGGGTTAAACAGATAGAGAGTAGAGAGGGAGGAAGGGAGGAAGGGAGGAAGGGTTGAGCAGCCGTCCACGCCTAGTGACCACTTTGACCTCTCCCTAAAACCTCCTTGCAACCCCGGGCTGAGGAGTCAGGAAGGATGTTGTTAAGGCCTCAACCTTTGTACTCACAACACTTGTTTGCTCACAGTGTTGATTTGTGGTTTTGAGCTTATTCATTCATGCTGCGGTCCGTCTGGATAGAAGCATCCAGACCGGTTTAAAAAAAAGAAATGTCATCTCTCGGGTAAAGCCAAAGTTAAGCTAACTTTTGTCAAACCAAGTCTCCCGTGAAAGACAGTCCAAGTCAAGTCACAAGTTTCCAGTCAGGTCTTCAGAACAAAAGGTTGGACGAAGCTGTTTTCAAGTCAACCCTGAAGTCTCAACTAAAGTCTTCAGTCCTGGACGTCAAGTCCCACAGCTGCCGAGTCCAAGTGAAGCTACAAGTCCTCGTTTTTGTGTGACTTAAGTCAAGTCTCCAGGACTGTTTTTAAGTCTTTTGAGGAAGGCCTTGGTTAAATCTTGTCCAGCTTATTCTCAAGTCAGGCTTTCAGTCCCTAACGGCAAAACAGTGGAATATATTTGCTTTCAAGTCAAGTCTTCAGGGAATTAAGTTCAATCTTACAACCTTCAAGTTCAAGTTGTGTCTTGAAGCCAGTTTGTTGTTGCTTCGGTTGGATTTGAGTCTCAAGCATACCAGAGCTGGGTTTAACTTTTTTGGGGCAAGTACCAGGCAATCAATTAAAGTATGTAGTCCTTGAAGGCAAAACATGAGATAATTCTAATTCAAGTCTCCAAGTCCTCTTTTAGTCTCAAGTCTTCTCCAGCTTACTCTCAAGTTAGTACGTTCAAGCCCTCAATGCCAATTGAATGTTGTTGCTTTCACAAGTTATCATCTTTGGGACTTAAGTCTGACTTAAGTCAGTATCTCTTATTTTAAGACTTGAGTCTTGTCCATACAAGTCTCAAACCCTTTAGGGTTAAGCATGAGACTTAATGTGTTTATGGTTGTTGTTGTGCTTAAACCAACTTAAGCCTTTTGGGAGTCTTGAGTAAAATAAGTCAAGTCTGACTTAAATTGGAGTCAAGTCCTTAAGTTAGACAACCTGCAGGTCCCTGACGTCAACACATCAGATTTGAAATGTCAAGTCAAGTATTTCAAAGTTTCACAACCGTACAAGTCCAAGTCAAGTCCTCATGTTTACAACTTGAGTCAGACTCAAGTGCAAGTCTCAAGTCTACGTTGCTTCTATGTTTTTTTCCAGGAAGTTTGAGGCAAATCTCAAAGACTTGAGGGCAAAACATGTAACTTGAATGTTTCTGCTTTAACGTCTGTGGTTCTCTCAGCACTCAGGAGAGAGTTTGAAGTCCTTTAATGTCCTTTAATGTCCTCAATAACTCTTAAATCTTTATGGAGTCAAGTCTTCCAGCATGAAGTCAGCATCTTTGTGACTTACGTCTGACTGGAGTCCAACTCTTAAGTCTTCACCCCTGGAAGCATCAGTGAGAAGTTTCTGACAGCTCGCATGAAATCCCTCTTGTGACTGTCGGCCAAACCTACAGTTGAGGAATCGGCCCGAGCGGCGCTCTCTAACTCTCAGCAGAATCTGAACCGGCCCGGATGTTTGTAATATTGTTAACAGCCCAGGAGTCTGGCCCTGCTTTTCTTGGCATGCTGATTGATTCCAGAGGAAAAGCATGTTTATGCCTCCTCACTCAAGGCAAACGCACCAATCTTGCTAAATCCTCCCAGTCGAAGCACAGAGAGGAGAGCTTTAATGAACTTTAGCGCTCGGGAAAAGGATCATTTGTGACACCCGGGCCAGGAAGTTAACCTTTTAAATTTGGCGGCCACGTTCAAATAGGATTTCCAGAGTGGAAAGGTATAAAAACGGCCCTCCCACTCACAGCCACAGCCACCAGCATCACATGGCAGGTACAACTGGTGTTCATTTTCCACCAAGGTCACACAAAAACATGAGTTTTTATGTCTGCTTCTAGTGTGTTGCTGTTCCTGTGACAGCTGTCATTGTTTCTACCCCACTAACCACACTGCTGTTACATAACACGCATTTCAAAGGTTTTAAATGCAAGTCTTTAAACGTTTGAGGAAAAGAAAACCTCTCGGCCACTGCGTTAATCTAACAAAGAAGGGCCTTGATCGTTTGATTTAATAAACATAATTGACCATATTTGTGCTCCCTGGAGCAATAAGCTCCTTCCTTGCTGCCTCCTTCACTCCCAGAGGATGCATAATTTCCTGGGCCACTGCCTTCGCCCCTCCCCCCTTCTGGGACCTAGATTCACCCCCAACACACACACACACACACACACACACACACATCACACCACAATCTCTAAGATGGCAGGATGGGCAGGGCATGCTGAGGGTGGCACAGATGTCCGGGCTAATCGAATATTCACGGGTGGCGGTGGTCTGACCGAGAGGAAGGAGAGGGGAGGAGAGTCAGGGTTAGTGAGCAAATTAATAGAGGCTTATACGTTGATAATTAAACGTTTTGTGTCAAATGAGGAAAACAATTAGAAACACACAATGTGAATATGAAATAAGCAACTGTCAAAAGCCCACATTAGAAAGATGCTGGGTAATTCACAGGAGCGATTCCTGTGTTTTTTTCTGTCCTCTTGGTTTGAAGTGGGCGGGCTGCGTTGGAAAAACCAGAGAGATGGTTGAGCTGAATTGTCATTTAATTGTCAGCTAATTCACTCAGCTCGGCATCATGTTCACAGAAGTTCTTGTTGGGAGACGCCGTTAATGTGGCTGGTCCTGACCATAATTTGGTCCTGACCAGTAAGTAGAAAATTACAAAAAGTTCCTTTCAGTCGACATAGAAGAAAATGACGACTTCAAAGTTTATTCTGTAAGTTGACTTAAAACAACAGCAACACTTGATCGCCTTTTTTTGTCAATGTTTTTGATAATGAGTGTTGCAAGTTAAGATAACAGCTGATCTATTTGTAACAACTATTGCTGTCATAACTTGAGTTTAATTTTGGCTCATTTAAACGTTAAACTTTACTTGTTGCATATTTAGTCACAAATATGCAATATTATAGGGAAATACTTTCACAATTGAAATAAGCTTTAAAGTGGTCTGTAATTTAAATAACAGTGGTATTTAAAGTACATAGGTTGAGCAAAAGAAATATAAAATCATGAATGAAACCAAACCACAAGCCTCCCTCCCACACACAGGATCCAAACCATTGCGGCCCTACTATATAAGAAAATAAGAAAATATAAAATAAAAAAAACACCACCCTCAAGGTTACATCATAATTGTACGGCAATGATACGATTTTCTCCTGATATATGAACACACAGTCAATACATGTTTAGTCCATTTCAGCAATGAGATGCTAAATAATAATAAATATTAATCTCACAAAGAAATACAAATTGTTGATTTGCTTGATAGCAGTTTTAGTAGCAGGTTAGCAGAGATAAAAATGAAGTTATTTAGATAGTTTCACCACAGCATTAATAAAAATAAGACCAAAACAAGTAAGACGATGTTGAAGAAACAACCTCTACCGTTTCTGTATAATATATAACATATTATTAATGATAAACATTAGTTGTCACTTTCCACTATATTGTACGTCATAAAACATGTTACAGATATCAGCTCGAGTAGCTGTCACAGAAGCATTATTGTATAATTAAAAGTGTGAATATGTACAGAAGGATTTTGATGTTTCGAGTGTCACTTATCATATTTAAGAGCACAGTTAACCTCTTGGACACACTGTGTTGGCACTGAGCTGTGTGATACTGCTGGTCGATGTGCGTTACAGGCGGTTTGGAGCCCGGAGGTCGGCTCCAGGTCTCTCACAGAAATAGTGACGGAGAAGGACGCTCAGCTGTCACATCGGCGTCATCTCCCCAGACGGCCATCGCCTGACAGCTCGGCTCTCTGTGTCCCATCTCTTTATTGTCGTGGGCGGAGGGAGGGCCGTCCTTTCTCCTATTCAAGGGCAGGGATCCGTGCTGTAATACATTCAATTGTCAATATCCGTGCTGATTGTGTTCATTAATAACTTCGGAGGTCAGTTTTATGTTACTCCTCCTCCCCTCGCTGTGAAGGCCACTCTGTAAGAAGATATTCCCGCCACGTCTGGGTCTCTTTAATCTTCCCGATAAACTTTATTCCTATTTATTTATACTCATTCTGTGCAACCTCTGTGCAAAGTCTTTGTTTGTTTCCCTGAATGTGCCCTTCACTGCGTCCTGTTTGTCTCGGTGACATCGCGGCCTGTACCTCATTGTCACACTGAGAAGACTGAACTCTCGGCTTTGTACGAGCGTGGAAGCTTTTGCATGCTCGAGCATCCACTAGCTGTCTCGTCTTTTTAGAAATACTTAAGAAAAAAGGCTTTGGATTTGGTTTTGGAGTAAAACACACACACACACACACACACACACACACACACACACACACACACACACACACACACACACACACACACACACACAAAGAAGCGCCCCAGTCAGCACAGAAATGTTCCACGTCAGCTTTTACAGATACAAAATTGGAGTCAGGAGGGTTTTGTGTGATAAAGGGTCAGTTCACCCAAAGTACAAGAAAACATCTTTTCTCTAGTAGTCATGTGCAAAGATATTTGAGTGGTACATTTGCCACTGTTTGTGCTTGACATGCAGTGCAGTATCTAATCGGGGGTTGGGATGGGGGGTGGTGGGGATTATTGGCCTCCAAAACTTAGCCTGCATGGGTTATCTCTGCACAGGAGTCCCATCCTGTCTCCTCTGGTCCCTGCAGACCCTCGTGGGCTAATCACTGGCTCTCCAGACTCCAGATGACTGAGCAAGGGACAGATTTTTAATTACCATGCTCTGATTTCACTCCCTGGGCATCACAGAGGACAGAACACTCCCTGCCTGGCCACCTTAATTTACTCTATGAATGGAAGAAAAAAGAAATGACGATAAGGTGCTGCAGAAAGAGATAAAGGGGGAGAAAAGGGGGGAGGGAGAACCGAGCTGGGAGTCAGCGCATGTGAGAGCGCGGTCGAGATCATCACTCTCGACAGGCCAGGAATTATATTTTCTTCCCCAGGATGTTTCCTGTGGCGCCTAATCACCCTTTGAGTCAGCGACACCCAGAGTCGAGCTCCGGCTATAATCACATCTGTGGAGGGCCTCGTCACGAACACGGACCCCCCGAAAAGCCGGAGGAAGGGGTTCAAAACCGCTCCAAATGGCAGGGGAAGGATGGTGGAGGGGCTCAGATTGATTGGCTGGTGTTGGCGGCGGGGCGGCGCAGGCTGGGGGTGTTTCAGTCTCATCAGCGAACACCTGTCGCCCACAGAGGGAGGGACGGGAAGCAGAAGGCTGGAACACAGGAGAGAAATGGATCAGCAGCTACATCCCATAATGCACCTCTCCCCCCAGACAGTGCAGTTTTCGGTTCAAGATGTCGTACTTGCAGGAGAGTAGAGAAGAATATTGTCTAAGCTTTAAGATAAGTTTAAGGGGGGTTCTATTATTTTTATTTAAGAACAGTCTGCTTTCTTTCCCTTTTTTCTGCGTTACAGTAAACTGACCTAAAAATGGAGAGAAGAAACACAAATTAGACGATTGAAGATGTAAGACTGCAGTCAGGACTTTTGATGTACACAACAAAGTACACAACCTTTTAAATATCACAGTTCTTCTTTTTACAGCTTCATATTATTGGATCAACTGTATGAATCAAAAGAAATATTCATTAAATACAAGCTATTGTTACAAATGATTAACTTACAAATAATGCTCCCTGTCCATTGTTGGCCACTTGATCGCAGCAGAAACAAGCTGTAAACAAAACACTGACATATTTAAGTTTTAGTTAGATCAACATTAACATTAATTTGAAGTTGAGTTTCTGTCAGTGTCCAATGTTCAGTCTCTTTCTGCTCTGGTTGGTGTTTCACTTGGGTTTTTAGAGTTTTTATGAACCAAACCAGTAAAGTTTTAGGAGGTAAAACCAAAACAATGAGATGAAAGATGCTAAAACACCGCACAGAGCTGAGAGGTCACCTTTCACAAACATAAAGTTATTAGATGCATTGTTAAGGTAAAAAAATTGCCAACAGCGCTTTAAACTAAAATGATGAATACTTAACATTTTGCCGTTTACGGTTCTTCATTTTCTGATGTATTTTTTACAGCCATTAGTTTCTTTGTCTTTTTCACAGTATAAAAATGAATGAGCAGAATCTTAAAAAGTCTTGAGTTATGTAAACTTTCAACAGTGTATTCATATATTTGTTTATTGTATGAAGATGATCTGAAACCAGTGGTTGCCTCGACTAGTAAACAACATACATCCATGTTTTCTTTAAAACACAGCAGCGTGGTTTGCAAAGTGTATTTATTTAACGTAAAGGGATTCATAGTAAATAGATAAAACATACACACACACTGGTGCAGTCCTTTTAACATGCAGCACATACTGTGGAATCGCTCCATTATTATAAAACCCTTAATCTTTACTTCCATGGCCAGCTGCACACAAACAGTAGATTATTGTATCGTTTTCCTGGGAAACTCCCAGATGTAAATGTGACTCTGATGAGTGACAAGCAGGATGCTCTGAGCAAACACTCGTCTTGACACAAGTTGCAGGTCATGTGACTCTGAAAGGTAATGTCAATAATGGAGGTTGTTTGTATTGCGCTTTACATGTTAACCCAATTTGTGCAGTGCCTTTCTGGTAAAACTTTAAAGAAGTCATGCAGGAGTGATTACCAGGTGCATTGTGAGCAGATGCTTTCTTTTATTTTCCATTTGGCACATGAAACATTATATATTGAGAACTGACAACATGATTAATGAAGGAATTCGGCTCTAGTTCCTCCAGCCAAAGTCAACTTTTTCAGCCTAAGATCAAATGCATTGTATTAACCCTCAATACATATTTAGCGCTGACCGAAATGTGACTTATTAGCACCATTTATTTAAAATTACCATTTATTAAACAATTATCTTATGCGATAGTTCCACAATTGCTATTTTTTTTAGAAATTTCACATTGAAGAACTTTGGCATATTTTGGTGAAAACATTTAGAAAAATAACAATAGATGCTTTTGTTTTGTGAAGCACCAGTTAATAGTTACATAATCTGATCAAGTGAATATACAGCTAGTATCAGTGCAGATGAATGGTGTGACAGTACAATACAGTAAGAGCTCTCGCTCTTCTTTGCTTTGTTTTTAAAACTCTAAGCAGTTCCAACGTTGCTAAAAACACTCGGTCTCAGGGGTTTTGGCTGCTGTTGGCGAGGTATTTTGTTATTGGATGCCTTACTGTAACGTTGCTGTAACGCTGCTCGCTGCCATGATTTACGATGGGTGGAATTCCCTTCCTCTGCAGATCTGCTCATGCAGCGTAATTGGCCCATTTATCAGAAGCAGCTGAAACGGAGCTGCAGAGTCAGAGATACATGAATCTATTGGACCAGAGAAAGAGAGAAAAAGGGGAATATGGTGAGGAAGAGGAGGGGAGGCGAATGGGCCAGCACCAGCAGAAGCTCAACATAAAGAAATAGTTGTATATATTTTGGGAAAATACAATAATTTGCTTGAAGGCTAGATGAGAAGACTCTCGTGCTGGTTAGCTTAATGTGGAGACTGGAAACAGTTTAAGTGGCTCGATCCAAAGGTCTAAAGGTGAGCTCACTGACATCTATCTCATTTGTTTAATCTGTAAAAAATCCAAAGGGCACAAAGTGTAAATACCATTTCTCAGACAAGAGCGATGACTTCCTGAAGTAGTCCAGCACTTGACCCAGACTTTAGACTAAGCTACGCTAAGCTAACCATCTCCTGGCTGTAGCTTCATATCTAACGGACGGATATGAGAGTGCTGGCAACCTTTTCATCTAACGCTCAGCAAGAACGTGACTTAAGCTGCAAATGTGACACTATTCCATTAAGAGCAGAACCGAGATCAAGTTGTTGCCAAGAACTGATCTTGATGTTTTCCTGGCCAGGAAATAGTCCCACAGATACCCTCCCTTTGGTTATTGCACGAATTTAAGACGTGTTGAATTTGTGAGCCTTCGAGGAGCTGGGAGGTAGATTTTATTAGATTTAGACAAAGCCAAGCAAGCATTTTCCCCCTATGCTTTATTTCGTAATGCTAAGCTAAACAGCTGCTGCCTGTAGCTTCATATGAAGAATCAGAACCAGAATCAAAATCGTTTATTTGCCAGGTACGTAGCACATACAAGGAATTTGACTCGGTGAAAGGTGCAGGACAATAAACATAGACAGAATGAAACAATGCAAATAATAAAAATATGCAATAATAGATAAATATGATAAACAACAAACAGATAACAGCACTTTAAAACAAGTATTATAAAAGAAAAGTGGCAAGAAAAGAAGCGATCTTCTAACTTGGCACATCTCCCAACATGTTAAACTATTCCTTATTTGTCCTGTAATTATCTCTCGCTTGCATCTCCTTCGTTAGTTCCTCGTGCTGTTTCTTCTCAGTGAGAGTTTGTGAGAGCGAGCTGTGACATTCTGACACGCAGTGATCAGAGGACACAAGACTCGGCGTAATTTATCAGGAATGCAGGAATAGAAACGAGCAGCGCCTCGGCCTCCGCCGCTCATTCTTCTCTCCTCCTTTCCGTCTATTTGCAGAGAGCTGGACGGACACAGAGTGCTGACTGAACAGCAGACAGACACCGGGGCCGAGTGCGGAGGAGTACGCAGACGAGGTAAGTCCAGACGAGCGAGAGGAGGAGGCACTGTAGCATGTTAACATCAGCCACTTTCCTAATATTACAGCAGCAGCGGTGTTACAACATTCCCCAGAAGGCTGTCGACAGCAGTTAAAGGCCCGCGTCCGTCTGAATGTATTATTTATCAGCGCCTGTTGGGTTGTCACCGCTATCAGCATGTGAACACCATGTGCAACATCTCAGGGTGGTATTTTGGGCATCTGACAGATATGAAGGAAGGAAGGAAGCACAAGAGGTTTCATGAAATACAGAAGAGGAGAGTAGAAGCAGTGGAATGATGTCCTGAAACACAAAACGCTGAAAAGAAAAAGGCAGGAAACTATCGGCTCTCTTTAGTGGTCACTAAACACGTTTAGTTGCCTGTAAAGAAGCAGCTATTCCTCATACATGTCCATCCTCTACACCCCCCATCACCCCTCCCCCTCTATGCATGAAAATGTCAGTGTGGCATTTTCGAACGCTCCAGTGACAATAAGCAGGAAAATGTCTTTAGACACAGTAACAGCTCCGCTGAATAGCTTATAACGTCTTTTGTGTTCTGCTTTTCACAGATTTTGCACAGCCAAGTGAACATATAAGTGAATGAGTGAACAAAATGAATGTAGGTGTCGTTTAGATGCTACACATTTCTGTAAATCCATATTTTTGGGTTCAGCTCTGGGAATGGCATTGCAAAGCTGTGCCAAAGCACAGCCTCACAGAGCAGCTCGTATGGCTGTGGAGTATCTGGCATGAAGCAGTGTTTAGAAAAGTGTGACGTCTCTCATGATCACAAGTCTTTCATCTCAAAGGAGTTGATCAGGTGTGGAGAGGTTCTGGGCCTACTCTCCAAAGTCCTCAGAGTTAGCTCAATCAAAATTGGATGTCTTTCCTTCGTCTTCCAGACCCCTCGAGACATATTTTCTTTTATGCTATTTATTTAGAAGATGTTAATTCCCCTCAAACTAGGCTAGTGTCACAGTGTCTGATTGTTTTTTTTTGTAAAGAACTGAGCCCTAGTTTTGTTTAGACATCCCAGAAACCTTAAAGAGTGACATCTCTTCCTATCAATAGTCTGGTGATTTACGCTGGCCTGTTTTGACGTTTCCCCCGAGTGTTGAAACAATATTACGGCCTCAATACGCCAGACGCTAAAAAGACTAATTTCCACTCGTTAGTCACACCTTTGTAGTGAGTCTCTGGCCTAATTTTTATTTTGGTGCACGACAAAAGTGAGGTTTGTGTGAAAAGAGTCTAAAATATTTGTACATAACTAATTTAAAATGTTTTAAAAGAACATAATTAATCGATATATATGACAAAATATGCTGGACAACGCAGAGGAGTTGACACGTGGCTTCCCTGCAAAAATAGGAACAAATACTTTAGTTATGTCTCAAAATATAAGAAATATTAATAAAATGTCCCAAAATGTTCAAAAAAATAAAATAATCGTAAGCGTACAGAAAAAAAAGGATATAATAAATATTTTTTATATAACTTTTGGACCTGGCACTTACTTCTCTCAACAAACTAAAACTGATTTCCTTTAATTATTGACACAATGGGTTTTGTTTTTGACTCCCACTTGAGTTTAGATTTAAACACCCTAAAAGGTGAAGCAGCCCTCAGAGAGAGAACATCCAGGATCTCTCAGCATCAGTGACCGTAAAACTGAATATTTATGTTACACTGTTTATACTCTGCAGTCTGCTGCAGGTTGTGATCATAAATTGAGATTTTCCAGACAAGCTTGAATGAAATCAGTCCTAAAAATGTGTGAGGGGAGTAAATACTGTAGATTTTGTCTTAAACTTTATTTTAGAACTATGATCGGTTACAACTGTAACGTAAACATATCCCCTCAGAGTGATCTTACCATTTTTATGTAATTTACTGATATTTTACAGAGTGCACACTTATGTAATTAATTAAAAAAAAATCAATCAAAAGACTAACTGCTCCAGATATTAATCACATTTACTTTAAAGACGATTAAAAAACCCGATCTATTTTCACTTCCCATGGTGCATTTGTGTGCAGACACTCTAGCAAACAGTCAAACACTAATAAATTAAAGCATGATGGGAAACAACTGTAACCGTGCAAGTTTTGATTGACGATGAGGTCATCGGGGTTCAGGTGTGAACGCAGCAGTTGGCTAGATGAGCAGGTGTGCCACTGCGGACCATCAATATTCATGCTGAGCTCCAGCACCTCGCCGAGATCAGTCTTAACCCCACACTGAGTCATACCACAGTGCATACAGACGCGTGACGGAGGGAGAGAGTGATCACACACTAAGGAGGACGCCGTCATAGAGCGCCCGCAGCTTGATCCATTTAATCAAAGCGGTGATAAAGGACACGGGAGCATCTGAGGACACGGGGCTGATTCTGTGTACCGATACAGACAGGTGACAACTGAATAGATTGGCAAAGAACTGCAGACACATCCAGATCACAAATAACTCACTGTTTGATGAGCATGCAAACAGTTACTAACAAGTATTAGCATTTAAATATATTTAAACCATCAAAAGTTAAAGTAGTAACTCTGCAAAAGGGCTAATGTCGAAAAGATGTGTACATAATTGGATTATAAATATTGATACATTAATGTGTACATCACTTTAATGTTGCAGCTGGTAAAGCTTCTTCATATTCTAGAGAGATAATACATCATCATATATTAGATGACTATATTTTGTATTAATAATCTAAATCTGCCCATTAAAGCTTTAAAATCAATGTTGTGGACGATACAATTGTACAGTTCTTGAGCAAATGTTCCACCGCTGTAGAACAAACGCTCCGGTACAGAAACAGATATGCAAATGCAGATTGCTGCAAGCTGTCTCACCTCGCAGCAATCTGTTGATTTATGGTCCTTCACATGATGCAGAGGGAGGTGTTGAGAGGTAAGAAGGGACCTTAATGGACCTGTATTTAACACTCTGAACAATAAGACCAATGAAGTAGTGATAATACCAAGATATCTAACTGTGATGGCAAAAATAATATATATATATATAAATTAAGTTATATTTAAATGAATATGTTGCTGCAATTGAAATACTCATAATCTTAGATCTTGCACCTTTTCGAAAACCAGCAGTATCAGTCCAAAGTTCATGTTTGTTTTTTTCCTCTGTTGAAACCAGAAATGTTCATTATCTGTTTATCTATTTTAAATATGGGTCCTGGACAAAGAACTGCCCCCTCACTCCTCCCCCTCACCGTCATGGGCTGCCTAGCAACTGACACCATAAATAATATCCTTCTGTGCGTGTGTGTGTGTGTGTGTGTGTGCGTGTGTGTGTGTTATAGTGCGTTCACAGACATGTGATAATCAACCGGGTTATCTGTTGCTAGCACTCCTATGTGCATGCCTACTATATTATGCCGCTGGTCTTCATTAGTGGCAAACGGTGGATGACCTACAATGTTGAGGATTTTTTTTTTTTAATCTCTTTCTCCTGTTCGTAGGCAGATCACACGAAACCTGACCGACAGCGGCCATGGCGAGCAATAACACGGCCAGCATCGCACAAGCCAGGAAGCTGGTGGAGCAGCTGAAGATGGAGGCCAACATCGACAGGATAAAGGTGAGCACACGTGTCATCAAGGCAAATAATAATTTCTTGTAGGTTTTATTCTATTAACTGTCAGAAGCATTTCACACAATTTCCCATCATCCAGACATTGGTTTCTGTTTAGGCCAGTTGTAAATTGCATATACTTCAAACTATACTGAGATACTACATGTAGTACTACATTTATAACAGTGAATATTTATTTTACAGAGTGAAATGTGCATTATGTCTAAAGTCTGAAACCAACAGCTAGCCTGCCTCTGTTAAAAAATAATACAAAATACCTCATACCAATACATCTAATGTTCATTTATTTACATAATTTATGGTGTTTGTTGAGTTTACAAACAAACAGAAATGTCAAAGCGACATCTTGTGGTGTTACGCGCTTCCAATTGTTATGCTAAGCTAGGCTAACACTTCCCTAGCCCTAGATCCATATGCAAAGGAATAGTTTTACTTATTGGAAAAACATTTAATATGCACTTTCTTGCAGAGAGTTAGATGAGAAGGTTGATATCACTCGCATGTAGCTGGAGCCAGCATGCAGTTAGCTTAGCTTAGCTAAGTGTGCAGATTGAAAACAGCAAGCTTGACTCCGCGTGATGATACAAAACAAATCGGCCTTCCAGCACTGATAAAGCTCACTAATAAACATGTTACATCTCTTTTGTTTATCCTGTACAAAAAGCAGTGTGTAAAACCAAGTATTAGCCGTTTAAGGTTGGCAATGTGGTTCTGTTGTTTTTTCTTATGCTAAGCTAACTAGCTACATATCTACCGTACAGACACGAGAGTGGTATGTTCTGATCTAACTCTGGGAAAGAAAGTGACCACCCACTTCTTTAATGGGACATTTCATCCCATGAACAAAAAAATATATAAATATATATATATTTAGGATCCGTTTTCGGTCTACCAAACTACACCCGCCAACCGCATGTCTGTGCAGAAAGAAGCGGCCATCTTTTCATGAACCAGGCGGCAACGTGAACTCCCTCTAACTTTATCTTTGTATACCGTCTGTTTGATTCCAGGTTTCAAAAGCAGCGGCAGACTCGCATGTAGCTGGAGCCAGCATGCAGTTAGCTTAGCTTAGCTAAGTGTGCAGATTGAAAACAGCAAGCTTGACTCCGCGTGATGATACAAAACAAATCGGCCTTCCAGCACTGATAAAGCTCACTAATAAACATGTTACATCTCTTTTGTTTATCCTGTACAAAAAGCAGTGTGTAAAACCAAGTATTAGCCGTTTAAGGTTGGCAATGTGGTTCTGTTGTTTTTTCTTATGCTAAGCTAACTAGCTACATATCTACCGTACAGACACGAGAGTGGTATGTTCTGATCTAACTCTGGGAAAGAAAGTGACCACCCACTTCTTTAATGGGACATTTCATCCCATGAACAAAAAAATATATAAATATATATATATTTAGGATCCGTTTTCGGTCTACCAAACTACACCCGCCAACCGCATGTCTGTGCAGAAAGAAGCGGCCATCTTTTCATGAACCAGGCGGCAACGTGAACTCCCTCTAACTTTATCTTTGTATACCGTCTGTTTGATTCCAGGTTTCAAAAGCAGCGGCAGACCTCATGTCCTACTGTGAAGCCCATGCCAAAGAGGACCCTCTGTTATCGCCGGTGCCGGCGTCAGAGAACCCGTTCAGGGAGAAGAAGTTCTTCTGTGCCATCCTGTAAACTCGGCATGGCCCTTCAGCAGTCTGCCCGGTGTGGGACTTTGAACGTGGACGTTCAAAATACGTAGAAATCTTCTAGTAGGAGGGCGCGCCGAATTATTGCCCCGCTCTTCCCCCCCCCACCCCTTTCTTGTTGGAGGGCGCCTAAAAAGTGTGAAAATTAAAAACCCACAGAGTTTACATGTAACTATTAAAGGGGTTCTGGTTGGGATTTTTAAAGGGGTGTTGCAGTATGTTGAAGGGGTCTGTGCTTTTAGATGACGAGGAAAAGGATGATGAAGACGATGAGTGTGATGATAACCCAGAGACGTGGCGGACAACCAGTCAACCTACCAAGTTTTCAGGTTGTGATGTGTACAAAACAAAAATGGATAAAATGACAATAAAAATGATTTGTGGTTCTTTTTGGGACTTCCAAATGTTCTGTTAAATGGTTTGTGGGCGGGTTGAGTGACGTAGGACAGCAAACCCAAATACGCCTGCCACTAAACGCCACCCGATTATTGGATTTCTTCTTTTTTTTAAGTTGTTTATGTTTATTTCAACTTTACCTATCACCTAGATATCTTTCTATAACTGTACGTGCAACAGCTCGGTTTACTTTTTCATTTTGGGTTTTTACACCAACGGGTTAGTGAAAGCTTTTTAATAGGATGTTTGAAACATTGGACTCTTGTGATTCTTCTTTACGAATAGCTGTCTTAATATCAAGTCTCTGTGTATCAACATCTATCTGGCAAATGTGATGCAGTTTGTCTCCTTCAGATAGAAAACCCTCTTTCTACTGTTTGTATAAAATGACTAGCAAGTAAACTGTGCTGTGCTGTGAGGTCTGAATGTTTGTGTTTGTATCATTAACTATTGCATGAAATGGACAAAAAGTCTTCTCTATTTCCATTCATGTGGAGATTGTATAAAACAGGGGCGTCCTCCATCTGGAAGTGCCAAAACGTATTAAAAACAAGAATGATTCAATATGGACTCAACAAGGACATCTCTCACATATAAATAACTCTGGAAACATTGCATTGCAGACTGAAAAAAAATCATATTCAAGCAAATAGAAAAACAACATTCAGCTGTTTTGCATATTGTGATTATTAAGTCTACAATAAAGCCCACATTATCTATCTATCTATCTATCTATCTATCTATCTATCTATCTATCTATCTATCTATCTATCTATCTATCTATCTCTCTGTACACTTAGGTAATTACTGAAGTAAAATCCATACTATGACCATTAGACTGACTTACGGCAGGACCTGTCTATCAACAATGGGTGTTCCCAGGAAATGTGGCTCCTCCCACTCAGCGTGGCAGCTCTCGAACGGGTATCGAACCAGTGCCGCTCGCATGCCGCTGCCCTGCCACCTGACCGACCCGTGCCACGCGCTCGCCACAGACTTGTCCTGCCACCTGACTGACGCCTGCAGGTTCTCGTTCTTGCTGCCTGTTTGTGTGAGTTGTCTTTTTGAAGTTTCACTTTCACTTCCCCTCGTTTCCTCATACCTCACCTCACCTTTGTTTATCAATCGTTCCTCATGGAGTTTTGTTCACTTGGTGCCTGCATTGTCCCTGCATGCTTTTTGGACTCTCTGATTTATAAGTTCACTCTTGCATTAAAATATTCACCTGCACAAGTCAACCTGTAAATGTAAACTTTTATCATCACACTTTGTATTGGACAGAACCCTATTGAGGGTACACTGGTAATCTCCTCTCTGTCTGGTAATCCACATTACCACTACTGTTACAGTCTGTTTTGGCAATAAGTTTGACGCAAAAATGAATCTTCAAAAGCAGTAAAACCAGTAAAAAAAGAACAACAAATAGACTGACAAGCCTCACTCTGTGCTCATAAACAAGGACCAGTTATACGGCTTTACAAGTCACTCAGCACATCTTGTAAAGTCTAATATGGCTCTTACAGGAAGTTCAGAGTAAATAATTAATGTAAAGCAATTCATGTGAACAATATTGAGTTAAAATAAGACATATGAATATTTGATTTGTAAAGTAATAAGTACAGAAGATGCCATTGGATGAGCTGGATGACCTCTGTGACTGCAACAGTTTCCAAGTCCTGGAAACTTGGATAAGTCCTGGAACAACACACAGCGGCATTCAACAATTACTCTTTTTCATATACAGATCTGACAGAACAAAGTGACTCTGTGGTGTCACTTCTCTTTGTGCTTTTCAAAATGTAAACTCCATATTTATTTATTTCAGCAATTGCTTCTTTTTCTGTGAGATTGCATCTGGGATAACTTGATACACCAAAAGAGAAACTAGTCAGTGTTTTAACAGAGAAAAATGTATTATGGAAAGCACTGCACAATAACCAAAACCAAATAATCACATACATTGCTGCTAATTGAATGAATGCTATGCATGTATGTATATAAATACCTGTAAAACACCTGGTTCACACAGTCCCTCTTGGTCTTCCACCAGACTCTATAATGAAATAACATTAGACCTACACATTACATATGCATGATGTAACAGAGTTAATGATTGCACTTGCCATCACTGGCCATTATTTTACAATTCTTACTGTTATTACTAATACCATTTATATATTATTTTCTCTTATTTCTGTCAATATCATTTACAATGTATTATCATTGTTGTGTGGCATTAGCGCCCTCTGCTGGGCCCCTGCAGACTTGAGGGGTGCGCCCTGTAAACTGATCCGTAAGCTGTTATATGTGTCCATGTTACAGGCTGTTATATGTGTCCATGTTACAGGCTGTTATATGTGTCCATGTTACAGGCTGTTATATGTGTCCATGTTACAGGCTGTTATATGTGTGCATGTTACAGGCTGTTATATGTGTCCATGTTACAGGCTGTTATATGTGTGCATGTTACAGGCTGTTATATGTGTCCATGTTATAGGCTGTTATATGTGTCCATGTTACAGGCTGTTATATGTGTGCATGTTACAGGCTGTTATATGTGTCCATGTTACAGGCTGTTATATGTGTGCATGTTACAGGCTGTTATATGTGTCCATGTTACAGGCTGTTATATGTGTCCATGTTACAGGCTGTTATATGTGTCCATGTTACAGGCTGTTATATGTGTCCATGTTACAGGCTGTTATATGTGTCCATGTTACAGGCTGTTATATGTGTCCATGTTACAGGCTGTTATATGTGTGCATGTTACAGGCTGTTATATGTGTCCATGTTACAGGCTGTTATATGTGTCCATGTTACAGGCTGTTATATGTGTCCATGTTATAGGCTGTTATATGTGTCCATGTTACAGGCTGTTATATGTGTGCATGTTACAGGCTGTTATATATGTCCATGTTACAGGCTGTTATATGTGTCCATGTTACAGGCTGTTATATGTGTGCATGTTACAGGCTGTTATATGTGTCCATGTTACAGGCTGTTATATGTGTCCATGTTACAGGCTGTTATATGTGTCCATGTTACAGGCTGTTATATGTGTCCATGTTACAGGCTGTTATATGTGTCCATGTTACAGGCTGTTATATGTGTCCATGTTACAGGCTGTTATATGTGTGCATGTTACAGGCTGTTATATGTGTCCATGTTACAGGCTGTTATATGTGTCCATGTTACAGGCTGTTATATGTGTCCATGTTACAGGCTGTTATATGCGTCCATGTTACAGGCTGTTATATGTGTCCATGTTACAGGCTGTTATATGCGTCCATGTTACAGGCTGTTATATGCGTCCATGTTACAGGCTGTTATATGTGTGCATGTTACAGGCTGTTATATGTGTCCATGTTACAGGATGTTATATGCGTCCATGTTACAGGCTGTTATATGTGTCCATGTTACAGGCTGTTATATGCGTCCATGTTACAGGCTGTTATATGTGTCCATGTTACAGGCAGTTATATGTGTCCATGTTACAGGCTGTTATATGTGTCCATGTTACAGGCTGTTATATGTGTCCATGTTACAGGCTGTTATATGTGTGCATGTTACAGGCTGTTATATGTGTCCATGTTATAGGCTGTTATATGTGTCCATGTTACAGGCTGTTATATGTGTCTATATTACAGGCTGTTATATGTGTCCATGTTACAGGCTGTTATATGCGTCCATGTCCAGACGTTTTAGAGATTTGTTTATCTCCCTGAAGCGGTTCCTGTCCAGCTGAAGACTGAGCCCAACCTTATAAAAGAGTGCTTTTTATGGAAGAGAGTACACTGTTTCCTCCCCAGGCTGCCTTCTGTTCTTTTCCCACTGTCCTTCTTTGTGTTTGTGGGGACAGGGAAATGGCCTTTAGTGGGGGGTTTAGGTGGGCCAGTCAGTGGCAGAACTCTCAGAAAGTATACTAACCCTATTATTTACAAAGAAAATGCCACTCAAAGGCTACTGAAAGGCCACTCAAACTCTGTCCCCTGCTGCTCTCCTGCTCTGGTCACTTCTAGCCCTCCCCCACAGGCAAGATTTTTGTTATCATTACCGTAATGTGCTGCATACCAATGGAAAGCTCCGCTTCTTAGTGTTCAGAATCCAAAAATGTCAACAATAAAAAAATTTAAGAGTTATGATAATTTAAATTCTGCATGTTATTGCTTCCATACTAGAGGAGTCAGTGCTAGCGGGCCATAAATAATACATTATAATACCGAAGCTGCGGGTCGTATGAAATCTGACCAAGGGCCGAACTGATGTGGATCTTACCAATGCGGCTGACCAAGGCTGTTTTCCTCTTGTGGGATAGTGCAGACCGACTATTCTGCACTAAAGGAGAAATTGACAGGCAAGTGGCGGCCCCTGTTGGCGGACGGGGTAATTTAAGAGAGCTATTTCATACGGAGCAGGTTGCTCATGATGATAGACTGAAACCATACACCTTCTTCAAGTAGCCCCCGGGCATCTCCTCACTGTGCTCCTTCACTTCAGGGCGAGGGGGCACTAGAGGGGGACTGTGGGGTTGAGGGGCCATGGATCACTGGTGACACAGGGACCGATTTAGTTACCGGCATCAATGAGCCACAACCGACTGTTAAAGTATAGGCACAAGATAAACCTTATACTTTGTGTCAAGATTGGGACCTCAATCCATCAACAACATCACTAAATACACACATATACATCGCTTTTCGCAAAAAGTGGTTTTGAGGTTTAGTTACCAAAGATTACAGAAAGCAAAAGTAATGGCATTTATTGTTGATCTCTAACACATAATCATTCAGTAATAAACATATGCATAGTAATACAATTAAATCGTGATAATCGCACTCAAAGAGGGGTGATTTGTGAAATGTTGACACCAAGAAAAGATATTGTCAGAAGTGGGATTCGAACCCACGCCTCCAGGGGAGACTGCGACCTGAACGCAGCGCCTTAGACCGCTCGGCCATCCTGACTTAGAATATAATGAAAAAAACATACACATGTATCGATACAGTACTCCATTGATATTGTTACAATTTCTCTGATTCACCGTGACAGCTGGTCTCCACCCAGATGAAAGGTCAACGTGGATTATCGAACCGCCCTACCCATAATGCAACAGCTAGTCGGCTGCTCAGCTAGCGCGCAGCCGCAAACCGGATCGTCTTCTTCAACTCACTTAGCAGGAAACACTCAAAGTTCTTTCACGGGTAGCGAGGCAGCACCAGCCTGACAAGTAGCGGGACGTCCCTTCCCCCCAAAGGAAAACTGTAAGTAATGTGGGGAGAGAGACGGGACGTTATTGTGTGCTAAACAAAATCACTTCCGCTAACGTGAGGATGCGTCATTAGGATACCCATTATCACTAGTATTGGTTATTCAAACACTTTGTAACCACACGACGAACAAAACGGCTTATCAAATAAATAGTAGTTATTAATAAACATAAATATTTGTCTGAATGAACTTCTATCCATCCAGCGCTTTCACTATTTTTATTCAAAGAACAAATAGGGTGAGCAAATACATTTCTCAGACACAATTGGATTCTGGAAATGCGATTTTTTAATTACTAATAAATATGTTGCAGAGATGCAGAATGTTCATTGTAGATATTAAAAATGCAATTGTGGATTCGTGAAATCAAAAACCAGATACCCATCAATGCCAACATGACGTGGATATGTGAAAGGTTTATTACATTTCAGATAAACTACTTGGAACTCTAACCTTATTCTTCAAATCCTTTTGTAAATCTAGGTGTAGTCTGGTGATGCCTAGACATGCATTTACACATCAGGCATTGTGTCCTATGCTGTTGAAATATGTAATCTCATAATACTCTGGTCTAACCAGTTGGCAAGACAAATAGCTTGTAGTCAAGAGACTTACTGCACTTTTTCACGGCCTTTTAAACTGATGCAATACCTTGCAAAATGTTGTATTATATACCTCTTTGTATGTACATTATGAGTCTGTAATCATTCAGTCATTGCGCTCCTGCAAAAAACAAATGCCCCCCCCTTCAGGATCAATAAATGTTTACGTACAAATGTTCATGGACAGGTTAGATTATAGTAGTCTCACCTGGCTACAGATTTTTTGTCTAAGCATGTTTTGTTTTCTTGTGGCCTTAACTCTTGTTTGTATATCATCTTTGACAGTAAACTATATATATTTGGGTTAAAGACAAGATATCCAAGGACGTGACAGACTAATCAACAGTGATTATCAGATAAAGCCCAATGTCCATGTGTGAGAGTTTTATACAAAGTCCCATGACATGTTTTCACTGTTTGATGTAAAGCATACCAAGAAATGAGTTTATGCAAAGAAACTGGCTCCATATCACTCGTGTCCTCTCCTCTTCTCAGTTGGACAAACATGGCTTCCCCTCCTCCAAACAATTTCTCCTGGGTCGACCCAGCCAAACTGGCCGGACTGGCGCTGCCCAGGATGACGTCTGATTACCAGTACCTGCTGGACAACGGTATCAAACACCTGGTTTGCCTGTGCGAGAGAAAACCACCGAACTATGACTCGTGCCCGGAGTTACAGCTGCACCACATCAAGATAGTGGACTTCACTCCTCCTTCGCCGAGTCAGATTGATAGCTTCCTCTCTATCGTGGAAGAGGCCAACTCCAAGGGAGAGGTGAGACACCAGTCAGATGCTGCATAGATGTGCTTTATGGATGCTTATGATGCTTATTCAATGCTTATGAAGTACTGACATCTGAAACCTGCGTCTTCTCCAAAGTAAAAGGAGCTTGAAATGTCTTTTTCTGTATATTGGATTGCATACTGTGCATTTATTCATTCTTCAATTCTCAAAGAGGCTCTTGGCACCAATAGTCTTTCTAAATATTAGTGTTTTGTTTGGAGTATCTGATTTTCTTCTTCCAGTTGTCAGACAGGGTCAGTATTACTGTTTATTTTTCACCAGTTCTTGCAAAGACGTTTGCAGTTAATGGTCATTTGTAATATCCATTATTCTGCCGATTATTTGATCAATTAAATTAGTCATCATTTGTTATATAAAATGTCTGAAAATAGTTTAAAAAAATCCATAAAATCCAAGATGATGTCCTCAAATTGGTTGCATTGTCTGATTTAAAAGTCTGCAAAAGTCTTGCAAGCTCTACGTATCGCAGCAATGCGGGATGGGTGTGCTGTGTTACAGCTGAGTGAACTAAATAAGCTGCATTGTTCGTCTTCAGGCTGTGGGAGTTCACTGCATGCACGGTCATGGGAGAACTGGGACCATGCTGGCCTGCTACCTGGTGAAGACCAGGAAGATATCGGGGGTCGAGGCCATCAGCGAGATCCGCAGTCTGCGGAAAGGCTCCATCGAAACGCACGAACAAGAGAAAGCCGTGGTGCATTTTTATCAGCGCACAAAGTAGCTTTTACAGCAGGAATAAAGTAGCACTGCTACTTCTGCTAGGAAGCAGTAGCAGTGTTCTTTTTTTTTCTTTTTTTTTTCTTACAGTTAATAAGCATCAAATAAGCAGAAGAAGTGCCTCAACTTGAATTGCTAAATGAACAATTTATTATCTATGAATAGGAAAATACAAGCATTTCATTAATGTTTAAACAGTTGATTGAAGGTGAACCCGGTAATGACATCACGCACCGGACCTGCTAAATCTTTAGCTTTCATTTAAGCGCTGGACGCCAGAGAAAAGAGACGCTGACGCTCCTTGAACGTGAGCTCCTCCGGAGCGGACGCCGTCCTGGTTTTCTGCTCCTGGTTTCTGTGAGGGAACAATGTGTGTGTTGTTTTCAGGGGAATCACTTCTGGGAATATATTTAACTATAGTCATAGAGTAAGTAAGTAAAACTGTATTTTACTCAGGGGTCTCTTTATTTTTATTTTTAAGAATAAAATTGTATTTAACTATTGTAAAAATCAACGTAATTAAGAAGTTACTAGTAGTAGAAATGCTGCATAGCTGCTTGTTAGATTTGACTGAATGTCAATGTTTTATACTCACTCTTTTGATGACATGTTGTTAAAGTCTTGACTCTGACCACTCTGTCTTTGATCTGCCAAAAAACATGGGAATGTTGCAATACGCAATAAAATAAGATTCTGATGAGCACAGACTCTTTTGAATGCATGAAGCCAAGAAACAATTACCTGGCTTTGTCTCTGCCCGCTTTTCAATCTCTTTCAATTCAGTGTTGACATTCCCAGCAGAGATTCTCTTGTTCTAAAGATGGGAAAAATGAATAAATATAGGTTATTGTGGCTTTTTAAAATCAGCTTTATCATTCAGATTGATCTATAGATCATATACATAGTCCATTGTTGTTTAAAGTTATTAAGACAATTTAAATATTTCTTTAGAAAATGTAATTGTATGCAATGTAAACTTATGTAATATGTTTCCAACACCTTTTCCTTTAGGTTAGTAGAAACTTTATATTTAACTCTTCATTTTAAGCAGAAGTACACCAGTGTTATTTAGTGTTTATGGCAAGTAGACACATTCATATTTACTGGTAAAATATGTTCCAATCATGTAGTAATAATCTATAGCCCATATGAACACATTATAAATTGAGTGTTGTAGGTGGGGTCATATTGTGCCATAATTATTAGTGTTAGCAGTATTTGGTTGAAATCTGTGATATGTAATTTATATGTGATCATGTTTGTTGTTGTCACTTCCCTTCAACCCACTTTAGTTCAGGATTTCCTTCATTTCCCAGAAGGCCTTTTGGTAACATCATTTAATCAAGAGTATTTAGTGAAGATCTTTCCTTTAACTTACACCCTTGTGCGCTCTTCTCTCCATCTGCTGCATTGTCACCATCATGTCCAAATCCTCATCTTCCTCCTCATCCTCCTCCTCTCCTCTCTGCTGGACCTCCTGCAGCCTCTTCTGAAACTGCCACTCCAGGCTGAGCCTTCGGAGCCGGCCGTTCTCCTCCGTCGAGCGCCTCGCTTTGCCCTGCAGCTCCTGCACCTCCTGCTGCAGCAGCTCCACCACGCGGAGCCTCTGCTGCTTCTCCAGCTTCTCCTGGGCCTCCCTCCTCCAGGGGTCGGACCGCTCCTGGGGGTCTCTGGGCTTCGTGGGACCCTGCTTCTGCTGAGTGGGAGGGTCTTGGAAGGAGACATGTTTGGTCGGGGTGATGCTCACTTGGGGTTTTGCAGCCGGATCCCCGTGAGTGGGTCTCTGCTGCTGTGAGGGCAGCGAGGGCTGAGGCCGCTTCTTGGTTGCGGTCATGGGACATGCATAGATGGGATCCGCTCTGTTTGTATGTCCACCCACTTTCAGGGTTTGGCTCATCCTCGCCGCCAGCAGGGATGAACTCTGGAAGGTGGTGAGTGGAGGACTCGTGTGTGTGTTCCCCGCTCTGGTTACAGGGATGTCGATGCGTATCGGCTGGTTGGAAGGCGTCGGCGTTGGATGCTGTGAGAAAGGAGTTCTCCAGACGCCGGCGCCACTTGCGCGGCTGCCATGCTGCTGTTTTGCAGGAGAAGAATAATCTGAGAGGATGTCGTGAGTGGAAACACTCGAGCGAATTGGGAAAGATGAATAGTGGCTCAAGGTTTGCTCCTTCTGATCCCACAAGTTCTGCCTTTTGTCCAGCAGGGGGCCTCCACTGTCCACACACAAGTCCTCCTGTGACAGCGCTTGGCGCTACAAGGATAAACAGAGAGATTTGTGTACCATTTGCCGTCTTGTATTGTGTTATATTGTGAACAATCAGTAGTGGAATAAGCTCCCATATACATTACATACAACTCAGTACGCAATACCAAACTGGACTAAAACTACAGAATACAAAGTAAAAATCATAGTATTACATTTAGCACAGGTTTAATCCTATGTTTCCCAACCAAGGGGTCAGGCCCCTCCAAAGGGTGAGAAGATACATCTGAGTGGGCTTCAGTTGATTAATGGGGCCGAAAAGAAGAGAAAACAAAGTTCTGCAACACAATTTTGTATGTTATTGAAATAAAAACATATTGAAAATTGTATCTTCTGTAGTACTGCGAGAAGGGAAGAATGGGTACCGCTTGTTTGGGAAGATAAATGTGTGTGAGTAAAGTAGTATGAAGTAGGATACAATTAAAATATGTACACTTACACCACTTGAGATAATGCTTTTAGTTACTTTGCACCATATGTTGACTCCTTTGCTTCGTGAATATGATAATGACACGTTATGGTTTCAGAGGGGCGTTAAGACTCTTGAACAGAGATTTACCATAAAGGTCCTCTTAGTGGAGTACTGTCCATCTAAAGGCCTCAAAGACACTTTCAATGGTTGCTGTGGTCGACTGGTTTCAGACGCGTTCCTTTCCTGGGATTTTGTGGTTGGAAGTGTCAAGTATTCCCTGTGAACTGTCTAAATACAGACATAAAAAAAATTCTGTTAAAAACTATGATTTTTCTGTTTAAATATTCTGCCGGCATTTTGTTTTATAGTGACTGAACATTTTACCAATTACAATTTTTCAATGAATTAAACGGATGAATGTAGAATAATCTCACTTCAGCACAAAGGTTGACGCTGGAGACGGAGGCCATGTTGTTCATGTTGTTGCTCACTACGGGGTCGGTGGGTTCATCTCCATCCTCGGGGGGAAAACCAGCTGAAATAAGGAGAAAATAAATACACAGGAGTTGTTCTCATGACTCGTCTTCAATCATCAAACATATTTCACATATTTCACATATTGACTTGATGAGCCCAGCAGTGATACACGATGATAATAGAAGTGCACCCACTGATCATGTTGGGGTTGGAGCGATACAGTTGTCTGTTTCTCTGCATCGTCTGCTCCTTGGACCGCTTGCTGCCTCCGTGGAGCCGTTCTGAGGGACCCGGATCCACAACCCTGTACAGCATGAGCGCCTTGTCGTTTGGCTTGGTGTGGCTTGCGCCGCCTTGAGAAGTAAAACCAGGGTTAAGTCATGGAGAGCAGAAGGGAAAACAAAACAACAACAATAGTTGAGGTTCTCTGGTGTTTTCACCTGGTGTCCTCTCTGATGTGGGTTCACTCAGCAGAGCTTCCAGGCCGTGGTAGCTCGCTCCGAACTTTGCAACCTGTAAGGTCACGACGGGGCCGGTTTGCATCATGATAGCTGCTGCCCTAAATTACATTACATTACATTACATTACATTTCATTTAGCTGACGCTTTTATCTAAAGTGCTACTTCCTTTATTCAAGGTATATTCAGAATCAATACATCAATCAATACGAGAATGATGTTTGATCAGAGATGGCAAAGTCTGTATACCCTTTCATATTTTGTATTTGATTAGCTGGGTCTTGATCTGAGAGTAAAACTAATAACTTTCATGTTAAATGATGATGTTTTGGGTAAGTAAGGATTATGTTTCTACAACTTGGCTATTTGAAAACCGTTCCATGGGGGAAAAATTGCGATCAGCAACGACAAAGAGTCGTGAAAGTATGGCTAAACTTTCACGTAGCTAACCTTTCTTGGCTGAGGCCGACCACACTTTGTCCATCCACACTCAGCAGCTGGTCCCCAGCTGTTAACCGGCCATTCTGCACAAAGTAGAGATTTTGTGTATCAGTTCAATGAATTCTTGAATAACTCCATTCAGTTATTCTGTACGCTGCACATCTCAAGGTAATATGAATAAAAAAGTACGTTCGATCTCACCATCTCAGCTGGTCCTCCCTTGACAATGGATTTGATATAAATCCCAAGGTTTTCTTGCCCTGCTCCCTGTGACCAAATAAATGGGAGAGATTTATTAGTTGAGACATTTAGCAGATAGTTTAAGTGTTTATTTGTTCATTTCTTCTTTTTATTTTTGCAGAATTGAGGCCCTCACCTTTGCAGCCACAATGCTGACCCCCATCCCGCTGTTCAGAGGTTTGTTTAGTGTGATAGTCACAATGTCTGGCTCTCTGTGTGCTGCCTATGGAGGGAAAACATGAACATAAATATATTTCATGTATCCTCCATATGTTTTATGTTAAAATTAAATAATACATTGTGCATTTTTACTGACCAAACATGTGCTCTCTGCAGAGGAAGTTGGTTCACTGAAGAACACGGTCCAGTCACCTTTAGAGTTTGGCTGGGATGTTAGAAAGCAGAGACCTGGAAGAGGAAGAACCGATTTTAAGTGTTTATCTGAGATACACGACATTCCTGGTATGTTACAATATGCAAATACGACAGACTATTCAGAATCCCAAACCTTTACGGCAAATTGGCTCCAAAAATTCCCTGAACCCCGGCGGGATTCCTCTCACAGTGTCACAGGAGTACCCTCCCTCCGGCAGCAGGAAGGGCAGATGTAGGTCGAGGCTCTCTTCCAGCTGGATGTCCCGTCCTTCGCTCCGAATCAGGTTATCGGCTGAGGCCTTCGCAGCCGTCACCACAGCATCGATCAAATCCTGCAGCGAGGATGACAGGTGGATCAGCCGGCGGAAATATTTCAGGAAAGGGTCGTTCTAGTGCAGAGATTGGTATTTGTCATCCTGTGACAAGGCTTCAGGGAAGCAACATCCAATCTGCCTCCCGTGACCCTGAGCGAAAATACTGAAGACCTTCCTGCAGATGATGCTGACCCCCCCCTGGAGAGGTAGAAAAGTACAACATTAAAGTAATCCTGTACTAATATTGTCCAAGTGATTGGACTGGCAGCGATACCAGTTGAAGTTAAAGTATCAGTAGAAGCTGTTACTGTAGTTTTTAGGTACTTTTACTGTTCTTGACTACTACTTTACACTTCTACTTCACTTTTAATTAACTTTTAATTAATATACTTTAACCCCGCTATTCATTTTGCAAATTAGGTTTCACACACAAAATGTATTATCATTTTATAAAATATGAAGCCGTATAATTTAGTTAAAAGTGTATCTTTTTATTTATCGATGTTATATATAATGTTAGCTTTTCTTATCTTTAGCACGAACATGCTCACACAACCTAGCTTGCATCTGCGTGTTTGACAATTTGTTAAGTGCATACAAATAGTTTTAATTTCCCAAGTTGCAACTGTATTTCCAGAATCAAACAAAGATGGCAGCTGGGAATCAATGGCTCACTCCTTGCTTGTTTTGTACGACTCAAGAAAAATACTAACACACTATTGTGTTAAGTTTGAATATAGGTCAACATAAGAGACTCTTATGCACATGAGAGGCACACAATGGGAAACATTTTAGCATATGCACAATGTTGCTTTCATTCTGGTGGTATTCATATCACAGAAATATGATGCGTGTTTGATATGTTATGGGCTGAATCGGGTTTGAGGCATTTTTCTTACTAGTTTAATGCAGTGCTTTGGGATGAGAAACGCAGGTTCTAGAGGGAAGTATTATATGCATGTGGTTTTGCATATCATGCAAAATATAGGAGAAATATTTCACTCAAAGGCAATGGGTTTAATGTGACAACTCACTTTACTATTAGCCATCTATTATTCAGGATCCTATTCATCATTGTTAATTATTCATATGAAATCTGTACTCCTGTTCAGTGGTTGCGGCTGCTGCTGCTCCAGCACATACCATACGCCTATATCACGGCTATGATTAATACTTAGCTGTTGCATCTCGACAGGGTACATGTCAGATATGATTTGTAACAAAAAGCAGCATCATGGGTAGTTTCAAACAGGTAAAGCAGCAGAGGCGTGAGGGGCAGAGCAGATGGAAAGTACTCACAGGCGTAATGAGAGGTTCATTTGCTGCATAGAGGTAGCCGGATAGCAGCGTCTGCAGCTGCAGTGAGTTCAACTTGAAACAGGTATTCTGGACGGCCTTCACGTCTTGCATCGAGTACTTGTTCATGGTCAGGAGCATGGTTGCCTAGAAACAGCAAGGCAATGCTATTTTAACAGCTTGTACCGACTGAAATATGAGCTCTGACAAGTAAATACGAGCTGAGATAAAAACTGCAAACCATAAACAGCATCAGAAATGTATTATCTTACAAAGAAGCTCATATAGCACATATAGTAAAATATGATTGTCAGTTTTGGGGTAGAACCTTCTAGCGAATTGGTGGTAGAAGACACTGGTTTCGTATTTCTCGTTGTATTTTTATTTGGACGTGTAGTGCAGGGAGGGACTGACCTGGATGATGTGTCCGAGGTGGCAGTCGGCAGCCAGCTCCAGGCCCTGCCGCTCGGCCCAGGCTTCGATGGCCGTGAGCCTCTGGCGGAGGGCAGCTCCCCAGTAGTGGGAGCGCAGGCCTGGGGTGCCGGCCTCCGGGCTCATGAGCTGGTTGAAGAGCCAGGCGCTGATGAAATGGAAGAGCTGGGAGAAGAGCTGGATGGTGAGGGCGGGGTTGACCCGGCAGCGGCGCAACAGGGACATGGTGTTCATCAAGGTGTTCAGCACCCTCTCTGCAGAGACAACATGTTTGTATTTCAACAGCGAGGCAACATCAGCTCTTGCAAGAGTCTTAAATCATGTGGTGCACTCAATAAGATCATTATTATTGTACAAATACAGAAACATTTACCTATACCAGCCGGCAGTTTGCCATGTAGCTCAGGATCGATCAAAAAAGTTGGCAAGTGCTTCCTTAACTCATTCTGTAGACACTGTAGCAGGCAACTTGGGAGAAAGAAACACATACAAATAACATTACATTGTACATTTATGGACAGAGGCCTTTAGCCAATAAGCTGCATATTCATATGTGTTGTATTTGGTCATAGTTTAGGATGTCTGTCCTCCAAGATCTGTTCTGTTGCTGCTTATATATCTGATATATCCGCAAAAAGTGAATTATCGGATAATAAATTGTCTACAGACAATATTTACAGACAAAGTAGGAAGAAGAAATGCATGCAGTGATGAAGTTCATGTGTGTACTGTTGGTTTGGGATTTGGGAGTTTAGTGTTGCTATTGCATAACACATATTTTAAAGTGATTCATTTAGTTGGCTAAAGGTGTGTAGTGTTTCTAAGAGGGCGAATGCTTGACTATAGGTCGATAGCTGGGTCAGCAGGCTAACCACGATTGTATCTGCTCTTTTAACGCCACGCTTATAGTACAGTGGCTCTGTTTGGATTCATGATCTCTGTATCTCTGTGGTCCGGTCCCGTCTATACCTGTACGCTCTGTGCACCAGGTGGGACAGATCCAGCTGACTCTGCCGTGTGAGCGAGCTCAGGTCTTTGTCATGCTTGAGGAAGTTCAGCAACTCAGAGGAGTTGGCCATCCAGAAGGCCAGAGCACCGGCGATGGCCTGCTGTCTCTGCAGGGCGAATATGTCAGTGGTGTCACGTGAAAAGAGTGTTTGCTTCTCGATCACATATTTCATTTAATGTGTGCAATTGTGGGAAAAGTGAGAGGGTTCTTGTCCTTGCCTGCATGACCTTTGATGTCATGGCCACCATCTTGCTTGCAGTCAAAGTAACGCCGTGCTCGCCAAGTGATGAGCCTCGCCTGTAATGGCGTTGCAGAGCAAAGCGTCCCACGGCATACAGGACGTAGGCAGGCGAGAGCTTGAAATGAACTGTGGAGCTGTTGGTGTAATTCATGACTGCAGACAGGAAGGCTTCCTCCGCTGAAATGTAAAAGAAGCCAGCAGGGGGCAGGAGGACATTATGACAAGCATCAAAATAACACTGGAAGAAAAGATGTTGTTTTCCTTTCATACTCACAGCTATCACAGAATTTAATTCCAATTGGTAATCCAGGTTGATCTGAGAAAGCTGGATAGAGATCTTCGGTGTGCTTTCCTCCTGTGTTTTAGCAAACAGACGTCATGAGCCACCCTGTTTATATCATGCACTGTAGTGCGTATTGATTGGAAGTGAAATATACTTGAATATACTGAATGAATGTGAAGTATGTTCTTATTAATGAGACTGCAGTGTTCATCGTTTCTGTTTTCCTACTGACCCGCGGCAGCCGGCCTCTGTTGCTTTTTGTTTTCTGTGCAGCTCTTTCCGTTCTCATGGTTGGACACACAGATGCTGTTGTTGTTCAGTCGCTTCTCAGTTGACCTGGATATTTATTTGAAAAGATTTAATTCTGACCGTGATGCAGCCCTGAAGCAAACAGTCTGGAAAATAGAAATGTTATTGTGAAAAATGAACATTTTACCCATTCTCATCATCTGAACTCTTGTCCGTCGCTTTGGCTTTATTTCTCTCTTTGTTTTTCTCTTTCCTTGACAGTGTCCTCTTGAAGCTCTGGATCAGGCCTCCCTTTTCCTTCTCGTGAAAGTTTGCCTTTATTGTTCAACACATAAATAAATAACAGATGTGAGACGATGTGAAGAG
The DNA here is from genome assembly GCA_023566465.1 of Cottus gobio. NCBI lineage: Eukaryota > Metazoa > Chordata > Actinopteri > Perciformes > Cottidae > Cottus > Cottus gobio. Next base: position 7,207,776 of record CM042228.1, read on the forward strand.
AGTGAAACTGCATGCTGGATTCATTTGAGTGGTACCTCCAAGCGCTCCTTGTCTTTCTTCAGCACAAAGCGTCCTTCTCTGTTGTCTGTGTTCCAGTTTAATTGTACAACCAAAGGTCTCTTGTCCGGATCCAGTTTACGTTCTTATTACATACACAAACGGCCAGAGCATATTCTTAAATCAACTGGAATTACAACACCAAATTAATGATATGACTAACAATAATTGTATATATCCATTCATCTTAAGAACCCTTTTTTGATCATTTAATCTAGTTACAAAAATAACAAATATTCAATTTGCCATCAAATGACAGTAAAAAAGGACATCTTCATGTTGAAGAGGATAGAACCAGAACATGTTTGGTTGAAAAATAACTTAAACAGTTATCAAAGTTAATGTTGATTTATTTTCTGTTTGGTTGATTAATTAATTAATTGTGTTGTCCTTTTCAACAATAAACAGTATGAGGCGAGCGATTACCTTTATTGCCATGGATCTCATACAGGGAATAACTAGTAGTCAGCATTTTCATGTCAGGCCTGAACTTCTCTGCCAGAGATTCAATAACCTCGAGAGTTGAAGAGTTGCTGCAGACACGCAGGCACTTAGTGGCCACGTTTCCTCCGCTGCGATCCTCAAAGTAGAAGCGCTGTACTCCATGAAACTCCAAGTTCTGCCAGAAAACAGGTTGTTAAGTGAGTCTGCTCCTTTCATTTAACATGTTTTTCTACCTCATAAATGTGGTGAAACCATATCGCTGAACAGGCTTTTAGAATGAAAAGGTCAAATTTATCTTTTCAGAAAATACTGCTTTGGATTTGGGAATGCATTTAGCTTTCAAGAACACTCCCGATGGATCAGAGTGGTCAGGAATATGTAACTTGTACCAACTAACTTAACTAACTCTGATCAACACTCTTAGCTAACATCTTATTAGTGTTCGGTGTAGTAGTATTTATATTACGGTAGTATTTCTGTGACTACTCTCAGTTGCATTACCATAAATGTCCACAAGGTGAATCGTTATCTTTACGACAGCAACTAAACACCAACCAATATTTTTTTATTATCGATTCATTACCGACTATCTGCAGCACTAGATTTATGTATTTACATGTCAGGATCGTGGAGTGAACATGACGTCACCCTGTTATTGACCCTCCCCTAAGTCCCGCCTCTCGAACGCCCACCGGGGTGATTTTTATTTGTGCAACTAAATACTTACATCAATATCTTTTTTCTAGCTATTTTTGTCATGAATTCTTTCTCACCGAATTTGTATTTTTTCCAAACAAGGTTTATTTTTAAATTGTTTCAGCTTTCGCATTGCAAATAAAGTTATCAACCAACCACGTTGTGCATAAAGGTATTATTAAAATCATACACTATTGTACTAGTGTTCAACACAGAGGTGATGGCAAACTTTATTACTCTTTTCAACTTTGCCAAAGTAGTGCATACAGACATACAGTATACACAGCATAACTATTTCCCAGAGGAAAATTCACTCAGAAATTTTTGTTGGAACAAAATTCACTAAAATAGCTAACAGTAGTTTAGGCTCAGACAGACTGTCAGATGCTGCTCTGGATAAGATAAGATACAATAAGGAGGAATAGGATCCTGGTAGTTTGTCCTTTTGCCATTTTCATTGCAGACGGTAGTTTGATGCAAAATATTCACATTCGAGTAGTTCATATTTTTGTGTTGTTATTTGTCACGCCACCGGTGTGTAAAAGCCTCAAAGATATACATCTACATCTGCCATTGATAGCTTTACAGAGAATCAGGTGAATATGATAGTAAACTGAGAATAGATGTGGCGAGTGAACCCTGTCCGATGTCTGCAGGCGACTCACCTCATCAGGTTGACTTATTTCAAACAAGTCCAGTCTGTTGTTGTTCCACTGTCTGATGACTTCGGCTAATTTCGCCCGTTCTTCCCCCTCCGGCATTTTTCACCAATTAACCTCAAAGTTTCTGTCTGACTGGCTGCTGTAGAGTTCCTCCAGAAAAAGATCCAGTGACAGGAAAGTTCTGATCTGTCCTGGGTATTGTATCTAGTAGGACCCCACCCCTTCTTCAATCTATTCCCCATTAGTTGTAAACTCATTGTGCCCGGCAGTGAATTCTTATACATAATTGCCTGCTTCGCCCCCACATCCACATCCCCTCTCCAAGCCCCCACACCCCTCCTGCCTCATTTAACGGGTCAGTGGATCTCCGTTATGTGAGGCAAACAGTTTCCTCATCATAATCCGTCCCAAATGATTCCCATCTCTCTAGTCCACAACCAAATCGAATCTGTCATTGTATTTTTAATCTGCATCATAGTATTTCCATGAGAAAAAGTGCACATTTTGATTTCTCAAAAAATTTATCATCGCACAACTTTCTCCATATATTTGTCACTGTTGTAGTATATTTTAACCATGCTGCAGAAGTCATCATGTGACGCCGACAGTGGCGTAGTTACCATGAGAGGTTTCCATCCTCCTTTTTTTGCAGCAACAGACATTCACGCTTGAGGGAATCCCACTTCTCATGCATACCATTTATTTTCAACACAATTTTTGCTTACATGTCTTCCCATTCATTCAGCACTATGAATGTAGGGCAGCTTTTGTTGGCTGCAGTGAAGCTTTCTGGGTGAACATACAAAGGAACAAAAGCCTGAGCAAAACAACCCTCAATTAGATATACCATTTAAAGAACTTGACAATCAAGGGTATTGTTGTCTGGATTTGGGGAAATTCAGAGAAGACGCCTTTCAGTAGGAGGAACATATGATAGAAACATGAACAAGGCTACAGCCATTATTATTTTTATTTACATTATAAAATTGAAATAACTCAGAGAGTTCTGTGTCAAAGTTACATAATCTTCCACATTTAGTTAGAAAAGAAAAACATTTTATACATTTTGTAAAAACAGTTCAGAAACCTTACAAAAGAAAGAGCGTTTAGAAATGTTAAAAACAGCACCTGAATCTGCATTAAAGTGACTTCTGGAGTTATGGCCTTAAATGTAGCATGCTGCTGTAGCACCACGCGTCCTTGTAAGTACGTGCACGTCATTTAAGTTTTGAGAACATGTGCACGGTGTGTTGTAGCAGTTGATGTCAGACCTACAAAACCCCTTTTTCAATACTTTGTGACTTTTCGGCTCATGATACTGATCCTTAGGATCGACCCGGGACATCTTTACGGTTCGGTTCGTTGTTGGTTTTGGTCTTTTCACAGGATTTGAACTCCTTGGACGTGTCTTTACTTCTGTCAGAACACAGAAATACACAAGAGAAATGCATTAAAGATGAGCCATGAACCCAATGCACCTGGTTAATTGTAAATCTATTTATATTCTTGTCGGATTCTGCTTTTTTCACCTTTCCTGGCACCTTTCATGCTATCTTCCCCCTCTTGACACCTTCCAGTTGTGTCGGAACACATTTCTGCTTGATTTATTTACCTTCCACTTTTCTGTCACATTTTGAGAAATAGGGAGTTTTATTTCTGTGTTTTTGCACAAATAACATACTTTTTAATCCATTTACCTTCTTAAATTCTCTACATCCTCTATGGTCTCTGGCAGGGCGACTCCGCTCATCTCTGGCAACCGTGTCACCAAACCGCTGTACAGCACCGACATCACACCTGAAACAAAGGTAAGGCCCTTTTTGCTCTATGGAACTGAAAATGTTTCTCAAATTGGTAAGTTTGAATTTTTCCGATGTATCCTTAGTATATTCCGAGTATTTGAAGAACATGGTGGCAGGTCTAAGAAGACTGAAATGTACCGTAAAGTAAAAGAGGAAAGTCCTGCCAGATGCTGGCCAGTCTGTAGAGCAGAAATGGGGCCACGATTGCTCCAAAGTCGCTGGCCGATGAGCACACGGACACACCCAGATTTCTGTGAGAAATTGAAACGCAAATCAAGTCACAATCAAGTATTTTCATTTTAGTTGGCAGATATTATCTGCATCTTTCCAGACATCTCCGCTCCATATTTTTCTTTGGGAGTCTGATTCACATTTTTTTCGACGCACATGAAAAACAAATAAATATCTGCCAGATGTAATTGGATCCGCACCTCAGAGATGTCGGATACATCTCTGTGTTTGTAAAGTTTTAGGTCTCAAATCCGATGGCAACCGCAAACCTCCCAAGGATCGCTACCGACTTTTTCAACCAGGCAAAATCTGTAGGGGAGAGAAGACGAAATAAAGGCGTGGCCACTTTACCAACCAAGAACGGTTTTACCTACGATTGCTTAAAAAATTATCACAATCCATTTACATGTTTTTCACTTGATGCCTACCTGAAGAGATGAAGGGGATTACGAGGCAGGCGATGCCACCGGTTAAGTTGCCGATGGACATGAGGCAGCGCCGACCGACTCTGTCGACTAGCAGGTAGAAGATGAGGCCGATGGGAAGCTCCACCACAGCAGAGACGAAGAAATCCAAGAAGACGTTGTCGCCTGTGATCCCCAGCCGCAAGACCAGGCCTTGAAACACAATGGTACTCGTGAACCTGGATGAGAGGAATATTAAGTAAAAAGTATTGTTTTAATTAGCAGCACATCCTCCAGGAATGTTTACTATATGGTGTTTTATTGCATCATGTGGGAGGAAGTAACTTATCAAAACAACTTACCAGGCGTAAATTAAGATTAGAGTGTTTTTTCTAATACTTGGTGTCCTAAACAAATCCATAACGGATACAGGATTCACCACTTTCTTTTCCTCCAGAAGAATTATCTGAAAAATAATAATGTATTCATCATATTTCCAGATTTGCATTGACAAGGGCAAAGGTAAATACAGATTTCAGCAGGTTACACAGTGAAGACATACTGTCATACCTCTGAAAGATTATGCGGTAAAGATCTCCCGTTGCATTTTGCAATTTCTGCAACAACTTCCATGGCCTCTGTAGTTCTTTTTTGTGAGAACAGCCAACGTGGAGATTCGGGAACAATCCTTTAACAAACACATTTATGTCAACATCAGAGCTACCTGCCTATTCAATACAACTGACATATAGTGCTGGGTGCTATGCTGATTCATCCAGTATAACGGTTTAATTTTACAGCAAATAAAAAATTGTATATACCGCCATACCGGAGAATATTGGGTCCAGATCAGTGATTGAAACTTTGGATTCGAGGTAACGTTATGTCTTGTTGGGGCAAAAATACTTCAGTCTACTGCTATCCCAACATTATGTCAGTTTATAGTGTTTGTGCAACTATCTTCAAATATTCTGTTTTGAAAAGAAAGTTGTTGGGATATTTCTTTTTTATCCGCAGTTTGCACAACAAGAATTGTTCACAATCTGCATGCATGCATTCAGATTTCTTCGTATATTGTACAATTTTGTGGGGCCAAGCAAAACGTGAGTAATTCAAGCCTTCAGTATATACATGATGATATCAAAATGTGTTTTGTAAATCCTATGTACTCCTTAATGTAGAACAAGCCACCATAAACCTACAAAAAGGTAGAGTCGTGCAAAAACAATTAAATAAAAAATATGAAACTGCCAGAATCTTAAAAGATTAGCCATACCGTCCAGCACTACTGGTATATTTGAGGAAAATGTAAGTTTACCAGTGGTATAAAGCAAACAGGATGCAGGGGAGACTCATGGCCAGCTGCAGAGTCCTCCACGAGGACAGGCCGTACGCCAGACCCGGCAGGATCACCATCCCGGTGGAGTAGAAGGTCCGACTCACCGTGGACACAAACTTTCTGCTGTTTGATCCAAAGAACTCTATCACTGTAACAAAAGCATATGTTTCAGCAGACAGACTCACCTCTTCCTTTTATATTTGTTACAACACAGATGACAGACAATGGTTATAAAATATTACAATCAGGCAATATGATTGACATCAATGAATAGAATAACATAAATGTGTTTATCACGTGTTTCAGGTGGAGCTAATTTTAACTACTTCATATGCTTGGTATTTAGGATATATACTACTGATACATTATAGTTAATTAGTTGATTCATATTTAGTATGAATAATTTTAATCTGCAAAGTGGCCTACCCAGTAATATTGTCAAATAACAGTAGTGTAGCTAAAAGTACAATATTTTCCTCAAAAATGTAGTGGACTAGAAATATAAAGTTACATAAGATGGAAATAGTCAACATTGTATTTAAGTACATCACTTGAGGAGCCTAAATGTACTTAGTTACATTCCAACACTGCTAGAGCTCAAACTCTTCTAGCCTCTACCTCTACCTCTTAATTTAGCTCTCAAAGTGCACCCGAATGACCCGTGTTTGAACGTACCAAGCACATAGATCAGAATCAGAATCAGAATCAGAATCAGAACCATTTATTGCCATGTATGTTTACACATACAAGGAATTTGTCCTGGCGGGAAGGTGCATACATTTAACATTTAACAATACACATTTAACAGCTAACGCAGTGCAATAAATGAGGATGAATGGATGAATGAATATGATGGCCGTCCAGGCTCCCTTTCCGCAAAACCCTTGTAGGAATCGAAAGACAAGCAGCAGCGGGTACCAAGGGGACAGCATTACCCTGATGCCCGAGATGCCAAGGCCAACCATCGACGCAATGAAACATGGCTTTCTGCAAAACCTGTGAAGAGACCAGTATTTCTATTATTTGAACAAATTGGAAACTAAAACGCTGGTCAGTGAAAATAAACAGTTTACAACAAACCTGTCGGCCAAGTAGCCGGTGACAAAAGCTCCGATAAAATATCCGCAGGCCAGAAAGACTTGATTCAAATCAGCGAGCCAGGATTTCTCACAGACCAATGAGAACTAAGGGGAAACACATGTAAAGAGACATTTCTTAAAAAATCGAATCTAATCTTATTTAATCAGACAGCTTTTGACATTATCACACATTATGTAAGTAGTTGAAAAGGAAATAGACCTACCTCCGACACAATAGTGCTGTGGCTTTCATCAAACGTCCATCTGCCGTCACAAGGCACCAGCTGGGTTGCATTATGGGCCTCCAGCCAGTCAAGTTTGTTGCAGTTGCTTTGGCTTTGGTTCCAGTCCACTCTGACTGGGGAACCATGGCTTCTCGCACCTCCAGATCTGTCCAGCCACATTGCTCCCGGAGGTGCTCGGATCCAGGAAAACCACCCCGACAAGTGTGAATGCAAAAGGTATTAAGGGAATTGAACCGAGCACTACAATCTTCTTCTGAAAAGGCCCAAAGTCTCCGATGTGCTCGATGAGTTTGTCTATATTTGCCATGTCTGCACGCTGATTACCTGCATGTCTGAAATAAGATGCTGAGTCGCGTCTTTAAAGAGACGAGTGGAGCATGTGATCAAAGTCCTTCTTTATTTTTCACTGCTTGAGTTAACTGATCATCTATCAAGAAACTGAGCACGCTTATCTTGAAAAACTACCGGTGCCTGTGATTTATGGACTCCAGGAGCTACTTGACTCACTTTTGTCCTCACGCGTACCTTCTTCCAATCAGGGAAAGACATTTATGTTCTCTTCAATGGGCTTTTGGATCGTTGCCTATATTTATAAAATGTTATCAGAAATATATATTATCTGAGCTCAAAAGTAGTTTTATGCCTTACTTTCACACACATTTGCACATAAACTGCCTATTATTATTGTATTTGTATTGTTTAAATGAGAAGTTTCACAGTAGAATCGACTTTTGGCACGTGCCGCCTCAAATGTCTTTTCTTGTCCTTGAAGCTGCGAGCGTTATTTACCTGAAACCTGTTGAACGCAGCCCCCTCCCTATCAGGCAATATATAAAGGTGACCTGTAGATAGGGTGCCGGTCCCTTTTGGTCCCTGTCCTGGCTTGGCTCGTGTGAGTTTTCTTAGATTAATTTATTGTAGTCAGAATCTTGGCAGCAGTGTGGTACTTTTGTTTTTTTATCATTTGTATAGCTGCTGTTTTGTTCTGCTGTTTTGTTTTGTTTTGCATGGTTTGGTTGTGATTTCATTCTGCATGTTTTGACTTTTAGCGTTTGTTTTTGATTTGTTTAAAATCCTCTAAACTTATTTTATAAAGCGTCTCTGGCCGAAGTAGCAATGAATCTGTCTCAAGTAAATTAAATCTTAGGGTGGTTTAGACTTAGAGTATTTCTTGGGGTCCCCAGGTGGCGTTGCCGGTTCCCTCACGTTCTCCTTCCCCTAAGACCCCGTCACATAAACATGAACTCTCCGATGTTTACTTGTTTCTTCTTTAGATCTTCAAGGTGGAGACGGCAGGAGAACTGACGGACTAACACCAGCAAGGCAAGGCAGGCAAGGCAAGTTTATTTGTATAGCACATTTCAACACAAGGTGATTCAAAGTGCTTCACATACAGCCATTAAAAGCATAAAAACACAATGCAGAATAAAATATTTAAAAACAATTAAAAACAATTACACAATCCAAAATAAAAGATTTAAAAACAATTAAGAACAATCATTAAAACAATAAAAAACAGTTAGAAGGATAATAGATAGATATAGAATTGAATAAAAGTTGCAGTGCAGTTTAAGATATAAAATGCAGTAGTGAAATGTAGAATCTGGTTTAATTAAAGGCAACAGCAAACAGAAAGGTTTTCAGTCTGGCTTTAAAGAGGCTGAGGGTCTCTGCAGACCTGCAGCTCTCAGGGACCTTGTTCCAGATGTGTGGAGCAGAAAAGCTGAACGCTGCCTCTCCGTGTTTAGTTCTGACTCTTGGAACAGAAAGTAGACCCGTCCCAGACGACCTGAGGGGTCGGGATGGTTCATAAGGCAGCAGCAGATCACTAATGTATTTAGGCCCTAAACCATTCAGGGCTTTATAAACCAGCAGCATGATTTTAAAGTAAATTCTTTGTTGGACAGGAAGCCAGTGCAAGGACCTCAGAACTGGAGTGATGTGATCCACTCTCCTGGTCTTAGTGAGGACTCGAGCTGCAGCGTTCTGAATCAGCTGCAACTTTCTGATTGACTTTTTACTGAGACCTGTGAACACACCGTTACAGTAGTCAAGTCTACTGAAGATGAATGCATGGACAAGTTTCTCCAAATCCTGTTGAGACATAAGTCCTCTAACCCTTGATATATTCTTCAGGTGATAGTAGGCTGATTTTGTAACTGTCTTGATATGGCTGTTCAGGTTGAGGTCTGAATCCATAACTACACCTAGATTTCTGGCTTGGTTTGAGGTTTTTAACGTCAGTGATTGTAGCTCAGCGCTCACTTTCAATCGTTCGTCCTTGGAACCAAAAACAAGTACTTCTGTTTTATCTTTATTTAATTGAAGAAAATTCTGGCACATCCAGTTGTTGATTTCTTCAATACATTTAGCCAGCACTGGTATGGGATTATAGTCCCCTGGTGATATAGTTATGTAGATTTGTGTGTCGTCTGCATAGTTATGATAACACACTTTGTTGTTTTTCATAATCTGAGCCAGTGGAAGCATGTAGATATTGAACAGAAGAGGCCCCAGTATTGAACCTTGGGGAACACCACATGTCATACCAGTCAGCTCTGACCTGTAAGGATCCTTTTACCTTTCCCAAGATATTTCTCTAATGTTACTATTCAGCCAAACGCATCGAAACACTAAAATATGCAAAATAAACCATATTAACACACAGGTTTTGCCAGATTATGTAATTTTAAACTAGCAGTGTCTAGTTTAATTTCAATCAACAAATCAAACCTACTGTCCGGCTCTGGCATCAGCGAGAGACGTAACTCATCATCCAGACGCTGCATGAAGGCATCCCACTGCACCTGTGTACCATCGGCCAGAGTCAGCAAGAAGTAAATGCCCTGACCAGGCCCTGAAGTATTTGTTATGCTACTCGCTTCCAGCTGCTGAAAGTCCTGCACAGAGTTCTGTAAAGCACCAACTGGAGAAGTCATAGTACAAGTTTGTACTATTGTTTCAGTTCATAGAGATTTTGAGTAATGGAGAATTTAACCAAGTGAACACACACATATTTTAACAGTGATTCGGCATTTCCTTACTCATGCCAAGACATTTTATTTGGAAGTTTTTGGTACACTTGCTTAAAGATGAAGTGCCATGCTTCATTAAGAAGCCTTTATTGGGGCTGCAATCAATGAGTATTTTCCATTATTGATTCATCTGCTGATTGTTTTCAATGACAAATTAGTTGGAAATGCTCCTTTATTTCCTGAAGCCCAAGTTTTGTTGTCTGACCAAAAGAAAATGTTGATTTATGATCACGGATGACAAATAAAAACAACTAATTACCACAATTAAGAAGATGAAATATGATCAGCTGTATCTCTTACTGATTTATTGTCCAGATGTCTTCTGCATACTTTTCCCTCATGACAGACAAACTGCGAGATTAGAAAAATAAAATAACAAATTCAAGCAAGCAACTCATCCCTCTGCATCTGAGCTGTTTACTTTTTATTTGAACAGAAACGGTATTTATAGACTGTTCATATGCTGTGTGTGCGGCTCATAACCTTCTGTACAAATCTCTGCCAGCTTCAATCAGACCCAGCAGAGCGGTTTTTCGCTCAATGCAGATTTTCTGCCTGATGAATGCGTGGACAGAGCCTGCAAGAGAAAACGTTAAAGAACTTAATGTCTGACGGTGTTTCATTCTTTACATCCAATGATTGACAGGCCTCCTGCTTACTCCCACTCACGCCATAACCATAAATCATGAGCCAACTGCAGATCCCGCTGCCTGCGTGTCCTCACGCTCAACCCTAACCTGCTCTCCGTCTGGGCGAGCTGCAGCAGAGCTTTTCCTCTCAACCAAAGCTGAGAGCGTTCTCTGCAGCAGGGTCTCTGTCGGCCATGTTCTGTCTGCTTCATAGTCCACTCTCGGTGGAAGGGGAAGCAAAAGCTTTAGTTTGAGCTCATTTTAAGTACTGCTGCTTGTGAGAACGCTTGTATAATATTTTATGTGGCTCTGGAAGGTCTGGGAAAGTTATTGATTCGATAACACATTTATTACACAGAATCGATGTAAAACACTTTTTGGAAATGCATCACAAAGCTGCCAGAGTGCCCGTAAATGTCTCTGAGCTTATTTTAGCTTCACAAATGGTGAAACTGCAGAGGTCTTTTCACATATGTTGTGGGTGAAATAACTCAATTGCAGATGCACATTTCAAAATGTTATTGTTTCCACAAAACATGGCCTAGTGTCTGAATATCCTTTTTAAATGCAACAGAACCTGAATCAGAACCATTTATTGCCATGTATGTTTTCACATACAAGGGATTTGTCATGGCGGGTGGTGCATAACATTAAACAATAAACAGAAATGGGAGCATGTTTTATCTACAGTAGAATATACAATTTAAATAAAGTGCACAGACAAACATAACTGTACTTTAAGGTTAAAATTGAACTATAATGGTAAAGTGGCAAGTGTATTTTAAGCTCTGATTGATTGTCTCTTGCTGAAATTCCCCTTGTGAGTCGTAGTTAACTTATTACATTACGTCTTTAAGAGCACGGCCTCGCACCTTTTGACTTTTCATCAGAGAACCAGATATTTTCTCCCACAGTTGTTAATCTTTTGTATTGATGCTCCATCATGACACTCTAAGCAGAGGCAGTGAGTCAACCCTTTTGATCTGTGAGTTAGAAAAGGAATAAAACTGCTTATTTGGAGTTGGACTTCTCTTAAATCGTGAGATATCAGGATCAAACACTGAACACAAAGCCAGCATGGCCATTTTTCTTTTTATTGCTATGAATCTCACACGAGCCAGATTTCTTTACTGGCTGCAGCATTAATCAACTGACTCCAATTCCAAATCTCTCTGTTCTTGGCACCCGTCCTCTTCGACCTCCTGGAGGTGTTCGCCGTTGCTCTCCTCTATGTGCTTCTCCTCCGGCTCCTGGACGCCCTCAGAGGGTCCTCGTGATTGGCTAACGACTGTTTCTGTGGGTATAACATGAGAGATTGTGAAAGAGCCTGCGATCTCCTTCAGGCGGCTCTGCTCAGCCTTCAGTTCAGCCAGCTCCTTGGTCAGTGGACTTTTGGGTGTTGGTGTCTCAGCGGGGGCCGGAGCTGCCGTTTCCTGGACAGGGTCTTCGTCTTTAGGGACTTCAGGGGTCTCCAGCTCCTCTGGGCCCTCCTTCTCTGTTGGCTCAGCACTGTTGATGTGTGGTGGACTTCCAGCTCCCTGCACCTTCTCAAAGAGACTCTTCCTCTCCTCTTGCAAAGCTCTGCACAGATTCTCAAGCTTCTGGTTCTTGCTGGTGACGAGCTCAAACTCCTTTTCCTTGATTGCTTTCTGGAAAGGAGTCAAATGCATGAAAAGTATTAGTAAAACTGGCAAAAAGATACCACTAACCAAATCATTGCATTGGGCTATAAATGATTAAAAGGTGTCTTACATCTGACACCACTTCAAGGAGACTCTTGTTGCAGCCATCAAAGCGACTCTTCCATGACTGGCACTCTTTATCCAGCTTTTTCATTTTCTTGGTCATCTACACTCCACATTAAAAAAAAATCACGTTACACACTACACAATCAAAACCGCTCCTCAAAATAGCTGCCATGATAGGATGTGGGATCATACAGTTTGTCAAATTTAGTTTTAGCGCAAATCTCACGGGAATTCTCATTTCTGCTTTCCCTCATGTTTTTAAAACCCAGAAAAACTCAATAACAAAAATCAATATCATGAAGCTGACTTCAAATGTGCCGTGGAACCGTTCGTCTCACTTTCTCCATGTCCTGTTTGAAGTCGCTGTAGACACTGTTACTCTTTGATACCGTGCCTTGGAATTCATCAAACTTGGTGGAGTACATCTCGAGCTGAGGAGAGACGGTGAGAAAGAAAGGTGACGCGTTCCTCCAGGGAGGTCGAATAACGTGTCAATGTGTCTCCTGCCGCCCGGCTAGTGTACCTGGATCTTCATGTCGCTTTCCTGCTCCTTCATGACCTTCACCTTCGATTTATACACCGTCGCCTGTTTTAGCAGCTGTGAAAACAATGAAAATGGCGGCTGATAATGAGCAGTAGAGAATTAAAAGTGCAGAGGAAATACTCTAATATGCAAAACGCACAAGCTCTCTCTCCAGCTTGTGCTTCTCCTCCGTCTCCTTCAGTATCATGTTGGCCTGCGTGAGTTTGGTTTCCAGCAGCTTTTCTTTCAGGTCTCTGTGTTTGAAGACCTTTTCCAGGTTCTGAAAGACAATTTATTAGAGAGAGCTGTTTTTATTTCTTGCTCAGGGGAGGCTACATAAAAACCAAAGTACTGGAACTAATAAATGTAAGACCTGTGAAATGTGCAAATAACTCATGTGTTTGAAACCGACACACAGGAGGCCAAGACGCGTGAGGTCTGAGCACGGCTCAGGTCGTGTCAGGTAGAATTGCATGAGGATCTGTTTTGAACCCTCGCGTGCTCAGCATGTGTCAGGGTCCGTACCGCCTCTCGCTGGTCGTATTGGGAAATGAGCCCCTTCAGTTTCTCCGCTAGGCCGCTGTTCTCCTGGCACAGCTTGGTGTTGCGGCTGCTGTGTTCCTCGATTTGGGTCTGAATCTCACTCAGCGTCCCCTGGAAATGGGTGGTGATCTCTTTCCTCTTCAGGTCGTCCTCCCTGCACCTCTGCAGGGTCTCTTCCTGCGTTTGAGAGATGGATGTTTAAGCTCAGAACAACCTCGTATGTGATACAAGTAGCAGTGACATAGAGCTAGGCTCATCTTTAGCTTGTCCTCTGATTTCATACAATGAGTCCACGCAACAATCGCTGAAAAATGCAACAAATTATTTTAATTATTGATTCATTGATTCATAATTAAGTTTGGTATCTGAAAGGTAAAAATGCCTTTCACAATTTCCCGATATTGATGATGTCTTCAAGTTGCTTATTTCTTCAGACTAACAGTCTAAAACCTAAATATAGTTTAAAGTTTACACATGAGTCACATGAGACCAAGAAAAACAGGAAACACTCACAGCTGAGAAGCTGTAATCAGGTCATGTTTGATTGGTAAAATTGATTATCAAGATAGTCACTGTCGATCAACTAATTGATTAATTATTGTTATAGTAGCTATAGAAGTCAGTATAAAACACTTTCCCCTGTTATATTCTGTTATTGTGTCACATCTACTACACAAAACTCCAAACAATTCTAGATTACCACATCAAGATGTTAACCTCCTTTTGACATCTTAAACATTACAATAAATTGCCTTTTAATTAAACATAGAGCAGAAACACAGAACAGAATTTACAGTATGTTCTGATTGAGATTTGCATCATGTGTACAGCGTGGAGTGAAATATCCGCTCCCTTACGCGCAGTGTAAATATACTGTAGACGTATTCACTGTCTTTGCAAATTAGGAGGATCTCCACAAGACAAAGATGTGAGATTGTCTGGTTTGAACACCACTTGGCTGCACAATATGAGTTGTGACAGTTTGAGAGGTCAAATCCTGAGCTATGACATCATTGTTGATCTTTCGTGCCAGCTGATGTCACCTCCTGTAGAGCACAACACATGGTCACAGCAGCCGGCTCCGTAAATCAAACCAACAACAACCTTTTAGGAGATTTTGTGTTTCGTTCTTCTTGAATGTTGCTACTGAGTAAGGAGCTGAAGTACCTTCAGGGTCTTGTTGTGCCTCTGCAGCTCTCGGCAGAGCCCCTCCAGTTTACTGCGAGCCAGCACGGCCCGGCTGTGCTCGCTCTGCAGCTGGTCCTTCTCCTTCATCACCTGGAGCAACTTCTTCTGCAGAACTTTGAGCTGCTTCTGGTCACTCCGGTGCTCCTCCAGCTGGAGAAATACACAGAAGAATAAAACCCCATGCACCGCATGCCCACGAGGGTAAAGACACACACCTCTTCTATGTTTTCTCCTTCAGTTTCATTCTCGATATGCGTCCACTCACCAGCTCAGCGTGCTTCTTGATGATGGCTTCCAGTTTCTGTTCTGGAGTGTTGAGTTTGTTCAGACTTTGCATCAGCAGCATGGCTTCCTTCCCTGAACAGAATTAAACATCAGCAGTCAGTCACAAGTCAAGTTTGCGCTTTAATCTTTTTTACTCAATATTAAGTTTGTCGCCGACTATAAAAAGCATGTGGAAATACTATTTTACCTGCTTGTCAGTTGCAGAGGGATGCTCTTACACACATTACAGGCCTATCGGTTTCAGTGCAACTTGGGCTTTTGCTGACGGAGCTGAATGAAATCACCCACCTTAGCTAAAATCAATAAAACATTTTGAGATATGAAAGAAAACAAAGAAAAAACACCACCTAGGTTTTTGAGCATCTTCTTCTCCAGTTTCTGGTCCTTGCGGGAGTGCGGCTCTTTGACGGCTGTGACCTCCTCCGCGTCCTCTGGCTCAGCGGGAATCCCGTCCGCCTGGTAGGTGCTAATGATGTCCTCCAGCTGCTGGGCCAGGTCCTCTGTCAGGTCAATCTGCCGACCCTCGGCTGGCGCCGCCTCGGGACCCGTGGGTACAGGACAAGCCTCCATTAATCTGAGCGGTACTGAGAGGGAACCGGTGGGTTTCTGGTGTCAATCTTTGTTACTTTTTGGAAGCTCGTCTTGAATAATACTAAACTCATTGAACTTCTGTTTCACTGAAAGATAGATTTGCATTTTTCATCATGCAAAAGCGTTTGGCCTATTTCACAGCAGACTTCTCATAGCAGGAAAACACAGACGTGTCACTAACAGCATTAACGATGGCTGTGTTCTGTTTAGGTGTCCCAGTAAGTGACAGCTTGCACGATACCAGGACCCTGAAACGGAGTCGTTATCTTTTATTATATAGAGGTGGGCCTTTCCTACTGTAACCATGAAGAAGACTTAAAAATACAAACTGATACAGCGGCCGATATACAAGCCGATATTAGCCTTTGGCTTATTAGAGCCACAGCGATATATCAATTCATACAAATACATAAAATTAACCAGCAACTATTTGGATTACCGCTTTAATCTGGTTTCCAGCACAAAAGCAAAACATTTGCTGGTTCCAGCTTCTGAAATCTGAGGATTTACTGTTTCTTTGTGATATACCCAGTTAGTTGGCTGGACAAAGCAAGGAATTTGAAGACATCATGTTGGACTTGTGTAATGTGAATTTTTCTCATTATTTTCTGACACTACTGGACCAAACCATTAATCTGGAATATTATCAGAAGATTATTAATATTTTTCAATAATAAAATCCATAATAAATCACTATGTGCCTCAGTAGATACCAACATGGAGACTTTTAGCAAATTGAACAACCGTATATTATGTGCTGAAGGAGTTCAGTGATGCCATTTGGTAAACAACTGCAGCTGTTAAAGACATATACTGAAGTATGTTCTTGGTCTTGACAGCATCTAATGCTTTTCTCCTAAGAACATGTTTACTTTTTGACAAAAAAATGATTCCACCCCAGTCAATTAAAGCATAAGGGAAGCTTATTATTGTTCCACAGTGATTGTGCCTGTCTTACAGGCTCACAGCCAGAGCCTGTTTACGTGCATAAAATTAGTGCAGCCTTCACACTGCTTTCACAAGCAGAGCACATGGCACCTGTTCCAGACCCCATGGGCTATTTTAGGAACTTCTTAATATGGGCAAGTTATTTATTTATTTCCAATCCACTCTTATTGATGTCAATGTCAGTGGTTGCGCGTACAAAAGCTGCATTTCCAACTGTGAGAAATATCTGTATTACATAAGTGACCTCATCTATGTTCGATATGTTTAAAGGAGACAGACATCTGAATGAAAATTCAACTTGAAGTAAATGACAGTAGGAAAAGATATTGGTATCTTCACCAAAGAAACAATAGGGGTGGTGCACAAACAGAGAATCTAAACAAATATTAAGCATTGTTGTCTTTCTGATAATAAATTACTCGGGCAAGCCATCAAATTCAAAGCAACAGTTATTAGTACCTTTAAGACTAAGAGAAGGTTTGAAAAACACTTCAAGCACAGAATTTAACTTGTTTTAAGTGTAAATGTCCCTGAAGAAGCAGGGTAGCGAGCAAACAGGGTCTTACCAGGACCAAGGGCCAGAGTGGGAAGAGGAAGAGTGTAGAGGGGCTCGGGACAAGCTGCCACCACAGATACAACAGCTGTGATAAGACCACCTCAAAATAAACCAGAGGAGCACAGCTCACCCAGAGCAGAGAGGGAGAACAGAGGCACTGTATGACTCTGTCCAGGACAAGGTCCTCTCATTGTAACACATGCGGGAGTTGACACACAGTCGCCGTGTGTATGAATACAATCAAAATGCTTCATCATTTAAAGTGTTTTTTTTCTGCTCTTCAGCAGCCATTTTAGTGCGATGCCTCTGTTGCTTTAAGCCACCGCACTACTAACTTTATTTTCAGCTGCGATGCTGTTAACAGCCATATAATTATTCTAACAAATGGGCCTGACAGGCATAGTCACTGAGCAGGATAGAAAGAAGAGAGAGAGAGAAAAAAAACAGATCTGTCTCTGTGATTGGCCAGAATTAGAACAGAACCTCCTCCCAAACCCAGAGAAAAGCCAGCATAATGCAGCACGGCCATCACAGTCATTTCCTCACTTAATACATGGTTCACACGTGCAGCCGAGTGCATGCTCTCTGAATGTGCTGTTGGCGTTTTTGCTGAATTTGACGCAACCTGAAAGTGGTTGAATATTATCCACAAGGTGAGAACTATTTTTGGAAGCATTCATTTATTTCTGTTGTTCCATGCTATGACTGCAGTAATCATTTTTCACCAGAGGGTGTCACTGGTAGGGGTCTCTCCAATCTTTCTCTCTGGGGAGATTTCTTTTTTTTTCCCGTCCACACTCTGCCTGAAGGTACAATGTGAATTATTTCATCTGATTCCCTGCATGCTCTAATTTAAACAATTGTGAGTTATGCAGGAGGAAAGGCATGGAAGCCATTTTGAATAATGAAGTAAAAGAAGAAGGAGAAAAAAAACATGAAATAAGCTGCAACACACGTCCTTGGGTTAGAAGTATATTCTTTTAAAACAATTTTGAATTTAATCTGAAAAAGTAGAGCACCAAACAATAAAGTCCCCATAGCATAAAAGAGGCACTCCGTCCCGACTAACCAGTTTCGATGCAAATAGCTAAACAACGGGTTGGCTACTGAGGTTTTCCTCAAAAGATCTTAGCTGAGAGGTAAAATGATTCGTCCTCTGTGTGTTTAACAGGGAATTTCATAGACATGAGAGGCACAAAGCAGTTCAGTAAGTATAAGTACACAATAAAAACAAAACACAATCTGAATACATACTGTATGCCAAAGCAAATGGAAGGCTTTACTTTGCCTCCACATTTTATGAGCATTCTGCACCGTCACGACAAATAAAAGTACATGAAATCAAAGCCGTATACGTACATCTCCAGAAAAGGGAAACACAAGATTAAAGCAGTGCACCTTTTAAATTCTTTTATGTAAACATGAGTGAACAAAGTGTTTTCTGATTTCGAAAGTCATTCTCAAACTGGTAACATAACCACTTGAAGATGTGAATACACTTTATTATTATACTTGTTTGTTTTTTTAAAGATGAGACACACGGAGTTAGCGATCAACACTGTGCTATTTTCGCCCTCATTAAACCTCCGATCCATCAACTGTACCTCTTAAAGAGATATAAACAATCCACGTAAAAAGTTTCTCAGAATTCAACACTGCAAAAATAGTTCAAATCATAAAAATACACATATATGTACAGAGAAAAAGTAATGCATTTGGTGAATGATTACTTTGAGCTGAAGCACAGTAACAGTCAACCAACTCACGCCGTTAACATCATTACTTTAGTATTACTTACAGTAAAGTGATATTGATTCATCCAGTTACACTTGAAATGCAAGAAAACATACTATTGACTGATCATCATAGCCCCTTGAATTAGTGTGCAACGTGTTTCACAAAATGAGAAACGTGAAAAAACGACTGGAATGTTTCAAAAAACCACACGAGAACATAACATGTTTTACTCCCTTATTTTCACTGACCACGTCAGTTAAACATCAAAGATGAAAGGATGAAAGTGCATCGTCAAAACTCATAAAATGCTTCTGGTCATCTGTATAAGAGAGAGAGAGAGAGAGAGAGAGAGAGAGAGAGAGAGAGAGAGAGAGAGAGAGAGAGAGAGAGAGAGAGAGAGAGAGAGAGAGAGAGAGAGAGAGAGAGAGAGAATAAACGCTGTTTAATCAAAGCAAATACATGAGATCAAAAGCAATGCCAGCGCGGCTTACTGCATAACTGCATCACTGCTGCATAAGTACAGATATACCATATAAATAGTAGTCAAATATTTACCAGTATCAATAAGTGCTCACGTTCTAATATATAAATACATCTTACGGTATTCATAATTACATGTCAACTTCCTCTATTTTTGTGCAATAGCAAATCCCATGCATTTTTACCAAGATAAAAACCACAACATTTAGAAAAATGCAACATAAGAAACATTTCTTAAGATTGTTTCACATAAATCAAGCTGCGTCCGTCTGTCGGCGTGACCGACGGAACAAGAAAGAAAAAGCTTTTCTCTGAGCGAACTCTTTGACAGCGCTGACGCCTCTGAATAAAGCCGACCTCGGCGTAGTTCCTTATCCCACAACAACCTTCTCATTGCAAAATGAGGAAAAGCAAAATAAAGGCACAGACCCTTGCCGCTTGATTAGAAGCACCAAACTGCACAAGAAGCGTCTACTTAAAATTTGGTCAGACTGTTTCATAATACACATACTTTTCCCCTTATAAATAGTCTTTATTTACTGCACTACTGCGTCACACCTTGATATGATTACATTAAACCACAGTCTATTTTCAAAGTACACATACAGTAAAATACACTGTTTGTATGCATCTAAGAAGGAGTATACGTTCAGGGCATTTGTACAGAATCCATAAATATAATTTATGTGCAATAGTACGCAAACTACTATGTCAAACAAAGGCATATCAGCATAATATCTTTCCATATTGCACCTGCACCCAACAAAGATTCTCCAGCTCGCAAGACATCCTGCTGCTCGTCCAATCATTTCAAAGAGTCTGAAGAGAAGAGCGCGTGAGACAGGGTGGCTTTCTTCTTCTTCACGGTGAAGGTTTGATCTCCACTCAGATCTAAAAGGAGCCGTCTGGAGAATGTGCGAGACCCGAGGAAGTGTTATCATATTGCCTCTAATTGGATAAGGATGAGGTTATGTGCCTAAAGGGCCGAGGACAACAAGGTTGCAGGTGTAGCGTGGGGAGGGGTCATCTGTTCCCGGGTCAAATCAAGGAGACAGAAAAAAGGGGGCGGGGGGGTTTCAGTGAGGGTCCTCTGTGGTGATCTTCAACGAGGCGATGGCTTTCAAGCAGGTCTGGACGTTCTCCTCCTGTCCGCCGGGGTCGAGGCTTTTCTCCTGAGAGGCCTGATGGGAGGACAGCTGGTACTGGCCCCTGGGGTCCTCTCCTCCAGACTCGGGCCCGTGGACAGATCCCTCCCTGCTGCTGCAGCGCTGGCCCTCGCTGCTCTGGGGGCTCGGCGCCGAGGAAAGGGTGACATCAGTGCTGGAGGAAGGCGGGGAGTGCAACATCTGGAGCCCTCCGACAGGAACGACGGGGAGCAAACTGTGGGTCTGCTGCTGGGAGTGAAGAGGGAGGTGGCTGAGGATGTTCTGGTGATGAGAACTGGCAGCACCGGGCAGACTGGGAGCCAAGCTGCTCCTTTGATCCTGAAACGACACATTGGCAGCGTTAGGAGCCGTTTCAACACCGCCAGGATCATATCTCATGTGAAAATATACCACAGTAGCAAAAATGTGAGAAATACATGGAGAACACAGAGGCTACGACTTCACAATCCATTAAACCATCAGGCTTGTGGTATTTCTGTTTTTGTCAACAAATCCACCCAAAGGGCTTTCAACACATGTCCATTCAGCCCCATTCATACACTGATGGGAGGAGCTTCCATCTGCCCATTCGGACTGTTTAATCCTTGGATTGAAGGACGATCCGCTCTACCACTGAGCCACTGTCGACCCCAGTCAATCAATTCCACATCAAGAAAGCGCCATGTATATACGCTCTATTAGTGTATCATAGTATTTAGCAAACGCAACTCAAGCAGAGACAAACATTGTATTTGTTGGGGACTATTTTCAGCTGTGGATCAAAACCCATTTAGTTAGAATTCATAACCAGCTAGTTGACACATATTGTATTGACTCAAAATAAATTACATTGTGTGGTCATGGTATTGAAGGGAGGCTTGTCAGCCAGTGCAATAATGCCAGTGCTCATTAAAACAATGCAGCAATACTACATAGAGCAATAAGATATATATACTTCAGTTATAATTAATTTATCTTTGAGATCTATTACAAGAGATGTGTTGTCAATAAGAATACCACCAGAATTTTGTTAAACAATCATAGGATGTAAAGGTATGTCAACATTTTTAAATAGTATTATAATTGGTACCAAAACATTATCACCTTTGCTCATGGCCGAACTTTCCATCAAATCTCAAACCCTATTTGGCATAAGTATAGTTGAACACTTCCTGATACGTACCATCTCCATCTCAAAGGCTCCGTGTTGGGCCATCTCCATCTTCGCCTGGTGTCGGGTCTTATCCCCACTGCCTCTGTGCTGGTGCGAGCCTCTCCGGGGAGAAACCGCCCTCAGCACGACTCTCTGCCGGCCTCTGATCGAGGACTCTCGCTTTCCAGCCAGCTCTGCTCCAGGAGACACGGGTCGCTCCATGGAGACCGGAGAGAGGTGCTGAATGGGCGTGAAGCCGGGCGAGCCGGCCCTCAGCGGCGAGGTGTCCCACCTGGGAGAGGAGCGACCTCGCGGAGGGAGTTCTCGCCTCGGGGACGGGTAACGCAGGCGTGAAGGGGAGGGCTCCCTGATGGGAGACTCCCAACCAGGCGAGAGCAGGCAAGACGAGTAGGGGTCAAACAGGAAGCCAGCCTGGTCTGGAGACAGCATCGTCAGAGAGTCCTCATCCAAGGACTTCTCTCTCTGGTCGCTTGCGAAGACGGGTCGATGGTCCGAGCCGGTCCGCCTCCCAGAGGGCTGCTGGCGGAGGTCGGCGCCGGGCAGGGAGGCGAGGGAGTAGACGTGGAGAGCGGCGGTGGCTGTGACCGACAGAGAGGAAACCCCACACTGCTGGGGACTCGTGCTCCTTGAACGCAACTTTGGCGTGTAGTCGCCCTCGTACTCGTCGTCCTCGTCCTCGTCTTCGTCAATTTCGTCGACATCTTCGTCCATGCCGTCAGAGTCCTCAGCGTCTGAGAACTGGTGCTTGGTTGTGATTGACACCTCCGTCTTTGACTCTTGTTGGCTGTCGTCCACTTTGAAAAAAATAACAACACATCAGTTTAGTCTGATTTGTTCTGATCATGAATCTGCATCGATATTTGATATCTTACCATGTTCCTGTATCTCCGTGTCATCCATCGTCACTGACACCCCCAATTCAAGACATTTCTTCATGTGTGCCTTTGACTTCATATGTTTAGTCAGGTTTCCTGTAAAAGACCAAACAAGAAACAGTTAAGCAACCATTTCTTAAAGGAGCATATTTTAACACAGATTTTATTGGACGTGTTTACTAGTCAACATGCCAGCCAAGTCCAGCTCAGAAAATTCCCCCAGAAATAAATAAAAGAGAAAAATGCTGCTGATTTTGCACCATTCAGTCGAGGCTCTCAACAGCAGTAAAAACCACAGAGAATTAAATGCTGCAAAGGTTTTTTCAAAATCGTATTTATTTTTTATTTGATATATATATATATTTATATTCAAATAATCTTCTTTTAAGCAAACACTGTATACAGTGATTTCTTTTTATTATGTTCCATTATCTATAAGCACTATTACTACTCTATGAGTACTCACCTTTAGTTTTAAAAGCAAAGTTGCAGACCCTGCAGATGTACGGTCTCACGTCTGTGTGGGTCCTGATGTGTTTCTTCAGCATGCTCGGCTTCTTACAGCGAATCCCGCACTCCTCACAGATGTATTTCCCCCGGCCTCGACCTCTGACATACACGTAGTCTTCATTGGACTTGTACCTGACAGACAGAAACAGCATTTTAATGAACAAACACATAAAATAGGCCTCAACGGACGGACAGTGGACGCACTAGCATCCTATTATGCTGTCAGCAGAACTGGCGAGTGTTTTGATAACTAATATCTTGACTGACCCTCCCTCGAAGATCTTAATGCGTGTTGGCACTGTTTGGGTTGTGGAGGCCTCCCTCTCTTTCCACTCCTCTTTGGCGGTTTTCACTCTGCAGCTGATGTCTTTCACCTTCTTCCCGTAGGTGATGTCCACCTCTTTGGCCTCCGGTTTCCTCTGCAGCTGAAATCAGATGAACAAACATTTTGTTAACATCCATTTTAAGTGGACACCGTATCGACAACGTAACCTGATGCTTCCAATATTGTATGTCACGCATGGTGTTACACAGCATGTTTTGGAAACATGAATTATGCTGCTTCTGGTGCTGTGAGGAAAAACAGTACACATCACTCAAATGTAGTTGATTTTGAGTTTCTATTCTGTGAAAGCTGCACTCGGCGTGTGTTTTTTCTTATCTGGCTCAATCCAATGCAGCAGAGAAAAACGATATTTACTTGAATATAATTTTGGTTTCTGGTAGTTTCACTGCCAAGACATATTTTAAGCGGTTAATGTAGAACAAGTGATGAATCAAAGCTTATAACTTCATAACTAGCAGTGGGCAAGTGATTTCCAGAAACCTGCCAATAGTGATTGAACCTTCTGCCAAATGATTTTATGTGAGCCAAATTCTGCGTAATAAAGTCCTTTAAACTTTCTTCATTTCAGAAATGTATCTCATACAGACACGACGGGCAACCGAAGTGTAAGACTGCCCAGTGCAGCTTGACTACATGCATAGTGATACTAGCAAGACTAATTAAATGTGTCATGGATAGGGCTTTGCTCTGAAGGGCCAGAACAAATCTTGTTTGGAGTGTTTTACACAGTGGTGTGCTTTAGGGACTATTTTCTCACCTGTTCCATGGTCTGCCTCCACAGGATGAGGGATGACACCAGTTTCCCCGTGCCCGGCTGACACATGGCCGCCACGGTGTATATAACCTTGTCCCCCCTCTGCTTGGACCGCAGCAGAGCCAGAGCGGTGCTGGTACTCAGCTCCAGAGGGTTGGGGTTGTGGGAGCTCACACACCAGGTGGTGTACACGGAGGAGAAAGGGGCGTTGCTGTGCGAGCAGCTCGGCTTGGTGTAGTTGAGATAACACCAGCTCACTCCTGTCGTCGTGCGAAGGCTTGGAAACTGAGACAACAGTCTTGAATTCTCTGTGTCTGAGATCAGGGCGTCTTGACTGGTGACCAGCTGTGCCACCATGTCCATCTGCACCCGTTTCTCCTCGCCAACTTCTTTCCCCTCGCCGACTGATGTCATGGAGTAGGGAGGCGAGCTGCTTTCCATAGCTGACTCAACGGCGTGGTCAGTGGCCTCTGTCACTTTCTGTTGAAGTGTGATAAATTTACTCATACGTGAGTCATCCTGAGCATGAGGTGTGGATGCACCCTGCATCTCTGACCTGAGGCCCTTCTCTTCGCTCAGATTACATTTCCCCAACTCCACGGCACTCAGCTCCTCCACTATCTGCCCAAACATTCTTTCCTCCTTCACCCGTTTTTGCTGCTTCACCTCCATGAAAAGGTCCATGCTGCTGGCGGGGGACAGCATCCGTTTGTTGGTGCCACCACTGGAGGCGTTGGTGGTCGAGATGGTTCTGGAGGTCAGAGAGAGAGGGATGCCCGTCTTGAGCATCGCCGACGACAAATCAAGGGCTTCAACATTGAGTGTGTGCGTCGAAGGTGGTCTGGTGTACCCTAATACATGATGAGGATCCAGATTTCCACACAAACGGGAAATCTGACTCTGAGAGGAGGGCGTAGTGGAGCTCACGCCGTCATACTGATTGTCGAAAATCTGTGATACTGAAGTGTATGTGATACTGCCGTAGGATGGCACGTGAGTCTGTAGTCTTACGGGAACTAAAAGGCTCGGATGTGACAGCTGGGGGAACGTATTCCCCGTGGAGAATATTGGCAAAGTCTGGGGCAGAACAGCAACTGCTGTGAAAGGAGGGGAGGTGCTGCCGAGGTGCACTTGTGACGGGACTTGTGTCCCCTCAGTGTCCATATTCAATGACTCCTGCCGCACCAAGTTCCCTCTCTCCCTCACAGCCGACAGGCTGATGTCCACCGGTCTAACTTTGGACGTAGGAGAAAGGCTGCCATAGTCAAATGATATGCTGCGTACCTCCGGGAACTCCTTGCGCAAGTTACACGGCGCCTGCTCCGAGGAGGAGCGTCTCATTTCATGCTGTTGACGCTGGTTGAGCACAGAGAGGGAGTGCCCAGTCCCTGGCACGGCTAAGAGCTCGAGCGGTTTGCCAAATTCATCCTGCCTGGCTGGAGAGACTGACTTCAAACTCTCCTCCCTGTCAAAGGAGAAGGCGGAGCTATAAGATAAGTTGCTGTCTTGGCTCGGGCTGCGGGAGAGACTAGTGCAAGCAGACTCGAAACTCGATTCACCAGAGGAGTGCTCAATGTCAGCCAAGCGTAGCCTTTTCTTCTTTGGAGGGAGCTTTTCTGGAGGAAATTGTGCTAAAGTTTCACTCCTTTGAGGCCACTGAAACTCCTCCACGTGCTTCTCTGCCTCCTTCACCTGCACCTCTGGGGCTTTTTCTGGACTGTCGGGCTCTACCGTGACCCTGATTTCTGGGACTTGTATGTTGGGCTGACGCACAAGTTTGGGGCCCAGTTGAAATGATTGCCTCAGCCTGCTATCACTCCTTTCCAACTCGTACAATTCACTCGCCTCCATAGCTTGAAACAAAGGAATACTATCCTGTCTCTGCCCGTGATACTTGTAGGATTCTGACTGTTCAGAGTGAGGCCTGGTTATTGAGTTTGTGTGCTGGATAACAGAAATGACATTCCCTAAAGCTTTCCTGCCGGACATTTCTGGGCTCACTGATATGTCCATGTCGCACCTGTCCATCTGCGTGAGCATACTTAAAGTATGCCCTTTCCCTAATGCCATGAGGCCCACAGCAGCTTGTTTTGAATCGTAGTCCTTACTTGAGTCAAACATGTCTTCACACTGTTCGTGATGGCCCTCATATTGACCTGGCAAATCTTCCTCTTCCCTCTTCTCTTTCCGACGCTTCCGCGTTGCCAGTTCCATCGCGTGTCTCTGATGGCTCATATTAGAGGCCAAGGAGGGGTAATTTTCCATCTCAGATCCTGAGGTTGAGGTGCCGCTCTCGCTCATCTTTCCGTGGCTGTCTGCGTCTGCGTGGCCTTCATGTGCCGAGTGTTCGAAAGCAGCTTGCCGCCTGAGCCTCCTCATGCCCCCGGTGCTTGCTCTCTCATCGAAAGAGTGGCTGCCTCTGAGGGCTTGAGGCATAGTCAGACACACCGCCGAGGATGTTGGCATTGAGTTGCTTCTCATCAGAGTCCCCCCATCAGGGCCGGCGTCTAACTGCGCTTCTTTTACCTCCTCCCTCGTGAACGCCTTAGTGTTTATTTTGATGTGCTCAACGGTGTCTTTTTCCTGGGTGAAAACTCGGGAAACTCCTCTCTCCGAGCGTCTCCCTGTGTACTCGTTGGAGTCAGCGCTGCAGGCCACAAAAGCTGCCGTCTGTTTGGGGTTCGGCTTGTAACACTTCCCGAACATAATTTCTTGATAGGACTTTGCGTTGGTGTTCGGAGGGCCGGTCTGGTGCTCGGTACTCTCGGAGCGCGAGAAGTAGCCGGAGTCCGTGCTGCCCTTGCTGGACTGACTCGGGAGGGACAGGTTGTGGTCCGAGTCGCTGCTTCGTTTCTCAGACAGCCGAAGTGCAAGCCTCTGTTTGATCGTGCACGATTGAATTGCACGGCTAGCCTCGGCAGCTGCGGGAGGCGCATTGATTTCTTGGGGCTGGGATGAACCATCCTGAGCGGAGATCGACGTGGCTCCCTTTTTCTGAGCAATGAGATTCAGTACTTTTACAGCAGTGTTATCTGATCCCTCCACTGGAGAGTCCAGCAGCAGCAGCGGGTCGTTAAGCGTGTCCTCGTCCGTGTCCGTGCTTTGCTCAGCATCAGAGAATAACTCTCCTTCCCCTTCAAAAGACCCCTGGTCTGTGTTGGCATTGTAAGAACCAAGTTCGGAGAGTGGCACTGTTCCAGCTTTGACCAAGTGAGCGTGGGACTTTCTGTGTTTGTATAAATTGCTCTTCGTTTTGAAGGAGAAGCCGCACGGGACACACGGGTAGGGCCGCTCTCCGGTGTGCGAGCGAATATGTTTCTTTAGCACGCTGGGTTTGGCACACGCCCTTCCGCAGTAATCACAAACATACTTCCCAGGCTTTTGTGGTTTCTGCTCCACCTTACCCGCAGCGTCTGACAGCTGATCCATCCCTGAATGGGAACACTGTTGTTGGCCTTCAGGTGGACTGGTGGACTTCCTGTGAGACACCGGTCCAGGGGACTGTGCAGCTTCCTGTCTGCCGACGGGAAATGGTTCCGCGGACTGTACTGGATACGAAGACACCTCATGGTCTTGATGGCTTGTGGGCTGAGTTTGGGAGTGCTGATCTTCTAATTGCAGTGATTTCCCTGAGTCAGACATTTCTTTGAAACCACACGTGTCTCGGCTCTGACCTTCTTGCAGTTGTTGGTGCCACCCCTTGCTTTCCAATTCGACTGATGGACTCCTCCTAGTCTGCACTGCCTCTGAGGAGCATTTTGTCTGTGCAACAACATGTCTGTCCTGACCCTCAGTGGAGCTTTTCACCCCCGCAGTAGTTTCAAGTGACTCCATGAATCCAATGTCACTTTCTTTGGGATCGATTTACAAGGACACTACCTGTTATGTAACTGTAGTGATATTAACATACGTGAGGACTGATTGCAGGGAAGGGTCACCTGGAAGAAATCAGACAGAAGCTACAATTAGACAAATATGGATGACAAACAATCAGTAGGACCACATAGATGCACAAGAGGGTCATCTAGTTATGTAACTAGAGTTCAAATCCCCTCCTTGAGAGTGAGAGCGAAACTGTTTCCCAAAATTCCTTCAAATAAAATTCATAACGAGCTCCTTCACAGCAGGAATGGAAAACATTATTTTCTCTTTAACAGCTTCTAAAAAGCCAAAAGTTCTTCATGTCTACCTTAGCAGATGCCCGTGTGTGTGTGTGTGTATGTGTGTGTGTGTTGAGTATGAAAGAGAGAGAGCTGAATAGGAATCAAATCCTTCATCACAGCAGCATCTGCTTCAACAATAATCTACATATTTTCCTTCAATGTGAAATGTCACTTTTATTAATATATTTTGCAAAACAACCGGTAAACATATCCACAATATATCACAGAGGTACTTTTAACTTTTCAATTAAATTTTCGCTTGTTCAGTTTTTGGCAACATGGGAGGCTTTTGCAAATGCCAAAAAAGTGAAAATGAAATGAAATACTTATGTAGTGTTACTGCAGAAGATGAGGCCTAGATCATGGCCAGCTGCACCCTTTTCAACGTGATCTCCAAAATATTCTGCTCTTTCCTCCAATGCTAGAATCACAGCCAACACCTTCAGGTTACTTATCTCTGGTAAACATTTGATCCCTTTTGCTTGTCTGTCTCTCTGGTGTCATCATCATTTACACCCTGAGCTGCACGGGACGGCCTGTGCGTAAACACGGTGGACTCCAAGAAGGAACCTCATCATCCCCCGCGGTTAAAGTGAATTGCTTTTGTCGCTGTACTTTCGCTTCATGCCGTGGGGATGAGTCTCTGAGGGCACGTCATTTCCATCTTCTCGGTATCAAATGCTGTGTCCTCCCTAACGAGGTTATGTAAGATTATCTGGTTCAAACCCTCTGAGTTCCCCTTAATTAGGACATCCTCCGACTCTCACTCTCTTCCTCTCACTCCCTCTCTTTCTTTGTTAGCGCACCACACACTCCTCAGGCATTAACCAGAGGATACGAATCCAAGGTGACTCAAGAGATGCTTGAAAACAGATGTAATCTGTATTAATCCCCTTGTTGTTGTTTTGGGGGGGTTTTGTGTGCAAAAGCCCATTGCCTCTTTTGGCTGATTATGGTTTATATCTCTGCTTTCGGACAGATTCCGAGGGCTTCTTGCAGAGCCGGATAGAGGAAAGATAACG
Organism: Cottus gobio; assembly: GCA_023566465.1. Taxonomy (NCBI): domain Eukaryota; kingdom Metazoa; phylum Chordata; class Actinopteri; order Perciformes; family Cottidae; genus Cottus; species Cottus gobio. The sequence continues at coordinate 7,236,987 of CM042228.1, forward strand.
AAGGATGGTGAGCGCAGCCTCAGACTGGAACGATCCGTGTTTCAACAGGGAGGTTTACGGAGGTGAACTAAGTGGGGTGCCTTGGGGTAACAACATTCAGAGGCCCGGTAGGGAGCTCCCCTTCAAGGTCGGTCTGACCTCATTGCTTAGTTTTCCATCCTCGGTGAGCTCCGAGTGGAGGGAAGGGGGATATGGGTGCAGAGTGACAGCGAGATAAGACCCTCAGAAACAATGCATACCTTTACACCAAGCACGATAGAGAGGGAACAGAGCCGACATATCCACAGCCTCATTCACAAGTCTCTCCACCGTTTCAAGACTTTTCTTTTCCTATGAAGGCTGCACCAGCAGCAGACATTTCACTGCAAATAGCTCTCGCTCCGAGCAACAAGCACTAACCTATACGAGAATATATGACACAGCAGCAATGACGTGCAACAACAGGAGGCAGGTGGGAGGCAGTAGGTGTGTGTCGGGACGACGGTGGGCTGACTGTGGTACAGTATGCCCGCATGGATGGAGACATGACTTCATGGTGAGAGCTGTTTGAACAGCAGTAGACATTCGTGGGGCACATCCCTCACTGCTTTGCACACCCGAGAGAGGACAATGAGCAAACAAATGCTGGCTCTGGAGAGCCCCATTCTGCCGCTGCATTACATCATATAGAGGCTAAGTTGGCCATTAAAGGGAACAAGCATGAAGCCTCGCGCTGACAACAAATCCATAAATATCATACTGAGATGAGCGGATGGTAAACCCCTCTGTGGTGCTCTGACAGCGACGTAGCACATAGCATGCAGAATCAATCAGCAGCTCTCGCTGTGTCAGAATGACATAAGGCACACGGTCTGATGAAAAAGAAGGAAAAAAAACACGGCAGCTGACATTCAGATATCAAACATAATCCTCATACAAACCTGACATTTGAATAGTCCCCTGTCCCATAGCGACAGTCACATGTGGCATTCCTCACGCTGCATAGTCCGTTTCTCCATTCTTCTCATGTCGGGGCAACAATAATGAAATAAATTAGCAAGGTAAAGTCCCATCAGTCATGAAGCTGCTGGCTGCCTGGGTGTACATTAGAAGATCTATTGATGCGAGCTAGTCACCAGAGAAAATACCCAACCGTGACGTGCGGACCCAGGCACAAAAATAGCAAAGGGGCCCTGGGAGGGATTACACAACAGCCCACGTTTAAGGACGCTTTTCCTCTCTCGCTCTGTTTCAAAGAAGCACAGCGGGAGCTGCCGCCCTGCACACTCTGAGTGGGGAGTCAGATATTAGGATGCAGAGAGCTAAACATCACCTTTCTTCGATAGCGGGAGTGCATTCGTCCCCCAGATTCAGTCGTTTATTTTAGCCCCATATTGTGTGACACAAGTTCATTCAGGTACGCACAATAGGATCTGAATCAGTCGGACAGAGGATGCGGATAGAAGCAGAGCAGAAGAGCAGAAGTGACACGCGCTTTGAAAGACACTAATCACATGGTGCAGCCACTCTGAATGTACATTTCCTACAGCGTGATCCTATTCATTGTGTATATGGAGAGGAACTCAGTGAAAGGACGGCGTGTGGCTGCTGTGAGGAGGCTGCAGAAATTAGACATGTTCTCCGAATCCTGAGCCACCCACAGTCTGTTCAGAGCCAGTTCTCTCCCATCACACGATCCGCTTTGTGAATGGAGAGAGTCGTGATGAGGGTGTCATTAACACGGGAGAAAAAACACTAGGACAATACTGCAGATTATGTGCAGCTGCAAACCTCATCCTGTGAATCAGACGCGGTGCCATTACAGCCTCGACATTAACTTCTGCTCAGTAAATACTTCCTCGTGACATGACTTTACCAAAGAGTAAATGCAAATGTAAAGATACTAGTTTGCATGAGCTCCAAGCTGAAAAAAATAAAACTGTGTTGTTGTTGTTGTTTTTTTGGTAATATTTTATCTGCAACTGAAAACAATTAATGCATGTTGTATTTAAATTGAGACTAGTGACATAGTTAAGATATGAAGGAGATATAGGATGTTTGTGTGGTTTCAATTTGACCTCTTTATTTTAACTATAATTGAATAATTTTACAGTAGCGTATTCCAATTTAGTGAGATTGTGACGTTGTTTATTTTGTTTTCTATTATAGTTTTTGTACACATATGTCATTTATTTTACTGAAGTACAAAGACTTCTAGATCAACAAGTTATTTCACACATTATATGTGGAAAGGCTCAATAAAAATGAGCTGGAGAGAAAACTAAAAGATTTAGAATCAATGAAATACACAAACTCAGATTGTGCTTTGGTACAATTTACAAGGTATTTGTACTTTCTTTGAGTCTTTTAATGTGATGGTACTTTGTACCTGTACTCCACTACATTTCAGAGGGGGATGTTGTAGTTTTCTACTCCATTTTATATATTTCAGATATTGCATATAGTACAAACTGTAAAATTAGCTAAATTACTATGTATATTAAAGCACGTTGGTGGTAAATGCCCAATTGTAGTTTAACAATTTTAAAGTAAGAAGCAGGAGTAAAGTCTGTAAACTAGCTCAGTAATGCAAATATGTGTTGGTATTATAATTAGTACTTTTACGTGACCTAAAAACTAGTGCAATTTTGAGGTACTTGTATTTCACTTGAGTATTACATTTGCATTTTGCATTTCTTTGTACTTTATCTCCATGTCATTTTCAGAGGGAACTGTTGTTGTTTTTTACTCCACCACATGCATTTGACTCTGAAGGTAAATATTTTAAACTTGATGTTAGATTAAACTACGACATACCACCTGCAGCCACAGGTAGAACACATGACAAGCCACTGAATTTGTTTGGATTTGATGTGCTGGACACGTGCCAACATCTATTTCTACAATAATTAGCTCAGAAACTGCTCTGAATACAACAAACATCCAGGCTTTCCCCTGATTTCAATGGATTTCTGATCGCTCCTCCTCAGTCATTCGTGTGAAACGTTATAATTTACACAACTATAAATACTTCACCCGCTTTGACCATCCTCCTCAGTTTTCACTCTGTGCCATTGGGTGAGAACAACTGGGTGCCTCTATGAATAGGAGTCCTTGGCTTTGGGGCGACGGCCCAGCCATATTTATCAGAGGTCTTTCTCCGAACATTAAGCTTACACAGAAGAACAAAGGCTTTAAACGTACTTATAGTCGGACTTCACCTCCAAGTTCTAAATCCTGCCCAGATGGCAAGCCTTTCTTTCCTGCAAAGTGGAAACTGTAATTTCACAGTGCATGTCCTTTAGAAACTCCCAGTGTGCCAAAAAAGCAGAGAATGCAGAGGTCGTGTATTGACAGAGCTCGTCCACAGTATGGAATTGCAGAAAGCTATTATTAGCCTCTAACAAGCCGAAGATGAAGTTGAAGCTAACTAACTGCACTGCAGCTGAGATCCATTATGCTGTATTTGGTATCTGGAGGAGCGGCAGGCACTAAAATGGCTGATACTCAATGTGCAGTCAAGGTCAAGTCGCCCATCTCTATAAATATAATGGTCTGTCCCCCAGGATGTTCCACACTGCTTTGGCATTTCCACCATCTAAAGCTACGCCGCGGCTCTGCTGACCGGCTCACATCTGCCACAAATCTGCTTGTGATTGAGTGCCACACAGGCACCCGACTACTAGCAGGCCTCTAATGATATTAGTGGTGAAACCGATGGGAGGAAGGGGAGAGGGGACGGAGGGGACAACACACACACACACACACACACACACACACACACACAGAGAGAGAGAGAGAGGGGGTGTTTATGAATGGAAGGAATGAGGTGTTCCTCTCTGCTGGCTGTAGTGGCTGTCATGTGCTGACTGAGATATCACTTTCAGAGGACACTGAACACTGCAGGCTGAACCAACAGCTGACACAAACACCCATAACTAGGATATAATATATAACTTTGCTATAAAACCCTAAATCCTGCAGACCTACAATTCCCACCTGACGCCTAATTAATTCATTCCATCACTTTTGATCAGTCGACCGTCGTTTAATGTATCCGCCAGCTCTCTCAAACCAGGCGTACTTTATGCCATTATCACAGCAGTACCTGAAAATAATCTTGACATGATTGTGTGTTTCCATGGCAACCGTGCCCATGTCTGTAGCCATTTCCCCCCGGTTCCTGTCTACATATATAATTACCACCACACATTACAGCACCAAGACTGCAGAAATGAGAACACAGGCTTCAACCACACAGTGCGTCACTATCGTGCAGGTTATAATTCTTGTTCTGATTAAAATAGAGATACTTGCAGTGTGAAGTAGAATAAAATCAAATATTAAGTAAAGGCAAATGTTATGGGGGTCTTTTAAATATAAAATGCCTTCATGTAGGTCATATGCATTTATCACAATATGACTAATGCAAAATGAAATGTTACTCTGCACTCTGTTTAACGCCTACAATATGCAGCCTATTAGGATTAGTCAGTAACTAGTCATAGTAACTATTACTATCAGCAAATATTTTGAGAATTGATTAATCATTCATGAAGAAAAAAAATCAACTGGGTCTCAAATGAGCTGTTTTTTTCATCCTTCTAGAACAGTGAACTGAGTATTTTGGGGTTTGGACCAGTGCTCAAACAAAATTATTTCAATAGACGATTAATCCAAACAGTGAATAATAACATGCAGATTAGCCTTCAGTGATATTAAACTAAAGATATTTAAGTGTGTGACACAGTTTGAACACAAACTATTAATATATTAATCTAGAAAATACTAAACAGATTAATATTTAAATTAAATAATAATTAGCCGCTGCCATAAACTAGAACTGAAATATTAAGCGTGTTAGTTTTAGTTTGCCAGTGTATTTCATATTTCCCCAAATGCTTCAATTCGGACAACATAACACACAATATGGTGCGATGTGATCAAATCATCATGATACAATTCCACTTTAAGTCAATACATTGCATCAACCTTCATATGTCAGAGCTTCATATGTGACATGCCAATTATATTTGAGCTTTAAGCTTCAGCTGTCTGCTCAGTTTCATCACAGACAACCTTTATGAGTTAAGAATGATAACAAGTGCCAGCGCAGTGCACTGCCAATGGGTCCTCACATGATTCCTCACATCTGTCTGTGGTTGTTGTTGTTTAGGGGATCAGCTGTCATGCGCGGGTCCCAGGCTGGGGATAGCCTACTGAAGGGGGGGGAAATGCACGGACGTGAGAACCCCTTACAAACCCCCCATCTGCACGTCATGGAACATTTGCAGAACAGGAACCTCCCACCTCCAAGGCGTGCAGCAGAGAGCAGACACAACAGTGAGACCTGCTGCACCGGGACTCTCCATCTTAGGTGACAAAATACCGCTCTTTCTCTCGCTGATCGGCGGCGGCGGTTTGCACATAGTTCCGGCTTTAAAACACAGTATGGCCGCAGGTGTGCGGCAGCGGGGAGCCGAGGCGCACCGGTCACCGCGCACATGGTTTCATTCCACACACACTTGTTCTGGTGCATGAGAGGGAGTGTTGGTTCCCCGGGTCGCCTGAGCACAGCAGGGGAGGAGAGATCAGTTTTGCGCCGTCAGCGTTCTCAGAAATGTCACTCAAGGCCGAGGTGTTGTTACAGATGTGTGCAGCAGGGGGCGCTAACAACCAGGCGTGCAACAGTCAAGCTGATTCTTAAAGTAGAATAACCGAGATTTATTTCAGGTATGTTGTATTTTTTCCCCGCACATAAAAGTGTTTGATTATTTAAAAAAAGAAAAAAAAGGTGCTTAAAGACTTCATTTATTTTATTTAAACATTTCCTCACATAGAAAACTTTCACCACAACACCTGCCAATGTAGCAGACTGCATGGCAATCACATACAAATATGTAGATTAAAAATAATTCCAAAAGTGCAGAGCAATTGTGAATAAAACAAGTTTCACAGTTTTATGCCAGGTCATAAAAAATGTCATATACAACCTAAAATGAATCATATGTCCCCAAGATACCAAGTAAGGAAGTGCTACAGGTAAAAGTCCTACATTCAAAATCGTAAATATAAAAGTAGTCATTATGCAGGTCCCTAATCATGTAAATGCTATTATTGGATAATGATTATTGATGCATTCATGTGTTCATCACTTAAATGTTGCAGTACAATTTTGGGAGTAGAGGCATGAAGTGGCATAAAATGGAAATACTGAAGTAAAGTACCTCAAAATTAAAGTACAGTACTTCAGTAAATGTACTTTAGATTGCATTCCCCCATTGGAGCTAGAAAAAAAGACTTAAATCATAAAAGTAACACAAATCAAAACTTGAGATCACGTATTAATATTAAGTACTTTGAAAAGATAATTTCATGGGGGGTTTTCAGTCATTTAAACCAGTGGTTCTCAACCTTTTTTCTGAACCCCACGCAAAAACATTTTTCAGCCATGTTCCCCCTAACCAGGACAAAATCATTTTTGGTTGAAAAAAGATGCAATACACAGCAATGTGCCATCAGTGTCTGATTTAATATAGAATATAAGATTTTGTTTATGAGCATACACTTATATTTTACTTACTAACCAATTTGAAAGGATTTTTGAATGGATGCTAATTTTAAATGATGTACCCCCATTTGAGAACCACTGATTTAAACATGTGCAATAAAACCTCAGGTTCTTCTCTCGGCTTGCAGCTTTGTCACTTCCTGTTCAGCTGGTCAGGTTTCCCTTTAAGAGGCACCTGTCAGCTTCAGTGTCCAAGCCCACTGGCAAGGCATCTGGTTGATGGGCAGCTGGGGGAGGAGAACCCGCAGCCCGCTGGGCTTCACGGGCTCCCACTTCAGAGTCCCGTGGCCGACAAGCACCACCTTTTTTTGAGAAAAGCAACACATGAACAATGTTGAGAACGAGAGAAATCTGTGAACAAGTCAACCTCATTTCCCAGGATGCAGTGCGGTTATTGGACATTCCAGCAGAGGTAGACCAGATAGATCGATATATTGAGCCTATAATTAAATACTGTCTCCGTTAATATGATGGAGGTTCTTCTCTGACCACAGATACACTACAGTCTGAAAAAAAGCTATATATTTTTCTTTGTCGATATTAATCATCAATTTAATTAGATCTGGAACTATTAGTAAATTACCTGATTAGTAAATTGTTAACATTTCATACTTTTTAAGCCGTTATTATTTGGTTCCAGCTTCTCCAATGTGAGGATTTGCTGCTATTTCTCCAATTTATTTAATAGAAAACTGAATTATTTTGGTTTTTACACTGACTCTAAAACCTGGTAGACAGTTTTCACTATTTTCTGACATTTCATTATTTATTAATGAATCTTCTCTGACCACAGCTACAATACAGTCTGAAAATAAAGCTACATTTTATACAATAATACATATTTTTTTATTTGAGAAAATAACTGTTAGATAAATGGAAAATAATAAATGATTTATAGCTTCATGTGCTATGATAATTCTTTATGTAAACCGGTGACATGCACACTACTACTAAACAGTAGAGTGAGCTACCCAGCATCAAGCGGCGGTTAACTCTGCATAATAATAATAATAATAATTACCTGAGTCTGTCCAGTAACCACAGGTTCATTCAGAACCACAGATCCATTATTGGGCCAATCCAGTAGCACAGCAAAGATGCTCTTTTCCTGTGGTCTGAAAGTGTACCTGTCAAGATACATATAATTATTAACAATAATACAGACCTCTGGATGAGCTTAGAAAATATCAATAACAATATCTGATCCCATTTCACTTTAGTTTGTTTGACATTATGAGGATGACATTAAATCACGCACAGCTACAAAACACATGTCAAAGGTGAGACAGTGTAAGTTTTAACACTTTTACAATAAAGTCATTCGAAATGTAAAGTTAGCCAAGATGAAGGTGACCAGGCACCTTCATCACCCTCAGTTATATAATGCTATGTACTCACTGTGATGCATGAATAACAACCATTGGCAAAATAATGAATGAGCCGAAAGAAACATGAATGAGCAGAAACTAAAATAATTTCACTTCACATTCCGTTCAAGAATTAATGTTTTCTTTTTTTTTTACCTCAATATCAAGAACAAAAAAAGACAGGGGGGGGGATCTATTACATAGAAACCATATAGCAACCCACCAGACGGTGGGGGTGACGGCGTCCTTCTGAACCCGCCATGCTGTCGTGTTGTAGATCGACTCCCCGTTGACCTTCAGCCACTGACCCATCTGCCTCAGACGCTCCTCAAAGATGGGAGAGATCCTTCCGTCGTGTGTCGGCCCGATGTTCATCAGCAGGTTTCCCCCGCAGGACACCGTCTCCACCAAAGTCTGAAACACCAGGTTGGAGTTTATACATTAGAGTTGTATTGCACAAATATGTCTTTAAACGCTAGAGGGTGCTGATCCCTCATATCAAACAGGACTAAAACACATTTTCATAGTCAATTTTGAAATAAAATCATTTAAGTTACAGCTTCTCAAATGTAAATATGTGCTAATTTCCTTTGTTGTCTAATATAGTAAACTTAAAATATTTGTGTTTTGGACAAAACAAGTAATTAAAATATGTATTGATCATAATAAACATAATTCTCAAAGAAATATCCATGGCATTTGTAGACATAAGGGGCTCATTCTGAGCTAAGGAAAACACAAGGAGTCTTAATTTCAGGTGATTATACACCAATTAAAACAGAATTATGAAAATGTTATTCCATTTCTACTAATAAATTCCCCCAAATGTTACACTCTGGCTCTTCAAGCTAAATCCAACAAAAACAGTTCACAGGTGAATGAGGTGTTCAACTCTCACCCCTATGAGCTGCTGGATGGTGAGGTAATCGCTGAGAGGAGCATTGCGTCGGTAACCCCAGGACTTTGAGTCGATGGTCATGCAGTTCTCCCACTTGCGTTTCAGCAGGTGTCCCGGCTGGTAGCGATCGGTGCAGGTGTAATATCCTCCGTGTTTGCAGATGCAGTCATAGCCCCAGCGATCATTGGTCACCACCGTGTCTCGTACAGGACTGCGAAGACATACAGGTTACGATCACGCTGGCTGTGGAAAAGACAAATCTAATGAAACATACACTCACTGAATGAATGAATGAATGAATGATCACCTGTCATTATAGAGCCAGGCCAAGAACTCTGTGCTGTTCCAGTACTTGTCAGGTGCATCTCCGTCCCCGTCGGACCACAACAGCTCCGGTTTGTACTTGGCAACCAGCTCGTAAAGCTCGGGCAGAGTTTTAGTGCTTGGAAAGTAGTTTGTAGTGAAGGCATTGGCAGCGTCCTGTTCAAAGAGCGGATTGAACCACTCAAAGAGAGAGTGATAGAGCCCTAAACGCAGGTCACTGTGCGCACGCAGGGCACTCGCCACCTCGCCTACCAGATCTCTTTTTGGTCCGACGTCCACTGCGTTCCAGTTCCAGGAGTTTTTTGAGCCCCAGAGTGTGAAACCTGAAAGTATAGAGATAGAAAAATACATCTCTTGAAGTGCAGGAAGGATGCAGCGTGGCACTAATACCCAAATTATGTAGAATTATGTCATCGCTTCATATAAAATACTTTAAAATACTTCAAAAACGAAAAGGCAGGATGTCGATCGTGTCCTGTACCTTCATGGTGTTTTGTGGTCAGGACGATGTACTTTGCCCCGGATGAGGCAAAGATGTCCGTCCACTCTTTGGCATCAAAGAACTCAGCAGTGAACATCGGTGCAAAGTCCTGATACTTGAAGTTTGGAGGATAGTTCTTCTGCATGAAGTCAACAAACGCCTTTGATTTCTGCTTCTGCCAGTAGAACCTGGAACAGGAAGCAAACACAAAACAGGCTGAAGGAGGAAGAGCCACCGTGGCCAGGATCATCGGTCCTCAACACTTGGGAGTTTTGTTTAAAAAGTTCAGCAGCAAAACTCACAATTACAAAGCATTGATCAATCAAAAGCCAAGTCAATAATCGTAGTTAATGATGAATAAGCATCTAGCTATAATAGAGTAAATGATGCTGATTAAATATGGAATTAATTGAGGAATCTAGCGTTAACTGGTAATATAAGCTGGTAACTGATACAAATCTAATTGGTAATAAAAGCTGGTAAACTTGTGAAACGAGTTGTTAAAACCAACTAGACCAGTTTTCCATCTGTGGTCAACTGTTTTCCATTAGGGTTGACTCTGCAGATCAGGAAATGAATTACTATTGCAACCTAAAATGCGTAGGTTGCCTGATGTCAGAAATGGACCTTTTCACTTTCCCTCAACTCCCTCTGTCTGAATTTTTTTTAGTGCTTAAATTAAACATTGTTAATTGTTAAATGTTAAATGCAAGAAAACAAACAACACTCACCAGAACCACTCGCTGCCGAAGCTAGGGACAGAGAAGACCCCCCAGTGGATGAAGATGCCAAACTTGGCCTGATCGTACCACTCTGGCAGCGGTCGGGAGTCGATCGATTCCCAGTTGGGTTCGTATTTCGTTATTCCGCCGATGCCGATCAACAGCATCGATAAAACGAAACAAACCGGTAAACTTCCCATTTTCAGGTATTAGAAAAAACACACATAACGATCTCGAGAACCGGGTTTGTGCACGAAAAAGCTTAAAGATAATGTTTTAAATTTAAATCAAATGACAAATTGAAAGCGCAGAGCAGGAACCAGCCAAACACACCAGCTGACGGTCATGTGGGGGTTCTGCTTCTTGACAACAATGAGGGTGTGTTTGATATGCTCACCGTAGTTAAAGCACCGAGGAGATTCAACCGTTCAGCCAATCAGACTGAACGAAACGCCTCCTTCCCGGGAAAAGCTGCGTTGTACACCTCGCGCTTCTTCGAGTTTCACGCATGCGCGTTACGCCTCACCTATGCGGAAGAAGGAAATGTTTTGGTTTTGGACTCCCGATGCATGGCTACGTTGACTGCCACTGTCATATCTCTGCGGGGGATTTTGACCAGGTACGCTCGCCATTTAAAGGCCGCCATTGAAATGTTGTATCTGAGATATCTTCTAAAGCTTTGGTGTCTTTTTCTCTTTCCGTTGTCAGGACATAGAGGAAGTGGTTGAGAATTCAAAAAAGGTGAGCAGCGCCCGCTCAGAAGCGTTGTGCACAGTAGTTGTTGTGGTTTTAATGTGCGCTTTATTATTTCCAAGGCTGGCTTGTTGGCGCTGTTAGCCGTGGCCGAGCATGCTGGGGAATTTGACAAGATTATTGCGTTGTCACAAAGGTAACTACAACTATTACTCCCACTGTTATTAGATATTACAATGAGCCATCTCTGGCCAGATCCCCCGTAAATTAATCAACATCTGTAGCCCTTGCACTGCTTTTGTTGTTTGTTACTCACTGTACATACGTATATACACTTTATATACACTACATATACTTTGCATTTTTGCACTTTCTTTATTGCTTAATTTCCTAAATGAATACACTGCTGTTTTGTTGTATATATTGAGCATCTTTAATTCCTGACAAACAAACCCCCCTTGGGGATGAATAAAGTATCCATCCATCCATTCATCCATCGTCTCCATTATTTATTTATTTATTTATTAGAGGAACGTGATTTGAGTTTCAATTGTCTCTTCTTACTGGTGTTTTCACTTTTCTTCTTCTTCTTCTAGGTTTCCAGGATTTATTTTTCCCTGCCTAGGAGTCCATCCTGTTCAAGAAGTTTCCCCAGAACAACAGAGGGGCGCTTCTCTCCAGGTAGGCTTGAGTTTTAAAGGGTCGGCTCAAGCAAAGTATACAAAGAAAAAGCCCAACATATTTACTCACCTACAGTACAGAGATAATGAAGGTCCTGCCAGAGTGCATCCTCTGATCCATATTAGGGATATAAGTCTACTCTGTATATACTGTATATTATCTTTTTGGATGTTTTATTAAGATATTTGTTTTAAACCTTATAATAAAACAACAGTATAGAGATGATAGCAAACAAGAGGAATAACATGCTTATCGAAGATAATAGAGAATAAATTCCATGTGATTGTGTAAAAACACACATGGCCAATAAAGTTGATTCTTCTTCTTCTTCTTCTTCTTCTATAAAAGATGCTTTTTTTTCTCTCTCTGCAGGATCTAGATGCAGCTCTACCCATAATAGAGAAATACAAAGACCACCTGGTGGCCATTGGAGAGGTAATAACACAGTATTTCTGATAGGACTTGATTGAATAGCAGTTTGCTGTCCTGGCTCTTTTTTTTTGCAATCATATTGACAGTGAACTCTTTTTCCCATCTGTTATTCTAGGTTGGTTTGGACTTCACACCCAGATATGTCGGGGGGGAGAACGACAAAGAAAACCAAAGGCAGGTCCTCATTCGTCAGGCACAGATAGCCAAGGAACTGGACCTCCCTCTGTGAGTCACACTGTAGTCCTGCAGATGATATTAACTCATCTGGTGAAATTTAAATTTCAGCTTAACAAGGAAAATTATGTCCAGTATGTCCCGACATTATATCAGGTGCACAGGTGAAAAGGCAAAAGTAATATAAAGAAAATGTCTCAATTAATCTCAATTAATCTTTTCAGAAGTCTGATCAGTGCTGTATTTCCTGACAGTATTTTAATTTAAGAAACCTACTCGCACACAATTCTTGACTTGAAATAATTTATTTCATATGAACAAACAACTATTGTTTGATTATCAGTATAAGCAGTAACATAAAATACATAATTTGCCCCTTAACAAACAGACATTCATAATATTTGTATGTTTATTTTATTTCCAGGAATGTTCATTCACGGTCTGCAGGAAGACCCACCATCCACCTCCTGAAGGAGCAAGGTAAACATTAAAGTTGAGATTCTCTTGCGTTTAGTCGAGTGGTTTAAAAGTTAACTGCAGTTCCTCTGAAATGTCACTAGGTGTCGAAAAAGCCCTGCTTCACGCTTTTGATGGGAAACCATCTGTTGCCATGGAGGGAGTGAAGGCTGGATATTTCTTCTCCATCCCACCATCCATCATACGCAGTGATCAGGTACAGCAGAGCTGGTTAAAGATACTCTGTATCACAGCCCAACCTGGTCAAACGTTCCCCCTCGGTATCACTAAAGCATGTTGTTTACTTTTACATATATATTCTAGTTTGTCATTGTGTAAATAGGCAAATTTAATAACAAAATAAAATGTTACACATGCTGTTGCAAATTGCTTGAATGTCTTTGTCATTTCTATATATGAGCATTTACACGTTACACACAGGACTACTTACTATTACGTATTACTTACTCTTCAGACAGCACTGACATGTTGGCTTAATGATTAATATTATTTTCTGTATTTTCCACCAAGAAGCAGAAACTCGTGAAACAGTTGCCGTTGGAGAACATCTGTCTAGAAACAGATTCACCTGCTCTGGGTCCAGAAAAACAGGTAAAAGAAATGTCTCCCTCATTTGCATTGCATGTTATATATATTAAGGAGGATAGTTCAAATATAAGCTTTTTATTTTATATACAAATTTGCAACCCAACTAAACAAAATTATCTTATATATCCTAATGCGTTTTTCATTAAAACATGCATGTCTTATTATTCTTGTTCTGCGTCCCGAATGCAGGTGAGAAATGAGCCCAAAAACATCTGTATCGCTGCCGAGTACATCAGTAAGATTAAAGGAGTCTCGCTGCAGGAGGTGATGGAGGTGACGACCCAGAACGCTCTCCGACTTTTCCCAAAGATCAAGTCTGCCATCAGACCCTGACAAAGCCTGAACAGTTTATTTCATCAGTATTTAATGTGGTCATCTGACTGAAGATATCCTGAAGTGGTGAATCAGTCTTAAGCTAAGAACACCTTCATGTGGACTATATAACCTTACTCCAGTGCTGAAACTATTTATTTATCTCCATTTATTCTTCAATAAAGGAAGATAATAACAATTTAACACAAGTTGGTTGTTTTTCATGTATGTGATACATCTGAAACATTCATATAATTGTAAAGTGAATAATCATGACATGCCACTGTGCTATTTTTTATATTCCCCATCAACAGATCTGAGCAGAGCAGTGAATTCACTGGTCACTTATCACTTGTGCTATTTATATTAAAGTTGCTGCACTTTCTCTATAATTAAAAGCTGACTCGTCATTCCCTTAAGGTCAGCTGCTATCGCTAAACTCAAACGCCCGGATCAGTGGCAGTTCACAGCATTATGGGGTATTGCTGCCTTCAAGTGCCTTTGAGCTCAGAGCTGTCATCCTAAGGTTTGGTGCTTAAGATGTGTCACTGCTGCTAAAACATGTTTTACACATGTATTTCTAAAATTATAAATAAAGCTATATATATATATATATATATATTATAATATGTTTTGCTTTAAACTTCTAGTATTTAAAAAAGAAAAGTATAGTTTTTGTTCATGTGTTTTCTGAACAAAATGTTTTTTAGATAACCGCAGATTCTAAGAATTGAAAAAAAAACGTGCCGTTCATGGGCACACACGCCAGCGTCACACACTCACCGGGGAGCGACTGACATCGAACCAGTTTGCAGGTTTGTTGATACCCGGATGAACTTTGCCTCAATACATACAAAGCAAGGCTGTATGTAATATCCTTTCATTCATAAGTAAGTCATATTTCAGTTCTTTGGCACAAATACAATGTGGTTCATATTTTGCTGAGGCTTTTTCTCAAGGGATTTGGCAGTATTGTCAGATTCTGTAGGTTGTAAGCGTTCCAGAAAGGTATAATCATGTCTGGCATCAAGCTAGGGATATGAAAATGTATATTTCCATAACATGGGGAGCGCTCTCGAATCATATTTATGGTTTGTTAATATTTATGGTTGAATTGTGTTACAAACATGTAAAATGAGGAAGAATTCAGCCCCCATTCTTCCTCATTTTTTGGGGGGCTCATAATTATAATCCCCAAAAGTTAAGAAATGGGTATCATGAAGACTGATAGGGTATCAGGGAAGGGTAGTGTAGACAAAAGTATGGGATCCAGCTACTTCATAAATAAACATTTATTTTGTGAAAGGAAGTGCCTCAAAGTTCAGTTAGCAATCTGATGCAAAAGTAGAAACCTTTTTAATATGAATAAGCAATTGTCACAGCAATTAATGCATGTTTTATCAAAGACTCGCAGCTCTAAGATTTTTAATTTAAATATAGCAGCCTTGCATTAAAAAAATAGTTGAAGAAATTGATGTCAATGTAAACGCAGTCATGGCGATGTTAGCAGTCCTTTAATGCTCCACTTGGATCGTGACGCTGGAGAAGCCGAACTCAGAGCGCAGGAGCTTGGTTGCCTTCATGAGGACGATCTGTGCATCAGCACTGTCTTCTGAGAACAAATACAGGAAACATTTTAAGATTCATCTTAAATGTGAATCATGACTGTACATTAACGGCTCTCATGGTATAGTATTCCAGAAAAACACAGTTAATATGTATCAACAATATAAAAAGCTATAGTCATTAAATATGTTACAATAGAGTATGCTAATAACGTATTTGTGTAGTATGCCACAAAACTGTCAGTAGAGTAGGTCGTAAAAATGCCATATTATAGTATAATAAAGTAATACCATAAATGATAAAAATGTTGAATAATGTTTAGTATGTCACAAATTTGTCCTAAAAAATGTTATAGTATGCCATGAAAATGTCATGTTATAGGATGTCTGAAATATTTCCTACAAAGAGTCTAGAGTTTAGTATGTCTGAAAAAGTAAGTCCTATCGTAGTATGACACAAAATGTCATAAGAAATATATATTTTGTCACAACCCGCCCATGCATTAAGACACCTATTCGCTGCAGGGTTACAGTGTGGAGCCACTTATATTAAACCCAGACCCATTTGAACACTGTGTTGACGTTACCTGTGGCCATGTGCACAGACAGCAAGGAGTGCGTTGTGTTCAGGCTCCACATGTGCAGACTGTGAAGCGACGCGACGCCTCTCACCGACAGCAGCTGCTCCCTCACGGCGCTGAAGTCCACGTCCTGAGGAGCGCCTGCAGATGAAGGGACAGCGGTGCAAATGAAACGTCGGCGATGAAACGATACCGTCACCGCGGGCACAGAAGATGCGTTTACCGTTCATCAGGATTCTGAGAACATCCTTTGTGATTGGAAGTGTCGTTACGAGAACCACAACCGAGAACAGGAACGTGCAAATGGGATCTGCTATTTTATATTCAGGCTGTGAGGAATAAAATGACAAATAATTAATAGAAAACCGCAGAATCGAGGGTATAAACTCGTCTCGTCTGTGCCGCTGTTTAACAAATTTGTGAGTTTCAAACTGTTAAACTGGAGGATATTGAAGAATTGTAAAAGGATATAGTGCTTGTGTTATTGGATATTTGTCTACTTCTCAACAAATGTTATTTAAAAAAAAAACGTGTGTCCAACCATGCTGTCCTCGTGTTGTTTTTCCCCTCAACAACACTTGAACATTTTTTGTTGTTGTTGCTTATAACAGGATTCTAGGATCTAACGACACTCCCGTCAGTTGTTTAATTAATGCTAATTATTAAATGTTGCTGAGCTAAGATGGTAAACACCACATTAGCTTAGCATCACTATGTCACTGAGTGTTTGGGCCGACACCGACCCAGATGTGGATGATGGCGGCAGCCAGCAGGACGCCGGCACTTTGCACCAGGTCTCCCACCACGTGGATGAAAGCCGCCTTCACGCTGGCGTTGCCGTGGCTGTGATGGTGGCTGTGATGGTGGCCGCTCCCCCGTCGCAGTTTGGCCTCAGGCGCCCGGCTGGTGGGAAACGCGTGGCCGTGGCCGTGGGAGGCTCCGGACTGGTGGAGGATCAGGACCATCCTAAATCAAACAAAAGTCAAACCCAGTTGAGGAAGAGCGTCCGCTCGCCGCTGACCAACCACGATGCACTCACAGGACGTTGACCCCGACGGCGCAACCCGACGTTATGAGCATGATCCGGCTGTCGATGTCGTAGTCTCCGTCGGAGATCCTCTGAGTGGCGGACACGACGAGCACCGCCGTCACGACCCAGATGGACACCATCGACAGCAACATGCCCAGAATCTCTATTGGACACAAAGAAATGATTTCAGGTTGCAGATCAAACACTGATCAACTACACTCATGGCACAATTCCGTAAAAGTAGATTACACATTCAAAGAGAAACACGGCAAAGTAGAAATACATATATTCATAATAAGTGTC
Source organism: Cottus gobio (assembly GCA_023566465.1). Taxonomy (NCBI): domain Eukaryota; kingdom Metazoa; phylum Chordata; class Actinopteri; order Perciformes; family Cottidae; genus Cottus; species Cottus gobio. The sequence continues at coordinate 7,254,165 of CM042228.1, forward strand.
AAGTCAATCACTATAAATATACATGTTATGAAGCAGTTCATAAGATGGCAGACAGAAACCCATAATATCAAACTTAGATACAAAATGTTGACAAGACACCAACAATTAAGTTATTAGTATCTTTAATAGTTCATCTATTAATCTATATATTTATTGCAAAACAATGTTCAGCACTGAGGATTAAATGCTGTTTCAATTCCATCTCCACACCCCTGCCTGAGGAAATACTGACTACTATAAGTTATTTATTTTTTTGCCTTCAAATTTAAATATACGCTGCAACTCTAGAGTGTGAACACCCAGAAATATTTCCCTCTCATGATCGCCACAACATGACGTACAAAGGCAAGATTCATATCGATCAAAGAAAGAAAAAGCAGCTCAGGGACGTCACCAAAATGTCAAACTATTCCAGTTGAAACCGATGATTCCAACACAGCGGGTTTGGATCCCACCTGCTCGATGCCACCCAAAGGTCATGGTGTGCGTTTCAGGCCTGGTTGAGAGCCACAGGGAGATGATGCTGATCACGATGCTGCCGAAGTCCGTCAGAAGATGTGCGGCGTCCGTCATGATGGCCAGACTGTGAGCGGCGTACCCCCCTGCAGAGAAGACGGAGGTGTGTGTGTAGATGTGTGTGTGTGTAAGATTTTTAAAGACCAAGATACTTAGGAAACGTGACATTTTTCCGGTGTAGAAATAAACTTGAGTGGTTTCAGGTGGACACACTATTGTTATTGTGACTCACCAAAAACCTTCCTTGGCCTTTGTGTACTGATATTTCTCATTACTTATATAAACTGGACCAGTAAGCAGCGTTTATGTTGCACCTGGTCCTATTTATACAATTTTCTTCGTCTTTTAAGTTCCAAAATATTTATATGCAAAGTCACTAGAAACTCTTGCTCCCAGATAAAAAAGATTGTAAAAAGTTAAATAGCAAATATAGAAGTGTAGATGTATAAAGTGTATAAAAGCTTTTATCCAAAGCGACTTACATAATATACAGTAATTAGGGTTAAGTGTCTTGCTCAAGGACACAACGACATGGACTGGCTGAGCCGCGGTTTGAACCACCGATCCTCTGATCGAAAGACAGAGTTGCTAATCACTGAGCCACAGTAGCCCGTTAAATATTCCTGTTTGTTAAATTCACTTATTGTAAGTCGCTATGGATAAAAGAGTCAGCTAAATGAAATGTAATGATCATTTGTGGCAGATTATAACTCAGATATGCTCTTACCGACCACCTCTCCGGTCATGAAGACGAGGCTGACAGCGCAGGCCATGAAGAGCTTCCTCCTGGCCACACGCCTCTGGTCGCTCTCCGCCACCGACATGGCCGACGCCGTCTCCTGGCAGAGCCGGTCAGGCTGCCAGAGGCCGTCCACGCTGGAGGCGTCCTCACTCGACTCTGATGCAGAGTCCGAGTCCTCTGGAGAACTGGTGCTGAGAGAAGACAGACGCTCATTATAAATCAAGTAGTTAAATGGATTAAATCTGTGCAAACGTTTAGCAAATATATGCTGTAAAAAGAACAACATACCATGGAAGAGGTTTCAAATGAGTCTCAATCAGAGGCTTCTCTGCTGAGGACTCCATATCCTCCATATTCTCAGGCGACTGCACTCCAGGGTCTCCCTTTTAGTACCTAGTGTCAACGAGAAGCGTGACGACTTGCCAGCTGCTGAAACACGGTTCTCTCTCAGAGGTGGAGCATAGCAGGAGCCAATGGCAGCTGAGAGGCGCTGCTCACTAGCGGCAAAATGTTCAAATCTGACGACTGAGTGACATTTCCAGTATCACCAAAGTTTATTCAATCAGACAAACATTACTTTTACAGAAACAAACATTTTGGAAACATAAAAGGTTGAGAGATTGGAAAAATACCTGGGAATGTTGAGATGATCAAACTATAATTAATTAATTAAATATATATATATATATATATATATATTTTAAAGTATTTCAAACCTGAAGAAAAAAAACAATAATAAATCACAGTAAAATATATTTAGGCACTTGTGACATTTCACTTGTGACAGTATACAAAACTTACTTTATACACATTTCTAGGTTTGTTTTAAATGTATAGAAACAGTCAGTGTGAAAGTCACCTGAGAAAAACATATACAATTTAGATTTGTACCAAATGCACAAACTGTAAATTCCTACACCGAGCAGAAATACAAAATAATATACAAACATGATAAAAGATCATTTAAGGCGTTCTCTAAATATACACTCAATTAGTCATAAAATCTAGAATGGGTATATCAAAAAATACACACAAAAGAAAAATCCTGCATTGGGCTTCATTTCACGACACTTTATATAAAATAAATCATCTCACACACCACAGAGAGATCATAATCACCGAAAAGAGGCCTCGACTCATCTGAAAAAAATTAATTCATGTGGAATATTTGGCAATGAATCAAATCAGTAGGTCATTTATGAGAACATATCAGTCTTATAAGGGCTTTCTCTGTACCTTAAGAAGTATTCACCCACTTCTTGAGGTCACCTGTGTGCAGGTACAGAAAACTCTCAAGCTCCATCTCTTCAAGAACTAGTTCAATACTTTGGGAGATGTGCTTTTGTGTTTACTTTACGAACATTAAATGAGACCCCTCATGGCTGTGCGTTGGAAGCCAGGAGGCCTTAGCTTAGCTTAAAGACCAGAAACTGGAGGAACAGCTAGCTTAATCCATCTAAAAAGCTAACACACGTGTGCCTTAAGTAAAGTCTGTGGTTTTGTGGAATAACAAATAATAATGTATATCCTCAGTTCTTCTTCGTCTCCAACTTGAACCTCACAGCGACGACATTAGAGGTAGATTTTCTTTTAACCAGGCTTGTGCTTCACCCCCACGGTTCCAGTCTTGATGCTAAGCTAGGCTAATCACCTCCCGGTTCCAGCTACTCCCCTAATGGCACGTTCATGTCACATCTGGGTTATTCTAGTCAAACCAAGTCATAATTAGGAAATAAAACCTACGAATGGCGCTTAGAAACAGGAAAGAGTAATTTATTTAAACCCAACTTTAGGAATATAGTGCTATATTGTAAATTAATAGATATTTTAAGGACTCGCACAGGGAGCTCTGCAAGCATACGACTGTCTGGAGTCCAATGATGTGAAAAAGTCGCAAGCCGAAATCTAACTTTCAGAAAGAAAGTGAACGAGCGTTTCTCCCAAAAAGTTGAATTGTTCCGCTGATGCCCGTCAGCATCACTCCTACAAACATGAAAGCTCACTGAGATATTTACAGGCTGTCAGACAAACGCCCAACAGTGACAAGTTGAGTCTCAACAGACTGTACATCATTTCAATAAGCCCTTTGCGTCTACAATATCTATGTGCAGTGGGACTGAACAGAGTGGTTGGCCTCTAAAACAATTGGCAATCAGCATATTATGTTGCTTTAAATATATATATATTTAAACATTTCTGACCCCAAAATATTCTCAGACCGTCGTGGCAGCTTTCGGATATTAAACACGAACATAAGATATTAAAGTGCACATTAAAAACAACTAATTATTCCACTGGCACATATAAAAAAAGAGATCTGGCACAATCAAATCGCTGCTTGATTCATTCGAGACAAAGATGAATATCTTTTCTGCACGTCAGCCACATTCAAACCCATAATTCATACTCGTCATCTTCCAAAGAGATCAATGCTGTCGCTGATGACCACGTGGTTTTCGTCAGGACTCACTCGGTTCACGAGGTGCCGTTGGTCGCTTGAGGCTGAATCACGATCGGTGCCTTCTCACCTGGAGGTGCAAAAAAAATTAATTGAAAGGGGGGATTTTTTCTTATTTTTTTTAAAGGTTTTTCTCTACTTGTATTAATATTCCAGCAAAAGCAGCAAAAATTAGAAGTTTGTTTTAAATGGAAGAAAATATGAACGTAAATGGAGATCACCTCATGTTGATTCATCCGTAATACTAATCCAATAATGTAATATTACTTCCATCCTGCTCTCCGATGAGTACTTTTACTTTTGAATGCGTAAGAAAACATCTTGCACCGATTACATCTGAACTTGTCAAATGAATGCAGAACTTTAACCTGAGTATTAGAGGTATGTATTGTTCATTTTCTACTCGAGTAAATGATTTCAATACGTCCTCGACCTCTGGCATCGGGTGAACAATTAACAATAGAGAACAAGCACTTCCTACGAAATAGTAGAACAAGAAAGATATCATCAAATACCACATGTTAGTTTACAGGTTATGCAGCAAAGAGGAGAAATGTTAAAACAAAAACAAGCAGCAGAATAGTTTTTCGGCACTTCTATAAAGTCACTCGAGATCACTGGTTCTCACCCTTTGAACAGTTAAAAGAAAAACAGGTTTATTATTTTATGCTCGGATATTTATAATTAATCAGAGGCTCACAAGCACTTTTTTATTTAAGGAAAAACTGATAAATAGGGATGATTAGGGATGCAACGATACCATTTTTTACAAACCGATACGATACCGATATTTTTATTTGTGTACTTGCCGATACCGAGTACCGATACCGATACTTCTTAGATTTGGTCTCCATGAAAGTGCAATTAATTTGGAGGCAGATTTTATTTTATCCTCTGCAGATTATGTCAAGCCTATAGTACAAAATTAACAGAAGGCTATCCCAAGCTTTAAACTTCTTGTGGAAGTCCCTCTAATGTCGGACCATAAAACGCCCCCGTGTCCGGGTTCATAATGTAAGCGATAATATTAGGTATGAGCAATTATATAGGAAGCTGTGTTCCAAGTTATGTTTCCGGTGCTTTTATTGTGGAGGGAGAAACGGAAAGGAAAAGAGTGGAATTGTGAGATATACGTGTGTGAAGGAGATAAAAAAGTGGTTCAAGTTACCCTGCAGCGTGTTTTCATTTTATTAGAATTACAAATATAGACACACAACAGACACTCGGCTACAATAATATCATCCGTAGCCGCACAACAGCGTCTGAATGAGGCCGCTGCCAGCGCTACTTCAGGTGGATCAGCAGCCGTTTGATTCAAACCGGCAGGACGGCGGTGATGACGCGCAGAGCTTCTCAATTATAGATGTATTAAATATGGAAAATTTCAACTCTCGCGTCTAACGTGCCGCCGGCGTAAATTTGCGTCTGTCGCAACCACACGCGTCTGTGCATAGACTTTACATGTAATCTGGTCGCGCGAAACATTTGCGTCGCGTTGGGACGGACTGATTACAAGTAACTCCGGGGCTGTCAGCCACTAACAAGAGCACTAATATGAGCACTAATATGTCATACACACGTATGCAACACCGGTTAATAAGCACAATATCGATAAAGTCTTGTATTGTACTCGCGTCTCACTTTTCTCCTGTCTATTGAAAGAAGTGAGCGCTGCGTAGCGAGGATCCAAGATGGCGGCTCCAGATTCTGCTGTTGAGACAAACTGGCCATCTGATTGGACGGCAAAACAACTTGGATAGCGTGATTGGCTGCTCAGAAGTTGAGACTGTTGAGACAGTTGAGACAGAGAAGAGTGTCTCCGGCTCCGCCACGGGGTTGCTTCTCCACAAAGCGCGACCAGTTTGTTGTAGTGAAATACTGTTGAGTGAGTATCGGTTCTTGGTATCGGACATTGAAACCGATGCGAGTACGAGTATTTAACGCAGTATCGGTATCGGTGCATCCCTAGGGATGATAATATAAATATAATGAATTGTGCGGCTACTCTGAAATGCTCTTTCAGATTGAGAACCACTGCTCTTGATATTTAGCATTTGCACATTAATCCACTATTTTCCTCCACTGTGCTTTGCTTCAAAACATTAACAGCCAGAGGTGGTGAGCGAGCAACGTTATTAATAACAGCGTCCTGCAGCGCAGGGAGAAGGAAATGTTAGTACACAGTCCACACCCAGGACGCCGCCTCGCATTCTGCCAGATGAGGGAAGCAGCCCGGAGGGCAGGTGCACTTTACCTGAGGAGGCGCCGGTCCTATCTGAGGTGTCAGCGCTCGGCTGAATAACTATTACATGGTCTCCTGCTGTGAAACAAAATTTGACACTGAGCAAACGATAGCATTCGCACAGCGGTCATTAAGGTGACCGTGTGTTTTTAACTACACTAGAGCAAAGAATATTCAGTTAGAAGAAAAAAAAATCCTCATTGATCTCTGAAGTTTGCTGGATGTGAAAACATGAGAACAGAATTTGGTGGGGTGGAAGTTGGTAGAACGAGCGTTTAATTGGGTCAAATTTGCTTTTGGTGTTGCCAACATGTGGGTTTTGAACTAATACCTTTTGTCACTCACAATGACAGACTGTTTCCATAATCAACTGTTATTACAATACTGTTAATCTCCTCTAGGCTTGAATGTTCATTATGAAAAGGCTCACGGAGCAAACAACAACCCTGAGAACTCAGAAAAAAAATGGCTGTTCAGAGAGCCAGCAACATTCATTTGTCCCCAGATCTGTCAATCATTATTCCTTTAAAAGGATAATTGTGTTCACCGTGTTGGTATTCAAGATAAACACGGCACATTAAATGTTTTTAATAAATGAAAGTGAAACACTTAAGATGAAGAAAAAAAAATTGGTTTCAGGTTAATTTACACCTAAAAGGAATTTGATTCAACAGCCACCAGCTCGACAACGTCCCATGTGGTTTTCCACTGACTATTTATTTTATTTTATGTAAGCAGCTGGAGGATATCCATCACAAGCTGAAATGAATCCAAAAGAGAGAAGTCCCTCACCTGCGTCCTGTTCTCTGATCTCTGCCTCGAGGTCCTCGGGGTCCATGTAGGCGAAGTTGCCCTCGTCCTCTGCGGTTTTGCACTTCCCGCAGCAGAAACAGCAGCAGCAGAAACAGCAGCAGCAGGTGAAAATACCGCAGCACACCACGAGGGCCTGAACACCAAGGAAAGGGAATGAATATCAAACGCCATAAATTTAAATCCATACCGACAGATTCGCTCATTTCCCACTCGTTACACATGTAGATGTTTAAAAAGCCCGTTGCCTCTCACCTTGAACCAGCACTTGGACATGAGGAAGTAGTATTTGACACTGTCGTCCCCAAACTGCTCGGCCACGTAGAGCCCCATGGATCCATACTCGTCGTAGATCTTCCGTTTGTTCTCATCGCTGAGGATGGAGTTGGCGTTGTTGATCTCCTTGAATTTGTCAGCAGCTTCTGGGTTGTCTGGGTTCTTATCGGGGTGATGCCTCAGGGCCAGTTTCCTGGAAACAAGTGAGTCAGAATATGCGTCTGTCTTTGAAGCTACTCCAGTGGGAGTAAAAAGGATTTCCCTCACTCAAGCTGTTATGAAGCAATCTAAACCACATGATTTGTACACATACCAACAATTAATGTCTCTGGTTACAATCAGGAAACATTCACTAATGTTGTACGGTAATATGTCATTTGTTAAAGAAACTGTCATTTTATAAACTAAACATATGTTCAATTGATGGAAAAGAAATCCATACTGATGACATCATATAGCCCTGGATTCCAAGCGTTTGCTAAATAGACAGATTCTTATCTTATTTTTGGTATTTTGATATGCTACTGTTTCAATGTAAATATTCATTCATCCTCATTTATTGCACTGCGTTAACTGTTAAATGTGTATTGTTAAATGTTAAATGTATGCACCTTCCCGCCAGGACAAATTCCTTGTATGTGTAAACATACATGGCAATAAATGGTTCTGATTCTGATTCTGATTCATTGATCTTCATGAACACACCTGTAGGCCTTCTTAATGTCTTCTGGAGGTGCTCCCTTCTCCAGTCCCAGGATTTTGTACAGGCTGTCTCCTGCTGTTGACATTTTACGCTGAAGTTTGTTTGGGTCCTCCATGTTTCAGGATTTGTCAGCTGTAAAATAACAAACACAATACAAGGAGTTATAAAATAAATTCAAAGGACTCATACAGGTACTGACCTGCCTTGCTTAATGGAATGCAACAATACTGTTAATCTGGAGAGCGCCATGTGTCAGCAAATCAACGTACTTTGCTCGTAAAGTTCCCTGACTGTGTTTAACAATACTAGGAAGCGGTTCAATCGCTTATAATGCTGGTGAGGAAACTAGGCCATGTGAAGTAAGTTGTAGAAGCCCTTCCCTTCTACTTCCATGTACAACTCTCTGATCTCTTTCTGCAGAAATGGAAGAAACTGTTGGCATCACCGGGAGTTAATCTGGATTTGAATGGATAATAACTGAATGAGTGAATTAGGAGCACTGGGTATGAATAAGATCCATGAACAACAACTATTAAATTAAATTCTACTTTCACCCTAATGAAGCTCTTATTGTATAAAATATGTGCCTCATTTCTTTTTCTTTTTTGTATCTTTAATGGAACACTTATGTAACATTGTAGTATGCATAAGAAAAATATAATACAACTTTTTTTTTTTTAAAGAGCCTGCATTCACTGTAGTCAAGTTAAAAAACACACATACTTCCATAGTAAGAACACAACTAAAGTACATTAAATGACAACATGGCTTTAACAAAAACAGGACAACATCATCGATGACATCATTTAGTTAAAGTTAGTTACGTAAGGACTGAACTCAAATATTGAACTAAGTTTACTTGACTCATTAAACCCTGCGGGCTGGAGTCACGACACTGCTATCAGATCTAGCTCACTTTAGCGCGAGGAGGCGGCTGCGTGTTGAATCTCACCTCCAGGACGAATCAATATCGTTGTTTCTGGTCGAAGCATAGGGTCCGAAGTGTGTCCGTGGATTGTGTTGAAGTATGATCCATGAAGTTGAAGCAGGGACTCGGTTTCCTCCGTTAATGACCCGCACAAAGTCCCATGAGAAGAACTTTAGCGGCGAAGCAGGAAGCGCGAGACAGAAGGAAGTCTTATTGGTCCGGTGACGTGTTTGATGCGCGCGGGGCTGCGTTTCAAATACGCAGGATGCACATTTATTGAGAACAAATTCGTAAAAAGGTAAAAGTGTATATAATTATATCATAGTATTAACTGATTTGTGTGCGCACGCTACTGAATGCAATACATACGTGTAATTACTTTATTAATACCAATGTCAAGTACTGTATTTTAAATTTTATGCCACTTTATACTTCTACTCCAGAAACCATTGTTATACTTTTCACTCCACTATATTTATTCGACGACATTAGTTACTTAAAATAAATCATGATCTAGATCCCCCTAACATCCAAAACTCAACTTGTAAAGGGTTCCTCTACTGGGGATTATTAAAGTAAACACAAATTTATAAAGATTGTAATTATGATTTATGGGGAATTTGAAAGTAGACCATAATAGTTCAAATCTGTATGGAATTTGTGAATTGTACATATACACTTTTGCCATGTTGTTTCTTGACATAATACAACTAGTACTTCGGAGTGCCTTAAATAAATAAGTTCCATATTAATTTAAATATATTTGACAGGAGAATAGCTTTGCTTCTACCACAGGTCTCATTTAATGCTTTTCTGTAAAATATGTTATATAATGATTTTGTATAATATATGTGAAGAGGCGAGTCAGTGTCGGTATCTTTAATCTCCAGTATAAACACAATACAAATACACATTTACTAGTGGTTAATCGTGAGACGACAGAATAAATGTCCCTGTAATTATTTAGGGTGAGTCTTCTGGACCATTGATGGATTAGGCATACTTAAAAATACTTGATCAACATTTGCACGAGACAAATTCTTTTCATCTAACACTGTGTTTTGCCATTTCTGTTAATATTATTGCAGCTGTTCCTCACTGAGCTTCCTGATTCGGTGGAATCACATTAATGACAATCTTCCCCGTGTTCTTGTTGGCCTCCATGTGCCTGTGAGCTTCTGCAATGTCCTCCAGGCTGAATGTGCTGTCAATCACCGGCCTCAGAGAGGCACGCTGCTCAGAGAAACACGGCAACACTCTGTGTGAGAAAGCCTTCACCAGGTCTGCTTTGTACTGTGAACGGTAAAAGCAAAGCGACAATTAGACTCAGTTACACAGTGTGTCGGCATGCAGGAATGAAGAAGCACGGCTGGTGTGTCGCTTCCGCTTGAATTCCTACCTGAAGGCTGCGAGAGCGGAGGAGGCTGCAGAGCAAGTGGCCTCGCTTGGAGAGCAGCTTCCCCAGCAGCTCTCCCTCGACTGCCCTGCCCCCCATGGTGCCGTACAGCACCCACCTGCCGTCGGTGGCTAAGGAGCTCACATTTTGCTCCCAGTTACAGCCGCCGATGCAGTCGAGGATGACGTTTGCACCCTTGCCTGTGAAAGTAAAGGCGTTTGATTTAGCACCGTTAGCTGAGAGCCGACACCACATTGAGAGCCTTTGAGAGGAAATAGAAAAGCTTGCACAGCATTCCTGTCTTGGGATATTATTTTTTTATTTTACTCATATTCCTCTGTACTATGGAGCTCCATTGTACATCCAAAAACAAAAAGCACACAAATGAGCAACATTGTTGCATTGGATGAGTTGTTCTTGCAATTGGATGATGTTAGAAAATAATGATTTTTAGTGCTCCTAGTGAGAGCTAGAGAGTTTACATTGGAGGGTCAAGACAAATAAATAACTCTGTATGGATTATCAAATATTGAATGGATGACACTGTATGTACTACACAAATGTATTAATTAGAATTATGAAATGTATTGAGTGATTGTGGAAGGAATCCTGAAAATATCAGGAGCCCACAAACAGTTACGCAGCCTGAAGATTGGAGCAGATAGATAAGGAGGACATGCTCAAGAATGTGAGAGGGGGTTTGGGTTGACCAACACCTAAAAGGACGAGGTCTTGTCCAATCAATGGACTGGAAGAGATGCCAGCCAGAGGAAGGGGGGCTGACCCCAAACCTGGCAAAGCTGAGACATTGTGAGAACATCAGCAGATCTCTGGGTGCCTTCTGCCGGGCAGGTATGTATGGATCTGCTGCCCGGTGGGGGGGGGGGGGGGCACTGGATCTCTGTCTCATGGGATTTCTCTCTCCCATGGGATATATTTTGTATATATTGTGTAGTTATTAGTGTGATTCATTTTGAAATGATGTTCATCATCTTTTTATTAAATACATTTTTATTATAACTTTCTGCATCTGGGACTTCTCTTCACACAACCACCCAAAGATTTTTGAACTTAACAATGAACACTGCGGCATGCTGTAGGTAATACTTACTAGAGCACCAAATATGTATTCAGTCGAAAATATTCCCAAACAAATGCAGGATTTTCTCCTGTTTGAGTAATGTGTATTTATACCTTTTCTTAAAAAAATATTTTCTTACAGATATTTTCTGAGAACACCCGATTCTGAATTAGCTTTTTATTGGATTTGTTGACTGAAAAAATCCAGTAAAGTTTAAATCTGTAGCCTGCTCTTTTGTAATTCCAACTTTTTAAACATGTCCCTGCTCTCCAAAGACCAAGTGCTTCTTATTCACATTATCAGAAATTTGCAACAACAAAATAAATATGTGGTTATGAGAAGTCACTGCCACTACTGCTGCAGCATCTGAGAAAACCCAATGAAACGTTGGTATAGCACTGACATACTCTGTGATAGATCCCTGCTATAAGAACAATGCAAAAATGTTACAGCAATGATCAGCAGACAATTAGCCTTCAAGGCACCGTTCACCTCCTGTGAAGTCATGCACTCCCCGCGCGAAGCTCTCCTCTTTGTAGTTGAACCCCGCTGCAGCTCCCAGACTCTCAGCCATCTTCAGTTTTTCGGGGCTTCCGGCAGTGACGACGGGCACGGCCCCGAGCAGACGCACCAGCTGAACAGCGGCCGTTCCCACCCCGCTGGCTCCAGCGTGAGCCAGAACTACTTCCCCCTCCTTCACCTGAGCTGTGGCAGAGACGACAGATGACAACAATAATGTATTATTTACCTCCTGGTTCATTATAGAGCGGGAACAGGTACGTTGTATCAAATTAAGTGGAAACTAATTAGAAAATAATACTTCACCTTTTTCATATTTGTTTGAATAAACATGTAATTTCAGATTTTTTTAAAATTAGTTTTAACTTTAGTCTTGTTTCTTTCAGGAATGTCAGCGTACAACTTAAATTACTGTATTATGATGCAGTTCTAAACCCCTTAAATATATGTAAGCGTGTTTAATAAGATATAATGGTATTACTATTTCTTTATTTAATCAACAATTATCAAAACAAAACATACAAAGTGCAGCTAGATGAAATAGTTAAACAGAAAACCACAAACTGAGACTTTTGGACTAAAAGGAATACAAAAAATTAGATGACATAGGCTTTCTATACATAAATAAAGGATGACTGTCTAATAAGTGTAAAACTAATGTTAAGTCAACTTTCACATCTGTCCTCGACTATGGAGACATTCTGTATTGTCATGATGCCCCTTAAACACTTCAACTGTAAGAGCCTGTGCATCATAAAGCATTATGCTTCATCACAAATGACAAATCTATTAATCTTCATTGTTCTCTGTATCACACGGTTGGATGGACCTCTCAATCGCGACGAGACAGTCTGATAAAATAAAGAAAAATAAATTATAAGAAACATGGTAGTGTGTGTGTACCTATGAAAACCAGCAGCTGAAAGGCAGTGAGCCAGGCCTCCGGGATCGCAGCAGCCTGGCAGAGAGTGAGCTTAGGGGGGACGGCCATTAGAAGCTCCTCAGGCACAGAAACGTATTCTGCATATCCTCCTCCAGAGAGCAAGGCCATGACCCGGTCATTCAGCCTCCAGCCTCCTTTCACCTCTGGACCCAGAGTATCCACAGTACCAGCAACCTCCAGGCCTATGATGTCACTCTCACCTGGGGGAGGCGGGTACAATCCTTTCCTCTGTGGAAAACAAAAACATCATTGCACTATGCCCTGTACAGTTACCACATTCAGTTGGAAAATAGAAGATCAACATTTGCATTGTACCTGCAGTAAGTCCGCCCTGTTGAGGGCAGTTGCATGAACTTTAATTAGGACTTCTCCACCTTTCGGCTGAGGTCTCGGGACAGTTCGCAGCAGCAAGTTCTCTGGTCCTCCCGGTGCGTCAACACACACTGCACGCATCATCTTGGCAAGTTAGAGCAATATGTGTGCCAGGCTGGGAAAAGGAAAACAGGAAATATATCAAAAAAATCTGTTTAAATGCTACAATGTAGTGATGAAACAAATGCTTGCCTTGCTGCTGTAATGTTGGATAAACATAAACTTATATCCACTATATACACGCCACTTTGAATACTCACTGTCTGGTGGGCGTTTCCGAGTAAAAATCTTCCAGTGTGCAGGATGTGATGCATTTATAGATGCAGAGCAGTGGCAACTGGGATTTAATTAAAGAAGAAAAAATACATATATCAGGATCAGCAACCACATTTGAACAGATCGCCACCAGTTGAGAAAATACAGTCTCTCATCATTTATAATGCTTAAGTGATTGACAAATGGCCAATAATGCACCTGTGTTTGTGTTATTTTAATATTCAATATTCTGTGATTCAGTTCTACTGTAAATATGTTTATGGATTACATAATATAGAAAATGAAAAACGTGCTTTAATGCCGTTTTCGTTGTCGTCACAACAAGAACGCACACACAAAAATCCCAGATAAAATAGATTTGAATAGTTTTTGAAAGAGTTGTCTAAACTTAGTCAAATAATACAAAAATACATTTGCATATAGTTGTGTCTACACACGCAGCTAGTTCTGATCTTATTTGACTATATTTTAAAATATGAAAAAAGGAAAAAAAGAGCTGATTTCACGTGAAGAAGCATAACTGTGTCTGAAGATGGGTGAGAATAAGAACAAAACTATTTAGGAGAAGCTGGGAATAAGAAGCTGTTGTAATAGTGAAGTAGTTCGGTATTGATATTACGGAAGTTCCACGATTACGTCATACGGTAACGTCCAGTAACGATGACACCCCTTGCTCCACGTTCATTGCGTAACGCGCATGCGCTGTAATGTCTCTCAAAACGCTCAGCCGCCTTCTCCTTTGCACCTGAAGTACTAAAGTTTTAGATTAAAGTGTCTAGAGATGCACAACAGCACGATTAGTCTGTACGACGAGAAGAAGAGGCATTAGTGCAGAGTTTAGGAGTGTTGCTCGTGTTACATTAAATCGACAATCTACCTTCATACCTTTGAATTATGTTAATAAAGCATCAAAAACAACTTACCAGAATACGACGTCAACAGTTCATCAACTTTGAGAAGACTGGTGAGCTTTGGGGAAGTCTGGTTGTGCCATCATCCAGACTGGACAGAGGTTAGCGCGGGAGGGATCGAACCTGCAGAGGGGCAGGCTTTTATGTCACGTGACATTTTAAAACTGGACACTGCACGAGAAAGGCGGATTTTCACATTGCTTAGTGCCATTATTCCTTAAATGTGATATGTTAAATACAAGTAAAATGAAGGGATCCATCCTCCATAAGATCCTGGCCTGAATAGGGCTGCAATAAACAATTAACATTTCAGATTGCCAATTATTTTTTCCCCATTATTCCTTTGGTTCTATTCAATGTCAGCAAAAAGGACTACACATATTATAAATAATCATAATAATAAAACATGTAATTGTGTTTGCACCTATCAAAACTTATAAAGTCTTATAAAGTGCTTCAAGACAAATAAATTAAACGAAGCAAAAGTTAAACCAATACAATGACTATGAAAGCAGAGCAGTGAAAAAAAGATAAACAAATGTAAGCGTGACATAGTAAAGTGGTAAAACAAGGTAGTAAAACAAACTGTCAAATCTAATTTATGCAAGCACACAAACATATGCTTACATAGACAAATGCAAGTAAACACCTGTGCACATACAGACAAACTGTACAATTTGGAAATTGAAAATAGGCAATCCTGTTTTTTTTTTTAAAGTGGATAGAGGTAGTGATGATTGAGTCGATACACAAATATTTGAATAAAAAAAACAGCTTGAATCAAAATTATATTTAGTTGAAAAACAAATAGATTGATCACTTCAGAGAATAAAAAAAAAACTAAAATAACTGAACAATTGCATTAATTTAAAATAACTGATATATGCAGAGTTTATGCATATGTTAAATTGCTCAAATTAGTTGCATCACTACATTTAAAAAGATTATGGAGGAAGTCGTAGCATTTTTTTCCCCCAAAGAACTACAGCTGCATGAAATTAGATGTTAAATGTAATTCAAACTCAGTCATTGTGTAACCTGCAAGAAGAACCGTGATTGCACTCTTGAAACTTGATCTCTTTAAGGAATGTCCACATGACAGCACACAATGACCCAACAATCCCAGCCACTTTACTTCAAATACAATAGGCTATTCTATTACATACGAGGCGGCCATAGCAGCAAAGACACCTGTAACAGACACCAGGTAAGAAAACAGCAAACTGCTTTAATTTAAAACAGAAAAAGTGACTTTCAGGAGGAACCAGGGAGAGAAGTGGGCTTCTTCTCGCCCTCTTAATGGATCAAAGCCTCAGAAGAGCCAGTGTGCTGCAGAGAGATCTGAAAGTGCTGAACCAAAAGGAGGAGCGGGATCTCCAGCACAAGCTGAACATGTTGGACCGACAGTACAGGTACACTCGCAAAAGGCTTCAGCAGAGAAGAGACTCGCTGATGAGCGAACTGAGACGGGTCGTGATGGTGAAAGTGGTGGAGCCTCAAGCGACGGTCAACATCGCCATGAGAGAAATTGGAGAACACACGTTTCAAACGTACGACGGCAGAAGATCGTACTCCAGCAAATCCCAGTATCACAACAAAGAATGTGAACCGGTGGAGCCGAGTCGGTCGACATCGGCACCGCCACTCAAACCCGCCGGCTCGGTGAGACGCAGAGGCCACGTCCAGAGCAGCGTGTCTCTCATGCAGATGAAGAACATCGCCACTATTGACTCCATATCAGAAAAGGAGCTGGCAAGGCAACAGCGGCAAGAAAGAGAGGAATCGGAGCGGCTGAGGCAGATTCAGAGGGAGACGTTGCACAACAGGGTGGCAGCGTTTATAGAAAAGCTCCAGGACAAAAGAGACATGGAAATGCATGTGAAACCACCATAGAGGAACTTCGACCGGTTGGAGTCTACCGACGGTTTCACAGCTCAAATCAAGAGAGAAAAACTAGTTGAACCATCTGCGTTTTATTGTAAACAATGAGAATGTACATATTTTGTTCATTTAAAATGTAGAAAAGAGTCATTATATGTCTTCATAAACTACACAATATTCCCCATCTTCCTCATGGTTGTCAAAGCTTTGTGCACAGGAGTCTCCATGAGAAGGCTGCGGTATTTCGTCCACTCTGGAGAATCAGAAAGCTCCTTGTCTGCAAAATAGTTTAAAATTAGCACCTCAAACAACTGTCAAAAAACCTGCTTTTACATGAATGCATGTATAATAATCAGCAAATTCTATAATTAAGCAATATGACATGCTTGGGTGTGTTGTGATGATAACTTCTGCAGTATATAAAAATCCTACCGTCAAATTCAAAGTGGACTCGCGTGGGAAGACACCTGGTGCAGTCAGAGTAGTCGAGTGAGCAGAGAACCACCGTCTTCTTTTTCGGCACCGTGAACATCAGCACCAGTAACGAACACAACACGTTACTCTCCATCACCTCCACGGACTTATGGAGCTCCTGTGAAACAAGCAGGAGGACGGGGTCAGTGTGAATGATGACACGTTACAAGTGCTTTGAGAGGTCAGAAGACTAGAAAGTACAGGGTCATCTACCATCCATATATGTATATTATTAATAATAACAAACGTTGTAAGCTATTTTATGAATCTATTGATTATTGTCTTGATTTATCTTTTGGTCAATAAAATATCAAATGACGGTAATAAATGCCCAAAAACATTAAGTTTATTATTATTATAGATGACTATGAACACCATTAAATATTAACATTTGTTACGTTTTGATAGCTTTGCATTAATAAAAAAAAGCCTAAATAATTAGTTGACTATTAAAATGGTTTCCAATTAGTTCTGTATCAGGTAAATGTTCCATCACCAATGAACTGATATATTTAGCATATATGTTTTAGCTTTGATAACAAAGTTGACTGCTCAACAGTTATGTCACATGTCCAGCCTCCTTATATTATATTTAAAAAAAACAAATGAGGGATATTGGCCAAAAATAAATTTTAAATCACAGCCAAATAGACTGCAACTACTTTTTAAATGCAGATTTGCACATCTGCTTTTATTTATTTACAGACTTGTTTGTGTTTTTATGCAATTGTGTGTTTTTGAGTGTCTTTTATTAGATGTATGTTTTTGGGGTTATTATGTGATAGACAAAGATTTTTGAATCATGATTATATCTGACGATTTTATTATTATTTTTTTTTTAAACAGATTATGTTCAATCGGATCTGTGCAAAAAACCCGCCTCAGTCTAACCGTTTTAATTTGAGGGCGAGGTCACAGCAGCGACTTCTAAATCAACTGGCAAACTGCTCTCTGAGACATTTTGTCAGATTTATCACATGCACACAGAAAAGTGAAGTCCGGCACCTTAACAAGCTTCAACTGCTGCTTGCGACCGGCAAAGGCGTTGAGATGTCGGCTGAGGGGGTCCAGAAGAGTCCTTATTTCGGTCTGCATGTTGCTCTGCTCAGCCAGATTGTTTAGAGGAATAAACGGGGGAACGTTGTGACGACTGATCCGCACAGTCGGCTTCAGGTCCATCTCCAGGTTGTAGGTTTCGAAGTAGACGCCCTCGTAGGCTGTTGCCATAGACACACACACTCCTTTACCTTGACGGGTCTTTATGATGTTGTACCCACCTGAGCGACATCAATAGGATGGATTATGACATACTGATGAATAATCTGAGATTTATAAAAGACATGTAGAATAACATATTATTGCCAAATAGAAATTAAAATGGGTGAATGACATGAGAAAAGTACCAATGACATCATAAGCATGCAGGAGGTCTTTCAGCTGCGTATGTCTGGCCATCAGCCGCAGCAGGTTTGAGTTCTCAGAGTCTTCATCCATTCTCTCTTCTTCCACCTCTTCTTCTTGTGTACACTGTTTGTCCATAGATGCCCTGAGTTTCTTGAGATGCTGTAGTAGGAAGGTGTAAAAAGAGCAAACAAGAAAGCACAACAAGTGCAGCATCATTCAGACCCCTCACACCCTGGACACAAGCTGTTTCACCTCCTCCCCTCTGGTAGGCGCTACAGAGCACTGTACGCAAAAACTACCAGACACAGGAACAGCTTCTTTCCACTGGCCGTCACCCTGATGAACAATTAATCAGACTCCCCCATCTGCACTACTTGCACTAATTGGACTACTTTTTCTTTTTAATGTATTTTTTTTAAATATTTATCTTGCTTATTGTATGTGTATATATGTATAACGAGAGCTACGTGTAACCGGAGTCAAATTCCATGTGAGTGTAAACACACATGGCCAATAAAGCTGATTCTGATTAATAAAGTTTATAATAGAAAGGGCAATTTTTTAAGTCGTTCAAAACTTCAGTGGTGGATGAAGTATTCAGATGCTGAAACCACAATGTGAAAATGCTCCTATAAGTCCTGAAATTCAAAACCATACTTGAGGAAAAGTATTGACATATGTTAGAAAATAATGCTTTTTAGTGCTCCTAGTGAGAGCTAGAGAGTTTACATTGGAGGGTCAAGACAAATAAATAACTCTGTATGGATTATCAAATATCGAATGAATGACACTGTATGTACTACACAAATGTATTAATTAGAATTATGAAATGTATTGAGTGATTGTGGAAGGAATCCTGAAAACATCAGGAGCCCACAAACAGTTACGCAGCCTGAAGATTGGAGCAGATAGATAAGGAGGACAAGCTCAGGAATGTGAGAGGGGGTTTGGTTTGACCAACACCAAAAGGACGAGGTCTTGTCCAATCAATGGACTGGGGGGGCACTGGATCTCTGTCTCATGGGATTTCTCAGTCCCATGGGATATATTTTGTATATATTGTGTAGTTATTAGTGTGATTCATTTTGAAATGCTGTTCATCTTTTTATTAAATCAATTTTTATTATAACTTTCTGCATCCGGGACTTCTCTTCGCACAACCGCCCAAAGATTTTTGAACTTAACACATACCATCTGATAAATTAACTTAGACTACCAAAATGACTCATTGGGCAGTAAATGTTTACTATTCTTTTTTAATTGTTAGTTCTATCTACAGCAAAATGGCCAAATTTGGAGATTTGAAAATCCTACATACTTCAACACAGAATACAGACAACTTTACACGTACTGTACATAATCACAGTCCATGCTTATTGACACTGTAGTTATTTCTTTACACCATTTGGGATGTTTACAATTTACAGAACACTAAAATTGTGTGTAAATGTTTTATTTAAAATTGTATAGTTGGCCATTGGTGCTTATATATGTACACTATTTTGTCACTACTAGTGTACATAACAGTCCTGTACGTTTTTTCTTGCTGTGGAATAAAAAGTACAACATTTCCCTCTGAGATGTGATGTGCAAAGTGCATCAAGGGACCTGTAATCTAGTGAAGTAGCTCAAAAAGTACAGTAAGTAAATGTATAGAAGTTGTTTTAGACTGCATGAGTGTGGCTAGGTGTACCTAGCTAAGTGTATCGCACACCTTGTGAGTCTCCATCTCTGCTCTCAGCTGGTCTCTCTGCCTCATCAGCGCTTCCGCTTTAGCCTTCAGCTCTCGCACACGACTCGGCTGCTGAGGTCGAGTTTTACGGCTTCTTGCCTGAACTTCCAGCAGACTGAGGTGGCTCAAAACCCCTGCGGAGGAACAAATACTCCCGTTGGATTCACTCTCAAACGACATATGTTGGCATCAGGCTCATAAACTGTCGGAACTATGTTTGCTTCAGCTAGCTAGCTTTAACGGAGCACAACAAACAAATTACTGCAAGCTAATGTCAGTTACCAGATAGATATTTAGCTAGCTAGCTAGCTGCGGTTTGCTAGCTTTACACCAGTCCGGGTTACCTTTCGTGGACGCTCCCTCCATGGCCCGTGAGTATGTATTTTATGTCAAACAATGTACGTTAGCTGCTTTAGATGGAAACGTCCACACCAAGTGGCGGATTTTGTTTGATTTTCGCGGGTGTTGCGTCATCATCTGTAGCCCCGCCCCCAGTTTCAACCCCGGAAGAGAATTCAAAACAACCTGTGATCACATGTGGGGTGGACCGAGAGATTAGCCAGCCATTCTGTTAATTTAACGCTATGTGAACACAACAGTAGAGATGAAAAACAACATGATATTTAATCAAATGTGATAAACGGTTTTAACTTACTCCTTTTAACGCTCTTGGACGTCTCTGTAAAAACAGCATGGTGCCGATGACAGTTAGCCTCACCCGGATTACAACACTGCTGGTGCGTAAAGGTGAGAACACAGGTGAAAATACTGCCTAATGTTTTCTTTTCGTTTGTCTATATATTTTTCACTGCACTATATTTCCAGACAGGATAGCTGTTGTTTTAAAAAAAATTACATTTCTGTTTACATTTCCTCATTTTCGGTCCAGTTGGCTGTTTGTATGAATTTAAGGGTCACTGAGTGCAGTAGTTTTAGTTGCTAAGTAGCAGTGTCTTCAAGTCAACTAAAGTCCCTTTACTCAATAGGCCTGCATTACTCCGTCCAGCAGTTACTTTTCTGACCTTATTGTGCTCTGTGCTGCCTTCTATGGTTAAGTTTGGGTGTTAGCAGCTCAACGTCAATTAGTATTTTGACAGAAAACTATTCAGCAACTTTTTTGTTTTTATTGTTTGAAGTTTTGAGAAGCTCAAATACAATTATTTTTTTGCTGTATATATAGCACACTATCTATCTATGTAATTGTATATGGAAGAGACAAAGAACAATAACTGCAGATTTTGAGTTTAAAAAAAAAAAAAAATTCCCCCATCTCCGACACGGCTGTGAGTAAGAGTGGAAACCTTTTAAAATCTACACCCATTTGTTGCTTTTGACCTTCAAAACCCCCAGAGGCCGGTTGCTGCTGTTTGTCTTTGTGGTGCCGTTTTCACAAAAGCAGCAGATGGCAGGGTAGCACTTCCTCGCTGAACATACATAAACCAGTAGTCGGTATTTATGGATCAGCACAAGTAGGGCAAAGTTGAGAGGCAGGTTGTGTGACCTCGGTTTGTGTGTGGACCGGAGCTTGTCTCATGTAACAAGGTTATTCTGCTGCAAACAGTTCACTGTAGTGACTGCAGTGATTTCCCCCCTCTGTCTATCTATGTGTGAAGAGACATAAATCTGTAAACAGCTCAGGGGAATCCAGGACACGAGGAGAGCATGTGGTCAACTTCTTTGCCCTTCAAGCAAAGTGATTTGCTCAAATTAGTATTGGATACAAAAAGCCACAACATGCCAGCGAAGCTTACCCTCTCACACACAGAGATATCATTTAACCAGTGTTTTTAATTCTTCAAGGCTCCGGGACTCTCCTGACTGATGGGTTTGGACAGAGACTTCCCCCATCTGTCTGAGGCAGGTCCAAACCTTCTCCAGGCGAGGTTTAAAGACCATCGACATGGACCCGTCCGACCAGAAGCACTTCACAGCCGCAGACTATGTGAT
Source organism: Cottus gobio (assembly GCA_023566465.1). Classification (NCBI taxonomy): domain Eukaryota; kingdom Metazoa; phylum Chordata; class Actinopteri; order Perciformes; family Cottidae; genus Cottus; species Cottus gobio. Next base: position 7,275,776 of record CM042228.1, read on the forward strand.
ATTTGCGCTCTTGCTCGCCGCCTCCATCGGCATCGGGCTGTACCATGCTCTTTCAGGGGGGCGTCAGCGCACCACACAGGAGTTCTTGTTGGCGGACCGGAGCATGAGCTGTCTTCCCGTTTCGCTGTCGCTCATCGCCTCGTTCCAGTCGGCTGTGGCGATTATAGGCATACCGGCGGAAATCTACACTCACGGCACTCAGTACTGGTTCATCGGCTGTGCCTACATTCTCGGCCTCCTCATTCCTGCCCACGTTTTCATTCCCGTGTTGTACAAACTTCGGCTCTCCAGTGCTTACCAGGTATGACGGAGCGGTTTTGTTGGATATAATAAGACGATACAGTATGATTTAAATCATATGAATGGTGTGTCCTTCATTCAAGCTCGTGTTTGTTTTGTTTCACAGTATCTTGAGTTGCGCTTCAGCAAAGCAGTGCGTATCTGTGGAACCTTGGCCTTCATCTTTCAGACAGTGAGTCCATTACATTTCATTTAGCTGACGCTTTTATCCAAAGCGACTTACATGATATACAGTAGACCGTAGACACAGCAACGGTGAGCAATTAGGGTTAAGTGTCTTGCTCAAGGACACAACGACACAGACTGCCGGAGCCGGGGATCGAACCACCGACCTTCTGATTGAAAGACCAACTTGCTAACCACTGAGCCACAGTCGCCCCAGTCCAACACTTCTCATGATGTAGTGGGGATGCACCAAAACCACTTTTTCCTCTCCGAATACCACGACCAATACTTTGACAGATGCTATCTGCGGATACTGAGTTCCGATGTGATAGTATCTCGCTGCCTTTTTAATTTTCATGTGAGGTATCGCTGCTAAAAGCTCAGCCGACGTTGACAATTAAACTGTATTTATTGTGCATCAGTCAATGCCCAATCAGTGTTAAGGAAAAGTTTGACATTATGATTGAAAATGTAGGTTTCTTTACAAGAGTACGATGAGGAAAATTAAACTTTGTACTTGTACATATGAAACTTCAGCCTGCCTGGTTAGTTTAACTTAGCATAAAGACTGGAATCCTCAAAAGTTCACTCATTAACATGTTATGTCTTTTTTTGTTTACTCTGTTTTTTATTTAACACATTTATGTATCTCCTTGAAACCTCTTTTTTTTTATTCATCTTTATGACGCGGAGAGTCCCTGATTTGTCCTTTTACTCCACTACAGGTTATCTATATGGGGGTTTGTGTGTACACTCCTGCCTTTGCACTAAATGCAGGTGAGACAAGTCCACATGTTTTACTGTGACTCAGTCAATTTAAATAGATACGATCTGTGGTTCAATGCATTGCTGTCCTTTCTTTCAGTTACTGGATTTGAATTATGGGGGACAGTGCTGGTGACTGGACTAGTGTGCACATTGTACACAACAATAGTGAGTCTTCAAAGGTCTTTTTCCCGACCCATCCTTTTGGGTTTTTGATATTCTAATACTTCCAATACACATATACGTTGCATTTTTACACTTTCTTTATTGTTTAATTCCTAAATGAATACGCTCTGCTGTTTTGGTGTATATATTGAGTATTTTTCATTCCTGTTATTTTTGTGTCTATGAGCTTGCTACTGTGACAAACCCCTTGGGGATGAATAAAGTATCTGTCTATCTCTTTATCTCCTCCCCCCCCCCAAAAAAAAGAAGAAGCTCACACAGAATTATTTAGATTTACAATTGGCTTTGTCAAAAAAAGTCTAAGAAAAGTGGCAATCTTTAAAAAAGTCCATTAATCACATGTATTCTACATTTTAGAGATATGCATTAATATACATTGTTACAGAGAACGATGTATAGCAGTTAAATGAATAATATCTGCCATGTGTCTTGTCTGCTCCTGACAGGGCGGTTTGAAGGCCGTCATCTGGACAGACGTCTTTCAGACTGTCGTGATGTTTGCGGGGCAGCTGGCTGTCATCGTGGTGGGCGTTCAACAGACTGGAGGCGTGTCCGAAGTCTGGAGGAAAGTCCGGGAGGGAAACCGCATCTCTGCTCCTGAGTGAGTCCACGCTGTAGTTGGCAGTTTGCAGCATCGGGAGTGTTTGCAAAAGGCCTCCGGATATATTTATTTAGCTCGAGTGAAAATCAGCTCTCCAAATGCCACAATCACTGAGGTTTGAGTGCACAGAAAAAGCTGATTTTCTTTTGGTTATAAAATAAAAACAAATATTGTTTTGCTGCAGTTGCTGCAGTTTTTTGAAAGTTTTTGCTTTTTAAAGAAGATTAATGCAAAGCTCATTTGCGCTCTCTCTATATGACAGTGATTTGCCTTCATAAACATGCATCACTATTATCTTTGATCTAGCTTATGTTTATTTTGTTTTTGCATCAACCAACAGTAACAATACCCCCTCTTTACTGCATCAACAGTGCTTCCTAAAATGAAGTGATGAGTGGTTTATGTATTTCTTTTCCTCTATTCTTCAGATGTTGATGTAGCAAAATACAGTCTGATATTCAGTAATTACTTTTTCATAATGTAAAACTGTAAATACACAGAGCTGGTGGAAAATGCAATAATAACAAATAAACTGCTGGTATTAATGTATTGTCTTTATACACTTTTTCCCCTTGTGTGTTCAGCCTGAACCCAGATCCTACAGAGAGACACACCTTCTGGACTCTGGGCGTTGGCGGGGTCTTCCTCATGCTGTCCCTGTATGGAGTCAACCAGGCTCAGGTCCAACGGTACCTCAGCGCCCGCACAGAGAAGGAGGCTGTCAGGTTCGCTCTAATCCTTATCAAAATGTGTGTGATATGTTCATTTGAAGAAAGGAAAAAAAAAAAAAGAATACGATTTTAAATCTCATATGAATTGACAAACAATCTCTGGAAACGTTCTGTGCAAACCACAACATTTTTTACATTGCATTTCATTTAGCTGACTTACATGCTATACAGTAGACCGTAGACACAGAAACAATTAGGGTTAAGTGTCTTGCTCTAGGACACATCGACATGGACTAGCGGAGCCGGGGATCGAACCACCGATCCTCTGATTTGAAAGACGGACACAGTCGTATTGAGTGTTTAGTGGACAAAACAAGACCTCCGAAGCGACCCCTGTGGCTGTTTCCTGCTTCCTGTCTGCAGGTCGTGCTACATGGCGTTTCCCTCCCTGCAGTTGTCTCTGGCTCTGAGCTGTGTAATGGGACTGGTCATGTTTGCACTTAACTGTGGAAAGAATCACTCGGACAAGCTGGCCACCTCTTCAAAGGATGCGGTGAGTTTCAGTGCGTTTGTTTCCCCTTTTTTAGTTATCGTTATTTTGGGGAACGGAGATACGATTTTTCTTTTCTTGCTTTTTCTGCTTCATCGATCTCAAGAGATTAGTTTGAAGGATGAAAGATAGGTTAGTGCAGAATTATGTACAAACCCTCCAGGTCACGTATATTTAACAGCAATACCACAGTGACATGAATATTTGCATAATGTATTGCAAGTCTTAACATTATGTAAATTATCTGTCATCGAGAACGTGCATTGTCAGATAGGAGTTGTTTGTTTCGGCTAACGGAATTTGCATTGGTTTTGTGTTTCTTACAGATGGTGATATACTTTGTGATGGATATGCTGCATGGTCTGCCCGGGCTACCTGGACTGTTTGTTGCATGTTTGTTCAGTGCCGCTCTCAGGTACGGGACTTTCCACAGCGCCGGCCTATATTTTGTTTGTAAATTTGTCTATTTCATGAATTCAGCCGTCGCACTCGCCTGTTATGGTTATACAAGCAGCTCGTGAGCATCAAAGCTTGGTTGTATCCCTTTCACCATAACTCGAGGAAGAGGCTGCAAAGAGTTCAATAAGTCACGCAACAATCCGGGTGTCCCAGATGAAGTCATACGGGTCAGTGACTTGGTCTGACTCCGGTCTTCGAGTTAGTTTCTTGTTGCGATTTGTAAATGAAACGCAAAAAAAACTCACAGATTCGGCTAATTATTGTTCTGTAATGCGCAATCACATTTAAAAACTTGATCATTCGAATAAAATGGAATCCGTAAGTCTCCTTCGGTTCAATGCAAAAGCTTCACAGACGTCAACCCTTAAAAACAGATCATACAGGTAAATCGACACAGTTTCAACAAAAACTAGATAATAAACTGGCAACTGAGTGTGTCTAATCTAAATGTAAATCTAATGCAAGTATTGACATGCATCCATATTTGAATCTAATGGGAATGCTTTTATTCCGTCTGTTCCCCTCAGTATGATTGGAAAAATTCAAATAAAATGTATACATTTTGTTCTTATTTTGAGAGGATGAATAATGAACACAACGTGTCGGTGTTGCTTTGTGTATTTTAAAGACGGCAGTAATGGTGTGTACCGTACATGTGTTCCTCCCGCGCAGCACCATCTCTTCTGCTTTCAACTCTCTGGCCACCGTGACGATGGAAGACCTCATCAAACCCCATTTCCCCAACATGACGGAGGCGAGAGCAACGCTGCTGTCCAAAGCCTTAGGTTCGCTCTTTGAAGTTCCTCCACGCACGATTGAGAGCTGCATAGTGGCGTCTGTTCTAACCCTTCAACTCGTGTCTCCGCTATAAGCTTTGTCCTACGGGCTGCTGTGCATGGCCATGGCCTATCTCACTCACCTCATGGACGATTCCGTTCTCCAGGTGAGCTCACAGATCGAATAACCGCGATAGCTTTTCTCGCCGAATGTGCACTGATTGTCGCTGTGATTGAACTCCAGGTGGCTCTGAAGATCTTCGGGATGGTTGGCGGTCCCGTTCTCGGCCTGTTTTGTCTCGGGATGTTCTTCCCGTGGGCCAACTCCACGGTAAGTGTAGCGTCGTCAATGAGATCGATCGCGTGGTTAGTCATCATGACTAAATTTTACATGAAACGTGTAATGTAGAAAGAGTCTTTTGCTCAGGATTTTACATACTCGGCTCAGGTTTAAGCAGCCAAAAGCCATCGGCATATCTGTGGGTCAGTGGTTAGCAGGTCTGTCCTTGAATCAGAAGATCGGTGGTTCGATCCCCGGCTCCGCTAGTCCATGTCGATGTGTCCTTGAGCAAGACACTTAACCCTCATTGTTTCTGTGTCTACGGTCTACTGTATAGCATGTAAGTCGCTTTGGATAAAAGCGTCAGCTAAATGTAATGTAATATCTACCTTGAAAAATAGTTTTTTGACACCGAATGATCCGACGGTGCTCTTCCATCGCATTGTGCACTTTGGTTTAATGGCACCGTACTGAAGGATTGTCACACAGCATGACATCACACGCTTAAAGGCACATTTTCTGAATACGTGCTGTTTGCGTTTCTCCACGGATTCAGCGGTGTGATACTTTCACAGTATTTATTTGGCACCTAGACCTGCTTTATAATCAACATCTCACTTTCTACAATATGGGGCCTTTAACTGACAGGCATCCTGTTTTGTCTTTAAGTTTGTTGGGGTTATTCCTGTTATTATTTTGTGACCCTTATGATTTATTCTGGGCCTTGTTTGGGAACTCGGCACCCACATTTCATTAATAAATGTAATCCAATAAGAATAATATCTATAATTGAATGTCCTACCAACTCTGCGTGTTATCTCGATGCCCTTTGTCTCCTGAGAGCATGTCTGTGACGATGCAAACCTCTGGCAACGGGATGGAGTGACTGACTGTACCCGTGTGAAAGTATTCATTTTCCCGTTGTGGCCAGGGAGCGTTGGCCGGTCTGGGAGCCGGTCTGGCTTTGGCTTTCTGGGTCGGCATCGGGAGCATCGTCGCCCGCAGCTCCGGCGCGAGGCCGCTGCCGGCCGGCTGCAGCGCCGTCCTGCTGCCGGACAACACGACGTCGGCCATTCACGCCGCGCTCAGAAACGTCACTCTGAGGTACACGGACAGCGCAGTGCGCTCTTGTTTTCGCTGTCGGCCATTATCACAAGTTAATCGGCGCTCTCTGTCCTTCAGCCGACCGTCTGGACTGAACAGACTGTATTCCCTGTCCTACATGTGGTACAGCGCTTTCAACTGCTTCACAGTCATTCTAACCGGCCTGATCGTCAGCTTCCTCACAGGCGAGCCACTTCTCCCTGTAATGTAATGCCCTCTATAATTTACAATACGTTTTAATTATACTTCAAGGTTTAAATGTATGTACGTTCTCTCTTTAGGCCCGATGAAAGAAGAAGATGTGACACCGGGCACCATTTATCCCTTGCTGGGGAAACTGTTTTGTTTTCTACCCGAACATCTCAAAAAGAAGCTCTGCTGCGTGACTCCTCTGGGACAGACGGTCAGTAGGATTAAGAAGAAATACTAAATACTGACTGCATGTTTGTGGTAATGTTGAGATCTGCATTAACAAATCTGAACACAATGATGTAGTTTTAGCTGCTTAATGGCTGAACTATGTGCCACAGCTTTACTTTGTCAGTGAGTAAATGTCTTTTCACAGCGATTTTAGGATTTTAAAAGTTTTAGCCAGGCCAGCTTTGGTCCTCATTGAAATATTATATATATATATTAAAAGGTTACGGACATTATTGTTTGCTAATAACTCTGGTGATCCCCTGACATTTTGTCTTGAGGTTGACATTTTGGATTTAATAAGCCAGGCTGAAGATCTGGCGTCCTCTGTTAACTCTGTGTTTAACGCCACAACGCTACAAATTGGGGATCCTTTCGCCAGAGAGCCCTCAAGCCCTGAACCCTCTCTTAAGTCCAAACTCTGGGATCGGGCCGGTGTCTTCCTCAAGGCCACTTCAACATGCGCACAATACGAGCCGGGGGTCAAACCGCCAACCTTGTGATTCAAGGACCACTCCAACCCGAAGCCACAGTCGCCCCCTGTATCTGAAATGATTCTTTGTCTATCTCCATCATGAGGTCAAGATGCCATTTGCACTTTACTTTGATGACATTCCCATCAGCCTCAGCTGTGCTCTGTTTAGTGCTAGCACATGCTAGCATGCTAATATGCTAAACCATGTTGAACATGGGGAAACATTAGCATGTTAGTGTTGCCATTGTGTTGCTATTGTTAGCATGTTAGCATTTAGCTCAACGTGAGGCCTCTCAGAGCTGCTAGCGGCGTTAGCGTCTCCACAGCTCGTTGTGGTTACCACATGCTTCCTGCTCCTTCTGTTGTAAGTTCACAGAGACTCGTAGTGTTTAAATCCTCGTCATGAGTAGTTGTTAATCAATCTGCCCTGCTGTATTTACCATTTTAGTGATGTTTTCAATTGTTCTTTTAGCTCTCGGGACAGCCAATGGCTCCACGACACAAAGAAGGCAACGGACTGGCCTCACCACAAGAGGACGGAGCATCACCGGAAGAGGCGGGCAGATGTCTTCCTGAGCTTCAAAAGCCTCTAGTGGAGCACGAAACAACTGTGTGATGTCGCAGTTTAACGTGTTTGCCTGTGCTTTGGGGATTAAAGACAACACGTGTATTTGCACTCTCAAATCTGCAAGCGAAGCGTCGTCCAGTCAACACTAGAGAAGACGCTGCAGATGAGCCCAGTATTCTCCTACAGATACAGTTTACAGGTTTCACCATCTCTGTCGGCCCCTTGTGTGTGGGCATGTCATTTTTAAAAGACGGTTCTATGAGAATTATTTAAAGTCCTGTGAACTGAAAAAGAAGAGCACGTTTTATACCGGTATTGATTCTATACTTGACACATGTTTAACACTACTGCAGCTGTGTGGATGGTCCTGTGTGAGAAGATAGGGCCTCAATTTTTAACAATGTATGAGAGAATTGTTGTCTGTATTGCAGCTGAAAAACTGAAAAAGATAAACGGTTTTCTAGTTATCCCATTGCATTATTTCCCCCTTTTTTACTTTTAATTTCTGCAACTGAAAAATAATTGAAATCCTAAGTCTCGTTCTGAAAACACAATGTCGGAATCATCCATATATTCAGATGTTGTACATCTTTCTTTTTGTCTCTGCTGCATGAGGTTTTGTTCTGTGAGATGTCAGCTGATCCCACCGCACCTATTTAGAAATATAGTGTGTTAAATATAGTGTGTTAGAAATATCAAACACACTGCATACTACATATTCAATCAGTATGCACAGCATACTGCCTACAAAATGAGCAATTAATTATGAATCTACCAGCAGACAGCAAATTATCAAACACGTGTCATATAAATATCTGTCAAATCACTGAGTGCTTGAGGGCTCTCTGGAAGACATTTTGAGCCCTTATGAACCCTTTCTGTAAGTCAGCATTAGCTGCAGACTTTGCCCATGGGAATTACCCACAATTCATTGCAATGTGAAATTAAACAGGGCAGTGGAAGCATGGAGACGTAAACAATAAGGACGGCACATGGGTGTTCAGCCTGGTGAATTACATTCACACAACAGCATTAAGGGATGAAGATGCAACATTTATTTATTTATTCATCTATTATTGATGCTGTTGTGACATAAACGAGTAAATAGATTATTTGAAATTACATTTTATGAGAAAAGAGCCTGGAAAACGTTCAAATCAGGAACTAAAGAGGATAAATACACACAATTGTACATCTTTTTTTTTACGTTCGTCCCATTCGTATTTGCACAATTTGAAGCCTCTCACACTCAACCATTTAACAGGCGACGTCAGTAAATCCCTGAGGGTCTGGGGTTTAAGGCCTTTGGGGGGGACACTGGGATGGACCCATAAATATGTGATTTTCTTGCGTACACAATATCCACATACTGCATACTCAATTTGATGTCATACTTAGAATAAATAGCATGTAAGCATGTGATATCTACTACTCAGCCATGTCAGCAGCTCTGTGAGGCTGTACTTTGTCACTCGCTAGCATGCTGATGTTCAGCAGGGGCAATGCAGTTCATCAAAGTTCATCATCTGGTGGCACCATTTTTGAAAGTCAAATTAGATCCACATTACAGCTACCGTACTTTGCATATATCTTACGACATTAATCTTCCAGTAGAGTTTCCTGGAAATTCTTAGGTTTCTCACTTCCTTGTCCACAGCAGCAGCTCCATCACTGGGCTGCTGTCATTTGTGGGAACAGACGGGTTCAACAGACATCGTACGATGCTGCTGTGCTGGTTCACTGATGAAAACAGGTGAGCTGATCTTTCTATATTGATTATCTATTGTTAATATACACGCCATATATGTCTACAAAACAAATGCACTAGCTTTCTTAAACTAGTATTCTTAAAAAAGTTTGAACGTGCCATATTCCTTTATTGTTTTTATTTCAGCACAATTATTTCACTATTACCTGACAGGCCATTTAGTCTGTTTCGAATAGCTGTTAATAGGAGTTGAATAAACAATACAAAATACTCATAAACAAAAAAAAACGTAATACAATAATGCAGTTTTTTGTAAATTGAACAAATTCAGTTATCACAATATTTTCAAGGTGCACAGATGTATGTGAAAATGCTGACAGTCAAAATCAATTGAAAAAACACTTTAATTACATTTTTATATTATTCCTCTGCGGAGACTTTGCAACCAAAATAAACACTGAGGTACAGTCTCCATGTGCCACGAATATCTTTCTTTTTGGAAAATGATCATAATACAAACTAAAGGGACTTTGGAGAGTCACACATCATGAGACAGAACAGGGGATAGAGATTCAATTGATCACTGTTTATGTAAACGTAGAGATGTTTGATACAAAATGAACCTACAGGACAGTAGGCCTATTATTCTGTTGATAAAGGGCCATTGCAAAGGTTTTTTCTGTTATTGAATATTTGCAGGAACAGGATGTGGACCTTATTTCTGCTTTATATCCTGGGACTAAACATCTGTCAGGTAAATCAGAATCATACAATTACACAATAGATATTAAACATTGCAACAATACATTTGATCAAATTAAATGATTTTCTTTTGACTTTTTTCAGACTACTGGAGAGGGTAAAATTGTTTTTATTTTGAGTTTCAAAATTATGTTTTGTTGTGGCATTACATTGTTCTTAATAAACGGATGAGGTGTATAACAACATTATGCATGTTTTAGACAATTCGACACAAATGTATTATTTCAAACTGGAAATAGAGAAAAGTGCAATCGAAAACCTAACTGAGAGACTGACTCCTTTTGTGAGCAACACCACCCTGAGAGTTGATGCCATTAAAATGACAACAAGTAAACATTTTTCTATTCCAGAAAAACATAAATATTCTATATTTAATTAAAAAGAAGAATCCCCACTCTAATGCTTTTTTCCTAATCAGTCTGTGAGACGTTGGTGGCCGGCACCGCGTGCAGCTGCGGGTCAAACTTCAGATGGAGCGATAGCGTTTGTCAGGAATATAGTTGCTGCAACAAGACATGCACCTTCAGCAACGGGTCTCCTCGCATGTGTGTTTCAAACGAAGCAGGTTTGGTTATATTCTACTGTGTGTGCATGTGCATGTGCGTATGTGTGTGTGTGTGTGTGTGTGTGTGTGTGTGTATTTATTGTGTATCGAGCATGCATCTTTCTTTCTTTTTTCACAGTTGTTGTCAATGGATCCATTACTTTAAGTGGATTGGACTATTACACATGTCTAGAAGAAAACACCTCTGAGGAATTCAAGAAGTGTAATAACAAATTGTTACTAAAGGTAATGACTTATGAATAAAAAGCACTTCATTAATTACCTATATCATATTAGGAATAATGTTATTAATTGAGGTATGGTCATCTGTAAATAGCATACTGATGTTTGAATGGGTTTTTGCCTTACAGATGAAAAGAGTGTACAGCACTTTGCCAGGATTTGACAGTTTAACAATTAACAAATACAGGTACTTCCTCTTTTTTCCAAATAAAATACTTCCTGCTATTTTTTCTGCTTTTCAATACGTGACTGAGATCTGTACTTTGTCTTCACTAAAGGATTGGAAGCGTCATCGCAGATTTTCAAATTCTCTTTGCTGACATGATCCAACAAAAACAGTTGACGGAAAAGTCAGAATTCCTGAACAGAAATCTGTCAGACTCATCAATGGTTATCAACACGACAGGTAATTCAATCCAACGGCGGGTGGGTTGCACCTGTTCAGGTTCATTCTAAACCTGGATTGAATTCATGAATTACCTAGAAGGGCACTCGGAGAGACACACGTCCTACCTTCTGGATGTAGCTCATCTTGGATCCTACACAGTAAATTTGTCAAAGTAAATTTTTCTCAAATGGGAAAAAAAATGGACTCTAAAAAAAATAGAACGTTTGGTCCCAGTCTAAATAGAGTAAAGTCTACTCTTGCCTCAGAGTTAATAATTCAGAGTATTTTATTTACTCTATTTAGTGTTCATTTAACTCTATATGATGATATATTTACTAGAATTCAATTCAACTCTATATAGAATTCTTTACAGAATTAGATTAAATTCTAAATAGACGTGTGGTTTTACTCCAATAGATTTTATTCTAAATATTTGCTCTACGCTACTGGCTACGTCTACTAATTACGGTCCAAAATTATGAAATATTACTCCTTTAGAGGAAAATAATAGTGAAAATTACTTTTTTATGTGTACATTGACTCTTATTTCCCCTACAGGTGTTGTCCATTTAACGATGCCGCCCAATAACTCAGTGTGTTACTACGACAAGCCCAAACTCACGTGCACATTAAAGGAGGACCTGAATATAACGCCAGTGTGGCAGCTGAGGAGAGACGGCACAGTATTTGAGATATTTAATGGCACAGAGTCAAATGTGTCAACAACTACATTGAAGACCAGTGTGACACTGTTAAACATATCAGACCTCTGGAAAGGTATTTTTGTTTCAGCCACTCAAAGTATGTTTTACATGTTCAGCCTGCCAGCTGACTTATGTCAATGTGGGAATTCCCTCGAGTAAGTTTTTCGAGTTTGAAGTAAGTTGCTTTTGAAACGCAATAGGCTAAAGTTCATACAGTACATAACAAAAAAATAATATATTTTGATTCATCAAAGTGATGTAACACATTACATTTGAGAACTTTTCTAACAAATATTTCAAACTGGGCAATAAAGTTGAAAAGACCTAAAAACAATCAACATTGATTACTGTAAAACGTTTAAGTTCTTCAATATAACTTGAACTGAAATTGATACGAAGCAAAATAATGAATCTTATATTCTACATAAAAGCTTTTTACAGAAAATAATTTATTCAGATGTAACCCCTTTATATTCACCAACATTTAGAATACAGGCCTCTACGACAATGAAGAAGAATATGTGGAATAAAAAAAAATTATATTTTTTGGTCTGCTGCATTATTAGTTTAAGAATGTTACAGAAGTGCAACGCTTTGATTTTAAATACAAACATATGATCAGCAAATAAATGATGAGGCATTTACATACCCATCAGACTATGAAGTATTAGCTCCACCTGGACCAGCATTAAATACTGCTGACACGTTATTGCACCTAATAATGATAATATAATCTAGAACTAACATATCTGAAAGGTGCGATCATGCATTATGCTCCTTGCTGCCAATACTTGAGTAACACTATGATCATTTTTGCTCAGTATCTGATGGATATGTCAAATAATTCATGTTTAAGTTTGTCTTATCCCTTTTTCTTCTTCTCAGGAGAGTACTCATGTATGTTTAAAACAACGTCAGGCTCAATACAAATATTTCACAAAGCCAGCGCTGTACTGAACATCTCGCTCCTGCCAAGTATTGAAATGACCATGGCCCCGTCATTTCCACGCTGCAGAAACGGTTCCGATTTTATGGCCGTAAGAGTTAAATGTGAGCCGCAGAGCAACCAGGACATGTATGATGTGACATGGACTGGCCATAACCTCGTTGCTGGCAAGTACATTTTCTTGTGTCCATTTTCTTTGACTATTTGTTTCAATAAATCCTCGCCAAAATAAGTGACTAAATGTATTTGTGATCCTTGCAGGCCCTTTTCCTGAAAGTGATGATGTTCATACAAAAGCTGTAGTCGTTAGCTGTACCGAAAACAAGAACCCCAGTGTGACGTGCACGTTTAAGAACAAGTGCAATGAAGAGAGACGTGCTTCAGCTATTGTCAACGTCATATATGGTGTGTTTTAGTGTTTCATTAAATTATTGTCAAAAAACAACGGCTTTGTCCGACATCACATTATTATTCCAATATATTCCAATTTTGCCATTGGGAATTGTGTTACCTTACATGTTAGTTGTGAACGGTTCGACCAAAAAAAGTGATCTGTGGTAAAATATTCCAAATCAAGGTTGCACTTTCCAGCATTTTGCAGAGCTTTTGACAGCGCCCCAACATCATTTCAGATTTACTTTGTCCTCCTGAAGTTGACTTTGTACAAGTATGTGTTGTTTTGGTTAACATTATGTAATACATGAGAAAGCAAGCCTTAACCTTTCTTTTCGAAACAGGAACAAGTCAATTCTGTGCAGCTGAGAGTGATTGGGAAGACACCAAAGCTGGATTCACTGCAGTTCTGAAATGCAGAAACATGACTGGACAAAGACAAAGGAAATGGTAAAGCTTCAACTAATTATTATTTTCACGAGCAAATAATCTGCTGATTATTGTTTTTTCTGATTAATCCATTTATTGTTTGTGTACATAATGTAGGGGAAAATGCCCATCACAATTGCTTGTTTAGTCCACAGCCAAAGATCCAGTTTACCATCAGAGAAGTTTGCAATTATTCAATTTGAGGAGCTAAAAACCAATGAACATTTGTTGATGATTCATTTTATGTTGATTGACTAATAGATTCATAATTGCAGCTCTGAACAGGGGTCATGGGAATCAGAGGTTTCAACATGTGTGAAACAGGAAGTGAACAATGTGCTGCAAAAAGCAAAAGTAAGATTAAAAAGCGAGCTCTCCATTATCTGATATAAAAGTGACTCCTCACAAACGTATGAGCAGAATGTAATGCAGCAAATTAAAATAAGCTTTTTGGACACAAATATTCATCACACATAAATCATGGCTGTTGTTGCAGACTGTTAACATTGGACTTGGCTCACTCCATGAAAATACCGCGGATGTATTTTCCGACCTTGAGAAGGTCACGAATACATCAGCATCTATCAACACTGTCGCCGACATGAGTGCATCTGTTGAAGTACTGTCTCAATTGAATCAAAGGATAAAAAACATAAGTAATGAATCCACAGCGAATGTAAGTATAACAAACGTCTTTATTCAATGTTATTATTGATATACGATATAGAGGCAAAGAGGCATAGAGGCACAGGTAAAAGAGAGTTACTTAAATTGTTCATTTAAAGTTTTCAGCATTGTAAATGTCAAGAAATAACCCATATTTTTTTGTGTTATTTATGGCAATTATTTCCAGTGTTAGTGGCGATTTAATTGTAAAGAAGCCACAGGAAATTATTCACCGATCAGCGGTAGTTTTTCTGCATCTTTCTGTTCAAGTTCATTCATTCTCAATCAAGCTGTTTGATGGCAGGCTGCACGTCTTTAATAACAAAATGAAATGAAAAAAAAAAGCCTTTTCTAATCCTGCGTTTATTGAATTTCAGCTTGCAAAAAAACGTAGTTTGCATTTCCAAAGTATGTGGTGGATTTTTGGGGATGACAGTTAACCCCTACCCTCCTCCTCTTGGTTGCGCATGGCATGATGGGAAAAAGCAGATTATTGAAAGACTTCTTTCTACGAACACTGAGAACAGTTTTCACCTGTTGCTCTTGTGTTGTGTTTTTTGACAAAGTAGCTGGCAAACAAGTATTTGCTGTCGTTATTAAAGCTCACTTGCTTTACTCATTCTTTTAAATAATTAATACAACCAGGTGGTAGTGTTTTTTCTAACATTGAGCAGACATGTATATCAACACCAATTAACACAAGGTCCTTTGTTTTCAGGACTTTCTGGAGTCCTCCAGCAATATGCTGGAGAAGTCTCTCAACAAATCATGGACAACAGAGACGGGAAAAAGCAACATTTCACTGGCTGAGAACTATCTGAAGTCAGTTGAGGACTTGATTCAGAAGACCAACCTAATCAGTGTCCTTAAAAAAAGGAACGTAGAGCTAAACACATCCTATTGCACACTTGAGTCATGTCAGGGCAAGGTGTTTGATACCAACATCGTACTTGTTAGTAGGAACACCAGCAGTGTAAAGACAGCTGGGTTTCAAGAACTGCAGAACTATTTGCCCCAAAAAAATGAGACGTACGAGCCAAACAGCATGGTTGTGTCAATAACTACCAGTGTGAAACAATTGGATTCAATTGAGGTTCAAATCAACTTCTCATTGATCAAGCCGAGGCCTCGCAACGTTGACATTAAGTGTGTTGCGTGGGACAACAATACCAGGAGTTGGTCATGTGATGGATGCAAGTGGAGCGGCGCTTCCAACGAGGGACTGTGCATTTGCAGTCATTTGTCCTCATTTGCCATTCTAATGGCGAAGGATCCAGTGGACATCCCAGGGCTCAAGGAGGTGACCTTAGTTGGACTGTCCGTATCAGTCATATCCCTCATTCTCACCCTCGTGATAGAACTGATCTCCTGGAGTGCTGTAGTTAAGACCGATTCTTTATATCTACGCCACACCTCCAACGTAAACATCTGTCTGTGTTTGCTCGTTGCGAATTGCTGTTTTTTGGCATCTTTTAAGCTAGATGATGATTACCAAGAAATGTGGTGTAGGATCTTCGTGCTGTTGAAGCATTTCTGTTACCTGTCCATGTTCTTCTGGATGTTTTGTCAGAGCAGCATGCTGCTTCATCAGGCAATCTTTCCGTTCCATAGCATGAGCAGGAAAGCATACCTGAGGTTTTCATTAGTCCTGGGCTATGTGTGTCCTTTACTGATTTCTGTCATCACATTACTTATCTATAATAACGGCGCTGAAGGCGAGTACTTCTCCAAGGACACCTGTTGGCTGCGTTATGCTGGCCTTATGAAAGGGTCCATCCATACGTTCGTGATACCAATCGGTGCGATCGTCTTCTTCAACGTGTTCTCCATGGTGGTGGTCATCATTAAGATTTTGAATCGCCCTACAAATTCAGGCAAATATAATGAAAATGAAAGAAAAGCTGCCGTAACTGTCTTGAGGACAGTTATTCTTTTGACTCCAATCTTCGGTGTGACTTGGGTTTTGGGGTTTGCTGTAATGCTTCTTGACCTCACGTCTGGTATCATCGTCACCATAGTTCACTTCGCCTTCAACCTGCTGAACACATTCCAGGTATGGTCAGTATGATCTTCAAGTAAACATCAGGACCAGTAAAAGTATGTCTTGCTCAGTAACCTCTTGTTTGCTTTGCAGGGTTTGTTCATTTTGTTGACCACATGCCTGGCAGACAAACTGGTAAGGCAGCTCTACTTCTTCAAAGAAAACGACAACCTAAATAATGTTTCTTGCATTTCTGGATCAGCTAAAAAATGTGATGAGAGTAAATGTAGTCCAGAAAGGCATTCACAATGCTATCAAATATATTTGCATCATAGTTCAGTCCTACCTCTGGGCATCCACAGCATCACTGATGGTCTTTATGCTAAGCTAGGCTAATGCTGGCTTCAGCTTCATATTTAACAGTCTCCTCATCCAATTCCCATTGAGCAAGCAAATATGCATATTTCCCTAAATGCCAAACTATTCTTTTGAAAATACATCCACTCCATGATCCGTGATAAGGTTAAAAAGGTGTAAACTCCTTGGAAATTGTGGTACATCTTTTAAACATCGACAGATATGTGAGAATAAGTTTTAGCATACATTTAGCATTTAGCTCTACACCAAAATCAGGGAGTGTATCCAAATTACAACACACTTGAATGAGAGATGTTACAATCCACAGACAAGGTAGCACCATTAATAATGTTTTATTCCAAATTTGACAGACCCGTGAAGCACTGCTGAAACATCTAAAGAAGAATGTAAGTGAGCTTCAACTGTTTACTCTGATGTAAAATACCACAATGACTATGACTCATGATAACATCCTTCTCCTCTGCGCTCCAGGCACCAGCATCGACTACCGACAGCACCACAAAGTTAGACTCAACTTGGAAGTGAAAATCGTCTCAAATATGTGCACTCTTACATCAAAACAAACCACATTTTACACATAAAACCACAGATAATAGTTTAGCAGCTACATCGTCTCTACTGATGTGACTACTTTGTTGTTGTTTACTTTGATTTATTACCTGGTGATACAAGTCCACTGTACAATGTTGTAATGTTTGTTAAGTAGATATCCGTGTTTTTAACTGGACATATTTCCAACCAGTATGTTTTGTTTTTTGCTTTAAATTAAACTACATATTATTGCTCATGTTGTTTAAGTAATACTGTATATTATGTGTTATTAATTAGTACAGAAGACCTTAAAAGCCACAGAAACACTGTCAACTGAAAGGCTACAAGGAGGTCACTTTTGTACACACTTTGAGGACTAAAGGCGAGTTAAGCCTACGTCTGGATGTTGCTCTTAGGGGTCGCCTTGTCTTCATTTTCCTTTCCTTGTTCTTCCCACTCCTCATCTGTGTCATCCACTGAAATCCCTTTCTTAGCGGCCTCTTTGCGGTAGGCCTGGCATTCAATTTCTGCTCTGCAACATACAAAAACAGGGCAATTTACTTATTTGTAATTTACTTAACTGTTAAAGTGATCACAGAATGTTATTGGGCCGTATGTTTGAAAATAAATAAAGGTGTAAATTAATAAGTAAGTAAGACACGTGTAAGAAAATCAAGAAAGGTATGATTCAGAGAATTAAAGAAGAATTGGAAAAATGGGCTTCTTCTTGTACTTTTTAAGGAATTGAACGCAGTCATGGTGGCCATATATTTTGGCGATCCGTGCTGGTTTGTCTCCACAGCAGTCCTCCTTGTCCATAGGGGCGTGAAGGGAGTGCAGCAGCCGCAGCACAGCCAGCCGGCCGGACTCTGCAGCACTGTGGGCGGGAGTCCAGCCGTGCTCCGTCCTCAGACACGGCCTGGCTCCATGCTCAATGAGGATCCGGACCGTTTCTGTATGTCCTGTGGAAAAGGCATCACAGGGATTTGAAGAACTGATGTTTTAAAATAAAAATAAAAAAGCGATTTACTGTGGTAAAGGAAAATCTATAAATAAGATGGAAGAATAAGAGCAACAGACAGCATACAAATTTACATTTTATGTAAATTTAATTGATGGGCATCTCAAAAAACCGTTTGGTTTCAGTCTGGTATCATCCAGCATTAGTTGTTTGTGTTAAAAAAGGTTTCCTTAAGACAAGAGTAAAATATACAGTATATATATATATTCAATTCTGATCATTTTAGAAGTACATCGACCCCAACAAAAATATTTTGATATTTAATTTACTTAATTAAAAAAATACATGTATAATGTTGCTTTTGCACAGCACAATGACGTAGAAACATGTTAACGTCACAGTAAATGTATAAGAAAATCCCCAAATGAAGAAAAGAGGGAAACATACGAAACTGTCCACTTTAAGAGCACCTTGCACCCACTCCCCCGTTATCTTAGACAACAGAGCAGTTGAAGTGTGAAACTTGGATATTTGACCCGCAGGTGCATCACAAGGTAAACTCCCACTGATCCACTGATACCTTGAGCTGCTGCCCAGTGAAGAGGCGTCTTGCAGCTCCAGTCAATGTCCCTCTGGTTGGGATTGCATTCATCTTGCCTGAGGATCTCCTGAACTCGACCGAGGTCCCCCGCTGCAGCCGCTTGGTGCAACTCGGTCATCCCGTTACCGCGGTTGCCTCACAACAGCCACAAAACACGGAAGACCAACCGGACTACCGGAGCCTGTAAACAGGAAATGCTGCCACCTGCTTGCAGACAGGGGTTGAAACCAGGGTAGGTCTATTTTAATTAAGTACACGTGACACACTGAATACACCACAAATGTTTCATAGGGGTGAATATCAGGGATCGTTTTTGTGCCGATGTAGTAGCCATCGCTATATTTAGGCAATAACTCACAGCTAACACAAAGCTGTCAAGTATGGCAATATGAAACTAATTCAAATAGTTTTTATTCATAAAGTTCGCAGTAAAATAGGCTGCAATATAGGCTGGCTTACTGCACATACCAAGGTCTAGTTTAATAGCATATTCATTTATTTGATCACTCCTTTAGCTAGATATATTTGGTTGTCTAACTTTAAAAATGTCTCTTTGTAGTATTGTTTGTCTCTCTTTGGGATTAGGATGGAGAGGGGACTGCAGATTTAGGGTCCAGTATCGTAAACTGATCCCCTAAATGTATTACTATAAAACTAAATTAAGTTACAGAGAAACCTGGCGGGGAGTGATTGGGAGGAACGGCTTGCCTGATCTGAACCCGAGTGGTGTTTCGTTGTTGGACTTCTGTGCTAGCCACAGTTTGTCCATAACAAACACCATGTTTGAACATAAGGTGGCTCATAAGTGTACCTGGTACCAGAGCACCTTAGGCCGGAGATCAATGATCGACTTCGTAATCGTATCATCTGATCTGCGGCCGTATGTTTTGGACACTCGGGTGAAGAGAGGAGCAGAGCTGTCAACTGATCACCACCTGGTGGTGAGTTGGATCAGATGGCGGGGGAGTCGGCCAGAAAGACCTGGCAAGCCCAAACGTATAGTGAGGGTGAACTGGGAACGTCTGGCGGAGGATCCTGTCCGGGAGGTCTTCAACTCCCACCTCCGGAAGGACTTCTCACACATCCCGAGGGAGGTTGGGGACATGGAATCCGAGTGGATCATGTTCAAAGCCTCTATTGTGGACGCGGCCGCTAGGAGCTGTGGTCGGAAGGTCATCGGTGCCTGTCGTGGCGGCAACCCGAGAACCCGGTGGTGGACACCGGGGGTGAGGGAAGCCGTCAAGCTGAAGAAGGAGGCCTTTCGGGCTTGGTTGGCCCAGGGGTCTCCTGAAGCAGCTGACAGGTACAGACAGGCCAGAAGGACTGCAGCTGCGGTGGTCACGGATGCTAAAACTCGGGCATGGGAGGAGTTCGGGGAGGCCATGGAGAAGGACTTTCGGTTGGCCTCAAGGAGGTTCTGGCAAACCATCCGACGACTCAGGAAGGGAAAGCAGGGCCTTCCCCAGGCTGTTATCAGCGGGGGAGGGTTGCTGCTGACCCAGACAGAGGATATCGTCGGGCGGTGGAAGGAGCACTTTGAGGAACTCCTAAACCCGGTCAACATGTCCCCTGAACAGGGGGCAGCGCCTGAAGACTTGGGGTTGGATGAACCCATATCCCTGGCAGAGGCCACTAAGGTAGTCAAAAAGCTCCTTGGTGGCAAGGCGCCGGGGGTGGATGAAATCCGCCCTGAGATGCTGAAGGCGCTGGACTTTGTTGGGCTGTCTTGGCTGACACGCCTCTTCAATGTCGCATGGGGGTCGGGCACAGTGCCCATGGACTGGCAGACCGGGGTGGTGGTTCCCATCTTCAAGAAGGGGGACCGGAGAGTGTGCTCGAATTATCGGGGTATCACACTACTCAGCCTCCCGGGAAAAGCTTATGCCAGGGTGCTGGAACGGAGGCTCCGACCGTTTGTCGAACCTCGGATTCAAGAAGAACAGTGCGGGTTTCGTCCTGGTCGTGGAACAGTGGACCAGCTCTTTACCCTTGCAAGGATACTGGAGGGGTCCTGGGAGTTTGCCCAACCAGTCTACATGTGCTTTGTGGACTTGGAGAAGGCTTTCGACCGGGTCCCTCGGGGCTTTTTGTGGGGGGTGCTGCGGGAGTATGGTGTGCCGGACCCGTTGCAACGGGCCATCCGGTCTCTGTACGCCTGCAGTAGGAGCTGTGTTCGTATCCTCGGCAGTAAGTCAGATACGTTCCCGGTGGGTGTTGGCCTCCGCCAGGGCTGCCCTTTATCACCGGTCCTGTTCGTGACTTTCATGGACAGGATATCTAGGCGCAGCCGTGGGGCGGAGAATGTCAGGTTCGGGGATCTCAGGATAGCCTCTCTGCTGTTTGCAGATGATGTGGTCCTGTTTGCCTCCTCGGACCATGACCTCCAGCATTCACTGGGGCGTTTTGCAGCCGAGTGTGAAGCGGCGGGGATGAGAGTCAGCACCACGAAATCTGAGGCCATGGTGCTCTGCCGGAAACCGGTGGATTGCTCCCTCCGGGTGGGGACAGAGTGCCTACCACAAGCGAAGGAGTTCAAGTATCTCGGGGTCTTGTTCACGAGTGAGGGTAAAATGGAGCGGGAGATCGACAGGCGTATCGGTGCGGCTGCAGCAGTAAAGCAGGCGTTGCACCGGGCCGTCTTGGTGAAGAAGGAGCTGAGCCGAAAGGCAAAGCTCTCAATTTACTGGTCGGTCTACGTCCCAACCCTCACCTATGGTCACGAGCTTTGGATCGTGTCCGAAAGAACGAGGTCGCGGATACAAGCGGCCGAAATGAGTTTCCTCCGTAGAGTGGCCGGGCTCAGCCTTAGAGATAGGGTAAGGAGCTCGGACATCAGGAGGGAGCTTGAAGTCGAGCCGCTACTCCTTCGTGTCGAAAGGAGTCAGCTGAGGTGGTTCGGGCATCTAATTAGGATGCCTCCAGGACGCCTCCCTTTAGAGGTTTTCCAGGCACGTCCATCTGGTAGGAGGCCCCGGGGAAGACCCAGGACACGCTGGAGGGATTATATCTCCCAGCTGGCCTGGGAACGCCTTGGGATCCCCCAGAATGAGCTGGTAGATGTTGCGGGTGAGAGAGAAGTCTGGGTCGGCCTGCTTGACCTGCTGCCTCCGCGACCCGACCCCGGATAAGCGGTGGAAAATGGATGGATGGATGGATAAATTAAGTTAATGCTGAAGAGGCCTTTTGAAAAGATTTGCAGCACTAACCCAACCTGCTTAACAGCCTGTTCAAATGTGTATAATCCACTTTTTTCTTTTTGAAATCACTAATTTCTATATTCATACAAGCACTTATTTATTGACAAATTGACAACATAACAAGCTTCATTTCACATAATTAGTCAAATGTATTTTCTAACATGACAAATATTATGAACTTTCAGTTCACTAAAGTCAAGGCTGTTCCATCACAACTGGGTTTCCCCATAGGCATTCATCTCGGTCCAGAGCTGAAACATAAACAAAGATAAGATCACATATTAAATACATTAAATTTGCTTTTATGTCTAAATATCAATAATTCACCTTCATGACTTGAGTCCTACCATTCATTCAACTACTTTTTAAAAACTTTAAACCCAAACACTCATCATCCTGGGTCACTAAAGATGAAAAGCATTAAATAAACTAGTGAACATTTTTATTTAAACATAAGATATCCAATTAGCAACAACATTTATATGGTTGAAAAAGGACAGCAAGTCTAGTCTACTAACCAAACGTTCTTCCAAGGCATGGTCTGTGTCCAGTACTTTCCAGTATTTCTCCATCAGTGTATTTACCACCGCTCCCTCGCACTCAAGTTCCACTTTATACTGAGGAACTGCATCCTCTGAATTGTCGTCTATGTTGAACACCGCCAGTTTGAGTGGTTTATCAACCAGAAGATTGTAGAATTCATCGTAAACGTCGTCATTCCAGGACCCCTTGGACTCATCAAATCCTTTCAAAGAGCACAAAAAGGCCTGAGGAGCCTTTTCCATAAGACTCTGAGACAGTGATCTCACATTCTTGATGTCAACGTCAGACTCGTTTCCATAGTCGATAAACAAGACAGAGAATGCATCGTCAATTCTCCGTATTACTTGAGCTCGATACCACTGTTCGTCACTGGAAAACAGAGCTAGGCATGGACTGCCAGGACCAAGACTCTCCAGGAACATCTTGTCCTGTTGCATCTTCCCTTCTTCCTGAGCAAGCTCTGATACTTTGCTGAGCTCCTCCGGGTTGGCGTACTGACACCAGAAGTAATGGGGATGCTGAATGCAAGAAGCATATACCTCCAATTTGTTTGTTTTGGAAAAGTGTGGCTTCTTGTACATAAAAGCATTCACATTTCTATTGGTAACATTGAGATGAGTCATGGTGGACTCAGTTTGAATTTCTTGGAGGACAGTTTCCTCTTCAGAGTGTTCTATTGAAGCACATCCTTCAGCAACTGGTTTCCAGTGTTTCTGCATTGCTGCATTAACCATTTCTCCCTCACACTCAATTTCCACTGCATACTTAAGAACTGCAGCCTTTGAATCGTCCATGTTGAACACTGTCAGTTTGAGTGGTTTATTGACCAGAAGGTTATAGAAGTCATCGTAAACATCGTCATTCCAGGATCCCTTCAACTCATCAAATCCTTTCAAAGAGCACAAAAAGGCCTGAGGAGCCTTTTCCATCAGACTCTGAGACAGTGATCTCACATTCTTGATGTCAACGTCAGACTCGTTTCCATAGTCGATAAACAGGACGGTAAATGAATGACCAACTCTGCAAATTACTTGAGCTCGATACCACTGTTGGTCACTGGAGAACTGAGCAAGGCATGGACTGCCAGGACCAAGAGTCTCCAGGAACATCTTGTCCTGTTGCATCTTTCCTTCTTTCTGAGCAAGCTCTGACACTTTGCTGAGCTCATCGGTTTTGGTGTACTGACACCAGAAGTAATGGGGTTGCACAATACAAGTAGCATATACCTCTTCTTTTTTATTTTTGGAGACGTTTGGCTTCCTGTACATACAAGTATTCACATTTACTTTGCAAACATTTGTCTGTGTCATGTTGGACTCAGTATGAATATCTTGGAGGAAAGTTTCTTTTTCAGGGGGGTCTATCTGAATAAGTTCTTCGGCAATTGGCTTCCAGTATTTCAACATTGCTGCATTAACAATCTCTCCCTCACACTCAATTTCCACTGCATACTGAGGAACTGCAGCCTTTGAATGGTCTTCCTTGTTGAAAACCGTCAGTTTGAGTGGTTTATCGACCAGAAGATTGTAGAAGTCATCGTAAACTTCATCATTCCAGGACCCCTTGGACTCATCATATCCTTTCAAGGAGCACAAAAAGGCCTGAGGAGCCTTCTCCATCAGACTCTCAGACAGTGATCTCACATTCTTGACGTCAACTTCAGACTCATTTCCATAGTCTATAAACAAGACATGGAAGGCATCGCCAACTCTGCTAATTACTTGAGCTCTATACCACTGTTGGTCACTGGAGAACAGAGCAAGGCATGGACTGCCAGGACCAAGACTCTCAGGGAACATCTTGTCCTGTTGTGTCTGTCCTGCTTCCTGAGCAAGCCTTGACACTATGTTCAGGTCTTCAGTGTTGGTGTACTGACACCAGCAGTGATGTGGTCCAACAATGCAGGATGCATACACCTCCTCTAACCCATTTTGAGAAATCTTTGGCCACTTGTAAATGCAGACATTCACATTTCCCTCAGGACTGCAAGGAAGGGAAATGTGTGTTATTTCGGAGTCACCGTGGTCATCTTCTATTTCTTTGTCCATAAGATCTGAAGTTAGTTTTCTTCCTTCATCCGAGGTCTTTTCATGTTCAAACTCTTCAGCAGAAGCATTAGTTATAGATTGTGAACTCAACTCATCTCTTGCACATGGTCCATTGTTGCTGTGGATTGTTGCTTTGAGATCTTTCATCATTGTTATTACGGATAGATTTGTGAGCTCTTGAGTTAAACAATCCTCATTTGGCACACCGTCATGTTCTGAGCCGTTTGAGAGCTGCTGGTCAGTCTGCTGAACAGGACCAGTTGTCTCTTGTTGTGTGATCTTTGACATCATCTCTCTGACTTTCACATTTAAATTCAGAGCTCCAGCAAACAGTTCAACAATGAGCTTCCCTTTTTCCCCTTTTGCTACCACTGACATGGTGAACTTTTCACCAATAGCACTGTCTGCAAACCACTTGTTGACTTGTTGTGGCACTTCAGTCGGGACGTCAAACAATCCAAGTGGAACAGCTTGCACAGGAACAGACCTGGCCACACTTTCTTCAGTGGGAAAGGGACAAATATCAGATTCATTCACTGAAAGGGTATGGCCATAGTCCACAAAGTGCACTTTAATTTTTGGAGACATTTCTACCACTTGACCTCTGTGCCACTGATTATCAGTGAATCTAGCAAAGCAAATGCTACCAAGTCCAAGTGGGCAATCTGTGGACCGCGGCTGGCTGATTAGTTGTTTGACACTTCCCATCACTTTGTAAAACAAGTTTAAATTCCTGTCCAATTGGCAGTAGAATAGATTGACATTCTCTGAATGGGTTATCCACACATTTTCTTTTCCATCCACCTCAATATTGTATGTGGAGCAATTGTATACATCTGATGGGACCTGTGGAGGAATTTGAAGGAGTGCTTGAGCCTGTGCACATTCCTGAGTCAGAAGCTTGCATGCACCATCAGATGGTGTTTCAATATCGATCACATTAAGCAGCAGGCCTTCTTCATCAGATGTTACAGCCTTCACAGTGCATTTCAACCCAATGTTTGACGAAGCGCCTAGATCCACAAACTGCTGAAACTCTGCGTTATCAGTCCGAGTGATGGAAGTGAGATTAGTGGAATTCTTGCAATTGAACAAGCAACACTGAAAAGCCTGCGCATTCAGCCTTAAGAAGGCTGGATCAATGGGGCACACATCTCGCAGAGGGACCGTTTGAGTTTGACCATAGTCTATAAATCTCACATCTACAACAGGAGAGTGATGACTCGTCATGATCCTTGCTCTGTACCACATGTTATTGTCTTGGTTACGGGCGACACAGATCGACTCAACAAGTGGATGAGGCTGGGTGGATGCATAGTGGTTTTGCAGGTCCTGCATTAGGTGTCCAAGAGAGTCACAATTTTCTATTGGTTGACACCAGAATTTCTGTTGACTTTCAATGAAAGATACTTTTACATTGACACTACTTCCTACAGTAAATATATTGCCATCACAAGCATTTTGCACCTCAGAGGGGAAACCTGTCAAAAGATGCCAATTAATTGGTACCATAGGATCTGGATGCTCTGAACTCTCTTTGATATGAGCATCATCAGCTCCAGAAGTGGCTAAACCATCAACCCTACCATTGACCCCTTGGCTCTTTGTGCATTGCAAAGTTTCTTCTTGTAAAGCATCAACATTTACAGTGGCTTTGTTCTGTAAATCTGTGCAACGTTGGTTTCCAAGTGAACTGAGAAATGATGAGGGAATGGGTCCATTCTGAACATTTGTATCTCGTTCTGATGAAAAAGGTCCGGCCTTCTCTGTAAAACGATTGTTTATGCATGCATCCGCATCTGCATAGAGAATGACATGATAGACATCTTGAGGGATATTGTGGTGGTTAAACTTTGCCACAAACTTCTTGTTCAGGAGCAGGGATTTCAAGTAAGCTTTCTGATCTGTAGTCCAACCCGTGCCGTTGTCTTTTACGCCTTCGAGAGAACAGGGATACGTGACAACTGGCATTCTCAGAAATTTTCCATGAAGGGGGCGGATGTCTCCAACTGGAACTAATTCAATTTTTCCTTCATCAACATGAAAGACTTCTACAGCACCATCGCTAGTTATCGTTTCATTTAGTAACGAGCGATGCCATCTGCCGTTTATCCCACGAGCAGCACATGGAGCCCCGCAGGTCAAAGGTTGTGCCTCTCCTAAATCTGAGCTCTCTTCATAGTGCTGCTGGATCTGTTCTGATAAAATCTTCAGTGCCTTGGAAAAAACTTGGAGTTTGCAAAAAATTATACAGGGATTAGTTACCTCCGTCACATTAACAATTTCAAAAGTATCAGTTAACAGTTCTGGGTAAAAGTATTGGTCATGCTTCTTTAGTTGGGAATTAACATCCCGTTCCTGCGTTGGGCGTTCGGCCTCAAGACATTTCTGCACAAGGCTTTTAAACTCATCTACCGCCATCTTCTTTGCAAGCCCAAGCTCACAGATGTGCATGGAAACGATTGGAATGTCGAGAAGGATGGTCCTGTCTGGCATCAGCACGTGTTGAACTAGTCCCTTAAACTTCTTTCCAGGCAAAGACAGCAAAAACGTTGTTGGTATTTCAGGCCAGTTATTCTCAAGGGCGAGCACATTTGCAAGTATGCATGATTCAGTCTCAGGAGGAAGGAGAAAACAGTCACTTTGGCCCCATGCTAAAGCTTCACTGCTGGTGATATGGGGCTGTCCCTGGTCAATTAGAAAAACATTGCAAGTTTCACCTTGAATAGATACCATCCGAGCTCTGTGCCAGGTGTCATTAATGCAAACCAGACAGAGATCCCCTGGTTTTCCTTCCGATTCATAAAACCTTCTTTTAGGAATCTGAATTTCCTCCCTCATCTGCTCATAAACAGGCTTCCTTCCATCATCCATGTTAACCCATAATTCCACAAGACCACAATTGGGGTTTAAGTTCACCCTTGTGATGACAACAGGTACTTCTGACCCGGGCGTTGGCAGCCCGGGAATTGAACACATTGTGAAGTTCTGAGGTCAAATACACCTGCAAAACAGAAGAAAAGAAAATGTTTCAATGTTGATGAAAAATTAGGCACTAATTTCAAGAATTGCTGCCTCCCATAGATGTAGAATCCCTATTGCCGTTTTTGCTCTCTGAGACCACAAATAGATCTGTGGTCTCGCATGCATCTACATAAACAGTCTCAAGCAAATATGAAAGTTTAATTAAGATTTTAGCTTAACTGCATACGTTTGGGAAATATGAGAGTATAACAGGATCAATTAGACTTGGAATATACTGCTCGAGTTGTAGTAGTTTCTAAACTGATGTATTGATATACTGTAGTTTGGCTTTTCTCAAAAAGGCCCCTCCATACTTCATAGTTCATCAGACTGTCATTTTATTCTTCTTTCACCATGAAGGCATGTTAAAAATATGTGTGCTGAGTAATTGACATGCAAATGAGAATTTTAGGTTTTAAGTATTCCTCTAAGATCACTGACCGTCTGGCTTCCTTATTCTCACTTATATTAAATTAAAAAAGATGGCATCCACACTGGTCTGCTGACTACAAATGCATCCTGTCGAAACCACTTCATGAATCATGTGGACATATGTCAAACACAGGAAACCTGCATCTGCAAAGAGGAACAGGGATCACAAACAGACCCTCATCAACACTGACATATTGTTTGCAAACTAAACACTACAAGCTAAGGCTGGATCAACAACTCTGACCATAACATTATGAGAGTCACTAAATTAGCATTTTGACCGTCGTGTAGAGAGAGCATCACTGCTTCAGAGGTTAGTTTTCATGACCCCATTATTTGTTGTAGGCTGCATGCTCACCAGGGCCCCGTTCCTCGTACCTGGCTTACTGAGTTAGCAGGATAATTTTCAGGATAAGATTACATAACCCAGGCTTTTCGGTTCCACGAAGCAAGTTTGGAAAAATCACCATAGCAACACATCCATAAACTTGAACCTGCTCCAGCGCAGGTTTACTTCAGTAAGCTGGATAAGTTTGCCACTCCCCCGGAAACTAATGGCAGCTCCTTCATCAGAGATCCCGTTGTAGGAGCGATATTAGTTAGATTATCGTTTCATAGGAGAGAGTTCTACGAGACATCATGACTATCACATCATGACTTCCTGTACGAGCGCTATCGATTATTTACGAGACCTTCTCGAGCCGTACATTCAACACCACACGAGCAGCCGAGCATATTCTCACAGACTGAGTACATATATATATTGTATATGTGCATAGCCTTGTGGTACATCTCTATACAGTGGCGGCGATGCAGAGAACATCAGAAAGCCGCTGCATGCTGCGCTGTTCGTAAAGTTGATTTGAAGCTTAAGAAACTTCTGGATGTGTTCATTACATTCATGTCCGAGTACATGCAATCATAGAGGGCTCATAATTATATGACAGGGTTATTAGTACACCACAGCATATCATTATTGTAGAACATGATTTAGGTGGACTCATGATAAGAATATAGAGAATTTTCACTGCTTCAATTGATTGAATTTCTGATTATGAATACATACAAACATAGATTCTGATCCGCCCATAAACAGATTCGCACACACGTATTCAAACCCCCAGTTGTATATAATGTACACATATAGTACATATTACATCAGCGCATACAGTACATATATCCTCATATTAATTCGTATCAATTAGATCCTCTTTGGGCTCGTTTTTATCTACTTGTTCTGAAAGAGTTGAGATCATTATTTTCGCTATAAGATCTCATTTGATGATGCATATTATTAAGCCTATTGCCAGCAGGCACATTTAAATAAATATAATCTGATTGATTGGGGTGATGAGATATTAAAATTAGCCGATACATTTTCCCAACACTTACACATTTAATTTATGTGATATTTTGCCCTGCGTCTTGTCTAGCCCTCACAGCGGTGGCGCTGTAAACTAGATTTCGCCAAAGTTATGGTCTTGAATTCCTCATATGCGTTCATGATCATCTTCTGCTCGTCAGCGGAGAAAAAAGAGGCTCTTCTTTTGAGTTTATTTGCCGTTGTACCGTTAAATAATCATGGTTTCGGTGATCGACGCTTCCCCCTTCTGAAGTTGGACGGGCACGCGCAATCATCCTGATTACTGACGTCTGGTTCGAATTAACGAGACCGTTTGAGCGCGGATCAGCCTTTGAGGAACAGAGTTAGCCTGATGTCAATCATCGGGATGATTTAAGCTGGATAACAGGACATTTGATCGACTTAGTTGAACCACGTACGAGGAACGGGGCCCAGCAATTACAGTATTAACAGAGCTAGACATATCATTTTTAAAAGTTCAAGTTATCATCCAATAGGTATTATAATAACTGTTTGACAGCAGGTTATAATTAGCAATTATGTTTATGTTGGTCACCGTGATAATGATGATAAATGTACTGGCTGGTTGATCAGTTTTAGAATTAAAATACTTTTAACTAATCAGGAAGTGATTGTCAGCTTTTAAAATCCACTCCAACCAAAGGATGTTATGCTATTTCACACCAGAGTTCACTTAAATAATCCTAAAAATCAGGCAACACGTGTCTGTGATTCAACGTTGGCTTCAATCTTTCAGTGCAGTTGCAAATCCAGCTCTTTGTGCAAAACCGTCAGTATTGAATGAAACACAACGTCCAACAAGCCACGCGCACGAGTCCCGTGACTTTTCAAGGTGCGTTACAGGCCTTCATCTTCATCACAATAATTCGGCTCTGATTAACTCACAATTACTTTGTTACATTAATACGGATAGATCTTCTCACCGTGTTTGTTGCAGGCGACTCATCCTCGATGGGCCTCGGCGTCTGAGGAACGTGGGGGCGGAACTCACGTGTGTTTTTAAAGGCTTCATATCTAAATTTTACGCCTCGAAAAGCACATGCAATACATCAAGCTGAGCGTGTTTAATAGTTGCAATGTGTTTATGTGACTTAAACGCCAAATTATGCAAATGTGTAGTCGACAGCCTAGTCATTAATAATACAAAATTTCCAAAGCTGTGAGGTTTTAATTCTCGACGTAAACACAGGTCGCTCCGGAGAGCCAATCACGCAGCTCGCGCTTGGTTCCGCTTTTGACAGAGAAGTGACACCCTCGACTGTCACGGCTGCACTTCAGTTTGGGACACAGCGACCAGGAAGTCTTCGAAGACAATGCACCGTCTTCGCGTGCTATTTTTGCAGGCTGCACGCGCACAATGGTAGGCGACACTTATAACAACCTTGACATATTTGTTTGTGATTTTTCTAAAGTTTACCGGAACTTTTAAATCAACCTGCTGCTGTCCCGTGGGGCTGTGGGTGTGTGGTCTGTTCTTGGAGAAACTTGAATGAGCGGTGTGAAAACACAACGCACTAGATCTGTTTCTTGAATTAATGACTAAGGATAGTGCTTTGCAGCTATATTTGATCTATATCCATATACAATACTTTTTTAATATGGTTAATTAGGGCCTAACACATATTCATGTCAGTCAGAAAACATTTGGAAACACAAAAGCTGCAGTAAATATTATCTGCAGATCTGTGTTGCTCTATAACACTTTGTTTTTGTTGTTGAAAGTTGCTTCCTGGCTTGAAAACAAAAGGCTCACATCTCTTTCTTCTGTTTGTCACACGCTCTCGCTTTCAAATCAGTTTTTGTAATTACATATATGCTATTTAGTGTATCTTCAAATATTTCCCTGCAGCAGGTTTGACATCACATTTTTACAATACAAAAATAGTTTCAAAAGTGCTGTTTCACAAAAAGAGGAACTTGAATAGCTTGTTCAGGGCTTTGAATGATTCCTATAAGCTAACGGTGCCATGTCATAAGAAAGACAATGATCTGAGTATTTGAAGACTGCATCCTCAGCCAA
This sequence comes from Cottus gobio, assembly GCA_023566465.1. NCBI lineage: Eukaryota > Metazoa > Chordata > Actinopteri > Perciformes > Cottidae > Cottus > Cottus gobio. The sequence continues at coordinate 7,306,976 of CM042228.1, forward strand.
ACATGGAAACCTCAGAGTTGTTGTTATAATCCTGCGTTCAAAATCGTATTTAAATAAAAGGGTAATAAATATTAGCATCAGAATATATAATACTCATAATGCAAAATGGCTCATTCGCTATGCACAATAAGGCCTACAGACATTTTCAGAATATTTGTTAATGTGAAATGTGTGTATAAATACTATTATGAACTAAATATTATCATGCTGCAGAGATGTCCTGGCCAACATGTCATATTTTAGACATAAGAAATAATTTGACATGATTGTCTCCCTGTTAACTATTTCCAGTGACTTGTTTCGAAATGAGTAAGAGGAAAGGCAAAGTGATAAGTGGCGTGACAGCTGTCAAGAGCTGCAGAGTGACAGCTGATGCAAAGCACCAGAGACCTTCCTCCAGCAGAGGCACTCCCTCCAGCACAGTGAGTACCCCCCCCCCCCCCTCCCCCCTTCTGTGTCTTTATGTCTCACCAACTCTCTCACGGGTTAAATGCTGTCGTCTGCATGTATCTCCAGGGAGATATCGGCCTCATTGAGAGCGTCACTCTGAAGAACTTCATGTGTCACCATTGGCTCGGTCCGTTCCAGTTTGGGCCCAACGTGAATTTCATCATCGGCAACAATGGAAGTAAGAACCGGATTTCTAAATGTCACGCCATGTCGTCTGCTTGTTGTCTTTGACTTGTGTGTTTAACACATCCCAACCCAGCCGGATGCATTGCCGGTTGGTGAGGAGTTCCTCCGAGCGATTACATCAGAGCCTGTTTGTGTCGGCCGGCTGCAGCGTTCTCGCTCAATACTGGACACATTTTTTTCATTATTTACTTAGACACGAAAACATGTGAAAATAGAATCCAGGTTAATAATTACCAAATTAAATAATAAATAATTTAACCTAATGATTTCTGCCGACAGGTGATGGCACTTCTCGTGTTATGCAGTGATTTAATCTCATGTCTTTGTTGTTTCCAATCTAAAATCTAAGGCGGGAAAAGTGCAATCCTGACGGCTCTGATCGTCGGCCTCGGGGGAAAGGCCACTGTCACAAACAGAGGAATGTCTCTGAAGGACTTTGTGAAAACCAGTGAGAAGTAAGTCAGACCACATGATGTTATTCCAGAGTAAACTCATCACGTTAATGTAAATACTGTCCATTGCTCCTAGAATCCACCCGTACAGTGTTCTCTGCTCTCTAGCACTGCAGATATAACCGTGAAGCTGAGAAACAGAGGACCAGATGCGTTTAAAAGGGACGCCTACGGCGACTGCATCTCCATCGAGCACCGGATCTCTAGTGACGGATGCCGGACCTGCAGACTGAAGAGCAAATCAGGTGACTTTTCCCTAGTAACAGATGATGGGACAGTCTTATTTAACCTTTGCTAAATGTCATATAATAGCCCCCCATACCTCCAGCCTGTAAACATTCTTTACTCTCCGTCAGGCATCTTCCTCTGTAAACTTGCATGCGTGCATTTTTACAAGCATGACACTGTGTTTCATACCATCTGTCCAAGTGGGGGTTTTAAAGGGAAGTCGTATTTACATTCACACTTGGACTGATATTGCTCATGCGTTGTAAATGTCACTGAGATCTTTTGTAAGTAAAAGGAAGTTGAACTGCTCAAGACACCAGGGAGAAGTTTTCATCCTAAGAAGTGTGTTGCGCCAACCACACAATGATAATTTACCTTTTTGATTAATCTGTGGATTATTTTCTTGATAAATGGTTTTGTCTATAAAATATCTGAAAACAGGGAAACGTGTCCATTCAACCTAAAGGTGATATATTTAGAATGCTTCTTTTTTTTTTTTGCAGATAAACAGATTCAGTTTATTTTTATAAAATGACTAAGAAACTAATTAAATGCTCACATTTAAGAAGCTGGAACCACTCATTACTACCAATAATTACTGAAACGACTATCTTTGGACGATTAGTCTGATCGAATCGTTGCTGCTCTACAGTCAATGTTGTGCCTCTGAGTGTTGTGCAACCTGCATTCAATTTAATTGAATTCAACTCCATGTCATTATCTTCATGGCATGAAGGTTTCAAAAAGCATTGTCGGCAAAGGATCAAAATGCAAAGTAAACAGTAATATTGATAAAACAGAGGTTTAAATCACATTGATTTTCTTTCATTATTTATTTCAGGTCAACTTATCTCAAACAAGAAGGAGGAGCTGACTGCTATTTTGGACCACTTTAACATCCAGGTACTAACACTGAACAGCTCTTCTCATGTTCAAATAAAATAAATATTTTTTATTGTGAACTTCAATTTCTTATTTACGATTTACAGGAAATAATTTCATATATAGCTTTTTAAATATAGTACCTGCAAAATAATGTCCCTTGAAGGCGTCAGCAGCACATTTGTTTCGTGTGTTCCAGTTGGATAACCCCGTGTCCATTCTCAACCAAGAAATGAGTAAACAGTTCCTGCATTCAAAAAATGAATCTGACAAGTACAAGGTAACAAGACCGCCATTGTTAATTATGAGCTTCTAGTTTCAAGACCACATCTGTAATGACAGAAGTGAACGTGGTTGTAGAATGTTTTTATCTCCACATGATTAGATGAATGATTTGGACCTCTTTTCTGCTTTTGTAGTTCTTCATGAAAGCAACTCTGCTGGAACAGATGAAGAGAGATTACATCCACATCAAGCACACGAAAACAGTCACACGGCAGCAGGTGGAGAGACAAGATGAGGTACGTATTTATGATGGTCAATTCTTCTGGATGTAGTCAACCAATAGGTTTTAATGACATTTAGAAATGGTAATATTGACTGGATATTTTCTTTCAGTTTAACACAAGGGAAGTTCATGTGCTATCCTCTGGATACCATATCAGTGCAACTGTTTGAAAAACATTAGATTAGATGAAGATGTATCAAATAATAAGAGTACTAAACAAGATGATAAACTGATGAAATAAAGTAAACATACCCAGCCAATTCTAGATCAAGAAAAGATTTTTGAAGTTTAAAAAGTAGTAGGCAGAACTTAAATAATTAACTTAAAAGTTGATTGCATGTACACATAAGTAATCATCTTAATATATAGAAATGAAAAATAACATACACGGCGAGCATCACGGTCCCGACCATCACACACACACACACACACACACACACACACACACACACACACACACAACTTGATATACACTTCCTATCTGGATTTGTTTTCTTTGGCTTTCTTCTGGTTTTGACGATGTTATTTTGTGAACCATTATATATTCTTATAATTCTTCTTCCCATGAAGCTCATTGTAACCTCAGTTTTGAGATGGAATTTGCTTGCCTGCTGATAAGCTTGTCTCTGAATAATTTACCATGTATGGTATATTCTTTTTGCCTCGCACAATGTTTGTGTTCAGTCGCTCAAGGACCTGAAGCAAGAGTTCCTCCAGAAGAAAGAGAGGTATGAGCAGTTGCCGTCCTTCAGTGAGTTGAAGGGGGTTTTGGAGAATCTGAAGAAAGCAATGGCATGGTGCTTGGTAAGAGTTCATCGCTGTGTAAAAAAATGTTTGATTTGAGTTACATCTTTCTTTTTTCACATTATTTATTGTAAACTCTGTCTCTTCACTCTCAGGTCAGAGAGAAGGAGCAGCGTGTGCAGCAATTAAAGGAGGACGTTGAAAAGGAAACCAATAATCACAAACATCAGGACAACTTTCAGCTCCTTCAGGTGAGTCATTAGTTCCCATTCTGTTTAATATAAGTCTATTTAAAAAGCCTTCTTCCACTGACCACACCATATGAACCAGCTGTCCTCACTCACTAACGTGTTTACAGATGTGCTCCACTCGGAAAAAAGAAAATAACTTCCAACTTGGACATAACAGATATTTAGATGTAATCTTTAACAGCAGCTCTTTTTCGTCTCTTTCACAGTCTAAGGTCACAGAAGTAGAGAAGAGGCTTCAGTGCATCAAAAGCAGGGTTGACAGCATGAGGCAGGAACAGGAGTCTCTATCTGAAGACCATCTGAAGTTGAAGGAACAAGTGAAGGTCGTCAGCAAAGCTCACAAGGAACAGGAGGTACTCATTGGGAAATATTATAATATATCAAGTGGACAACATTTATATTGGTTGAAGTGACATCTTTTTTTTTGTCTTTTTTTTTCTCATAGCTTGTTTATTTCCGAGCTCTGAACAAACTCAAACAGTCAGAGAAGGAGCAAAACCTTCTTCAGGAGAGAATTAATAAAGCAAAAACAAGGTGGGGGAGTAGAAAGCTGAAATTAACATCTTTTACTTTAATACAAATACATGCATTCAATTGAGATGTTATTTCTTCTCACTTTATTTCAGCCTAAGCCTTAACAATGATGGAGACACGGGATATACCAAACAGCAGAAGAAAATATCCCGTCTGAAGGAGCAGCTTGCAGAACTTGAGACAAAGTGCTCGAAGCTGAATCAAGAGATCCAGAACAAACATCAGGCGCTTCTCAAAGGAAGGGAAGAGCGGGACAAGCTGAGGTACAAGACGCGAGATTGGCTTTGCGGTAGAATTTGAGTGAGAGCCCAGTTTATAGTGAAATATGTCCCGGTCTGTTCACACGGATTAGATTGGAGGAGAGAAACATCCAGGTTGTGTACGAGTCCAAAGTGAGGAGGAAGAATCAGATCCTCGCGAGTCGATCGAACAAACTGAAGCGGTTCGGGGATCAGGTACCCGACCTGCTGGGCTCCATCGCTGAGGGGTACGCCACCGGACGCTTTCTCAAGAGACCTGTTGGTCCCATAGGTGACTTTCCTGTTCCTGTGTTTGTTGGCTTGACTTCCAGTCTGCATTATGAACTTGACTAGTTAGTAATTAAAGGAACAGTTTGTCATATTGGAAAATGCGCTTATTTCCTGTCTTGCTGAGAGTTAGATAAGAAAGATCAATATCTCACATATCTGTCTGTTAAATATGATGCAGGAACCAGCAACCTGTTAGCGTAGCCGAGCATAAAGACTGTAAACGGAGGGAAACAGCTAGCTTGGCTCTGTCTAAAGTTCACAAAATCTGCCGACCAGAATCTCTAAAATTATTTGTTTTATAAGGATAGTAGGACAAAAATATACTTTTACACATGAAATAGCAAATGATTAGCGCTGTGGGAAATAAATACATTTGCTTTATTGACAAGAGACAAGAGAGTAGAGTGGCCGTCCTGCGAACGCAAGGTTCGCGGGTCGATCCCCAGTCTCCCCATAGTTTGCATGTTGAAGTGTCCTTGAGCAAGACCCTGAACCCCTAGATGCTCCCCGGGCGCCTCACAGGGCAGCACACTGCTCCTTAATCACTAAGGATGGGTCAAATGCAGAGAATAATTTCCCCAAGGGGATTAATAAAGGATACTTTCTACTTTCTTAAAGCTGGAGCCGGTTAGCATACCTTAGCTTAGCATAAAGACAGGAAACAGACATGGCTCTGTGTAAAGGTTACAAAATCTGCCTCCCAGAACCTCTAAAGCTCACTAACAAGCATCACACATATAACTTTCTTTTTTCTTTATTTCTCGTCCAGATAACCATGTTGATTGTTTCAGAGCTGTTTCAAACACGACTTCAACCACACTTTCTTTCCCTGCGCACATTTGTTTTGTGTTTGAGCCAAGACTGTTGCTCGTTGTTTGAGTCGACTGAAGAACACCAAGTTTCGCTCCTCTTTGGCTCGTTTTTTGGCAGTTCGTCATGAGCTTCAAGGAGGCTACGGTTGTCATTGAGAGAAAACTTACTTGATTTGATTAGGAATGGGTCTGCTCCAAGCTTTTTGATTTATAAGCGGTTGATCACTGAATAAAAGGGACACGTTGTACTGTTACATGTAGAATTTCTTGGCCAGGAGCATTAACCTCCTTGATAATTGTTGCCTTCCTGTTAATAATTAGCTGAACAGAGCCACTCCTGCCAAGTCAGCAAATAAATGTATTTCCCAAAATGTTATTAATTTGCAACATTATCTGGAAAAGTATCATTCTGTCCTGCTATCTTTTAAAAACGGTCAAAACAGAGGATTTACTCTCCGGTCCTACGTTTGAAGAGAAGCAGTACATTCAGACTGTAGGTGACGGTGTGTGTTTGCTCTCAGGGGCGTGCATCAGTTTGAAGGATCCCATGTTGGCCGTGGCCGTGGAGTGCTGTCTGCGGAGCTTCATGAAAGCTTTCTGCTGTGACAACTACAACGACGAGGCGGCCCTCCAGGAGCTGATGTGTCGCCACTATCCAAAGGGCAACAGGCCGCAGATCATCGTCAGCCCTTTCTCTGAAAAAGTTTACAACATTCATGGACGGTCAGCAGCAGCAGCAGCAGCCATTCAGATTCGCTGACTTCTACCCTGACACGTTTTACATTTTGTTCACCTTCTCGGCTGTTTTGCAGGAAAGCACATCATCCAGAATATCCGTCTGTGCTGGACATAATCACAGCGACCAGCCCGGTCATCATCAACTGCCTGGTGGATATGAGGGGGATTGAATCAATTCTCATTATCAAAGTTAGTGCGTGCATTCATCATGTGTGCACTCATCATGTTACTGCTGATTGTCGCGCAACGTGTGTGACCTGTGTTTTGTGTTGAATCAAAGGGGAAAGACAAAGCGAGAAAGGTCATGCAGCAAGGTCGGCCTCCTAAAAACTGCCGGGAAGCCTTCACTGCTGAGGGAGATCAGGTGTTTTCAAACCGTTATTACACCTCTGACTTCAGCATGGCCAAGTACCTCGGCGGGGATCTCGAGACTGAAATAAGGTAACTGTTAAAAAAAACAAAAAGCTGTGAAATAAATGATGATACAATGTCTTGATAGTTTGAGGGAAGGAACAGTCTTGCTTTCTTGCTGAGAGTTGGATGAGAAGTTTGATAACACTCTTAAATGTGAGGCGACAGCTGGTTAACTTAGCTTAGCATAAAGGCTGGAAATAGGGGGAAACTTCTAGCCTGGCACCGTCCAAAGTAACGAAATGCTCCCACCAGCATATTTTTAAAGCTCCTTCATTAACATATCCTATCTTGTTCGTTTAATCTGAGCCAGGCTAGCTGTTTTCACCCGCTTCCAGTCTTTATGCTAAGCTAAGCTCACTGATCTGGCTTCATGTTTAACATGCAGACGAGAGTGGTATTGATCGTCTTGTCTAACTCACAATAACAAACTATTCCTTGAACACTGAACACTGTGATATTGTCAACATTATTGCATATTTCCCAACGCTGCATTGATGCCATTTGGTGCTTTCACTTAGTGGAACAAATACTCTCTTTTTATACAGTTGCTTTACTCAAATGTGGTCACTTTATGAGTTTATGATTCTTTTTTTTAATGGATGCTTCCTGTCACAGTATGTTGGAGTCAGACCTGGAGAATCACCAGGCTCAGCTGTCCAGGTTTCAGCTCCACGGGACCTCTGTGACTGAGGACATCATGAGCATGGAGAGCAATCTGAACAACACCATCATGACCCTGAAGAATACTCTGGTGAGTGATGACTCAACAGGCATGCTGTTTGCTTTACGTTTTCATTCTTCTCCTGTTGATGCTTTCTCTCTGCATCTTGTTGTTCTCTTTGGGAGAAAATGATTGATTATATAGATGCTGAGCAAGATTGATCTCCATTCACGAAGGTTAAATTGGAAGTAATTTGAGTTTTCTTTTACATTTTCAATGCAGGTCTCTGTAAATCAAGTCAAGGCATCAATAACTGAGCTGGAGACTGCTGGCGAGGAGCACATCGATGACATCAGCTCCTTGGTGATGATTTTTGGCTTTACTTGTACCGACCCCACTACACACAATAAATCTCAGCACATGTAAATCGAATGTCTTAACATACGTCTTGCAGGAGGAAGTCGCCCAAGAGAACCGACCTAAGATGGAGGCAGAAAAGCAGACTGTTCACGAGGCGAAGACGGATCTCGACAAGCATCAGAGAACAGCGGAGGACATAGAGTCCAAGTACTGTGCTGTTAGAGAACAGATTGATCAGCTTTCTGAGGACATGGAGGCGTTAAAGGTGCAGCAGATCTTTGTTGTAGCACTTTGTTCAGAGGCTAAAAATAGTTCCAGAAATCAAAAGATGCTGCAGACTCGTTTTCTGTAGTTTTGATGTTTTCTTCTGTCCTCTGATTTTAAGTACATTCAAATTGTGGAGGCTTTTTAGTTGACAACGCTATTTGATGGTGAAGTTGACTATTAATGTGTGTTGACCCAAAGGAGGAGCAGCTGAAGCTGGAGGCCGAGTGTGCCAAACATGAACGAACCCTCCAGATTTTGGAAATCAAACTGAAGGCCCATGAAGACAACATCCAAGCTATGAACTTTGACCTCGCCGAAAGAGAAGAAGAGTTACAGGTAACAAGAGCTGCACTAAAAACAAATTATATTTAACGGTTTCGTTTACCTCGTGCATGTATTGGAGGCTTTACAGCCACAGTACGTTCTGCAGTCTTAAGCTAGCAGTTCGGAAACTGAACCACAGAGAGGATTTACTGCCTCACATCTGACGACAGGAATATGTGGCCAAAGCCACCGAGATCAGCCCCGAGCGGCAGCAGGTGACCGGCAGCACCAGGAGCATCGACATGGAAATCACTCTGCTGAAGAAGAAAATCAAGGTGCACGAGGGCAACCACGGCGAGCAGGAGCAGGTGGTCAGGTGAGAAACCACTTTGTTTTTAATAAAGATTGGTGTTACGTCAAAGAGATTCTAGCTTTAGTTAGTACAAATACAAAGATATTGTACTTTTTACTGCACACTGTAGAAATACTGCATTACAAGTAAAAGTCATTAATTTAAAGTACACATGGATCATCAGCGAAATGTACTTCAAGTATGCAAACTAAAAGTAGTATTAATAATACTGGTGCATCAATGTGTACGCAGAATTTTACTGGCCATCACTAACTGGCCTCGTTTAACAGGCTGCATACGCACGCTGAAGTCTGGAATCAGAGGAATTCAGGCTGTGTCGTTTTCTGCCCTCATTAGGGAGTACGCCGAGGCCCTCGCTCTCTACAGGGAGAAAACCAACCAAGTGAGAGATCTGCGGAGGTTCATCGATCAACTCGATAACATCATGTCGGACAGGCAGAACAGATACAAAATGATGCGTAGGTAAATAACGGTCAGCTGAGTTTAACACATGGTTACAGTGTTTAACTGGCAGTGGAAAGTCCTGCCAGGGTCTGATTGTTACTTCGTCTCTTCTTCAAGGTCACTCTCCGTCAGATGCAAGTTATACTTCAACAACTTTCTGATAAAGATGAACTGCTGTGGCTCGATGGTTTTTGATCACAACAATGAGACGCTCTCAATCTCGGTACGTCATTTTTATTATTTTTATAATATAAATTACTCAGAAAGTTTGTTTTACGGTTGTTATGTTGTGTTTTTTTCAATAATGTAAATAGAATTAATGAGCTCTTTGTTCGCGTTATATGGAAGAAAAAAGTATGTTTATCACAAAAGACTGGTGAAAGAAACACTTAAAGGTAATGACGTTTAATTTAAAGTAAGACGAGGAACCCTGGTGACGATGCAGTGGCGTCATGCCTGGTTCAGGTCCACATATCATCCCTCGTCTCTCTTGCCTCATTTCCTGTCTCTACTCATAAATGCCCCAAAAACGTCTTGAACAACAACCTGCAACATGCACTACTTCTATTCTTTTTTTTTTTATTTATGTGGGGGGAAAAAACACTCAATGCAAGTAATACACAAACCTGTTCTGGCACACGTAAAGGTGAAGCCTCCGGGCAGAGAGGACGATGGCGTGAGTGACATGAGGTCGCTGTCTGGGGGTGAACGCTCCTTCTCCACCATTTGCTTCATGCTCTCTCTGTGGGAGATCACCGAGTCGCCCTTCAGATGCCTCGATGAGTTCGACGTCTACATGGTGAGTCATCAGAAACACACACATTTTGTGTAAAAAAAAAAAAAAATATGATGCTCAGACGTTTGTCTGTCACTTACTTTGATTCACTTTTTTTGTAGGATATGCACAATCGCAGAATCTCTCTGGATCTCCTCCTGGAGCTGTCAGAGCGGCAGCACCTTCGACAGTTCATCTTCATCACTCCTCTCACCATCAGGTAGCGCTCTAATTAAAAATGTCCTCGGTTTACATGCTGTCCTTTCCATTAACTGAACCTTGTGTAACTTTCACTTTGTTTCCCTCTTATGGAGGCTTACGTGTGGCATCAGATCAATTATGGATTTTTTTTAATTGTAGCTGATACTTTGGGATTATTTGTTCAGCATTTAAATAAAAATTGGAAAAAAATAAAAGTAATCAACTGTTTGTGAACGTCAGTTTCTATGTAATTTGTTTTATTTTAGATTTTGTTATGCCTTTTTAACTGATTTGCTACTTTATAAAAATAATTATGAGCTGTTTTATTAATGTCTTTCTAACGTTATACATTATTATGATATTATAATTATACATGGACTTTTCCTGTTGTGGTTCTTCTGTGCTTTGACAAAGACTTTATTAATTATGTCAATACACAGTCGGTGATAACCGTGGTTTGTTATCTTTCAGCAATCTGCCCAAAACCAGCCTCATCAAAATCCACCATCTTCAGGATCCTGAAAGAGTTCGTAGTGAAACGATGGAAGAAGACGTTTGAACGGAGCTCTAGTCACAGAAATATAAAAAGTCACGGACATGAGGATGAATGTTCATGTGCACAGTCGACGTATATTCAGTATTGCTTTATGTGTGGGAGTTGTAAATGTAATTGGTGTGTCTGCTGTGATGCATTCTCGAATGTGTCGTGTCATTGCTGTTCTGCAGCCTTCAAGAACGTTTGAGTATTTTATATGTTTATGGATTATAGCACAAAAAAAGGTCAGTTAAGTTTTTTTTTTAAAACACTGTATTTTTAATGTACATTATTCTGTATTTATATGATGAAGTAGATCTTTATCTATAATTCAAGCTGTTTGTTATAAATATTTGACACATTGGGAAGAAAATATGATGAAGTGATCCACGTGGACCTTTTTATGATTGACATGATTTTATGATGACATTGTTATCACAATATGTGTTGCCGGTAACGTTTTATTGTTTAGATATTTATAGTTGTTTCGCTCTGAAGGATGTTAATTAGTTTATCAGATGAATTGTGGTGTGTTTGGGTGTAAAGATCAGTCCTGCCTCTAGGGGCCGCTGGCAAGATTCTCACTCTTGATCTTACTATTCTTAATATTTCTCATCCATTATAACATTTTGTGCCTCTCAATAACAAATTAATTTCAGCTATGAGTGGAAGGTTGTTTTTTTAAATGCTCATCTGATGATATCTTTGTGAAGTTTTACCTCAAGAGTCAGTGTTAATGTTTATAATAACTTTTATCCTCGAGTAAATCATATTTGGGCTCTGTGGCACAAACGTGTGCACTCTCCAGTTCTATACAACGGTGTTACAATAAAATGTTGGATTATCTAAACACCTTTGTGTCATACATACCATCCACTCATTCCCCATGAATTACACCTGCTCCACCGTGTCTTTTGAAAAAGCCTGGTGACGGTTTATTCATTTTAATCACTACATAATTAATTTTTTGGGTGCAACACATGCCACATGTATAAAAGAATACAGTCACTTGTATTATGATTTTTCCCATATTTGATATAAACATTTAGAAGACAAATAATCTGACATAGTGACCGGACTGAAATGTATAAATAATATAGACTTTAATAATGTGAGGGTGGTTTTCACTTATGTTAGAGACAGAACAGTGAAAAGCTTCTGCGACCTCCACTCCTGGAAGTGGACTGCAAGCAGACACTCGGGCCATGCTTGCATAGCCTAGAAATGTTGACGTAAAACTGTTGAAAGAGAATTCCTTCGATGACTTGAACCCGCATGGTCGTCCGATTGCCGTCTCACACTGAAACACTCTTTCAAAAGCTTTATCAAGCGCCTCTCTTGAGGGTCCTGCATCTTTAATGATTGTTGCAAACGGAATAGAAGATGAGATCTTTCAATAAAAAGTTTCTCCTTACAAAAAAGTTGTATAAGTAGGAATGCAGTGTGTCCAGTAAACATATAAGAGGCTTTTTTTCCTCCCTTTTTCTATTTTTTGCTGCGTTGGAAGTGGAGCCCCTCTCACAGGGTCCCCGGCCCAGAGAGAAGGCTCCTAGCAACAAGGTCAAAAGCTGAGACTGTACTCATTTTGCAGTGCTCTTCCTTTCTGTAAACATGTTGATATGTACGGAGTTACGTTATTTTAGTCTAAATCAAACAAGCAGCCTGAAAGAGAAGCCAATTTTGGATCTTTGTGGGGAATAATGCATGAGTACTGTGCCTAATGACTGTAATTTTGGGCTTTCCTCTAGATTAAGAGACAGCAGTACAATCAAATAATAAAAGGAAAGCTGCTCCATGAATGTATTTCTGCTCATCCCAGAAGTCACTGAAGCAAAACATAGTACAATGTTAATGTGAAAGCTCTTCCTCTGAGAATAGCCCACAACTGCAATCCAAATATCTTTGAAAAAAACTCAAGTGTCACACATACACGTGTATCAACTGGAGGGAATCATGCTCCCACATTACTGGAGGTGAACTAATGGTCTGATGAGTCACACACTGTACATCCCATGCAACAATACTAAATGAAGTCCATAGGGTTTCTCTTTTATAACCACCTAAAGATGCAAAAGGTAAGAGATTATATTTTTCTGACACGTAATATATGCATGCAAAGAACCTACTCTTCTTGGTTCCATCGTGTGAAAACATCTGGAACAGACAGGAGCCTCTCTATTCTCCAAGAGCTCAACAAGTCTGGATAGTAGAGACAGTTACAATTATCATAGGAGTTATTGTTTTGTTAATATTATGTAAAGCGTACGGTAGTAGCAGCAGTGAACACTGGGGATCCTAAATACTGCAGGAACATAATTTAATGCAGTGCTCCACTGATTTACAAGCTAAGGTTGAAGGGAAATGTAGAGGGTTACTGTGCACAAATCACATTGGCATGTTTTCAAATAGAAATGTATGATGTCGTATAGCTATATTCAAAATTATTCAGCATTTGACATTCTCATGCATACAACCACAAGAAGCGAGTCCATTGAAAAATCGTCCAAGCATTGTTGTTTGTTTTTTTTTTTTTTCCTGTGGAAATGGCAGAGAACCTAATGAGACATTAAAACATGTGCTGCTGTCCAGAGTGTGTGGGTTACTGACGGGGAGAGGAGCGAGCGGGAGGGGGGGTGGGGGGTGGGGGCTCACTTCTGCATGTCACACTGCAGCAGGAGCACGATGGACGGGTCGCTCTTCGCCGCCTCCTTGAACTCGTCCAACGAGATCTGGTCGTCGTTGTTCTTATCCATTTTGCCGAAGATCTTGTCCACCCTCTGCTGTGGTGTCAAACCGTCCTCGTTCATCTTCATCATGATCACAGTGCCCACCATTTTGTAGATAGCCTGTGGGTGAGGGAGGCGCAGTGAGAAATTAGAGTGTTGCTTCTTATGTAATCCAGTGAAGCTCATCAGTGAGTCCCAACCAGGGGTGCTTGTGCCATGGGGCGCACTATTGCACCTCAAGCTCAACCAATTAACTAAACTAAACTAAGACAGAGATATATATCTCAGACAAATATATTTGAATATATTACCCATATTTGTTAAGAAAAATAGGATTAAAAATTGTTAAAGAACTAATATTTATTACACTATTAATAATAGCGTTAGCTGCCAACGTGAGTCCGTTGTAACACATCTAGACTGTGTCTTGCAATTAGTGCATGAAAACTTGCAAACAGGCATGCAGAAAAGTTGAAATGGTGAGCTAATAGTAGCAAACAAACAGTTGAAATAGCTAAATGTGAAGGCTAAATGGTTGACTTGTTTAGCGTTTGCAACTCAAAGTGGTGCTATCTTGACCAAACCATTTAAAGGTGCTAAAATCTAAATACAGAGCAATAATATGTCAGCTGTGCAGGTATGGAGCGGTGGCGTCACGTTCCCTCAGCGTGAGTTGTTAGCAGAGCGCCTCTGTGCTTTGTTGACATCGCTGGGCCGGCCATGCGTGCTTTTAGTGCATGCTAATATCTGTGTGTGTGCTCCACTAGCTAGCTAACTTGCGCCTCTGTGCACTGCGCATGTACGGTGGTTACAGCTGAGAAGGCCGATCTAGTCACTGAGGTCGCTGAAGCGTACCGCCCACCCTCCAGTTCTCCCTCAACCCTGTTATAACAACATAACATAACACTGTTATATCTGTCAGCGCTGTTAGCGCTGTTAGCTCATAGCTGCCGGCTCAGCCGACGCCATGTTGAAAGCTGTGTGGCGTCAAAAGATATGCTCTGTATTTTGAATTTAGTATCTTTAACACTGATAATTCAACAGTAAACACTTGAATGCATATAATAGTGTTGAATGCCATCTAATCCATTCATAAAAACATATATGTTTTGAACATGACGGCCAATGGAGTTTATCTATTCTATCTTTTTGAGTTCATCTAATCGGGATGAAAGGCACTGATGTGGAAACACACGGCACATTTACTCCAAAATCACTGCGACGTATCAGATTTACTATCCTGATTGTGCTTCCAGAAATAGCGTGATGTAATTCAATACCACTGCATTTCTGCCATTATGAAACTGCCTCTGCACTCAAAGCGCTGCAGGTGTGCAGGGGACAACATCAACAAAAACAGGGCCAGTCCCTTGATGAGCGGAGGGCTTAATGACTCGATAATCCCTTACCTCGATTATCTCCAGCATCTCCACTCTGGTGATTTTGCCGTCCCCATCCAGGTCATACATGTTGAAGGCCCAGTTGAGTTTCTGCTCAAAGCTGCCACGGGATGTGATGGACAGAGCGCAGATGAACTCTCGGAAATCGATGGTCCCGTCTCCGTTTTTATCAAAGGTTCTGAAGGCGTGTTGGGCAAACTTTGATGCGTCGCCGTAAGGGAAAAACTGCAAATGTGGGGAGAGATGTGTGTTGAATAATTCAAGCGGGGCTTTAAAAAAGACTTAGTAGCAGCAGTTTGACGATGGGAAAAGGCCATGACATGATTACATGTTCAGACAGATGATAAGAAAGCAGAGAGGCAGTGGTTCACACAAACCTTGACATAGAGCTGCTGGAACTCATCCAGATTCAGCCTGCCAGTGGGGCAGTCTTTCAGGAAGCCTTTGTACCACTGCTTCAGCTCGTGTTCATTAAACTCTGTGTTCTTCACCAGATCCTCCATCACCTCGGGAGTCAGCTTGCTGTTCTGCTTTCCCATGGTTCCTGTGGTGCAAGAACACGTGAATAATGCATTTATTTATGCCTCAGCGATGGCAGTAGGAGCATCTCGAGCACACAGGATAGACAGCTACCTTTTTTTCAAATTTCCACTTCAAACACAGGCACGGAGAGTAAATGAGTGTGAATGTATTCTTTTTGGAGGGGGTGGGGGGTTTGAGAAGGCAGCAAATATCTCCCTGGTGCTCTTGTTCTATTTCTGTCCGCACCCCCCCTCAGCCTGCTTGTGCCGCTCTGTGGCCCGTGTAGCACTGACCTGGATCATCACTGTCAGAGCAGATCCAGTTCATTAAATGTTCGATCGCTGCTCTCAAGTTTCCACTGCAAACACTGTCCTATAACTTGACAATGACAACAAAGCCTCTCTTGGTTGTAAGAGGGGTGCTGCTGCAGCAAATCCAGACCTGAGGGAGGACAGCGTGCAGGAGAACTATAGGCTTTCATAATCTGGATCAGTGGGGACTGCATTTTATAATCCGGTGGTCTGTACATAATATAGTGTTTAAACCAGTTGTGGGCAATCTGCAGACCAATCAGCCGGGATTATCCACACTGAAGGGTCACAGTAACAATCATGACAATTTAAGGGACCCTATCATGTGCAGCCCGTCAGAAGCCCAAGATTCATTAAATATTGACTCATGATGAGGCAGATGACAAAGTGGCCAAGAATGCGTCAATTCTTAATCCATAATTCAAGAAATGAAACAGCAGAATGATATTTGCACATGGGAGCGCAGGCGCTCAGCCTCCACCACTTGAGACCAACATATGGTCCACACATCTCTGCAGCACCAGCAGCAGCAGGCTGGACGGCCCCTTCCACCAGACAGCACTGCATTGACTCGGGCCTTCCACAACAAACGACAGAAATGCGCGCCGCAGCCCAAATCAGTGCAAACCACAGCCTTTAATGTGCACCCGCTGCGTGTCACATAACCACTCCTGACGAGCACGATTGGTATTTATAGGAGCCGCTCTTGGGTTTAACGAGCATAATGGGCTACAGTGAATGACCTTGAGGAGAGAGATTTTTTTTTGTCGGAAGATGACAAAACCAAATTGTTTCACGGAGCGTTGAGCGCAGAAAACCGTCGTGTAACTGCGGCGTTTCAGAGCAACCTCCGCCGCATATCGCACAGGCCGCAGGTACACAGCCTTGTTCTGCCCGAACAGAGGCCAACAGATGCTGTTTTATTTCACGCTTTGAGCAATGACATCTGGGTTAATGCAATTAAAGCTAACAGAGGGCAGAGAGGGAGACGCCGCTGCTGCATTCCGATGGAAACGACGCAGTGAGAGTATGCTCGGATTAGACCCCACCACCCTGCTCCTTATGACATCTGTGCACGCGCATCGGGGCGAAAAACATGTCCAAATTTCATAAGCAAACAGCTATTTTTAACACGCAAGACAGCTCCCTCGGTGCCACCGCAGAGCCGCCATAGAGGCACATAAAAACCAATTAATTGCGCCAATCTTGATTTTTTTTCTTCTGAATTCGTCAAATGATCCCTACCGTCTTATTTCTGATTGTTTCCATGCAAGACGCAGTGGCTTTTATTTTAAAGGATGCGCAGGTGCCCGTGTTCCAGCCCTCGGTGCTCGATTCCATTCATTCAAAGGAAAATATGAAAACACAATACGTGACACATAAACACAAACCACCGTTTGCCGCATCTATAATCTCACAATCTGACACAAGACATGTACATATGCAGGCAATACATTCTTACCTTTTTACAGCCTATATTTGGTGATTCTCTATCGGAATAAATCTGCTCTGGCTTCTGCAAAATACAGAAACCCCCTTTCCGATGGAAACGTTTGCCCAAAGGGGATTATGATCAACACTGCTCGCCTCCTTAGATGACAAACACCCGCTAAGGAAATTTCTGGATTTTCCCGACGTTATTCCAGATGAGGCGCAGCAGGGACCGATCCCACGCCAGTCTGTGGTTATGCGACTACAGGAGCGCGGCGTCACCCGTGTGCATCACAGCCTGATCATAAGTTCACTGTTGCTCTGCTGCTCGCTTTGGCTTCAGCTGGATCCTGTCACGTTATAACCGGATCCTTCATCGTGATGAGGATGAGCAGCCAGAAATTTCATCAGCAGGAAATACATTTTTTTTTTTTGGGACGAAATAATCTACTGGAACTAATCAGGAATTAAATTAATTAAATTAAAGATTAATTGAACCTAATGGTGAAATATTTGAGCTATATTTGTCATTGCAGGTGAATAATGATGGGCTTTATAATTACTAAAACCTAAGCTGGATAACCAGCCAGGGGCCCCTGCATGTTCACTTTGAATATTTTGACTAAAGACCAAACGTCCAATTTTGTTATTTATTATTATTAATTTTACATTTTATTCATAAAAGCAGGCCGACAATTCTCTATACGTTTAGGCAATTATTTTTCAGCGTGAAGCTCTAAAAAGTCTAAAAAAGATTGATAGGTTTAATTAAATGTTTACTCACAGAGCTTTGACACAAACGGGACTATCTCTTGGATGGAAACGGTTGTCAGGCAACTCCTGTAGGTCACGGGGTCCAGGCCAAGAAATAGTCCCATACAGAACCCCCTAGAACCACAACTTGTTGTTTTTTAATATGCTTATTAGTGAGCTTTTGAGGCACTCCCTTTGGACGTAGCCAGCTAGCAGTTTTCCCCAGTTGCTAATCTGTATGCTAAGCTAACCTGCAGGTTTTAGCTTCATATTTACCAGACTAACCTGAGACCGGTATCTTCTCATCTAACCCTAATCAAGGACCCAAATAAGCTTTCTTTTTTCAAAATGTGTTGCTATATATTGCATATTCCTAAAGAATGTGTGTTAGGGACACTTTCCTGCACTAGTAAGCTAACATCAGTGTCACTAATATTACCAAAATACAGTATTTGCTCTTTCAATTGTGATATAAATCACAAATTGGAATTGGAATCGTTTATGTGTGACACAATTGCCGTGTACGTGTGTGTTGGTGCTATTTTACTCTTCTCTCTTGCTAGCTAACGTAGGCACCACGTGACACGAGGAACGTTACCGAGCACGGTATGGTATCCTCCACACTAGGCATTTGAACATGTAAAATTGCTGATCATCCCCCCCGCCCCCCTCCCAGCCCCTCTCACGCACACACACATGCGCGCACATGTGTGAACACCTGTTCGCAGCCCCATATATAAAGTTGTACACATTTCAAACTTCAAACAGAAGAAATAGGTGTTTGTCCATCTCTATCCTCCTTCATGTGATCATTACCCCACGTGAAGCACACCTTCCAGACTAAACAATGCTTCTTTATTTTCATTTTCCCCCTAAATACACCTTTATTTGACCGGGAACACCAAAGTAAGGGTTTATTTCATGTCTCTCCTAATAAATACAGTACTATTGTCTGTTTATTTTGTGTTGCAGGAAACCTCCACACAGGCTGATGTTGAGGCCCAGGTGTCAGGCTCATCATGCTTGGTAAGATGGTACTGACCAGACAAAACACCACATAGGCTGACATCGTCAGGAGTAGAAACATATTGTGGTATTTCTAATGGGAATCTGTAACTAATGTCTTTCTGTCCTTCCACTGCAGGGAAGAGGACTCCTGCCCAGGAAGTAGACTCCAGTTCATGGAGAAGACGACCACCAGGGAGAGGATTGCAGTTCAATACAGTAACAATAAAGTCAGTCATGCATATTGTATTGTTTGAAATTGCATTTTTTCCTGTTCAAATAGTTTTTATACATTTCCCCCTCGACCTGAATATGTCATTGCTTCCAGTGCTTGAATGTTACCGTTTACTCAAATTAATTTAATTACTTTAAATTGTCATAGTAACTTGAAGAAAGAGGAACATTTGTATGTTCAGGAATACCATGAAAAGTGTTGTTTACAAAACATTTTTTTAAACTAAAAACAAAATGTAAAATTTGTATTTAAATACAGTAAGGATGAGCTCCCCCTTGTGGCACTGGCACCCAGTGGCAGTCGTCAGCCTGTGTGTGGCAGTCGTCAGCTAGTAGTCAGCCAGCCAGCGGTCAGCCAGGCGCGTCTGCAGCGCGTCTGCAGCGTGCCTGCGACGGGTCAGTGGCGGCTCGTCGAGAAGCTGTGGGTGGAGCCACATTTCCTGGCAACACCCATTGTTGTTACAACAATTGGCTAAACTGCTTTTAATCCCGCCTTTTTTGGGGCCGAAACGATCTGGCCCACGACGGGCACGCGAAGCTTACGTGCACGGGCGCAGTTGAGACATGCACAGGCGGAGAGGATGTGCAGGAAAAGCATATATTTTGCGCAGATATCCTATTTTTACTAATATTACTGGGTATATCCCATGTCGCAAAAACACAAATATTGACAATTTGTATAATTTATGAATATTATTATCATTTTTATTTTTTGGTGGGTGGATCCAGGGGGGCCCGGCCGCATAGCCCTCTATTGGCCAGCCGCCACTGGTGTGTTATGTTACACAGTAAACCTGGGTTCATGTAATGTACGGAGACATTGATCCAAACATGAATAAAATCACATCATATTTAACGTAAAGCCAGACACCCAAAATATTTTCATGCAAAAGGCCTCTAAATAGATCAGCATTGTTCCACAGGACTCTAAAGGTTTGCTGTCAGGTGTGACTTTGACCAGAGTTATAATGTGGGTGCTAATGATGCTCATATACAATAAGTAAAACAGTAAAGAAGGGAATCTGTTCCTGATTAATGAAGACCCCTTTAAAGGCTGTTAAGGTGCCCTGGAGGACATCAGTTTGGGAGCCACAGATTTAGGTCACCTTTGTTAAATCACGTGCGGTGAAGCACAGATGAGGCTCCCAGCCAAAATAATTATCAGATGTGTAAACCCAAATCCAATTATGGGTCCATTTAAATTGAGATAAACACAAGAGATAACCTCCATCCCAGCTGCATCCAGTCAGAATAGTGAGAGTATAGTGGGGGGAGGGGGGATGAAAAGTCTCACGCAAATCTCTGAGTATATGATTTCTTAATTTAATGCTCACAGTACAGTATACACATATGATTTCCTTTACATCTCACAAACACAAAAGCAAACAGTTAAATACATAGATAACTTTAGCACCAGCATAGAGGACTGATCCGCTCAGCGTTCTCTAAAACTCTTATTCGTAGTGATTTTCAAAATAAAACACCTCAGCTTGATCTCACTAGGCATGGCTTACATGTATTATCTTTACAGCAGCATTCACTTAAAAAGGTTAATTGATTAAAAAAGGATGCATACTGTACACCAAAAGTGGCATACAAAAGCAATACTATATTATATACCCATTTACATGGCCGTTTAGGTTGAATCAGTGTAACATTTAAGCTTCTAGTGTGTTTTGAAGGCTTCCTCATCAACACTGATGCTTGATAAAAACATAGAAACATATGCATTTAAAAAGAGGTTCTTATGAGTATACACGAAGAGCCTATGGAGATAATTGGCATGTAACAATCTTGCATATTGAAACATAAATATATCACATTCATAATGCTCTCATTTGTCTTTATATATACTACCAAGAGAGCTACTGTCTTTCTACTGTTTGTAGGCTATGCTTTGTTTAGGTTCAAGTTTTTTCTTTTTTTTAAATTAAATAAAAATAAAAATGAATCCAATGGGAACATTACTTTTTTGTTACACAGTAATGTGAAAAAAATAGTATCAAAACGATTTTCTCTCAATCAAAAAGCAATGTGTAATGGACTGTTTCTCACAGTCATATATATGTTGTCCTGGTAAACATGAAATATTCTAGTGATTTATATATATATATGTATATATATGTGTATATATACATATACACATATATATGTGTGAAGGTTTATTAGACCAACACTGGCCTTCTTTTACTGATTACAATATGTTAACGTGTATGAAGGATGTGTTCCACAATCTCATCTGAATCTGTTCATAGTTTAAAATCTGTGCCGGAAGAAGAGTAAGTAAATAAGAGAAGACAGGGGTGAATTTGTGATTCTCACGACATGACATCATGGAAATCTTCAGCAAAATGTACCAAGAAGGTCTTCACATCTGGAGAATGCAGGTCTGCGAGCCAATGGGAAGAGAGAAGGATTCCAGGTGTTTCCCTTAGTGGTAAATGTTCCTCCTTCATACAACCAGATTTGATCATTCAGTTTCTCTGCACTTTAAGACTTTAAAGCGACTTGATTATTATGATTATTATTAATAATATTTTAATAATAATAATGTATCAGTGAATGTAAAACAGAGAATTATCACCTAAATCTGCAGCTCCTCTTGGCTTTACATAGTATCTATATAGCGGGTCATTTCTGGGCGGACTGGTCCAAATTTGATTATTTTGGTTCATTCCCACTAATCTCATGGCATCATTTTCTCAGAATAGCAGGTAGCTGTTTTCTGAGAAAAACCTCTCAAACCTGTACACTACCTGCTGGGCACCAAACAGCAGATACAAACAACACGACTAGCTGGTGAACATCGTGGAGCATTTAAGAGCTAACGAGCCAGATGTTTCCCTCTGGAGTTGGTGGAGACCAAAACATAACTATTGGCAGTTATTGCAGGTTTTAGGAATGCTAACTTAAGATGAAAAACTAGCTCAACCATCTTTTAAAACAACAGCCTGGTTGATGTTACATACACTGCTGGTTTGAGAAGCTAACATTTACTCTTACACTTACCTACTTTTACCCTGCTAATGTTAAAATGCTTATGTTGATTACAAACGTCTTCATAAAAGACTGCCAATGAGGTTATATCCGCGCAATAATACCTGAATGTGTCGCTCTTTGTGTTGCTTTCTTGGATTTTTACTTCACTTACAGCATATCTTTCACGCATAAGCCCTCTCGCTTTGAGCAAAAGAAGTTAAAGTATCTATAAAAGTATCAACCCATTTGCTTGTATCCTTTTACAGCAGAAAAGGAAATGATGGATCTCACTCCTGGGTATCCTATCGCTTCCCATTCTCTCAAAGACCTGGAGACCGTTCTCAAATATATTGTTGGATTCGAGGAAGGGAAATAAATAGCAGAAGGGTTTCAGAACTTAGTCTGCTTTAGTTTGTCGATGTGGTAGCAAAGCTTCAAGGCCGGCCCCAGCTTCAGTCCGAGGTACTTCATGATCATGTCGCTCTTTAGGAGGAGCAAAGCGTTTCCGTCGATCTCCTGAGGGAAGCAGAAACGAGACGTTTGCGTGGCGACCAGACAAGGTGATGTCCACCGGACGTTCATTAAGCAGTGAAACGAAAACACAATGGAAAACACACTTACATGTTTCCTAAAGACGTCTGAATGGGGGCCGAGAGCCTGGGGGTCCGCATCCCTGATGAACCAGACAACGTCTTCCACAGACCAGGTGGTTGGGTCCTTATTGGGTGGAGGTTTGGACTCCTGGGACTCTGAAGCTGCACTGTAACCTCCTGGAAGAACAAAGGAAAGACATGAAGCTCTACTTCCTCACCGAAGAGAAATAACCATCCAAGGAATCTTGGTTTTCTCACCTGTCCTGTTGCTCTCTGGGAATGTGCTCGGGCTGGCGGACGACTGTCTGCACATGCTCATGGAGGCCGATCCGTTGGAGAACTGCTGCGACGAACGAAACCCATAGGACTTTGGCGAGTAGGACGAGCTTATGGAGCTGAAAGCAGAATCGCCCGGGTCCACGGAGTAGCGCTTGCCGTCGGATTGGTCTAAATGGTAGTCCTCGGCCATAGACGTTTCAGCTACGGACAAGATAAGAGTCCGAATTAACTGAAAGAACAGGTTTGTATCAGCGCAGGAGATTCTATTAGACCGATTTAGATGTACCATCTGACTGGTAGGAGCCACCGCTGTGTTGGGTAATGGGCTGATCGCTGAAGAGGTTTTCACAGTGCAAGCTGCGGCAGAGCTTCTTCAGAAAACGGAGCACATAGTCGATGCTGTTCACCACGGGGAGGCTGAGAAGGTGCTGCTTCCCATCGAATGTGGCTGGAGAAGCAAAGCAGGGAACCACTTCCCAGTTTAGACGCACAAAATAGGTCATTCAACTACTTTACTAATGCATGTTTTATACTCAGGTAAAGTGGTGAAGGCAAAAAAGCTATTGAACAAATAGAAAGCAACACCTGAGGGAGGTCTTTGTACAACACCTGATATTTTTTCTCCCCCGTAGCCTTGTGTGAGGAGAGTAAACACTGTCTTCTGCTGGAAGGCGCTGTCGATGCAGCCTTGTACGGCCTGCTGCAGCACCACAGACGGCCTGTCGGGTCCGAAGTGATCGGGGAGCTGCTGGATCTTCTTCCTGTCCAGGTTAGGGCCCGTGTTGGCCTGCTTGTTGATGTAGATACAGACTGTTTTGGGCGAAGACGGGATGGAGAATTATCTTAATGTTGTGTCTTTTAATCACATCAGGACTGGATCGTATAAAGACATTGATTCTGATGCATGATGTTAAGAGTGTTTTACCTGTAAGCACCTGGGGCGTGGCAGAGTGGGGGATGGTGGCGGCATCCTGAGGAATGGAGCTCATATCGGGCTCAGGGGTGCTGCTGGGTGGAGAGATCGCCAACGGTGTCATCACCATCCTAGGTTTGAGCTGCAGAAGAAGAAGTTATTGCATAGTTTCTTTCAGGCATATCATTTATTTATAAAATCCTGCAAGGGGGGATGGTGGAATAATCAGGCCGCCAAATCTGTATTAAACTGTAGATTTTATGCTACAAATGCAGAATGTTTCCCCCTGTGTTTAATGGATAAAACAGACACATTAACAATAACAACTTCTCTTTTTGACATAAAAATATTTCCATATGATTTGACTACAGCAGAACAAAGCCTTACAGATGTTCAGTCTTTCTCTTACACTAGGGTCCCACACAATGAAGGGCATGGAGCCGGTGTGTCTGTGTCTTTCTGTGTACACATGCATTTTTAAACACGCTGCGCACACACACACACACACACACACACACACACACACACACACACACACACACACACACACACACACACACACACACATTTACCACAGCTCATCCCCCCAGTTCCCCCCTCATGTGGCTGACCTTGAAGCCCGGCTTTCTCCCCCTCTTCTTTGGCACTTTGAGTGGAGGGAGCGACTCGGGGTAACGATTTGGAAAATCCATCTTGGCGACATTGCGGAGTGGGGGTCTCCCTCTCTTCCTGCCCGGTATCTTCCCCGACTGGCTGGGGAGGAAGGAGGGAGACACTGCAGCTGATTGCATTTCACTGTTGTTGCCGTCTGATTTCTGTGCCGTTGCTGCAGGTACACTCATTTGGAGCTGGAGACAAAGGAAACAACCGTTGAGCTCAAGCTACACAAATGCAAAGAAACATGCACTTCCCTTGCACAGTAATCCTCCTCCTCAGCAACTATACGTTAGAGAGCAGCATTAGCATCCTTTTAGAGCAGACACAGAGGGAAGCAGAATGGCTTTGCAAAGGTGAACAACAGCAACATCTAAATACTAAGAGACTGCAGAATACTCAGCTGTGCAATGCGGGGAGAGGAGCAGCATTTAGCAGAGCACCATAATAAGCAAACAACACAAAAGGCAGCCATGCATGAGCTGTGGAGGAAACAGCACCTCCATCCTGCACTGATAACACACTAATAAATCCAAGAGAGGAGGGGGGTGTCTATTACCTGCTGTCTTCTATTGTGAAAGCCCAAGAGCCAAGCCCTTTTTGTTTTAAATCCCAGGAGCCTAAAGGTGACTTTAAAGCTAAATCCCTAACAATGAAGGCAAAGCCATCCTGCTCTTGCTGTATGTGGCGTTTCCCCCGTCTCCTTTTTGGTTAACACTGCTGCTGCTGCTGCTGGGCACACAGGCTGCAGACATCTCATTAGACTAATGCATTCAGCAGTGCAAGAGGGAGGGGGAAATTGACTTCACCATGGCTACCCAGCCATGAATTACCATTACGATGACAGCTTCCACCCTAATCTTAAAAAAAGAAAAGAAAGAAGAAGAAGCAGCTAGAAAATAAACATGTGGCACACTTCCCATGCAGCAGGAATGAACGACCGGCGGTTCATACCTCCAAAATGTTTCTTATTTTAGGTGGATTTTTCTAAAGGATTCAGTATGTAAACAAACAATAACCGGTCAGCAGGCACTCACCATCCAAAACAGATGTGGAGTGTCCCTACGCTCCTGGTTTCCTCTATTTCTCCTGAGCACGGATCTCACAGCAAGGCAGGTTCCACTGTAATACTGTATATGTGTGTGTGTGTTTGAGTGTGTGAGTGTGTACAACCGAGACAGACAGAGAGTGACAGTGTGTGTGTGTGTGTGTGTGTGCATGCGTGCATTAAAGAGAGCGAGAGAGATGGAGAGAGAGAAGGGCTCCTCTGTTGTCATGGCAACAAGCCTGTAAGCCCCTGTAACACCCTTGTCTGCCATGTTTTGTTTTTTGTCTGCTCAGTGCTGTGGAGGTATAATTAGACTGAGGACAGAGTTTCAGCTGTTTTGCTTTATTTTAATGAGAACATTTTAATGATTTTTCTTTCCATGTCTGCAGTGGGTTTCAATGTGTTAAATATTTGTTTTGCTATATATTCAGAGATTCAACGATTAGAAGGTTTATCGATCAAGACAAAAATAATCTACAACTGTTTTGATAAATACATTATCATTTTTGACATTTTATTAAGCATAAATGTTAAATATTTGACTCCCAAATGTCAGGAGTGTATGCTAGTCTTTATCATAGATGATAGGTAACTAAGTATATTTGGATTTTTTGACAAAACAAGACATCTGACGACATGAACTCTGAGCTATTTTCTAACTATTTTAAATGCAAAACGACTCATCAAGGAAATAATCAGCATAATTATTAAAGAAAATATATATAGTTAGCGGTATCACCTAGATATATTATTCAAACTGCAGATATTTGTTGATTTATTCATTATTTTAATTAACGTAACGCTCATCAACAACAAGGTTAGTCTTTTTTTTAAGCATAAATGCCAAATATTTTCTTCTCAGATGTGAAGATGTCATGCTTTTATGTTACACACAATAATACACTGATTATATTTGTGTTTTGTACTGTTGGTCAAAACCAGACATTTGAAGGCATAAATCTTCTAACAGTCATTACTCACTTTTTAAAAATGTTCTAACAAAACGATTAATCAAGAAATTAAAAAACAAAAAAATACAAATACAAATATTTATGGTTAGTTGCAACAATAGATATATTATTTCAACTTTAGTGATCTGGTATTACATCAGATAATAATGCTAGAGCCTAAAACCAAAAACAGCAGTTAATCTTGTATTTTTAATTCATTTGAATATGTGCAGTTTCTCTGCAATCCCTATTCCTGCCACGCAAAACACAATAGGTCATTTTAGGTGTTTCATGACTTAGACACAAGTCATGTATATGTTCCATATTTAGCCCAAATTAACACCATGGGACATTCATTTGTATACATTTGGGCATTTCAGTAGATGCTAGATCAGGTGTAGTGTGTTGCGCAAGTTTTGGATTAGGAACTAATTATTATTTTTATAGATTACTTTGTCTATTTTTTGTATAAAGTATAATAATATAAAAAAGAAGATATGCCTGTAACAATTCCTGAGGCTTAAGGTTTTCAACTGTCTAGATGCAATATATGTTTAGTTTACAATGATATAAAACTGACAAAAGCATGAAATCCACACAAGTTGGAATCAGAACATATTTTGCACATTTGCTTGATAATACAAAATATTATTGTTGAAACATATACAGTCTGTGTATTATTATCATAAATATCTTTGGACTGCCCTGGATAGACTGGCGACTTGTCCAGGGTGTACCCTGCCTTCGCCCAATGACAGCTGGGATCGGCTCCAGCGCCCCGCGACCCTAAAGAGGATAAGCGGTTCGGATAATGGATGGATGGATGGGATCTTTGGACTGAATGAAATCTCGCCCCCAGCTGGCCGACGCGGACACGCGCTTCTGTTTGTTACGTGTTTGTTAATAAAGTTAAGTTGAAGGAATTTTAATCCAAGATGGCGGTGTGCTACATACCGCTGTCAGTAAAGATGTCACCCTCAGCTTTGCTGGGCTTTAAGTGTGTTTTGACGAAACACTATTCCTCCAGAAAGCTGCTCAAATCTCTGACAGACACCAGCAGACGAGGTGAGACGAGTTTTTGGTGAGTTGTGTTGATAAATGGTCGAGTCGGATGAGTTAACCGGTGGTCTAGTTTTCCCAGAGCTAGCTAGCTAAGGTGTGTTGTTGTGGTTGAATTAAAGGTTACTCGGTGGAAGCTCAACCGGCGCCGGAGGAGAGCGGCGCGAGACCCGGCAGTTTCCGCGGCCCCCTGGACCACTACAACGGGCTGATCAGAGACGGGTCGCTGCGGGAGGATGAGCACCAGAAAGCGGTCATGCAGACCCTGGATCAGCTGCACAAAACCCTCCGAGGATACAGCAACAGGCCGATGTCTTTCTTCTCCAAGGTAGAGGAATGACCAGCAAACTAGTAGAGTTATAGAGACATGCACATCTATCTGTGCCAAGACACATTACGTTGGTTTTTCCTTTATTTACCTTTTTCTTTACCTTTTCATTACAGCAACTGAACTTGAAAGATCAACCTCAGTATTGTGTTTTCTTTTGTTAACTCAATACTACTTGTTTTCTTTATAATATATATCTTTATTTTACTACCTGTGGGTAAGCTTATATACACCTTCACAATAGTATATATGTTTATGTGCATTACCTGTCCATAAATGGTTCTCATTTGACAAATACTTTTATTACATCACTGCACAACATGAAAAAGTATTCATTCTATGACTATATTTTATCTATCACTCTACATCTATCTATCATCCTTTATTTACTACCTGTTAACAAGCTGTTAAACATCACAACATTATATACAGTATATCTATTACATTACCTGTCTACATCATACCTGTCCATATGTGGTTCTCATTAGCAATTACATTTAGAACTGCACAACCTTCTACTTTACAGAAACATTCTATTTCATTCCTATATTTTAACTTTTTTGGGATATTGTTACATACATATTTGTACATATTGAGTGCCGACGACTGCTTCTCTAAAATTGTTGTGCATATGACAAATTATGAACTTAAAACTTGTTGGTTTACTAAACTCACTTACTTAGATCTGAATTCTGCACTTATTTATTTAATTTACTTTATTAATTCCAGACAATTAGGTGTTTTCTTTTCTGCTTTAGACCTTTATTTATTATGTGTCTATTTGTAACAGCAGAACCTGCCTGTTGTCTTTTTTTTCAGTTTTTCCCAAAACCGAAGGCCCCACAAGGTTACTATATCTACGGGGATGTTGGTAAGAAACATGAGCCCCCGAGTTACAAATAAATACAGATGTTTAAAAAAAAAATTCCCCTTAAGTCACATGCTCTATTTTTTGTTTCAGGCACAGGAAAAACGATGGTGATGGACATGTTTTATTCATACGTAGAGACGGAAAAGAAGAAGAGGGTTCATTTCCACGGCTTCATGTTGGACGTGCATAAAAGTGAGTACTCTTCATGTTTCTACTGTTGGTGTGAATAATGTTCATCGTTGTCATAGTTGACTTTATTTGCTCTTAACAGCCACAAGGGGGCAAGTTATTCGTCAAGCCTTTGAGTGAAGCCACACATGAATGTATGGATGAATAGTTCAAGATGGATGAGCTGTCTGCCAGGATAAACATTGTATCCACATCGTCAGTGAACCAGGTTTCCATCAACACATGTCTTGTGGCTTTGGTCTTATGAGGAGAGAAAATATCAACCCACACTGCTGCAATTCTTCATTCCTGTCATCTTCGAGCAGCTTTTCAAACATGACATTTAGCACAAATAAAAGTTTATTTAAATCCAGCTGACATCCTGCCTCATAAATGGCTGCAACCAAAGGGGGACGCTATCTTTTGGCTGTCTCCTATTCATTCATCATGACAATCAAGCCTCCATCAGCTTTTAATCCTGCGAGGCTCTAAACATGAACTTTCTTTACTGGTGTGAGATGAATTCTTCTCAACACCCTCTATTCAAAGTCAACAGCACAAATAACTAAGCACTTACTTATACTTACTTACTTACTTTTATCTCTTTTTTTTTTTTTGAGGGATCCATCGATTGAAACAGAGCATGCCAAAGAGGAAAGCAGGTAAAATGGCCAAATCCTATGACCCCATAGCTCCAGTTGCAGAGGAGATCAGTGAGGAAGCTTGTCTTCTGTGCTTCGATGAGTTTCAGGTAATTTTGACAGGACAGAGACATTTAAAGGAGTCCGACGGTATTTTCTTTGTGCTTTACCCAAAGTTAATATATTTGTAACTCACATTTCAGGTGACTGATATCGCTGATGCCATGATTCTCAAGCAGCTCTTTGAGAATCTGTTTCTGAACGGCGTTGTTGTTGTGGCCACTTCTAATCGTCCCCCTGAAGGTAAGCAGCAACATATCCTGAATGCTTTCTGTCCGGCCAAATACCGTCAGAAACTCTTCTTGCCTCTTGACTTTAACCCGTTTCCCACTGGAAAAAGAACACCCACTTACACCCACTAACATCTGGCTTTTGTCTTCAGTGGGAAAGGTTACGTTCAGCCTTAATTCTTGGAACAATGACTCTGCAGTAGTCAGAAGTATTTATTGGCTCCAGCTCCGATACACTCGTCTACTGTCAATGTAAAAGCAGTCTATTGATTTTGACAGATTTTCCAGGGTTTAAAAAACCTGCTTATTTGCACTGATTTTGGTCACAACTGATCTCAATGCTTTTTGCCTTTTGGTAAAAACTTTAAGTCGGTTTCCTCGTTACCTCAGACTGACTTGATGTGCGTCCAGATTCCTTTCCATGTTCTTAGCATGTTAACACAACTTTGATTGGATACAGTTAACTCCTTATGATTTAAAATCATACATACATACAGTAAACATACAGTACAATGTGCCCTCCGACACACCCTTTGCAATGCATGTTTTAATAACTTAATATTATATAAAGATTGTTGACAATATTTAGTTTTTAATGAGACGGCATGACTACAAAATTTGGCAGGCATGTATGTCTTTTTTTTATTTGAGATCCTACTCTTTCCCCTCAGACTTATATAAAAATGGGCTACAGAGAGTCAACTTTGTGCCGTTTATTGCGGTGTTGCAGGTGAGAAAGGAGCCATAAATCTTCTTTTTAAATTAAAATTTGAAATGCACCGGCTGTAAATTGTTTGTCTCTCACATGCAGAAATATTGCCAAACTCTCCGCCTGGATTCTGGGATAGATTACCGCAGAAGGAACAGACCATCTGCTGGAAAACTCTACTTCCTGTAAGAAATCCACTTAGTCGCTCAATGCGAGCTATATTTTGATCAGTGGTATGCATGTTTTAGTGTTTTTAATGTTGCATTTACTGCAGCTCCAGTGAGCCGGATGTGGAAGCAACGCTAGACAAGATGTTTGATGAGCTGGCTTTTAAGCAAAACGACAGTAAGTGGACGTTTGACTTCTACAGCTGAACTGTAATGTGGTTGTCACTCTATATGTATTGCCACATACATTACACTTTTTAATATCCCATAATGAGCTTACATGCTGTTTTCCTCCACAGTAACGCGACCCAGAGTTATGAATGTTAACAACAGGAAAGTCCGCCTGAACAAAGCATGTGGGACCATTGCAGACTGCACGTTTGAGGAGCTGTGTGACCGAGTAAGTTTCTCAGACTTTTACGTTTTTTTTAATATATAGATATAATGCAATGTATACAATGACACAATTGTGACATAAATATGAATCAGTCTGGACTTCTATTAAGTCTTTCAGTGCATAAACACTAAAATTATGTTTGTTTGTCACCACTTTTTGTTTGGTTTTGCATTCTTTATCGCACCAAACAGGTTTCTGCTCACATTGTTGTTGAAGAACAATTGCACTCAGCTGTCTGCATGTTATTGGAGCATGAAATGTCCATTATTAAAAAGGTTGGGAGGCACCCCACAGGGAAGTACAGTACTGTTGGCTACAGGTCTTTCCTCTGCCAATGCATGTGTTTCTTCAGGTTTCAGATTCAAATGTACAAATGTCTGTCTTTTGCATCAATACTGGGTTGCTACTACATTCTGTGACACAATCAAGCTTTATGGCTTTTAAAGAGTCGTTATTAAAAATCCAATGTTGCCTAAGAATATTTTTAACTGTGTATGCGTCAGAGTCAAAAATCCCCACAATATGATAGCGAGGTATAATAACAGAAAAATGTAACTGTGGCACCGTTGCATGAAATGGAAAAATACTGATTTATGGTTTATGACCGTTCTTGTATTTCAGCCTATTTGGTGTCTTTTGTAACACAGGGAACTCAACCTGGATTTTAAACAAAGTTAAACAGGTTTGAACAGGTGTGTTTGTGTTTTTAAATGATTGACTGGTGGCTGAAGCAATCCCAAGAAAAGGACAAATGAATGCAAAGACAGGTTTTCTAGTAAGCAAGCATTTTTCAGACAAAGTGGGTTTATTAAAACATAGGAAACACAAATATAGTTCAGCAACTTAAACCACTGTAGCCGGCCTTTCTTAGGCTTAATATCATTGCGACGTCTCCAATTTTGACTGTAAATGTTTCAGCCTTTAGGGGCCAGTGACTACCTGGAGATATCCAGTCTGTTTGACACCGTCTTCATTCGACACATTCCGCTGCTGACGCTGAACAAGAAAACTCAAGCCCGGCGGCTCATAACGCTGGTGGATGCGCTCTACGACCACAAGGTACACCGCATTGTTTACATCCACGCCTGACCCTCACTGATGCGCCAAACCGTAGCCATTTGTTGCGGCGTTTTGTAACAAGTGTGTCTCGTTGAAGGTGCGGGTGGTGATTCTTGCAGATCACACACTGGACGATATGTTCGTGCACCACGGTGAGCACGGCCACGACGAGAGCCACATTCTGATGGACGATCTGGGGCTGAAGAGGGTGAGCGCTCCGACTCTTGTCTTCCAAACTAAACCTGTTTTTCCTGTTGGGTGTGGACTTTTCTGTTCGCAGAGTAGATGATTAAGCCGGCTGAGGCGGTCGGCCGTCAGTGACTGGAGCTTAAAACACGGCTGACAGTTAGTCAGTCAGTGGGAAATCGTCTTAGCTGCTACTTTAGCCTTTACTTATTCTGTCTTAAATCAAGTAAGCCCTCCTCTAAATGTACTTTAATTATGGAATCCAGTCTCTGTCATTTTTATACTGCATCTAATTTTGGTTTGGCGTTAGAGTAGATGTAGTGATGAATAATAGTGGGGAACATGGGTCCGATAATTTAAAGAGGATGTATAAAAAAGAGAAATTGTGTATATATTTCTCCTTTTTGTTTTTTTGTCTGACAAACCTCATTTTTGTATTTGTTTAATGTTACTATATCTAAATTAATAAAAATTTAAGTGAGAAAAAATAAATCTTTCAAAATGTAAATTTTAAGAAAACCATAAATCTACAAATTTTCCTTCACACCCAATTTAATCGAAGTCTCTTAAGTTTTGGAATATCCTGTTAAATAACTAATAAACAGACAAATGGGAATACAAATAACTTTTATACTATAAAGTGTAATTTTGTTGATACTATAGTGCACCAATTGCCTTACCTTTTGTTTTTCAGAAGGACGGTTGAGCGCGCCAATTCTCTAGCGTATATTTGTTTCTCAACTTTTCACATTTTTCATTTCAGCTGTAAATGACAGTAAAAGTGTCATGTTGAGGGTCCACCTGGTGACCTTTGTTGCATATCGCGTGATTTGAGGAAATGCACATTATCAGAAGAACTTTGCAGCCGGAGCGTCACTCAAATGTTTAATTGTCCATCCTGTTGTCGAGCAGGAGGAAGCCAGCAGCCTGTCCATCTTCAGTGGAGAAGAGGAGATGTTCGCCTTCCAGAGGACCGTGTCTCGCCTCACGGAGATGCAGACAGAGGAATATTGGTTGGATGGAGACCGAAGTGCTAAATCACAGGTGTAATGTTGAAAAGTGGAGCGCGTTACACAACCGCCATAAACTGGACTCCTCTCAGCCAAAAGCAGTGAACACTACTCCTCATCTCATCCAGCACAAACTCAGCGGGACTGCTCAACAGCATGTGTGCAAATGTTGTACAGGAAATATTTATTGAAATCTTAAGGCCTTCTATGACTTTATTGTGACTTTGCACTTTCCGGATCATTTTTAATATACAACTCTTATTGCGTTTTACTCCGTGTTATATGGTGGTCCAACTGTATTTACCATGATCACTCGGTGGGAAAGAGCTGGACGGCTTTTGGAAATGGATTCCAGAAGGACTTTTATGAAGATTTAAGGGACATTTTAATCTGGTTGCTTTTGAAAAAATATAATGCATATCAATGAGTTGTTTATGATTCTAATGCGAGCCTGACTACAGTGGTAGCAGATTGATTCAAAGATTTAAAGCTGTGTTTACTTCTGATGATTTATGTGGACGGTGCTCGCCTCAGAACATTTCTCATGATCCACTGAACCATAACGTTATCAGCATTACCGAAAACGGAACGTGCAGCGCTGTCTTTCGATCAGAGGGTCGGTGGTTCGATCCCCGGCTCAGCCAGTCCATGTCGTTGTGTCCTTGAGCAAGACACTTAACCCTGATTGCTCACCGTTGCTGTGTCTACGGTCTACTGTATATCATGTAAGTCGCTTTGGATAAAAGCGTCAGCTAAATGAAATGTAGTAATAATAATGTAATAATCTATTACTTCACGGGCACAATAGTATGTATCAATCTTCATAAATGAAGCAAACAACGGTTTAAGTGTTGGGGTTGGTTGATGGTTAACTGTTTGCCTTTTTACACCAATCTGTTCTTTATTTAGACATAAATACTGTCTTACAAAAACTGAAAAGCAGTGTGGGAAGTGAAAGTGAGAACAATCTTCAAAGTTTATCTGCTACACAAACAAAGTGTTATTGGAACCGACAGACAGGTGGTAGTTAATTTAGTGGAAACAAAACTAAAACATTTTCAAAGCCGTTTGTGTTGGAGGTTATAACTGCCTTCAACTAAATTATATTAATTAAAACAATGTCTATATTTTAACGTGCAACAACAAAACAGTCCACAAAAAGTGGGGTTAACTGCTACACAAAGTGCTCTGTTTGGTCAAATACGTTTCATTTATTTAACCCATTCTATTTAAAAAATCGGATATAAAGTCATCAAATATAAATAACATTTGCATTCATAACAACTGCCGTTCTTGACAAACTTATGGCAATTGTATTTTTCATATTTCATAAGTTACAGTATGTTGCAACCAGGGCACTAGGTATTGCAATGTTGTGGTAATGTGTGGGTTTAGCATCCTGGTTGAAGTATACAGGATCTCACAGTTAAAAAAAAAGAAGGTAAAGTGGATACTTTATTTTAACGATTTAACTGATTAATATATGCATATATAGGATGCAGTGTTTATCCACTGTCTCTAGTAAATTAGGGAATCCTTTGAAACAAGCTGTGGGAGATATATTTGACTTTTGTTATAAAAACAATGTCCTCAGTATTTTTAAACATCCTGTTATGGTCTTTAATATTTTAATTTATATAGCGCTTTTCTTTTTTTTTTCTTTCTTTGACACTTCCATCTTGCAGCCACATTAATATTCCAGACTTTGGAGCTAATGTTGCACAAAATCTTCCTGCTCGCAGTAATTTAAAAACAAAGCATGGGTAAGCTATTTATCTTCTTCATTAATGCATCATTTAAGTCAAATAACAGGAGACTACTTCAGCTTTTCACTGTCTTCTTAAAATCCACTGGTCATACAAACGTGTGCGCGCGCATGCACATACATACGCACACGCATACACCGAGTGATGTCACTGGCCTGCGGACATCTCCACACTGTCACTTTAACGCCAGTGCCGTCCAGGGGGGCAGGCTCGTGAGGTTTTGCTTCTCCCGGACCGGTTTGCAGCAGCAGCGGCTGCGGGGAGTGAACGAGGAGTCTGCGGGCTGCTGGCCACCCGGAGGACGGCGCGCAGGTCTGTTCGACATGCCAGAGACGTGCGGCGAGAATGCATCGTTATGCTCCTGGAGCTAGAGCGGATTTGAGCCACGCCACATTTCTCTAGTAGTCCCCACCCGCCCCCTTTTTTATTTTATTTTTTTAAGAAAGCTGCAGGGCCTTGAGAAAGCAATCACCGCCTTGATGGTTTCTGGACAGCAGTGCAGCGCACAGGCGACGGGCAGCTCTCTGCGCGGATGATAAAAAACTTGGGGAAGGGAAGCGGTCAAGATGGCAGCTGTGTGCGGACTGATAACGCCGATGTGCTGGCATTAGGCTAAGTCTTTTTTATTTTTTTTTATTTTCATTGGCATGCACGCTCGCGGGCTCGCGGCGCAGGACGCGGGCGCG
This sequence comes from Cottus gobio, assembly GCA_023566465.1. Classification (NCBI taxonomy): domain Eukaryota; kingdom Metazoa; phylum Chordata; class Actinopteri; order Perciformes; family Cottidae; genus Cottus; species Cottus gobio. Next base: position 7,342,720 of record CM042228.1, read on the forward strand.
TGTAAAAGAAGACCCTCCGCAGACTCTTCCTCGCTTTAGCCTCGCGTTTCTTGATATTGCGATGCGTGTTGGCCAGGGTGTGGGCCGTGCACGAGAAGAGCCGATGCTCTGTTAATGCCGGTCAGCTCCGTGTGCTGCAGATAGACGCCGTGCGGGAGGGACAGAGAGACGGACACGTGCTGGGACTTTGCGAGCTGGACGCTTGCGTACCTTGCATAGTAAATAAACTGTCTCCGAAGGCTGCAGATATTGCGATTAACATGGCTGAGGCGCCGCGCCACGGCGATGAGTCCCCCTTGAACGTGGAGATAGATCCGGATTTCGAGCCCCAGAAGCGGCCGCGGTCCTGCACTTGGCCCCTGCCGCGTCCGGAGTCCGCCGCGGACAAGCCCGGAACAAATGACACTGACGTAATCCCCGAAGAAGAGGACGATGAGCACGAGGGTGGCGGAGCGGAGAGCGGCGACGCTCAGAAAGCCAGCGGCGTCGGTGCTAATTCCCGCGTGTCGAGCAGCAGCCGCAGCTCCGTCTCCCAGCCTGTGGAGGTCCAGCGCGGCCCCTGCAAGGAGGAGGCCGCCGATGGTTCGCCTTCCTCGGCGCAGACCCCCGCCGCGGCTCTGGGCGGCTCTGCCTCCCAGCAGCTGAGGAAGTCCTCCGCCCGCAGGAACGCCTGGGGCAACTACTCCTATGCAGACCTCATTACGCAAGCCATCGAGAGCTCCCCCGAGAACAGGCTGACCTTGTCCCAAATCTATGACTGGATGGTGAGGTCTGTGCCATATTTCAAGGACAAAGGCGACAGCAATAGCTCTGCTGGCTGGAAGGTGAGCGGTGACATGCTGGTGCTGACATTACAAAGACCACTCTGTGGTCATGTAAAGACACACAAGACACAGCCATGGTTATTGTAGAGAGGGAGCAGGTGGGTGCAAACACAGGTGTATGTGCAGACACCGAGGATGCTTTTGGGCTTTATTATAAGGCATATAAATAAGCAGCAGGAAATGGGGAATGTGGGACTGCCTGACAAGCACATGGCGAATAACGACCCATGTGTCTGTCAAAATGTAAGGCCACAGTTGTAATGGTGTGTGCATCAAACGACACACACCATTAGTTCTGCACCTAAAAACCAAATCAAGCGCACATCAACAAGGCACTGGGTATGAAAGTCAAGACTCAGAACAGTCAATGCAAAGTTGATTTCACTTTCAGAGACACTGCAGCACAGGGGCTTCTTACAAGCTCCAGAGGGGCCCGGCTTCTGTTTGATTTTAAGGATTAGTTCGGCCTGGAAAACCAATTCATCTGTCATGGAATCAAGTCTGATGAAAGCTTTGAGCTTTGCAGGATTTAGATGGGGTGGGGGGGGTTGCAAAAATGGAAATGGGTCTGTAATCCTGCACAACTGTAGGATGCAGGCAGATATATATTTATTTATTTATTTATTTTCTGGTACTTTCTTAATGGATAAATCACAGCAACGGTCAAGATTTTGCTTTAAAGCTCAACTTGGTGATGCGACATGTTGCTGTGGAATGATAAAATATAAGCAGTGCATTGATGCTAATAAGTGATTAATCTGCACAGAATCAGCTGGTTGGTTATTACGTGAGATTAGTGACGGTCGGTTTTCATTCATGTTTTGGATGCTTGTTACATTTGACTGGTAATCAGCATATTATTCATCTGACGGATAAAAACATGCATCACAGGAAGCGTTTGAGTGAATATGTAACTTCCAGGGCACTATTATGTGTCCATCTTTATAAATGAAGCAAACCACAGTAAGTGTTGGAGTTGGTTGATGGTTAACTGTTTGCCCTTTTAACCATAATCCATTCTTTATTTAAACTCTCAGTAATACACACCGTTTTGTGAAAACAGAAGCAGTGTGGTACAAGAGAAGTGAGAAATCTTCATGTAGAAGTTTCGTGTAGAAACTAAAAATCTTAAAACCTGTTTTGTAGTGTTTTCTGTTCATGTTTCGCCACTAGCTGCATTCAGGGGCAGATATTGTTCTCGAGAGGAAAGGGTTAATGTTATGGTTTCAGAAGAAGTGCTGACATCAGCATTTCCTAGGAGATGCTTTCTAGCTGTGACATTCAGCAATCAGCCTAAAAGGGTGGTCATCTGCATGAGGGGCTGTGTGCAGAAGCGAAATGTCCTCAGCGGGTTGAGGGTTGGGGCCGAGAGGTCGTAAATCCAGACCGGTCACACTCCTCCACATCGGCTTCAATGACGACCTTTGTGTGCAGCTCCAACACGAGGTTAAATCTCCTCGCTGTTGTGAATCCAAACAAAAATATACAGACAAGCAGCCAGAGGCTCGACCCCCCCCGCCCACCACCCCGCTGTGTGCCACACTGTCTTTTTTTTTTTTTTTTTTTTCACGTGGCCCTGGCCACAAGAATCAATCAGCTGACTATAAATTATGTAGGTCAATGTGTAGCAGTGTGAGAGAAGCTCAGTGTTTCTGTTTGGATCTGGCTCCAGCTAAACTGGCATTGCTCCAGTCCCCGCTCAGAACGAGGCTCTGCTCAAAGGGTGCTGCAGAGCTGCTGTGACTGCATGGGGGAGGGGCGGGCAGAAGTTGCTCTTTGTGATTTATCTTTTTTAAACGCTGCACAGCTCCTACTGTATCTACCTGTGCCGCGTTCAGAAAATGCAGCACGCTGCTGGAGCTTTGAAGATGCAAAAACATCCACTGGATGTTTCTCTCCAGATGCGGGCCAATATTATGTAGCAGGACTGTTGCGTTGTGCAAACGTGCACTACCTGTATACAGGCGATGGACACAATAAAAGCATCACCTGTGTAGCATGACATATTCAAATTCAGTAATCTATAAGGAATGCCTTTTGTGCAGCTTATAACATTTTGCATCACAGAGTTGATTGAATTCTAGAGACATTTTTGAGGTTGTAGGCCATGTTTTATTCTGTTCTGTGTTGTATTGCAAAGTGTAACTGCTGTTTCATCCACCGGCTGTAATATAATACTATCTAAAACAGCATTAGTACAATTAACGGCCTTATAAAAGACTACAGAGTTGAATGAAAACACTCAACCAAAATCAAAGTGTCACATTTGTTTAGGGCTGTTGTATTGGATTTCATTCAAAGGCAGGTGGTGCTTTTATTGTCACCTGTGTTCCTAATGACTTATTTCTAAAAGATCTGTAAATTTGATCCTTTACAGACTAAAGCTGTTCAGGACGAAGCATGTGATGTGAGGCTGTTCTTAATTAAAACATCAATGGACAAACATACTCTTATATATTTTGATTAGTTTGAATTTGTCGCCACTTAAATCCTGCTGAAAATGGGGACGCATCCCTCCATTCTGCTGAATCGATTATTTTCACTATCTCTAAATAATCGCACTACTATGGTTTCGGTGAAACAATTGATTGTTTAGTCTACCAAATGTCGGAAAATTGTCGATCCCAGTTGTAAAAGGTGACCAACAGTTAAAAACCTAAAGATATAAAATGAGGAAAGTGGCAACATTTGCTAGACACTAAAGTGTGTTAAAGGGATAGTTTGACATTTTGACGGGAAAACTACCAATAGCCGGTTTGTTTAGCCTAGCTAGCTCGAAAACTGGAAATGGGGGGTGGAAACAACAATGTGTCAATTTACACTTAGTTTTGTTGTGTACAGATTGAAGACACAAGCTACAGCATTTTCAGTGAGCTTTGAAAGTGCTGGACAGGTCAAAGATGGCTGTTTCTAGTCTTTGTGCTAAGCTAACCGGCTGCAGCTTCATATTTACATGTCTTCGGTAGGAACAAATGGTGGCTGAGTGCCACTGTGTAGAGAAGTCGGAAAGTACCAAAACATTTACCACGTGCCGTTTTTAGTTTGTGGGTTTTGTTAACGGGAAGAACATTACAGAAACACACTGCCTTATTCTTTTAGGTCAGCACTTTAAGCCAATTAGGAGATCTTTGGTTAATTCGGAGTGGCCAGCTAACTTATGGTGGCTGGAAGCAATACAATGGGGTATCTGAAGATTTATTTCTGTGTCACATGTGCTTTGTTGTTGCAAGTGATGAAAGTGTTTGCCAGTTGACCTAATCCTTTAATTGGCTTGAGAGTGAGCTTGGCTGGAAGTTTGATGTCAGTGGGTCATTGACTCATTGTATTTAGAGGCCAACCGCGGCCAACGCTCCTCTGCGAACTCTGTGGTCACAAGGCTGGAGAGGAACTTCCCTCACAGCTGCTTTTATGGGATCCATATGGTAAAGGTTATGGTAGCTGTAGTTTGCATGCATTGAGCTTCTTTAGTTTGATTAGTTTAATCTTTTCCGAGAGATGCTTTTAAATAGGACCATGGTTTATTCAAGTTAATTCAAGCTTAAGAGAATTATGCTGGACCCTCTCCCAGTGAACCTGGCCTTTGGACTGCAGAGATTTCTTCTTCTGTTACCGCAGTGTGACCGGGGCGTCAGCAGGCTCCAGCTGTTTAATTTCGTACGTGGTCGGGAACATCTCCGGGGAAATCCTGTAGACCTTTTAGAGCCAGAAATGGGTCACAGTGTGAGACGCAAAGAAGATGTGTTTCTTAGAAGTCACTGCAGTATTGTTCACAGTACTTGGTTGTAATAGTTGGTATCAAAAACCTTTTTTTTGTGGGTTTCAAAGTCTTAATTCTCTACCTCCCAGGGCAGAGGTGGCCAACATTTTTGGTTTGTGATCCCTCAGAAGTACTGTAGATTGAGAGCAGTTCAACCAAAGAGGGATTTTCCTTTTGCTGACTGTTTCATTTGTAGGATTTTAAGAGACCTAAAGCAAAGAAATCGCAAACTTCATAGACCTACAGACTGACAGACCAGTTATATATTGAAGGATTATTTAGTCTATTACACCTTTTGGTCTCTTTTGGTAGTTTTCTTCAATGCCATGACCACTGTGCAAAATCCATTGGCTGAGGAAGCTCGTGTGGACACTAAATGGACCTTGTGATCAGATTGTTTTGACAGCCTGTTTCCGAGGTCGTGAAATTAACTTTCATTCTCAAAACGAACAACCATCATAGTTCACGGTTTACTTACTTTATCTGCCAAAGTTATGAAAGGTTTTCCTGTACGAATAGGGATTGATGGTTCAGGTTCACTCTGTTTTTCCTCCAAATAAAATGTGTCTAAACTGTTGACTTGTTTACAAAACTCTGATCAGCCAGCTGCCCCTTGGCTTTGTATTGTCGGGATGTCTAATCAGCTTTAGTGACCAAGTATGTTGAGGCACACAGGGACGTTGACTCTAGTTTCCATTAGCTCTCACTAGCTCCTCAGGAAAAACATGCATTTAATTGTTTTTTATTTATTTTTATTGCAGAATTCCATCCGACACAATCTGTCCCTCCATAGTCGTTTTGTGAAAGTCCAGAATGAAGGAACGGGGAAGAGCTCCTGGTGGATGGTCAACCCAGAAGGTGGGAAAGGAGGCAAAGCTCCCCGCCGGCGGGCCGTATCGATGGATAACAGCAAGTACATCAAAGGAGCCCGAGGGCGTGCCACCAAGAAGAAAGCCTCTCTGCAGGCAGCTCATGAAGGCAGCTCGGAGAGCTCCTCCAGCCTCTCCAAATGGACAGGAAGTCCCACCTCCCGCAGCAGCGACGAGCTGGACGCCTGGACGGACTTCCGCTCCCGGACCAATTCCAACGCCAGCACCCTCAGCGGCCGCCTGTCCCCGATCCTGGCCAACCTGGAGCTGGACGAGGTGCCGGACGACGACTCGCCCCTCTCCCCGATGCTGTACTCCAGCCCCAGCAGCATGTCCCCGTCCACGGGGCCCACAGGGCTCTCCGACCTGGCCGGCACCATGAACCTCAACGACGGGCTCTCTGACAACCTGATGGACGACCTTTTAGACAATATCAGCCTGACGGCGTCCCAGCAGCCTCCTCCTGGAGAGGAAGAAAGCGGCGGCGACGACGCTCAGGGGAGCTCAGTGTTTACCTTCAGCTGCTCGGGGAGCAGTCTGGGTAGCCCTGCTGGCAGCTACGGGCCGAACCCTCTTTTCAGCCCGCCGTCCATCACGAGCCTGCGGCAGTCGCCCATGCAGACCATCCAGGAGAACAAGCAGACCACCTTCTCCTGCATCTCGCACTTCAGCGACCACCAGACCCTGCAGGACCTGCTCAACCTGGACTCCCACAGCCCCAGCAACGTCATGCTCACCCAGTCGGACCCGCTGATGTCGCAGGCCAGCACCGCCATCGCCCTGCAGAACTCCCGCCGAAACGCCATGCTGCTCCGCAAAGACCACCCGCTGGTGAACCCCACCAGCGCCAGCGAGGCCCAAAGCTCTTCAGTGCCTGGTTGGCAAGCTGGCTTGTCAACCTCTGACAAAGACGACGCCGGCCCCGCCGACGCCAAGCCGCCGCACCTGAAGTCTCCCGGCAAGAACAGCTCTATGCAGCTCGGCTCTGGTTTGTCCGGCCAGGACCGCTTTCCCGCCGATCTGGACCTCGACGTGTTCAACGGCAGTCTGGAGTGCGACATGGACTCCATCATCCGCAATGAACTGATGGACGCCGACTGCCTGGACCTCAGCTTCGACTCTCGCCTCAGCTCCGCCCAGAACGCCAACAGGAATCCTGGAAGCTTCTCCAGCTCCAAACAGACCTCCCCTCACAGCTGGGTGCCGAGCTGAGGAGCTCAGTCAGAGCTGAGCATGGGGTTTAAAAAAAAGAAAGTCGGGGGGAATGTAAATTGGAGTCATTGTCCTGCGTCGTACAACTAGAGGGAAGAAAGTATGTAAAGTCGTATTCATGTAGTAATTCTTTCCCCATTATTTTTAATGTGAGGCATTCAGTTTGGTACTGTATTTTAAGTGTCTGAGACACACAACGGTGTCTTCACAGAAGAGGGGGGAAAAAAACGAAACAAATCTTTTAAAAAGATCAATGCCTGGGCGCTGTGAGTACAGGACATTGTTAAAACTATATGAATAGCATCAACTCGTGTTAGTCTCAGGGAATCACTCATGCAGTGTCACAAAGTGATACGTAAAACTGAAGATGAATTATGTTTTCACCCTGCTTTCTCTCATCTTTCACACCCTTTCATACCTGAACCTGAAACGTTTTTGCCAAACCAGCTGTCAGCCTGTTGTGATTGACAGCCTGTTTACAGAAAAAGCTGCAGAGGATGTTACACTATTGCGTTCCAGTGGAGGATACTTGACTAGCTTTTTTTTATTTTTATTATTTCAACATTTCTTTGAGGCTAAATGTTAATGAAAAGCCCCCACCCCCCCTCCCCCTATCCCCCATTGATGCAGAGTCACCAAATATCAGTCCATAGAGGTTAATGTTTTCAGGATGTGAACTGATCTACGTTGTGTGGTTTTTGTAAGTAATGTTTTATTTTTACTTGGCGAATTTTACCCCGTGATTTTAGTGACATAACTGTGAATTCTGTTCCTTCTGAAGAGGTGCATTACTGAAGTCTTGATAATATGGTGTTTCTGCTGCAGATCCCTTTTCATCATCTCCCCCACCACCCCTCCTCCTCCTCCTCTTCCTCTTACTGCAATATTGGACGTACTGCTCTGTAAACAGAGTTTAGGACCGAAACATGACGTAGCTCTAGTTGACGCATTTACATTAGCGGACACGTCCGATTATTTGGATTGAAAATAATCACCCGTAGAGACGCGACGGCACCCAACTACGATATTTTGGTGTTTGTTCATTTGAGTTATTGGTGCTATGAATGAGAAGATAGCAGGGAGTGGCTGCAGATGGAGCAGCGTCAGTAGCCTCTCCTTTGTTATCAGCACTATAGCAGGTGCTGGTCAAACAGTGTTTCCAACCCTGTGAGGAGGTCGTGTAGTATCTTACGGCCATTTTGCCATTTGAGAAAGAAACAACCACATTATTTATATATTGCCAAACTACTTCTGCATTTAATTAAGTGGAATTAAGAGGACTTACAGTGTATAGTTATTAGGAACCAGTGCTATAAGGGCAAAAAAATAAACTCAACATCAGCACAGTTTTGTAGGAACGGCAGGATGAAACATTTTTTTTCATCTATATATCCACTGGAAAATGTCAAATTTCATGGAATTTATCGTCATTTATTTATTTTATCTTTTACACATGTACATATTTTGTGTTTTCTTCCCCCCTCTTCCATATGAAGTGTGGCAGAGCTGTATAACAGCAGTCTTTTTAAAAAAAAAGAATTTAATGGTTTTTCAACATTTTGACCACCACAAATGGCAATTTGTGCCTGAAATGGTGTCCTCCTTTTTTGAGTTGTTCTAAATGTCATGGAAATATAGAATCCCACTTGCATATTTTTGTTTTATTTTACACAAAGTTTGCACAAGTGTGCTTCCAAATATCGGTTTTCTAGCTTCACATGGAGGATTTTATACCAACTTGAAGCTCCTGTTTTTTCTTGCTTTTTTTACATTAACCTTGAGTAACTCTCACTGCCAATAATCCAACTCCTTTTATTCCTCTTGCTCCTACAAAAACAAGACACCAAGTTGACATTGCCAGTTGTAATTCCAATTCCTATCTTGGCTGTATCAGAGATGGTGCATGTAAATAAAGCTTAAAAGAACCACTGAAACTCTGGAGTTTGTTTGATCTGCCTTTTGTTTTATTTCTGTCTCTAGAGGAATTGCACAGCTGCAGATGTGACTCTGCAGGCACCAAGGAGGCGATTTGCTATTGGATAATCGCATCATGAGCTAAGAGCCAATCACACGCTGTATCCAAGAGGAATAAGCCCACTGAGATTAAGTCAAGGTTTTTGAATGCATGATTGCTGAGGTCGGTGCTGCTCAACAACTGGTGCATCGCCATATATTTCTACAATGTGCTGTATATTAAAAACTGAGTTTAAGTGGTATCAACAGCCAAACAGCACTGGCACCATAATCCAACAGGACTCCAGTGAACCGTTAGAGCCCTCTAGAGACCAGATGCAGTCACTGAGACCAGAATACGTTTGTCTCCATGGATACACCACAACAAGTCTGCACGAGGAGGCAGAGATTTGGCACGGCTGGAGAAAGTGCATTATTTTTGGGGGGAATCCTAGACGCGTTGATCCTGAGCCATGTGTGACGTGTACAGAGGTTCCTCCTCTGTCAAAGTGGAGCAGATGGAGGCAGAGCTGTCGCGTCAACTCTCGGCACTCCGGGCAGAGATTGAGGAGAGTGGATCTCCTCAAGGAGCAATGGCGTCCAGATGTTACAGGTGTGGAGGCTCGGGTAATGGTTGTGATTGTGATGAGTCAGATGTGTTGCTGGTGTTTGGGTTGCCAGGTTAAACTTAACCCCCATCTACTCAAACATGTAGTTTTATTGTTCGATGGATGTTTGAGCTTCACTGTGCAGACCCATTTATGTGTTTGACACTAAAATTATGTTTTTAAAATTCATCTGCTGAAGGTGTAAAGTTTCCCTGTGTTCACCTTTTAAATCTGAGTTTCAGATGTTCGGGATTATTTTATGACCAACTAGTTTGAAAAGTTTAAACTGATGCTTTTTTTGTGGGAAAACTATCTACACAATGAAATGTGTTCAAATTGCCAGTTGGAACTTTTTTAGATTTATTCTCAGTGAAAAGATAGATCAATTAGATAATTATTGCAATTAAATGTTTGTTATTGGCAGCTAAATCTTTCTCTATAGGCAGGGAGATGAGTCAGGTTCGGGCTGAAATATCTTAACTACTTATTGTTTTTCCATTTTATTTTGTTCAGTCATTCGTGGTCCCCAGAAAGATTTATCCTGATGACTTTTCATGATCCTCTGCATTTTCCTGTGACAACATTAGTAGCTTTGATTATAATATTATCAGAATAACTATTGGATGAAATATGCAACACATAGATAGTTAGATGTATACTTTCATCTCCAAGTGGAAATGTGTTTGTCACAGCAGTAAAGTTACATTGAAGACTCAAAATCAGGATAAAAATACTCAAAATGTACAACAAAACAGCAGAGCGTACTAAATTAGGAAATTAAACAATAACAGTGCAAAAATGCAAAGTATATGCAGTGTATATAAAGACTATATAAGTATATACGGTAAAATAGAAGTATGTACAGTGCCTAACTAAACAACTAAAGTGGTGCTGGGCTATTGATGTTGATGTTGAATCAATTGGCGGATTTGGCCAGAGGTGAGTTATTATAAAGACATGTATACATATACATATTCACCAGAAAATGAATAACAACCATCAGGTCACAAGTTGAACTGTCCAATTATTTATGACCGAACACCTAAAACACTAAAACCCAAGCATCGACCTCAGCTGTATTGTAGCGCTAATTAGCAAATGCTAGCATGCCAACACGCTAAAAGTAGCCTACGAATGTTTTGAGCTGTTAGCATAGCTGAAGACTCAAGTTAAATTAAGTATTATTGAAGTGAGACGGATAACATCTTTTTAGAACAAAGGCCTCTGGGACCACGACAAGAGTAATGCTGAAACATTAGCAGAAGTAGAGTAGTACCACGAGTGTGTTTAACAATGGTGCTTTTTATTGCAAATTAATTCAACTTTGGCCAAGAGTTATTGTAAGTTGTGAATTAATTTCTAGCTTTGTTTCAGTTCTGTTCCACCTCCAAAAGATGTTTCCTTCTTCCGGGTGGAGAGAGAACATGCTCTGAGGAGAGGGCTTCAGGTCAACAGAAAATTCATCTTTTTAACCAAAATAAGTTTGTCAATTTCCAGGTTGTTGGAGCTTTTTAGCTTCTTGGTGGTATTTAGCGCTCCCTTGATGACTTCTTGCTGAACAACTCTCCTCCCGGATGCAGGTGGCTGAAGCTGTGCCGGTTCAGTCTCCGGCTGATGTCATGCAGAGAGAGCTGGAGAGTTGCTTGAGTTTAGAGTACACTCCTGACAGCCTGCCTCCTCTTCTGCACCAGGTGAGGACGTTACACACACTCCAGAAAACAAAAGATCATGAAAAGACACGAGTGACGTCATTTGAACCAATTTCCTTTTTGTGTTTTTCTCCACAGTTCTTCACCGACAGATCGTATCACCTGGCTCAGATTAAATATCTGCTCATGCTGAGATGGAGGAGATTCTGCCGCCACACCAGCGTCATTGAGAAGCTTTATCCTCATTACAAGGTGGCAATGTCTCATTTTGCCAGCACTCAAAACATAACACAATAAGACTCATTATGTCCTTCTGGTGGCTCATCCTCCTTACAGCCCATTGTCTCCTCCTGCAGGGGTGTAAGAGAGGAAATGTGACAAAGGCAGTCAGCAAATCCCACTCAGTATTGGTGCTTCTATAATCATTTCATTGAATTGAACAAGTGAGCTTGCCAGTATTTTAATTTTTTTATTATTGAAAGATCTGTAGATTTTTCTCTCAATTATAAAATATCAGAACAGCTCCTAAAGCCCAAGGTATAGTTTTCAAATACATTGAATTTTTGGCCAAGAGTCCAAAACCTCAAAATGTACAGTTGGATTTCCCATAAGACGAAGAACAACCAGCAAATATATACAATAATTAAATATTTATTTTCATATTACTTTTATTATTGTTTCAGCTCCATGAAATAAAATGTAAAGTAGAAGGACATGGATATTTTAGTATAGTTACTCTGGATATAGTGTACACAAAGAGGCCATACTGTACAGACAAGGTATACGTATAAATATTCAAAGAAGGCCTTAATAATCTGGTAGAAAATCCAATTAATTCTTTGCAACAAGGGCTGTTTTTTAATTTTGTATTCTTGCTTGTACAACTATACAATATACAACTTTGCTGTAATAATCATAAGATTATTTATAGATAAAAAATAAGCTTGAAAGAAACTGAACCAAAACCTTTTTGACTCAAGGGAATTACTGCAACTCTATATTTACAAAAAAAGCTTTTGTATCTTTGAAAATGTAAACGTATGACAAATACACATCAAAGTAATTGTTTGCAGGAGAATCTTTTCTTGAGTGAAGATAAAAAATAAAAAAATCTAATTAAAAAAAGGACCACTGATGGCTTCCTGGTATTTATGAGTTTTTAAATGATGATGTTTCTATTGCTGCATCTTCACCGCATCACATCACACTTGTTGTCCCTCAGGATCAGATGTCATGTTTGACCAGTGAGTACGAGGACGCCGTCCAGAGAGCTCGCAGGCTGTCGGCGAGCAGAGAGAAGATCCTCACCGGCCGAGGGAGCGTCGCCGAGCTGCCGACCCAGGACGACGTGCTCGTCTACCTCCGGTGGCTCGTCTGCCATCTGCACGCCGTTCAGCCCATTCACAACTTCCTCAGGGTAGAAGTCTCAAAGCACTCGTTTCTGTCTGACTTTTGATCTTATATTTGACAGCGTTTTGAATTCCTTGTTTGAATTTGTGTCACGTACATCCAAATGTTATAACTAAGTACGTATAAAATGTCTTGAACAGGTGCTGCACTACATACCGGCTTGTGAAAGAAGAATTGAACCTCAAACGAAGCCTCATGAGACTCAACATGAGACTCAACATGAGACTCAACATGTTGACGGTGAGAGTCAACCAATTCTCCCCCGTCATAAGATTTATAGCATTATCCAACAAGAACAACATGCTGAATATTTAGCTAATATGTCCATTATTTCTTCCTTGTATTGTTTTTAGTATCTGACAAGACCATCTTGCCACTGGTTGAACTTTGAGTTTGAATCAGCAATTTTATGACAACTGGGCAAACTCATTCTGCTCATCATTGTGGAACGATCAAAAGCACCAGAATACATATCGGCTACGAAATAGACCTCGTTGTGTGATTATTCTGTCAGAATCAGAATTGTTTAATTGCCAATACGAGGAATGTGACTCGAGGAAGGTGCAGAACATTAAACATAGAGCAATAAAAACATAATAAAAACAATAAACATAGTGCAATAATATATAAAAGACAAACAGATAACCGTACTTTAAAAACAAGTATACATATTAAAATAAAAAGTGGCAAGTGTATTTTAATAAGAGAAGTAAAGATGTGCAATGGTGTTTGAAATTGTTCCGTGGATGTGAGAGTCAGAGTCTGGGGGTCCCGGGTTAGTGTCAACACCTGAATGAACATTGAAGCTGAAAGCAAGTGTGATAACAGAAGCTGTGAGCAGACTACAGGATGTTGAAAGAGGTGTGCAGACATCAGGCGTGAAATGACCCCTGCATGCCTTCAGGTGTTTCAGGGCCGGCTGATGGCGTTCCCCGGCACACGGCTCTCCTGGAGGAGTTCCTCCCCGAGCTGCAGTCTCTGCTCGCTCACTTCCTGCCGGCCTACGACACACACGACCTCAAGAGCACCGCAGACGAGATGGAGCTATTCAGCTCGGTAATGTTGACATGTGTACATGTAGTCGAGCACTGTACTTGAACTCGATACACTTCAAGGTACTTCTACTGCATGTCCTTCTTGCGTCATCCATTTTTGGAAACTTTATACTTATATTTGCTTCGGCTACTTTTCCGACTACAATTTGCTCTTTTCCTGTCCAGTGAAAACTATGTGTCCCCAGATTTGGTCATTTTCAGTGGTATTAGTACTTTTACTCAAATATAATATGTTAATACTGCTGAATTGGCATCAAGTTGGCTATCAGCAACAAGCCAATCTGAATCTGTCTCTCCAGGTGTGGAGGGAGTTCAGAACCATTTTCGGACAACAGGAGCAGATGAGGACGTTCCCTCAGTACGGCGGGTCAGAGGTCAGAGGTCAGTGGGGGAGGAAGAGCCCGAGGACGGCTCTGAGGAAGGAGGCCGACTGGATCCCCTTCATTCAGGTGAGAGTCAATGAACTGATCGGTAAAATAACCGAATAACCGAAAACTGCTCTCCTCGGCTGCCTGATGGTTTGGGGACTGTATTATAATGCAACAACTACTTTTTTATTAGTTTTATTAGTTTGTATCCATCTGCTTTTTAATCAGCTACTTTCTATGGTTTCTATGTTTCAGGCCTTAAAAGTGTCACTTCGTTTGTGTGTTTTTGTTGTGTATTTAAAGGAGTATTTGTGGGGTTTGGGAGGACGGTCCATGCTGACTCGTGGGTTTCTGTCCTGCAGGTGAAGCCCAAACGGGATCCGTGGCAGCAGAAGCTCATCACGAAGCTCAAGGAAAAGAAATCTGTTGACGAGCTGCTGAAGATGAGCAGCAGGTTACTTCAGGTAACCGCGATTTCAGCTCTGAATCTACTGTATGTCTCCATATTACATGTTAGATTATCATCTACACAATAGTTTATCAAGACACTGTCCATGCTGTGTGTATCAGATGTCGAGTTGTCTTTTCCGTGCATCCCATCAGGTCTCTGATCTGCTCCACGTGGCCGCGGCTTTAAAAGATCACGCCGCTCATGTCGGCGACCAATCAGCAACGACCTCGTCGGCCTCCAGCAGCAGGGAGGCCAAACGACAAAAGATCTCAGAGATCTGGACGAGTGTTTACAGCGCTGCTTCTCTCACTCAGGCATGAGTCATCCACCTGTGTGTGTGTGTGTGTGTGTGTGTGTGTGTGTGGACATCATATTAAATGCAACCTTCTCTTGTTAGGAAGGACCTGATCAGTTCACCACATCTAGAGGCAGAAGAGGCCACAGGAAGAAGAGTCAAACCTCAAGCACAGCTAATGGAAGGTGTGTATTAGTTGAGCAGCTTCATTTTCAAGACGTTTGTAGAAGTGCTGAAAGAATTTCCTAATCAATTTACTGCTTTTAATCACTGTACAAGTAGAAATGACAAAGTAAATGCTGAATTTCAGCACTGCTTTTGTGTATATATATTTTTTTTTTACTGTTGGTTATATAAACAAGCAATCTGAAGACATTACCTCGCTCCTTGGAAAATACGTGATAAGCATTTAAAAATAAAAATCAGCTAGAGGATTCAGTTTCCTCTTCCTTTTGCTTCTCCTACTAAACACAGCTGCTCTCTGGAGGACAGCCTGCAGCTCCTGAGGCTGGATGAAGGTTTAGAGGAAGGAGCCTCAGATCCCATCGTAACCAGAGGCGCTTACCTGTCTCTGCTACACCTGCGTCACCTCAAGCTCAGGCAGCTGCAGGTGAGGCACACAGTAGTGGCTTATGGAGCCAAATCAGGGTCAATAGTTTTGTTCATTTGAAAAAAAACAGATTTGAACCTGAAAATTGAAGTTTCACTTTAAACTTTGGAAAATGTAACTATGTATTCAAAATAAAAGAAATGTCTATAAAAAGCTGTTTTGGGTTATATAATTCATTTTTTGTTTTGTTTTCATTAACAGATTTTAAACATACACTCTTTTTTCTTCTTTTTTTAGTATTTAATCTCTTTTTTTCAGGTTCAAATCTTTTTTTCAAATGAACAAAACTATTGACCCTAATTTTGCTCCATACATGGTATGATGAAGCGTACCGGATGATGCTCGCCGAATAAATCGGCCGAATAAAAAAAGGAAAGAAAACGGCAGAAATACATATCTTAACTCCTCCTTTCCGCAGCGCATCTCTCTTGGGCTGCTGAACTACCTGCGCTCTGTGGAGAGGACTTTGACCTTTGACCTGGCAGGTCTGCAGCTGGAGGAGGGGGAGCTGTGCAGCACAGCGGAGGAAACGGGCTGGATGAACGCAGCCAGGGGAGGAAGAGGGGAGGCCGGAGGCCTCGGCTCGCTGCAGTACAGCCACAACACCCCCGTTGACTGTAAGGTAAGAACATGTGAACATGTGCATCTGGGAACAGCAGTAGCAGTTAACCGTTTATTTTACAGAATATAGATTTATCATGGTTTTATTCAATCTGTAGTCTTTGTCTTTGTAAGCAGCATTGGTTGATGAGGATGCACTGTAATTCCCATGTTTCTATGGATGATTAGATGAAAGTAAATATTTCCTCCAGAGAAAGCTGAACTTATCCACACAAACGTGTTGCCCCTTTATATCGCAGGTCCGTTGCTCTGAGTTCATGGAGTTTGCAGAGGTGGAGAACCTGCATGATTTCTACAGCGCAGAGGAGCGCCTGGTCCACGCTCAGGACCAGAGGGGCCTGTACATCGTGTACGACGCTGCTCTGAAGGACCTGCAGGAGCTGGAGGACGAGCTCCTCCTCGTCGGCTCACGCTTCGTCCAGAGAGACGGGATGGAGAGGACGGGGAGCGCTGCGAGAGCCGCCCCCTCGACCATAGACTTTCCCACCCGGGCCGGGCCGGACGTGGACCGCGTGGCAGTGCTGCTCGACTTGTGGACGTGTGAGACGGAGTTTCTGGAGAGCAAAGTGCAGGTGCAGTGATGAAGATGAAGATGTGGTCACGTCTCTTTGTTGGCTTGTATGATCAGTCACTGAATGTTACACCTTTTAAACGCATTTTAAGTACATTTGATCTAAAATTATAGGTCCTAAATATGTATTTGTCTATTTAATTTTTTATTTGTATATATCTGGTTCATGAGTGAGATTCATGGATCAACAATGATTACCTTGTTGTCCTCGTTCTCCAGCTCCTGAACTGTTACTACGAGGCCTACCAGCATGCATCAGGGGCCGAGGAGAGGTTTGCGTTGGCTCGAGTCGTTACTGACATCATGCACAGCCGACCACAGCTGGACCTGAACCAGGACTACTTTGTTCAGGCCTACAGGGCTCAGATAGGCTGTCTGCAAAGCCACCAGCAGCTGATCAGAGGCATTTTGGACAATCAGGTGAAAACACAAAGACTCTGTTCATGTGTGAATGTGCAGAATACAAACTTATTGAATGAGCGATGCAACAATTAGTAAATTGATCTATTAGTCAATTGAACACAAATAATTTGCAACTATTTTGATATTGATTAATAGTTTCAGTCAAATATTTGGTGTTTCCAGCTTTTCAAATATGCTGATTTGCTCGTATCTTATATGTTATGTTACAGTCAATCAAATATCTTTTGGAGAAATAAATAGTATTTAAAGATGTTCTCGTGGATACTGAAACGACTCATTTAATGTCGTCCTGCCTTTTAGTGTAATCTCAGATTTCACTGTTTGTCTCGTCAGATTGAAAAACAACGGCAGTACCTCCAACGCATCTGGAGGGACGACCGCAGAGGCTCCACTCATGACTTTGGCATGCCACCAAAACACATTCCCAAACATCTGGTCTCACTTGGAGGCAGCGGGTAACTAAACACAGAAGTCTAACTGCTATATCTTCCTTTATCTCTTCATATCTTTATACACCTCTGTGTCCCCCTCCTCGCATCGTGTTTGCAGCCCCGCCCTGATGGGCACCTTCCTGCTGGAGGTCCACCCGTCCCTCTGCCTGTCGTCTGCAGTCTATCACGGTTTAGTTCAGGCTCACGCGGAGCTCTGCCAGCTGCACGGAGCCACGGGCATCACGGAGACTCTCGCCCTGCGGCAGCAGCTCCTGCAGCGGGCGCTGCAGCGCTGGAAGCACCTGGCTTCACCCGGAGCCTCCTACAGCCCTCAGATACAGAAGGATGTAGGTTTCACTAGTTCCTGAGAAATCTAACTGAAATCAAAGCCAAGAAATAAGTCCGAACTTCTTTTTCCTCCACTGGCAGTTGTTCTCAGGTGTGTTCTTTGAGGACCCGATCTCGGTCCAGAAGGTGGGGCTGTCGCTGGTCGGGTCTGCTGAGGAGAAGGAAGGAAGAGAGAAACAGCTGTTTGCGGTGGAAACCTTTTCCAAGCTGCTGGAGCTCGTCACCATCCGCCATCGTCTGCTGGAATCGGCCTCAGAGACCGCACATCTGGCACAGTTAAGACGTTGCACGCGCACCAGGGGGAAACATGTCAAAGTGATCTGTGTATTTGAGTTTACATTCTCAGCATTTCAAATTGACAAGCAACAACAGACAGAGAATGCAAAATAGGCCACAAATCAGAGTTGGACAGAAATACCATGAATTTCTACCACAATCGGATAAGTATGTTGTCTTAGAAACAATCTAAATTACACCTTCACGTCTCAAAAACTGTAAATATATGCACATCTGGTTTGTTAGTTGCCTTGTGATTATTGATTTGAAATGAATACTAAAACTATCAATATAGTCTTGTTTTTTAGATTGAGTATGAAAGCAAACATCATTTTAACATAAGTATACAAATATGTTGGTCTTGTTTATTCATGCATATTATGCCTGACAAAGGGCTCTTATTTGCCTTTTCTAGTTGTATCTTTGAATATTGAATACATTCACCACATTTGTTAGTCGAACCGTTTTTCAAAAGGTTTTTACGTTTTGTCATTTTATTTACTGTGTTTTCCAACAAGAATTTATTTCACATTTATTTTCCTCTTTCATGTGTACAGTTTCCACAGCTTGCAGTCATTTACCGACACCTTGAATACTAGAGGACTCCTAATCAGATGTAACAAACAGTAACATAAGCTCTCATTGGCTGAATATACAGCATCAATACTGGGTCCGAAAAATGTGATTAATTAGCAAAAAATTTGTGAAAAATAACAACAGAAAACAAAGCTAGACACGTTCCACTGGCACACGCACAACTCCCATTACAGTGAGTTGTATGTTGAAGCATTATTAGCCTCATTCGCCAGGTCTGGTAACATTTCTGTCCACGCAGAAATCTAACTACTAATCCATGAGGCTCAGTATCATGTCCGGTCGTAACATTCAACTCTTCTCAGGTTGTACAGAAACGCGGCGTCGGAGCTCGGCGTCGATGGGTTCCACCTCCACCTGAGGCCGGTGCAGTTTGAGGTCGCTGAGCAGAAAGACGGAGCGGAGCGGAGGCCTGTTTTCATCACAGCGATCCTGGAAGATGACAGCGCTGTGGACCGGTAAGGACACGAGGCCCGTCGTCAAGAGGCTGGACCTGCAACTGTTGGGATTTGATATAGGATATGCATGCCCTGCCTCTCCTCAGTGACGTATGTTTACATTGGGAATGAAAGTGCGCCGTCTGCTGCAGGTTCACGCCGTCCCAGCTGCCTCTGAGCATCCAGGAACTGGACGAGAACCAGATCGGGAGGTTCAGCTTCAGCTCCCGGGAGGCCGTCACTCGTGTAGGTTGACTCTAAAAGCTGTGCTTTACCCGCTAATGATCAACCTGTCAGCGGCTGAATGTCTCATCTCTTCATAGCTCGTGAACAAACGGAGTATAGAAAACCTCCAGGTGACTCTGGCCTGTCAGGTGACGCAGAAGAACGCCTTGATGAGCGCCGTGAAGCTGCTTCGGCTTTGTCACGCGGCGGAGAACGTGAGCCAACACCTGGCAGCTCAGGTGTGTATGTGTTCAGTGATGGAAAGAGTGTATTTAATCAGGTACAACTACCTCTACTTCACCATATTTCAGAGGGAGATATTATACAGAGAAACATAATGTTTTACTACAATTAGATAAAGGATTGTGTCCTAGAAACAACCTCAATGGGACATTAAACAACTCAAAGGCTGTGTTTGAAGCTGCATAATAATATTCTGCATACTACCATATACTCTATACTGACTACAAAATGAACTAAGAGTATGTATTTAAAGTATGTACTTAAAGTACATTTTGCTGATAAGGATTTCTAGGATTTTGAATGCAGGACTTTACATTAATGTATTGACACTTTTACTTCCGTAACGATCTGAACTCTACGTCCAGCGCTGGTATTGTTAATACTTTAACATAAATAAACAGCTGTTCAACCTCTTTACAGGTTATTGAACTCTGTTTTCCGATTCATTCCCAGAGCGAAGCCGCTTGTCATTCTGATAAAGACGTGAATTTTGACTCCAAACCTGGAAGCGACATCAACGACCTGCAGGAGAAATCAAACTCTTCACCCTCCAAAGGCTCAGCAAGAAGTCCCACCGGCCCCAAGGAGAGGTGAGCGTCCCCACCTTAAAGAGCAACCCCCCTGCCCATGATGAACAGCGCTTTAGTGCCGGCTCTTCTAAAATCCAGGCTTGTTTGTTACTCCAGGCTTACGGAAGCTTTTGTGTCCATCCAGCTGGAAAAAGTGGGTCTGCGAGACGAGATGCTGGATTCGTTTGTGAAGAAGAAACAGGCCGCGGGGGGTCTTCTGAAAACCCCAGTGAGTTTCACACAGCGATGAGGAGCGCTATTGGCTGCCTGTGAAGTAAAAATGAATTCTTCTCACATCGCAGGAGGAAGCAGCGGAGATCAAAAGGAGCCTCATAATCGACTTCCTCAAGAAGTATGTCCATGAAAAACAAAAAGTGGTACGACTGTGGCTCAGTGGTTAGCAAGTCGGTCTTTCAATCAGAAGGTCGGTGGTTCGATCCCCGGCTCCGGCAGTCTGCGTCGTTGTGTCCTTGAGCAAGACACTTAACCCTCATTGCTCACCGTTGCTGTGTCTACGGTCTACTGTATAGCATGTAAGTCGCTTTGGATAAAAGCGTCAGCTAAATGAAATGTAATGTAATGTAATGTAATAATAACAACACTATTTAGCATTAGTTTAGATACTTTACTGCACTTTAGATACTAATACACTAATACTTAACTAACGGCTAGTAACTATCTGAATTAATCATGAATTGCAGTATTTAAACACGTTTGTAAAGCACGTTAACATAGTCCCTAACCATATCTAAATCTAAATCATTATATATATAAATAAATGCATGAATAAATGCCATTTTTTTACTAACACTTTATAAATTATCTTATTAATCATCTATTAGTCCTGAATACTTAATTTACAAATGGGAAATCCATAATTTATAAATTATGACAACCTAATCATGAAACGCATAATCAATCTTATTAATCAAGAATAACCCATTTATAACTGTGTTTATTAATTGCATACTAATTAGTTACTAATGAGTGTTCATGTTGGAACAATGCTTCATAAATGATGAATTAAGTGTTTACTCATGCTTAACTAATGCTAAATAGCATGTAGTTATTATAAAGTTTTCCCCGTATGTCCCGTTACATATGAACATGTTGGAGGTAAATTCTGTGCTTTCCTTTTTATTTCCACAGATTCAGCTCACGAATGTCTCAGTATTGTGTGAGAGCGCAGATCGTGGCGTATTATCTCAGTCTGAGCTTCCTCCTGGAGGACATCCCCTCCGTCCGCCGGTCCCTCTTCACGATTGGTCGAGCCACCGACGCCAAAGTCCTTCTGGATTCAGGAGTCGCCCTTCGCCCTGACCCCCGGTACAACCGGCTTCACTTTGATGTGTTATTAATGTGCAGATAAGGAGAAGGGTTGTATGAAAAGAGCACCGCTTGCACGGGGACTCCAACATTAATATCCCAGATTGTTGCCAGGTTTAAAATGGCTCCCACATTCATAAATATACATTCATAAATATACCTTCTAGGACGAGCACACCATAAAAACCCTGTTAAAGACATAGTATATTACCTAAAAGGTACACCAGAAAAATCACCACACATAATATTTGTCTGTTAACATACACTAACTATAAATGTGTGTTATCGAGGTTCAGCTTTATTATTATTATTATTATTATTACAGGACTGCACAATGAAATGCATGTATAGCCTCCTCCTCTCTTCACATAAAGGAACAAATATTCAAATATTTAAAGTAGAAAAGTAAAATAAAGTAGCACGAAAGGACGAAATTAAAAGGAAAACTAAATTATTTTTCAAGGAGCACATACAGTGACATAATCATTAATAAACGTACACACACATGTAATAACACATGATGTTTCTTCGCTCTCATCCCTCCTCTCTGGCTAACAGGACCTTTCGGCTCCGGCCTCAGCAGTTGTTGTCTGCAGACGGCACGACGCTCTTCAACTTGTGGTACATCCCACATTTCTCTGAAGTGCTTCACATGTTCAGAAACGTTTCGGTGAGATTCTTAAAGCCGTCATTAACAATAATTAATTATTATTATTAATACTGCAGCACAACACATGATAGCTGCTTTCCTCTTCATGATTTTTATAAAACCATGAATCATTGTGAGTGCAATGGTGTGTTTTTGTTTGCTGCATTTTGGTGCTTTCTTTTGTCCGCATTATAAACAACACAAGTGTCTTAATTCAGGTCCCACATCGTCTCCAGGGTCTAAACCTCTTCAATAATTTGTTGTGCTGCCTTCCACAGGCGTGTGGCGCAGCTCTCCATCACACTCTGCAGATCGTCTCAGCTCTTCATGACATCATTAGTTACCTGGTCAGTTTCTCCAGACTGGGAAACACAGAAGACTCGTGGAGCTGCAGGAGGGGGCGGGGCATGCCGGGCTCACTGTCAGCGGACTGGGGGGGCGCCGAAGGCATCGGTAGGTGGACCTGTAGACGCAGCGTCAGGAGCACTGGGAGGGAATATTGAATCAAATTTAACATAAATGTCCACTTGGACTCGTGGATGAACTGCATTGAATTTGGTAGAGAAAGGTCAAAGGTCAACTGTGACCTCACAAAACACATTTTTGTTCACTTCACTGGTAATTCCAGTTATTCTGCACATCCTTTGGAGTATATTGTTGCACATTCCTGCCTCGCTCTATTCAAACAGTTCCATTGTATTTTTTTAAACATATTTATATATATAGTAAGTTTATGTTTCTTGTATATGCATATTCACCAGAGCAAACCCCTTGTATGTTAAAACCTACTGGACAATAAACTGGATGGTTCTGATTTAAGGTTCCAGAATAAAAGAAGTTCCATAATTAATTTATAGAAAGCATTTTTATAAATGTACATAATAAGAAAAATATTTCACAGACAGATTTCATGGTCAGTTAAGGACCTCTATGGAATCACAGCTTAACAAAAGACCCAATATAAACCAGTATGTTGACGATCCCAGTCATCCCATTGCATGTATGCGTCCTCCTCTGTGGGTGCTGCTCAGAAGCGGAGCTGCTGGAGATCCAGCGTCAGGTGGACCTCCTGGCTGCTCCCGGCTGCCCGGAGTCTGTCGGCCGGCTGCTGCAGCTGCGCAGGCAGGTCCTCCTCCTGCAGTTTGACGCAGCTGTGAGACACTTCATCAGGTCAGTGAGGAGGACTGGAGCTCATCATGTGGATCAAATTCATCTCATCATTTCATTCACAAATTACACACTTGTCCATCTGTGGTTACTTTTTTTATACTTGCCTTCTTGTTGCTGTTTATTCTTCATGCCATTATGTCTACTTTAATGCTTCTTATAGCCTTTTGGAACAATAAACGATTTTTCTTCTCACTAATCCTTAAAAACAAAAGAAATGTATCTTATTGGCACCTACAACCCAAGAGTCTTGGATCAAATTAAAAAGGAGTAAGAGCTTTACAAAAGGTAACAAGGTGAAGGGGCCATGAACCCCAACATCACGTTTCCTTTTCTTCTGAAGGAAAACAATATGAAAGTCAGACTTCCTCCTTCTGCCATGTCTCAGGGAGGCCTTCCTCTCCTCTGGGGATGTTGCTTCTTACCGCAGTGTGAGTGACAACATGGCGGCTGCCCTCCCCCTGCTGAGTGACGGCCTCCAGCCGGACGTGTTCAGCCTCACGCTGCCCGTTCCTCCACCTCTGGAGGCCCGTGGCTGTCAGGTTGGTTCATAATATCATGAATACCACATGTGGAGGTGAGGGGAAATCTATTTTACTGCATCGGTGTGGTTTGATCTGCAGGCTCAGAGGATGTTTCCGTGGAGGAGTTTCATAGCCTGTGATGGATTGTTCCCTCTGGATGTTTGGGACGTCCCTCCCATCGAACGCTGCATGCAGGTTCATATGTTTCTGTTGTTGCTGGTGATGATCTAAAGATGGCAATGTCCGGTTTAAATAAAAATAAAACCTCAAATGTAGGTGATGGGGCGCCTGGTAGCTCACAGCACTGAGCGCACACTATTAAGGCCTCACCGCAGTCTCTCTCTCTCTCTCTGTGTCTCTCTCTCTCTCTCTCTCTCTGTCTCTCTCTCTCTCTCTGTGTCTCTCTCTCTCTCTCTCTCTCTCTCTCTCTCTCTCTCTCTCTCTCTCTCTCTCTGTCTCTCTCTGTCTCTCTCTCTGTGTCTCTCTCTCTCTCTCTCTCTCTCTGTCTCTCTCTCTCTCTCTGTCTCTCTCTCTCTCTCTCTGTCTCTCTCTCTCTCTCTGTGTCTCTCTCTCTCTCTCTCTCTCTCTCTCTCTCTCTCTGTCTCTCTCTGTCTCTCTCTCTCTGTGTCTCTCTCTCTCTCTCTCTCTCTCTCTCTGTCTCTCTCTGTCTCTCTCTCTCTCTCTCTCTGTCTCTCTGTCTCTCTCTCTCTCTCAAAATCATTTTTAACCAATGAAATTTGTCTCTGTAACCTCACTGAACCGATTTTTTGGCCATAACTCAACTATTGTTATGCTAATTAAGACCATCTTACACACATGTCTAAAAGGATGAAAAATGATGAAGTGATGATATTTTGGACAGACATGGATGTAAACTGCAACTTAACTGGTTCGGGGAGTCGTACAACCGTGAGGCCGTAGTTCCAGTTTTACATTTACAAACTCTACCTTTCTTCTTGAGGATATTTATGGATACTTTTCAAATTATTATAATAATAATAATAGTGGTGCTTGAAAAATTGTGCCGCATCTATTGGAAGGAGAATGAGATAGAAGAATAACCCCCTCTTATTAATTGTGTGTCTCTTTATGGAAACTATATATATAATACAGATGTGTTTGTGTGCAGCTGTGTCTCAGCGGTCTGAGCGATCGCAGCAGACTGAAGGCCAACGCAGCGATCCTCGGTGTGTCTCTGCTCCTGGAGGACGTCCTGAACAGTGAAAGAGAGGCGGGGCCTGTTCGTCTCCAAGGCAACGATGATGACCTTCTGCACAATGGAAAGCCCGATGAAGTAAAATACTTTTTCATAAGCAGGCAAACAAGACGAGCTTGGATTGTCTGTAAATACAAACTGTAAATAATGCGTTTAATGCAGCTACTTAAGGCTATAAACCCACACAATTCTATTATGGTCTGTTACGTTATGTCACTATGTTTTGTCTTTTGTTTTAGGAAGCTGAAGAAGAAAAGAGGAAGACGGGTCTGTCTGCTCTTCTTCCTCAGGATCCAGTCAGAGTCCAGTCTGCGTTGAAAGGGTTCCTCCTGCTGACGAAGCAGCTCCAGGTGTTCAAGGAGATCTGGACTCGAGGGCGTTTGGGTGCTCGAGCCTTCAGGACGCCCAGTTTGTGTCAGCAGTTTGTGAAACTCTACAGGTACTGTGTTCAGAAACAGGACATTCAGACATTGTGTAGGTTTGAGCGGATAAAAAGGCCTTTTATTTTCTTATTTTATTCCTCTTTTTTCCATGACTGCTTCAGTGGTAGTGGTTGCTTTAATTCTTTATTTTGTTTGTAATGCAAATGTAACGATCTCACTCAATATTGTTACAAAGGGGTTAACACAAAACAATCTCACAACACGGTGCATTTAGTGACCCTTTGGAAGATTTCACAGTTTCTTCATCGTTTGCTCGGTTCTCATAGAATTGTGGAAATGTTCCCCTTTTTTTCGGAGGACTTCAAAGACAATTTAATGCCTTTAAAGTTCCTCAAACTCCATCTTCTGATGAAGCTCATGTGATATGATCAAAAGCTCCAGAACGGCTACTGAAAGAACCTCGTACAGACCGATGAATCTCTACTTTTAAACATCTCGTGCCTAAAACAGTAATCGTTTTAAATGCACTATTTAATCCCTTATTTAAACCGGCCGGGCTTCCTTTACAGAGAGGACGTCTTTCACCCCAGTATGAGAGCTCTGGCTCAACAGATGGGGAAGCAGCACGACTATGAGGTCTTGATGTGTGGAGGCCAGTCTCTCCTGCCTCCCCCTGGAGCTTCAGAGGTGGATGTGAAAGCCTTGCAGGTACAGTACCAACTGCATACACTACCGCCTTGTGTACATGTAATAAAACCTCATTATCTTTATAAAAAAAACGCTGCCATCCTCTCAGCTTCACAATCTGCTGGAGAGCACCGAGTGCGACATGATCCGAGCGGTGCAGAGGAGGGTCAGCGGAGAGCTGACGCTGGTGGCTTCAGAGCGAACCAGGCGGGACACGGGCCTCCCCACAGGTACCCCATGAAACCCCAATCTAACTCGAAGAACTTAGTTAATGCAGAGGAGAAAATAATAGTGTTGCCGTTACAATGAAACCTTGTGTGTGTGATCAGAGCTGTGGAAGAAAGGCCCGCTGAAACACAGTTTGACCCCCGAGCGGCCGCAGGTTGTGGAAACGTTCGTCCAGCAGCTGATGGAGGGAGCTGAAGAAGCCGAGGGACAGGTAACCTGCAGGCCAGATGAGGAAGCACAATAACTACAGTATGTGTTCATGCAAATGCCTTCTAATAACATGCTGGACAATAAGTTGTTAATACAGATATTTGTGTCCCCTGAAAAAATAGATACTCAGAAGTCCTTTTAAAAACTGTTAAGTTCTTCAAAAAAGATATATTTACTTTTTTTACTTCCTTTTCTTACACCTCAAATATGGGGATGTAAGTATTGCTGAATTCAGTCACTAATTGCAGTTTTGTTGAGGTTTCTAAAAGCTGTAATTCTGTATCCCTTTACTCTTATATTTGCTCCCGTTCCAGTTGTGTCTTGCGTTCACTGTGCCGATGTTTCCATGCCGAGTATTAAGACTCCGAGTGTTTCTGTCCTCCAGCTGAGCGTCTCTCAGCGTCGCCTCCAGCAGTGTCTCACTCAGCTCGGCTGTTCCCTGACGGAGAGAGAGCGCCGCAGCTTTTTGCTTTACTCGCAGTTTTATGAACAAATCCTGCAGCACGAGACTCGGCTCCTGTACCAGAGCGAGCAGGTACAATAAAGTGTGGGGACAATAAAGTGCATTTTATGGCTGATTGTTTGACTTAGGCTCATGTTTTAATTGTAGAATGTATTGTTTTGGTGCATGTAGTTTAAACTTTATTATTCTTTCTACTTCTTGCATCAGGATTTAAAGAATCTTAAGGAGGACTCTCAGACAAGGGACTCGCACAAAGAGGTAACTACTGGAATTACAAAAGGTTTTGTGTGGCTCAAATGTGGGAAACTGGTAAAAACATGTGAGATGAAGTGATTGAAATCCTCATCTGAGGTCCGTGCTCACTTGGGGGGATTTGTGTGTGTGTGTGTGTGTGTGTGTGTGTGTGTGTGTGTGTGTGTGTGTGTGTGTGTGTGTGTTTTCTGCTGTTGGCCAGAAAGCAGCACAGCAGAGGCTGCTGGAAAGTGTTGGAAATGGTGGGGGAAAATAAATCTGTGTGACAAGCACAGTAAAAACTAGTGTTAGTATCTCGCCAATTCATAACTTGTCATGAAGAAAATATAGTTTGTATTTATCCCAAAATAGTCACATATTCATGGTATGCTGAGAAGAATCTTAATGGATTAGTTTTTTCCCCTTGTGCAGCCCGTCATGACAGACAACCTGTAAAAGTCTCTGTAATCATCTGAAATCGGGCAAAGTGTTCCTACAAGTAAACCAGGTTGTTCCACAGGTGGAGGTTGCGTGTCGTGGGATGATGCTGGAGATCTCAGCGCTGCAGACCCGAGTTGCTCACCTGGAAGAAGAGAAGAGGACTGTAGAGGAGCAACTCAGTCTCAAATTTAAAGGACGCTACGACCCTTTGGTCCGGCACCTTTTCTCCACCTGCATCCAGCTAAAGGTGAGACATTCAACCTTAAACATTCGACCAGAATAAGTGTTATAATAACCAAATATTGTAAATATAGGATGCAAAAAACTAATCTGCAGCAATGACGGACAGATCATACCATCTTTGAGTGTTTTCTGGTGTACAGTTCATATGATTAAATTAGTTTGGAAACAATTTTTTACTGTGTTAATTCTAATGCAAAAGTACATTTTCTGTTTGTGGCTGCACTGATCCAGGTCCCAGGTCCCATCTTATTCTTAATAGTCTGATTCCTTGAGCTGGTTAAAACTTGTATTTGTCCTCGTTGCATCTCAGGCCCAGCTTGACGAGTACCACGGGCAGATGGAGCAGGATGTGAGTGAGATGGTGAACCGAATTAGAGGCGAGGGAGTGGACCGAATCCTCAAGCTGAGGAGGAAGTACGGCTGCACCAAAGACAATGATGGACTCGCTCAGTTAAAGGTACAGTACGACCAACACTACCTCACCAAGTAGTTTGGTGTGTTTTACAACGTTCACAAGCTGGGGGTTAAAAATAGTTTTGAGCATGCAGGTTAAACTCAAATATTAACTGCTTTGTCAGAAAGCAGAAGTCCACGAGTTGAGCCGGGAGAACAGCCGGCTGACCGCTCTGCTCGGCAAACAGAAGGCTCTGAGCCGCTGGAGGCAGGCGGTCGACCAGGAGAAACTTCACAGGCGGCTGCTTGAAGCTCAGCAGGTCATCATCCCTCCTGAACATATTACCTTTGTCTCCCTACTGTCATATATCGACCATAACACTTTGAATGGTAATAAAATGTGTTTTACTCCGTCCAGAGGGAGATCACGTGTCGCAGCGATGCCCTCAGAGTGAAGATGACATCAGAGGAAGAGGTGATAATCCTGCAGGAGGAGCTGGAGGCCGCCAGGAAGGCGTTGAGCTGCAGTCAAGCCGAGTGCAGCGGCACCAAGACGCTGCTCAGCATGAAGGTACAGACAGAAGCATGAAGGCACAGACAGGAGCATGAAGGTACAGACAGGAGCATGAAGGTACAGACAGGAGCATGAAGGTACAGACAGGAGCAGCATGAAGGTACAGACAGGAGCATGAAGGCACAGACAGGAGCATGAAGGCACAGACAGAAGCATGAAGGCACAGACAGGAGCATGAAGGTACAGACAGGAGCATGAAGGCACAGACAGGAGCATGAAGGTACAGACAGGAGCATGAAGGCACAGACAGGAGCATGAAGGTACAGACAGAAGCATGAAGGTACAGACAGGAGCATGAAGGCACAGACAGGCGCATGAAGGCACAGACAGAAGCATGAAGGCACAGACAGGAGCATGAAGGTACAGACAGAAGCATGAAGGCACAGACAGGAGCATGCAGGTACAGACAGGAGCATGAAGGCACAGACAGAAGCATGAAGGCACAGACAGGAGCATGAAGGTACAGACAGGAGCATGAAGGTACAGACAGGAGCAGCATGAAGGTACAGACAGGAGCATGAAGGCACAGACAGGAGCATGAACGCACAGACAGGAGCAGCATGAAGGCACAGACAGGAGCATGAAGGTACAGACAGGAGCATGAAGGCACAGACAGGAGCATGAAGGCACAGACAGGAGCATGAAGGCACAGACAGGAGCAGCATGAAGGTACAAACAGGAGCATGAAGGTACAGACAGGAGCATGAAGGTACAGACAGGAGCATGAAGGCACAGACAGGAGCATGAAGGTACAGACAGGAGCATGAAGGTACAGACAGGAGCATGAAGGTACAGACAGGAGCAGCATGAAGGTACAGACAGGAGCATGAAGGCACAGACAGGAGCATGAAGGTACAGACAGGAGAAGCATGAAGGTACAGACAGGAGCATGAAGGCACAGACAGGAGCATGAAGGCACAGACAGGAGCAGCATGAAGGCACAGACAGGAGCAGCATGAAGGCACAGACAGGAGCATGAAGGCACAGACAGGAGCAGCATGAAGGCACAGACAGGAGCATGAAGGCACAGACAGGAGAAGCATGAAGGCACAGACAGGAGCATGAAGGCACAGACAGGAGCATGAAGGCACAGACAGGAGCAGCATGAAGGCACAGACAGGAGCAGCATGAAGGCACAGACAGGAGCATGAAGGCACAGACAGGAGCATGAAGGTACAGACAGGAGCATGAAGGCACAAACAGGAGCATGAAGGTACAGACAGGAGCATGAAGGTACAGACAGGAGCATGAAGGTACAGACAGGAGCATGAAGGTACAGACAGGAGCATGAAGGCACAGACAGGAGCATGAAGGTACAGACAGGAGCATGAAGGCACAGACAGGAGCATGAAGGTACAGACAGGAGCATGAAGGCACAGACAGGAGCATGAAGGTACAGACAGGAGCAGCATGAAGGCACAGACAGGAGCATGAAGGCACAGACAGGAGCAGCATGAAGGCACAGACAGGAGCAGCATGAAGGCACAGACAGGAGCATGAAGGCACAGACAGGAGCAGCATGAAGGCACAGACAGGAGCAGCATGAAGGTACAAACAGGAGCATGAAGGTACAGACAGGAGCATGAAGGTACAGACAGGAGCATGAAGGTACAGACAGGAGCATGAAGGTACAGACAGGAGCATGAAGGTACAGACAGGAGCATGAAGGCACAGACAGGAGCATGAAGGCACAGACAGGAGCAGCATGAAGGCACAGACAGGAGCATGAAGGCACAGACAGGAGCAGCATGAAGGCACAAACAGGAGCATGAAGGTACAGACAGGAGCATGAAGGTACAGACAGGAGCATGAAGGTACAGACAGGAGCATGAAGGCACAGACAGGAGCATGAAGGTACAGACAGGAGCATGAAGGCACAGACAGGAGCATGAAGGTACAGACAGGAGCATGAAGGCACAGACAGGAGCATGAAGGTACAGACAGGAGCATGAAGGTACAGACAGGAGCATGAAGGCACAGACAGGAGCATGAAGGCACAGACAGGAGCAGCATGAAGGCACAGACAGGAGCAGCATGAAGGCACAGACAGGAGCAGCATGAAGGTACAAACAGGAGCATGAAGGTACAGACAGGAGCATGAAGGTACAGACAGGAGCATGAAGGTACAGACAGGAGCATGAAGGTACAGACAGGAGCATGAAGGTACAGACAGGAGCATGAAGGTACAGACAGGAGCATGAAGGTACAGACAGGAGCATGAAGGTACAGACAGGAGCATGAAGTGTAGAGCAAACTGCATGCAGATAGATGTCTAGAAACTCATATTGAAGATGTAAACAGTTCATTTTGAACCACAGTGTATGTCCGTAGCTTATTGTGGAGGAAGGTATGTGTCTTTTAAATAATCCTGATTTTAAAAGGTACTCTCTCTCTCTTTTGCGTCTTGACTTGGAACTATTTAAAGTTTTGAAATGATTACAGCTTAAAGTAAACTTGTGGATTTGGGGCAACTATGGGTGCCACAGAAATTGGGAATGGTATCTTTAAAATGCACCTAGAAAACATGAAGCATTAGTCAAGTATGAGTAAACACTTAATTCATAATTTATAAAGCATTGTTCCACAATTCATAAATGATTGATTCACCATTTGTAAAGTATTATGCTTCATAGTGTGTAGTTATTATAAAGTTTTACCAGAACATCACATACTAAACGTGCGCAGCAAATTCTTCTTTTCATTCCTTTTCATTATAATTCCACCAATGTCAAAACGCTGAGCGGCAGAGGAACTGTGCAGCTTTTATGAATCACTGAACCCGACAGGCCGAGGAGCTCCAGCTGGCCAGGCATCAGTCTGCTCAGGAGGCCCGCAGCAGGCAGGAGCTGGACGGCTATCGAGAGCTGAGCCTGGAGCAGATGAGAGCCGCCGCCGAGGACGGAGAGCGGCGGCTCAGGGGGCTCAGCGGGCAGCTGGACCGAGGCAGCAGGATGCAGCAGCTACACCGACAGCGCAGCGCCAAGGAGATGAGACAGGTCTGTAAAGAATCTATGTTACAGAGAGAGGGTGTTTCTGTTGTCGGGCATATCATTACATGTATAAAACCATATACTGTGAAGACCATGTACTATATCTCTAAAACCATTATCTTCCAGATAAACCAATTGTTTTTTAACAGTATATTTATTTTTAAAAGTATTAGAGATTTCTAAATCCTATTTATCTGAAACGTTTTAAAATTTCCAATATTTGGTTTTCACTGCAAAAGAAATCGGAAAAATAATTTACTGAAACAGGCAGAGAAGATCCTCTTTTTAATATTCAGACAAATGTATTTAATATTTTATGACTTAAATTAATTAAATAACATCGGGGGAATAATTTCAATGTTTCTCTCATGCTCTGATATTATTAGAACAACAAACTACATAAAGATCAAAATGTAATAAACATGTTTATCCTGAGGAGCGCGTGAATATGTACAAAATATTTCAAGGCAATCCACCCAATAGCTATTGTGACGTTAGACTCAAAATCACAAATGTCAGCATGGAGGAAAAGCCAAATTATTAGTAGTAAGCATCCTCTGGGAACCACGAATGGACCAAAATGTAAAATAATAAATAATACACCCATCTTCTCCTGCAGGTGAGGAGCCAGCTTCAACAGGAGCTCCGCCTCAAACAAGAAGCCTTTCAGCAGGTGAACAGACTGCAGCACCAGGTGACTGACCTGGAAGCAGCTTCCTCCAGATGCACGTCTACAGCAGGTACCCGGCAGCAGAGAGGGACTCTCGATACGGGCCGCTTCTCAAATGAACTTTAAATATTTTGACCTTGACTTCCTTCACAGGGCAAAGCAGGTCTGACCATAAGCTGTCAGTCAGCATCACAGTGTCTGAAATACATCTTCTGAGTTATCCTTTGATTTCCAGCTGCTCATGCAGTTCAGCAGTCAAATTAAAACCGTCATGTCATCCAGACACGGATAACTTTCACCGAGCAGTGACTCTCGTTCTGTCTCAGGTCAGCAGCAGTGCGGCCTCTCTCACGCCATGCTGCAGAGCCTCGACACCAGAGAGCAGCAGCAGCCAGGAGCCGCTCTCACACCAGGATAGAAAGACCGAAAGCAGTGAGTGAGCCTGAGAAAGTGTATTTTAACATGCATGTCATGCAAATACCATGAAATATGTAGTATATTATGCAATAAAACAGACTGATACTATAGTGGCTCATTAAAATTGTTCATGTGATACGATTGAAAGCTCCGGAGCAGCTCGTAATGGACCTCGTTGCTAAGATTGTTCAGCCAACTACAGTTTCCATGGGAAAGAACTTTAACGCAAAAAACACAACAATCAAAATTAGCATTTTTTTTGTATCTCCTAAAATAAATCCGTCAAACTGCTGTTGCTGTCTCAGAATGAATCTTTTCAAATCACCCTTTGTTGTTGCAGGCAGCGCCTCGTCTGCGTGTCCTGACTGCTGACACGTTACCGGACCTGAGGGACTCGTCCTGAAGAGCAACAACAACTTGTTGACCAGCTTTTCTCTGTTGCCTGTTGAAGCTATGCTGTAATAATAATAATAATACTACTTTTGTCATTCAACAAGGCCTTTTATTTTCCATACTATTTAAGAATGTCTTTGTTATATAATGTACATGTGTCTTACCTTCATAACGTATTATACTGCTTTGATCCATATTTCAGTCTCACATGATATGAGTAAGGATATAATTTATATCCATAGAAAATAAAATGTCCCAATAAAACAAGATATTGTGTCAGTCCATTATGTACATTTATTACATGTTTTCCCTTTTCTTCAAAATGTTAATATTTTGTCTTCCTGCTGACCATTTACAGATCTTTAGATTAATTCAGATATTTCTCTCAACCAATGGTTTCAATTCCTGTCCAGTAAAGTATGTGAAAATCAGCAATATTGACGGAAACTTGCATGAGATGATAAAATAAAGATTTAAATTGCTTCAACTTTTGTTGTCTGTCTTTCAAAGATCCATCCATTTATTTGCATATTAACACAATATAACACAATATGACTGACTCTAATGACTCTGTCACCCCCAGACAATTCCCACCGGACACTCCCCTGCACATAGCCTTATACTTATACTTGACTTGAATACACTTGACACCTGGGCATTGCACTTGCCATTTTCACACAACACTTACACTCATGCACATTCCATGCACTTTATCTTACTTTGGTATTTTGTTATGCTGCTGTCTCAATGTAGATATTCATTCATCCATTCATCCTCATTTATTGCACTGCGTTAACTGTTAAATGTGTATTGTTAAATGTTAAATGTATGCACCTTCCCGCCAGGACAAATTCCTTGTATGTGTAAGCATACATGGCAATAAATGGTTCTGATTCTGATTCTGATTCTGATATTGATATAAGTTTATTTCAGACAATCAAATCTTCTGCTTGGTAGAATCCCTAAAAGTATTATTAACAAAAACATTTGTGCATGTTATGCATATATGTAAAACAAGAATATTAGCCAATCAGTGGTCGAAGAAAAAAAAAAAAAGCATGGCTATGGTAAAATGACAGAAAATGCAGTAAAACTGGATTATGATCATTTTGCTTGTCCATCACCCCTTAATGAGGTGGCCCTCAGCTCTCCTGCGGCAGCCCGGTGGTGTACAGGTAGGACACGGTCCCTGCCTGGATCTGGAACGTCTGCCCCTGGATGTGGTGGCTGGAGAGCTGCTCGTTGGTCTGGCTGATGGAGATGGGCTGGCCGCTCTGGCTGCTGATGTGAATGGCCTGGCCGTGTTGCTCCCGGCTCACCTGCGAGGCGCCGTGAGCAACGGCCAGGTGCTGGATCGGCTGGTGCACCACCTGCAGCTGCTGGACGGGCCGCTGCGCCATCTGAAGGGGCTGCGGCGGCCCGTGATGCGCCTGCAGGTGCTCCATCGCCTCCTTACTCAGGGTGATGACGTGCATCTGCTCCGGCTGGTGCGCCATCGGGCCCTCCAGCATGCTGAGCGTCTGAATGTGAGGGCTCGGGTCCGCGGCGCCGCCCTGAGCGACCAGAGCCACGTTCTGGTGCGATGACTGGGCGAGGAGGGTGAGTCTGGGGTGGGCCGAGTCCGCCGCGTCCCCCTCTGTGGCGATGATGCTGATCTCCTGGCTCTGACCCGGCACAAAGTTGATGTTGTCCACGTCTCCCGTCACCACCAGCTGGATCTCCTGCTCGGAGCTGGAGGGCAGCTGGTACTGCTGCAGCTGCAGGATGCCGCGCGCCTCCTCCGGGGCCGCGTCCGACGACGCCACGGCGCTCTCCTTGTTGTGCGATTTGGTGTGCGTTTTCAGGTTGTCCAGGCGCGTAAACGAGAGGCTGCAGAAGGAGCACGTGAAGGGCTTCTTCCCCGAGTGAGAGGCCACGTGGCGCCGTCTCGCGCTCGGGTCCGAGAAGGATTTGTTGCAGATGTTGCAGTCGTACGGCTTCTCTCCTCTGGAAATAAAAAAGGACATTTTGATTTTAAGTTTGTTTACAATGTTAAAGCTGCTGTAATTAATAAATAATTAATAAATAATATAACTATTTTTTGCACTTATTGTGAAATATTGAAATATTGTACTTTTTAATCTACTACATTTACTTAAGTTGAAGACTAAATTGAAAAACATTTTAAGAATATATAAAGAATATAAAATTTAACATTTTCTTAAAGATTAAACCAGTCGTCACGTTTCTGATGTCAGAGTTGTTTGCAGTTTTACTGAGGAGACATTTTCCCTCTAAACTGCTGAGGCAGATTACAAATATTATACTTTTAACTGAAAATATTAACAATTTTACTGAAAAGGATCTGAATACTCCCTCTTCTGTTCATTGTAAGTCTATAATTCCCACTACACATCAATTAAAGCTATTTAAAGAAAACCTTCATGACCCTTTGGTGCAATAGCTTCTCCTCACCTGTGAATTCTGATGTGAGTCTGCAGAGTGCTCTTGGCTGTAAAACACTTCCCACAAATCTCACAGGTGAACGGCTTCTCACCTGGAAGGATATCAGTGATGTCATCAAGTACCTTCCACCGATCAGTTTCACAGAAGTGTGTAGTTTCAACAGCTGGTCTGACTTTACCTGTGTGAGTTCTCAGGTGCTTTTTCAGCTGAGCCGTGTCCATGAACCTGTGACGACACTGAGCACATTCTGGTAGAGATTTGCCTTTAATCAAAAACAAGAACAAAGAGGACATGGTTATGCTTTTAGAGTGGCCATTTTGAAAATTAACGTGCTGCTGAAGAGATTCTCACCTGTGTGAACTCGGTAATGGCTTTTTAGTTGCCTCTTCTGAGTGAAGGTCTTCCCACATTTGTCACAGCTGAAGGATTTGCCCCCTAAGGACGCAGGTAGAGAAATTATTCAGAAGGCCCTGACAGACGTCACATTTGGTGTTCGACAGGAATAAATTAAACAATTCCATAGAGTCATCAATATTAAGTTGACTTCTGAATACTGATTTTTCCCGATTCAAAAGATGACCAACTATATTTCACGAAATCCCAAACGTACTGTAATTTTCTAGTTCAAAACAGGATTCATATGCATTTTTATGTCACTAAAGATGGGTAAAAGATAATCAGGAGAAAAGAATACACAGCGCATTGGGTGAAATCCAAAGAATAGCAAATGAAGAGCCGACTGTATACCTTCATGGAGGTTCATGTGCTCTTGCAGGGCGTGTTTGGTGGACAGCGCTTTGCCGCAGACGGTACAGACGAATGGCTTTTCTCCCGTGTGCATGCGCTGGTGAACCAGCAGCGTGTGCTTCTGGGTAAAACCCTTTCCACAAACCAGGCAGCGAAAAGGCTTCTCTCCTGTGGAAACAGGAAGGAAACACAGTGACGACGGTGTACATGCAGGTAGTTAGACCTACAGAGGAGCAACACTGAGGTCAATCTGATCACTGTGTGTTCATGAAACCATCAAACCTGTAGTAGTATGAAAATGCTTTGTATGGCATACTGCTGTGACTTATGACATACAACATTAATATGGTATTTATATAGCACACTAAAAATAATTTGTATGGTTGGCTGCACAAAATGTTTCTGAGGATCATAACTCACAAGGCAGATTACCTGTATGAGTCCTCTGGTGAATCTTTAAAAACAGGTGGTTTTTGAAGACTTTGCCACAGTCCTCGCATCGGGGCTCAGTGTTGGGGTATTTCCTCTTCCTGCCTCTCTTCCCGGGCTCTTCCCCCCCTGCTGTGTCGATGCCCACCTTGTAGCTCTTGTATTTCACTGGCGGCCTGACTTTGCGTTTGCTCTTCCGGCTCTGGTTGGCTCCCAGCTTGCAATCTGCATCGTTTTTAGCATGCGACTCTGCAACTGCATCATCCACACGTCCAGCCAGCCTCTCCTCCGAGCTCTCGCGGGTCACCCTCTCCTCCTCCAACTCCATCACGGGCACATTTTCCTTTGGCCGGCCTCTTTTGCATTTCGACAGATCCGTGGTTGGGTCGACCTCTACCGCCTCGTCTCTACTCGCTGCAGTAGAGTGCGAGAGTTGAGCGAGCACCTTGACAAGGTCGTTGACCTCCATGAGCCGAGCCGTGGCCAGAAGCTGCTCCGTGGCGCTCTCCTCCACGGACACCTGGGCGCTGTAGATGAAATCCAGCACTGCTGCAAACATCTTGGCCGCCATGCCCTCCAGCTGGTAGGTCGACTGACTGATCTGATCTTCTGCCGTGAACATGAGGGAAAAGTACTCGCTGCTCGCGGCCAGCAGGGCCTTGTGCGCCTTGTAGTGCACGTCTTCCACAACAAGAGTGATGTCGCACAGTAGGTCCCTTTTCCTGAGCTTGTCAAATTTGCTCAGGATGCTCTGCTTATGTGAATCTGAATGAAGGGCCATGGGCGATGAGGTCCTGTCTGGGGCTTTCTGGGACATCTTCTCCTCGAAACCGTCACTTCTGTTCCTGCAGGCAGTGAAAGGAACCTCTATTAAAACAGGGTGCAGATGACTGAGAGAAAGAAACAGGAAACATGAACACGTTTTGGGCTTTTCAAGTTACGTGTACTGCCTAATCAATGAACTGTCTTTTTTTAAATTGTGAAAACATTAAGTTAATCATCTTGTTTTAAGGCTGGAACTAAATGATTAATCCTGTAGTTTAATTATTTCGCTGTTAATTGGTTGATTGCTCAACAACACATTTGATAATCTACTATTTTAGTTTATTTATTTGAACGAGTATCTGCTTTCGTATCAATGTAAAGTGAATATATTTTCATTTTGGACTTTTTCAGTCTAAAAAATATTAAACAGATGAACTGATAATGAAAACACTAGTTTACGAATGTCAGTTAGAAACTAATATTATGAGCCAAAGGGGATAATACATATTGTGTGTCTGAACAGTCCAAAACACAAATTATTTAATGCAAGTTGGAAAAGGAAACCTCACATTTCCAAGAGCTGGAAACAGTGTTTGGAATTATTCTACTCATAAATGACCGAGATTTTCAATGGCTGATCGATCAATAACGCTTGCAAACATACATTAATAAATTTAAGTGACTATACCTTTCACAACTTAGTGCATGGTACTTCAAGTATTGTGCACTCATACAAAGTTAACCCGTGCTTGGTCTCCAAACTACAGCTGAACCCGGCAGGAACAAGCAGGGTTAGCAAGCAAGCTAACGAGCATCACCTCACACAATGCAGCCGCTGCGCGTCAGAAACACGCGGAAGATGGCGGAAATATCAACCTCCGCGCATTAAATAGTGCGTTACACGGAGGACGTTTCTGTTTGTAACAGCGTCCAAGCAGCCGAAGAGCACAACACGCGGCGTAACTCAACATAGTAGTGAGCTTTTAGGACCTTACCTTCCACTTCGGCCGG
The DNA here is from genome assembly GCA_023566465.1 of Cottus gobio. Lineage (NCBI taxonomy): Eukaryota > Metazoa > Chordata > Actinopteri > Perciformes > Cottidae > Cottus > Cottus gobio. The sequence goes on from CM042228.1 coordinate 7,381,121, forward strand.
AGAGGGTGAATGCGAATGAGTTATCGCGAGAGCTGAGATTCCGACGAGATTTACGCACGGCTGGGTTCAGTTATAAACGAGATCCTTCCATACATGAACCCTCACTGCGGCACATGCTTTTAACGATAGTTTTCTTTAGGGCAGGCCTGGCCAACCCGCGGCTCGCGAGCCTCATGCGGCTCTTTAACTAGTTTCATGCGGCTCTTCAGGAGCTGTAACATGACATGCGTCAAAAATGCTTGGCTGGCGCTGTCATTCACTCCCCCTACAGCTAGATGGCACACTGACCATGTAAGCCTGTTTGAGTGACGTCAAACGAGCGACGAGAGAATCTTTGGTGTGATATCATTTGTGTTGTAAACAATTTCCTTCAAGTTACCTCTTGAAATGGCAGGGAAAAAAGCACAGCCAAACGAAAATATGAAGAAGAACACAGGACGTTTTTGCCATAGTGGGAGAGTTTATATTTTTTTGTTAAACGTAATGGCAAGCCGATCTGCCTTCTATGTCACGCAGCATTAGCGCATTTCAAAGCTTCAAATCTTCAGCGTCACTTCAGCTCACTCCACCCTAACATCGAACAGGAATTTCCAAAAGGGACTGAACTTCGCAAGAACAAGTTGGTCGCTTTGAAAATAATTGCTTAGAGTGGCAACAACAGAATACAAGCCAGATTTGAAGAGGATTGTTCAAGATAAGGAATGCCAGAAGTCTCACTAAGCAGCATAGTAAGAGAAAGATGTTATTGAAAATTATTCTATTATTGTTTGTGGACTTGCTTGAACTGAGAGTTTGTGTGTGTGTGTGAGACAGTGCACACAATGTTAACTGTTGAAAATTACTGATATTATCATGTTGGTGTGGTTATTTTCATTAGATCTGGCTGAGCAGAGGTCTGTGTATGCGTGCATACATGATTAAACGATGATGTTCATGTGTACCCACGTGTATGATGTGGCTCTTTGCAGTAACACAGAAAAAAAAGTGGCTCTTAGTCTCTGACTAGTTGGCCACCCCTGCTTTAGGGTCTTCGTTTCAAACCGTAACACGCTGATAGTTAGAAGAAATGGTCCGAGCAGACCGGAAGTAAATCAGGACTTCATACAGGTACCTGCAGGTACACTCTATAAAAAGGGACCTAGCAGACTCTTTCTGCTGAGGAGACTTATTTGACTCGGTGGTGGCATCAGTCATCTTCTACGGAGTGGTGTTCTGGAGCAGCAGCATCACGACAGCTGACAGGAAGAGACTGAACAAGCTGATAAAGAAGGACAGCAGCGTGCTGGGTGTCCTCTGGATACTGTGGAGGTGGTGGGATACAGGGGGATGATGGCTAAGCTCTCATCCCTGATCAACCACACCTCCCACCCCATGCAGGCCACTCTGGCAGCTCTGCACAGCTTCTTCAGCCACCGGCTGCTTCAGATTCAGATTCAATTTCATTGTCATTGCACATAGTACAGGTACTGTGACAACTAAATGTAGAGTAATGCTTCATCCCCAGTGTGTGAAGGAGAGGTACCGCAAGTCCTTCCTTCCGAGCACCCAGTAGACCACAAAAACACTTCAATCACTTTATTAACTTCAACCGGTGCAATATAAATAAATGTTATTTTGTCTGTTTAATATTTTTATGTGTCTCTTGTGTGCACTTAACCTGTCCGCTGCTGTAATCCTGCAAATGTCCCCACTGCGAGACTAATAAAGGAATATCTTATCTTATCTCTTATCTTAATGGGCTGCCTCTTATCAAAGTAACTGTTGTAGTACAACCAAGAGGAGCCCATCGATGTATAAAGGGATGTTGACACTACACCACAACGAAGCTATTTCCTATTTTACAGTTATAGTAACGAAGTAGAAATACTTTGTTACTGTACTTAAGTCATTTTTGGGGTATCTGTACTTTACTATTTATATTTCTGTCTATTTGAAAAATGTAAAAAGCAATAATATACAGAAACACACAAGATGTACAATAAGGCCATATATGTGTTAAGGGTATATTGGTTTATGGTAGTACACAGAAAACAAAAAAATCGATTTCTCGAAAAATAAAATTAAGTTACTTTTTATTATCTTAACTTTTCATCTAAGACCGTAATTATGATATATAATAGCTCGATATAATAAGAGTATCTGTGCGAAGGTTGGAGTTGATTGAGTGAAGTTAAGTATTTTTAATAATTACTTTAGTTCGGACCATTCAGAAAGTTTTGAAAGCACCACAGCTCTTCCTACGGTCCCCAAATGCACCTCGCTTCACTGCAGCTGTCTGCAGCCTGTCAGACCTACAGTTTGCACTCAAACACTAACGGATTATCCATAGTTCAGCTAAAAGTAAGTCAATTTTCATAATCTTTGCTGGACACAAATTACTTTCTTGTGCATATCTTTGCAATACTTTGTGTGAGAGTGGAATGGTTGGTATTGGCTAGTCCCTAATTCTTTTATTTAACATTTTTCAAAAATTGGTGCATTTGGAGTCACTTTGGGGGTCAATTTTAGTCATACTTATGGTTTATATTTTGTATTGCTAGCTAGCATAAATCAAATGAGACAATTAGCTAGTATAGTAGACAGATCGCTAGCGAGTTGGTGAGGAAGTGTTGAGAATTGTGTCGTCTTAGCTATAATCATTGCAGCACAAGTTGACTAACGTTAGCCAACTTAAAGTTAGCTAAAGTTAAGTTAGCTAACGTAATGCTGCGCTCTCGCAGCTAGCTAACGTTAAATTAGCTTAGCCACCATAGGATTGACAGGAGCCACGAGAGCGCAGCATTATGGTTTGAACCGTGGTGGAGTTGGAGATGCACGTGTGTGTAGCATCATGTTTCAGAGAAAGCATGTACACCACCTTCAAAAAACGATGGAGAGCTGACATCAACAAAGAGGAAAAGGGCTGACCCTTTGCTTTTTTATTAACAGCATTTACTTGTACTTTCAATAAAGTACATTTAATATCAGAAAATTACTTTTGAAACTTAAGTACAGTAAATATCAGATACTTTAAGACTTTTATTCTAATAAGGAACTTTCACTGGAGTAATTTTCCAGTAAAGTATCTTTACTTTTACTCAAGTATGGCTTTTGGGTACTTTCTACACCACTGATATTTTATAGTCTTTTCGAAATTGCTCTTTGTAAACGGTCCGTGCGCACCTAACTAATAAAAAGTCCGGTGTAGTTCAGACTATCTGCGGCTGGAATGTCTGCACTTAACATGTACTTTGTGAATATTTCTATTGTTCATGTCACTTTAAAATTGAGCATATGTAATGAAGGAAATTTAGTACTTTTCACTCCACTATATATATTCGACAGCTAAAGTTTAATAGTGCAGTAGATATTACAAAGGCTCACTATAGAAAATATAATGCATTGATACATATCGAACTAAAGAAAAAAGCTCCATCACAAGTTATAACATTCAGATTGTTTCTTTACACTTGTATGCATCAGTAAGAGGAATTTTATAATTTATAAAAAACAATAGAAAATAGTACTTATTCTACTTTAAGTACATTAACATACAATACTTCATTTTAAATGCTTGATTTTTACATTGTTGTATGGCTGCTACTTCTACTTATCATGGTATCCATATTGATCTGAAGCTTGTCAGTGAGGAATAAGAGAAATATAAATAAAATCAGCCAATGCCGTCTTTGTGGATAATTGAATAAAAACAACAAAATGACCCAATTTAACATCACACAAGATTAGAAACTGCTGGAACAATCGGCAGCGGTTTACAATGTCAGTTATGTAATGCGTTATTACAATGAGTTAAGGCTTTGTGTTGTGATCCTTGGACTGAGCAGTTGGTTAAGGTTAGACTAGGTGTGGATTAACTTTGTCAATACAAAGGTCGTCTTGCAGCCAACAGGCAGCATTTGACACGATTCTCTTTACCACAGTTTGAGACGCAGGCCTGTCCAGGATGAAGCGTGTGCGGGTTGCGGTGGTGGGAGCCGGTGTGATCGGCTTCTCCACAGCCGTCTGCGTCGCCGAGGCTCTTCCCTTCTGCTCTGTGACGCTGCTGGCTGAGAAGTTCAGTCCACACACCACCAGTGATGGAGCTGCTGGGATCCTGTTTGCTGCCGAGTTTCCAGGTAGAATATATCCCCTCCCGTTCCACGTATACATACCTATGTATGTATACGTGTAACGGCACACCGTTTTGCTTGTTGTAAATGACGGATTTGATTCCATTTCTCCATCAGATATTCCCTTGGAAAGACAAAGACGCTGGTTCAAGTACAGCTTTGATCACCTGTTGGGTATTGCTCAATCCCAACACTCACCGGACGCTGGAGTAATGCTGAGCTCTGGGTAACAATTATTATACAGGTCTATAAAAAAGAAGAAAGAATACTCACTTTTTAAGTAGATCAATTTGCATCCGTTTTTTGTTTTGATTATTTTCCAGCTGCCAAATTTTCAAGGACGTTCCAGCCAATAAGAAACCCTACTGGTCAGAGCTTGTGATTGGCTTTCGGGTCATGACTGACAGTGAATTGAAAAGGTTTCCCAATCACAAGTTTGGACAGGCGTTCACCACCATTAAATGTGAATGTTCCAGCTACCTGCCGTGGCTGGAGAAGAGGTATGTCTCCTTTCTTAAACGTGCATGGTCAGGTCAAAAGGTGTTGGGTCATTATTACTTTAAGATACAAGTTTTAAATTAAAATGTACAGATAATTGCAGTTTGACATTTTGAGTCCACCGAAGATGAATATTCGAGGACACTCTTTATAACAATTTGTGTTTTGTAAAGGTTCAGAACAGCTGGAGGTCAAGTGGAACAAAGGAAGGTCAACAGTCTGCAGGAATTAAGCAACAGCTATGACGTCATCGTCAACTGCTCTGGTCTGGGCGCCAAACTGCTGGTGGGTGACAACAAGGTGCACCCCGTCAGAGGTCAGGTCCTCAAGGTGGAGGCCCCCTGGCTGCAGCACTTCATCAGAGATGGAGACGGAAAGACCTACATCTACCCCGGCATTCACTGCGTCACTATAGGCGGCACGAGGCAGGAGGGGGACTGGCGACTTCAAGTGGATGAGGGCGAGACGAAGAGCATCCTGGAGCGCTGCGGCGAGCTGGAGCCGTCCATCGGCAAAGCCAAAGTTCTCGGCGAGTGGGTCGGTCTGAGGCCGAGCAGGAGGAATCCAAGGGTGGAGAGGGAGGTGGTGCAGCTGCAGGGCCGCAGGGTTCCTGTGGTCCACAACTACGGCCACGGAGGCTGGGGGGTCACCCTGGCCTGGGGAACCGGCCTGGACGCACTGGGGCTGGTGAGGCAGTGCCTTCATGAAATGCCCCGACAGGCCAAACTGTGAACCAGGTCCGCCACTGAATTCTGCTTTAACCTGAGCCAATAACACTTATCTTTAAATAATAAGACATCTTGGCTGGAAGATTGACAACTAATTAACACTGATAATGTGAAGAAAAAAGTATGTGAAAATACAGTTTGCTGAGTAATATATACTGTTTTAACATTGTTTTTTATTAAATACAGTTGCCTTTAAATACAGAGAACTACTGTGCTGAACTTGAAATATACCAACATTTATTGATGGTAAAGTTGAACAGTAATTAACAGAATTTTTACAGAGAATATATGAAAGAAATGTATTACTTAAATGAATGAACAGGAAAATACTGCTGATAGTTTACTGCATAAACTCCATTGTGATATTTTCCAGTGCTTCATTAATTGCTAACACTACTTGCATTTGTATTGGTAGCACTTACTTATAGCACTTTGTAGTTTGGCTTTCTTGATTCTTCTGAGTTAGTACTCATGGTTGAATGCACTTATTGTAAGTCGCTTTGGATAAAAACTTTAAATTGTTTTAAAAACAGATTTTTATAAATGTTGAGTTCCAGTAAATCAACAGTAAAATGAATAATGTATTAATAAAGGCATTGTTTGACGAACCATGAATGGCCACTCGCTGCCGCAGGGTGATGATGTTGAGTAACTGCAGTCTCCTCTACAAACTGGATTCAGCTGAATGGAGATAATCTGAAAACAAGACAGGTATTCCATGTCGACCACACTGTAACCAGACTGAGCTGTAGAAAAGTTATGTTCATAAAAATAACGTAACACGTCTCAACCTTAGGTACGTAACCGAGGGAGGATTCACTCTATGAGACTGATAAAAGGATTTTTGAAAGAAACTAAAAAAAGGAAATTTGTATTGGTGTAGTAATCCACATCAATTTATAATTAAGTGACAACGCTTCATATCTATTGTATAATGTTTTCTGGTTATTGTGCAAAAATTTACCAAAGATACAGTTCTGTTTGCATTTTCCCCTCAGATGAACAAGTGTCATGGCACACTACAAATCCATGGTTTAATTTTCAGAAAGCATTGGTTATTTGAAAAAAAAAAAAACATATGTATATATTAAAAAGGACCAGTGTGTTGGATTCTGGGGCCATCTATTGGCAGAAATGGAACATAACATTCATTACAATGTTTTCTATAGTGTATATCAGCTGAAAAAAATAATTTATTTTCTCTCTCCCTCTTTTGAGCCCTTCATCTCTACATATGGAGCGGCCCTCTTCATGGAGTCTGCCATGTTTCTACAGTAGTCCAAACCGACAAACCAAACACTGGCTTTAGAGAGAGCCTTTTGCATTACCTGCAGGCCACCGTAGTTCCCTAAAGGCTGGCAAAATGACGGGAGAGTGGAGGGGTAGTATCCTACACACTGCTTCTTTAAAACATTCTGAAAAAAAACATGGTTTTAAGATGGTCAGCGTCCAACAGCTGCAATTAACATCTGTAAAGTTACAGTTCACTGTGCTTTTGAGGCCGATCAGCACTGTGGACCTGGAGCCTTTCTTCTTTCAGGGAACTCAGATTTACAGAGTTTATGGATGTCGTCTTATTTCTTTTCATTTTCAGCCGGCGGGCTTCAGAATTAGCTGAAATTGAACGACTCTTCTTGTCCTCGGACAAAATGTGATTTGTGTAGTTGAACATGCAGGCAGTCTCTGCTCGTACAGGCTCTGGGTGGAGGTTTGGTAAGGAAGGTGTAGTTATAGGATGATTGGAACTTTCTGCTGGGACTGTGGGCGGCAGCTGGAAGTGTGTTGTCTCTGCTTGTTTAGGGGGAAACACATTTGCTGTGTCTGAGCTGAGAGTGCTGGGCACAGCATTGTACAATGCGGTTGAATATTGGGAGGATGGAAACATGACCTCACAATGTTTTTGAGAATTTACTGAATGCCATCTGCTCTCCTCGGTCTCGACGCTGGCGGTCAGATTCCAGTTTTCAGGGTCGATGAGTTCTCTCTCCAGCGCTCTGAGGAGGACCGGCAGAGAGACGGTCCGCCTCAGCAGATCCGGTGCTGGGTTCCTTCTTAGCTCCATGCAGCTCTGAGTCCTCGCTGTGGCTCCACTGGAATGACGACCTTCTGCTTGTCTTAAGCTGATCTTCAGGGGTCTTAGTGGTGATAAGCTACCGAGCAGGTATTCTGGTTTACTTTGGAGTGAAGTCTTACTAGCGCTGGTGGAGGTCAGGGTCAGGGGGGGAGCAGGGTACTCTGGGGACGGGAGGTGGCTTGACTCAAAACCGGAGGAGGACCTGCGCATGGATGAAGACGTCTTTTTGTCCCTTCCTGAAATAAACAAGTGAAGTGTGTGCAGATCATGCAGTTGCCGGTCAGTTGTGACATGTATTTGGCTTAAAGAGGAAAAACAGCAGAGTGCTGTAGTGTTGGAAAAGAGTGGCTTTTGAGGAAAAGGACAAAAACAAAATGTGTGCTAAAAATGAATGATGAAAGAAAAGAAGCGAGCAGTCAGGTCTGGTAAAGCATGGAGCAATTTATTCCTCACGCTCAACCAGGACAGAAGCACACTTCAGAAAATGCTGAGACTTCAGACGTGCCACTCTTCTGTGTTAGAATAACTTTAACTTTGACCTTAAAGTGTGTTAAACCAATTTAAAAGGTTGCTTTAAGTCTGCATTTTAGTGCATTTACAACTATACAAAATGCCATATTTTAACAAGTATTTTGTAAATATTTTAATTCTTCTGCATTATGCAGTTTTCAGGCACATGATAAAATATTGCGCAACATTTTACTGGGCTAAAAAAATATACACACAAACAGCAAAATCTTGAGAGCAATACACTGTACAGGTGTGGCTGATCTAGTTCTCAAACCACACGACCTTTTGACATTCACAAGAACCCTGACTTACAATAAACACAACTCTTCCCATTTTGACAATTTTAAGATGCAAGCCAAACCAAATAACCACAACACAAATTATATAGCTATGAATAAAGCAATCATTCACAGTAAATATGTACTGCAATTACTGATAAAGTTGTTTTTTAGCACTATGTAAATCTTCTCACACGTTGGTTCAACAGTCACCATTTTCAGCAAATGCAAAAACCACCGCACAACTAACTCAGCACTCAACTGCAGATCTATGTGTGAGTTGACCTACGAGCTGCTCCACATATAGTTTGTTGAAGGGTGTGAAAAATTTCTTGAGGTCACTGCTGAGTTCAACATGATGTCGGTGAATTTCCTAGTGCCATAATTACAGAGAACCTTGTGTGTTCCCTTTTGAATAATGTATTGAGAATGTTATGCTTGTAAAGAAAGGCAAGCTATGTCAGTTCTCAAAAGCCCTTAACAGACAAAAAGGTGAGCGCACAGTTGGAGTCAATGATGCAGGAACAGAAGAGAGTATGACTTGAAGAAGAAGATGCTTGAAGAAAAAAAAAACGGTGCACCAGAAGTAAATGTGACGATAGCAGAGTCTTTCCAGGAGAGCATGAAAGCTGAATTTGGCGGCTTTGAATGCTCGAGCGTGAACGAGGACTGAAGACGGCGCGAGTCTTTCTAGTGAAGGATGAGGCAGGAGAGGGCAGCGGAGGAGGTGGACAGTGTTCACAGGCGACTCAGGCTGTCATTACCGTTCTCCAGGTTCTCGCTGCTCTCGTAGCAGCCCGAGTCCCGCGGGGAGTCTCCCGTGAGTCCACGCCGGTCCAGGAGCAGCTTCTCCTGGGAGTCTCCAGACTGACTGCCTCGCTCCGGGTCGCTGCTGCCTGCAATGCACAACATGCCCAGCAGGGGGCAGACAGTCACATCTTTTGATCTCACTGCTGGGGAACTTTGCCTGTGCCAAGGGCGGACATATTAAGAGATTCTTTTAAATTGTGGACTGTAAACTTGAGACATTATTTATGATAGTTAAGGGATCAGAACACCTGCACACTAGGAAAAACAGACATATACAATATATATATAGTAATTTATACTAACCTAATGTGGCTAACTTAGCAGGGTTTTCAGTAATCCATCTTTTTACTATTAAGAGATTGTTATTTTGTTATGAAGAACTCAACGTTTTGTATATTTCAATTTTGTATGAACATTATGCAATTTGGCAAATGCGTCTTTACAGGTTTGATAATATGTATGCATGTTGAGTCTTATGTAGTGCGATATGTGAGATATAACACCCGGCTGGTTACCTGACCCACCATCGTACTCTTGCAGCAGCTCCACGGCGGTGAGCAGCACCGCTCTGTGCTGGGGGTCTCTGATGTTCAGCTCATCCAGGTCCTCCTCCTCCAACAACTTGAACGTGTCCAGATCCTCATAGCCGTTAAAAAGGAATGTGGGAAGATGCTCCTGTGGAGAGGGGAGGGAGGATTATCCACAAACAGGTAAATCAAATATAAAACAAATCTATAGACGGTATTAATTTGACCATGCACACTTTCATAACTGCCTAGCAATATTTCTTCTTGTAGATGAGGGAAAAAAAGCATGTTTTATGTTTACAAACCTTGTAACTCAAAGATTAAGCAATCAGTATTTTTGAGATTTATTTTAAATGGCAAAAGGTTCTTAAATCTTTACTTTATTTTTAAAAGAAAAAGTATAAAATTGTCTCTTATACACTTTTGTGCCAATAGTTAGGTGAGAAGATCCATACCAGCATGTCTGCACGGTAAACAGAGCAAGGTTAACTTTTCTTGTTTCCAGTCATCATGCTACTGTAAGCTATGCTAACTGTCACCTGGTTTTAGGTTTATATAAAGCACAGAGATATGAGTTTGGTATCAATTTTCTCATTCAAATCTCGGCAAGAAAAATTGTTGCGATTACAACTAGTAAGTACGATTATTACTTTGAGATTGATGCGATCAAGGAGCTCCTCTACAGAGGTGGGTTTGGGTTGCCGGGCCTTCCTCCTCCTGCGTGTCTTTTTGGGCTTCACCTCCTCTTCATTCAGGACATCCACATAAATGAACTTGAAGGTGCCGACTTTACCGTTGAGCATTCCCATCCATGTACCCATCGGAGGCTTACTAATGACATCGATGACATCTCCACTCTGCAAGACGAGACCAGCGAAGCGTGAGATATCATCTCTACGTGACGTGTCATTTACCGGCTGAATAATAACGTGGCCATACCTTAAGTTTGAGCGAGTCTGTGTCGTAGGGACTGGGGGTGAAGTCGGTATGAACGAGAGCGCGTCCACAGAAGGGTCCGCGGTAAGGCAGCTCATCCTCTTCCCCGTCCTCAGACTTCACACTCTCTCTGTTGCTGTTGGAGGAGTCAGTGGTACCTACAGTCTGACCACCTGCACGAGCCACAAAAAGACAAATTAACCACACAAGACCTAAGACTGCACGGGTCTGTTGGTATTTGATTAAATATTTTGGAATCTGACGGAACACCAGCTGTTACACGGTTATCCACACAGACAAATACAATAAGACAAGGAAGTTTAGACTATCTCAAAAGCAAATAATGACCATGAAACACTTTTCTGATAAACACCACCCATCTGGTGTTCCAAGGTCAACTTAAAACAAACACTGAGAAGTATTTGCAGTACACCCAGATCCGCCATATGCACACTGTAAACACAGACTTACTCATGGAACTTTGTCCGCTGAGGGAACTCCTCAGGCTTTCTACAGACCCTCCTGGCTTCAGTTTGGGTTTCTCCAAAGAGTCCGTCTGAGGCGAGTGAGGGCAGCTGCATATGCGGTCCGGGCTTGACTAGAGAAGAAAAGAAAATATTACCTATGCTTCAAAATCTTCACAACATTGCTGACAGTTGCTGCTGCAGTATTCCAACTGTACATACCTGTTCAGAGAGAGAACAGTGGTATCTCTTCGATATGTGCTTTCTCATGGTTTCTCTTACAGACTTGACTTTTTTGCCGAGGGAAATACGAGATGTTGTTGGAGACTTGATGGGATCTCTCACACCATCTCTGTCTTTATTCTAATGTCCATACACAAAAAGCAGATATTTTATAATCAATTAATTTTTGATCCAGTGTATGAAAATGAAGGAAGAAAGACGGCTACGTACGATGTTGTCGTTGTTAGAGATGGCCGCATGCAGTGAGCGGTTGGTCAGGTCAAAACCTCCAAAGCTACAAGCTCTCTGTATCAAATAAACAACAAAATCAAGACACTCATAAGTAGAGATGTAGGTGAAGCTAGGGGTACTTTTGAAGAGTACAATGCATTTTTAAGAGTATGCATCCGGCCACCTGTTCGTTACTTTTGCTACAATTGTAATTACTTTCATGATGCAACAGGTTCCTGCAGCAGGTCGGGTCACCACAGAGCCCACGAGGGGAAAATACAAAACATTTCTCAGAACCACAGACTGATTTGTGGAACTTAACAATTAGAAAGAAAACGGTTGACATTATTATACGAAAAGTACAGGATGGTCTATTATTTACTGAAGTAGTCACCTATTAGACTAAAACTAGACTATTAACATTGAACAAGCATCAGTGAGCTGATCAGAGCATGCAGGGCTGCTTAATGTTGACGGACATCCGTTTAGTTTGGAGTAGATGTGACGACAGTACAGCAGCTTTACATTTTTCAAACAACAACCTCAACAATCTCTCAACAAAGGCTGCTATGTATTCACTACCTACCCCATGCTGGCTGAGCGGGCTGAGGATCCGGTGACGGAGCTCTCCATCGGTCACCGAGCGAGCGATTTTGGATTCCTCATTACTGCAACCCTCCATTTCAGAAAAAGAGCCGCTGCCATCAGCTGCCTCCCTCGCCTCCTCTGCTGCGCCCGTGTCCTGATGACCGGGGCTTCCACTTGATTCTCTAAAGGCCTGGAAGATCTTCTGGCTGCTGCAGGTGTCCAGGCTGCTGGAGGAGGGGGAGGTGGTCAGGCTGTCGGAGTCCCTGTCATAGGTGAGCTGGTCCCGCAGAGCAGAAGCCAGGGAGTCCACGGGGCAAACGGAAAGCTTCTTCTGCACCCCTGAGTACAGTGAGGCGCAGGCGTCTCCAAAAGCAAGACCATCTATCATGAAGCTCTCTGGAGGGTAAAATAAGGAGAATGGAGGAAGGTAAATACAATACAATGTCAACATATTCAAGTAAAATGTAAAGAAATGCTTAAGTTTAAGATTTGACTACAAATACAGTTGGACTCAGGCTGCAGCTAGTCATATCAACTGCAGATCAGTAGGGGTACAATCTCAAATTAAATAGTCTTTGTTTGCCATTGTGACACATTCATTTCTTTCTGTTATATTCTTCTTATGAGGGTGAAATATATATTTGAGCTTTTAGAGATCATTGAATAGATGCAAAAGCTGGCAATCCAACTACAACACTGTATTGTCCCCAGTTTAAATGTGTGTTTTTTATGTTGTTTTGGAGACTCCCATAGCCTATGAGCTGTTTCAGGGGCTTTTCCAGCATGCCAAATGTGCTGGAAAAACATGTCAGGATAAAAAGAGGAATACTCTTCAAAACATATATTCACAGTGACTACAAAACTAGTGAAAACACACAGTAAATACTGTTATTGCAGCACAGATTCTTAGTCAAACAATAATTAGATCAGGCACAATTACTGATATTTTCTCTAGACTCTGCGGCGCATTCAGAAATGTGGCGTTCCTTTTTATAAACATAGAATGTTTTCACTGCGAACACCTGATAGTTTTTACATCTTGGCTGCACTCATAGAAACACACTCATCGTAGTCTCAGTAGTTTCTCATAGTTTCTACAAAGACTGGGGCTTGAAGAGATAAAGTCAGATGTTTTAGTACCTTCTGCTCCAGGCCTCTTAGACTCATCAATTCTGATCAGCTTCTTCTTCACCTTCCGGGTTGAGTTGACCAGCTTATGGAGCCTCCTGAATGTCACAGATTCCTCTTGTTCATTGTCTGACAGGTCACAAGGCTGATAGGAGAGACCAGAAAGAATTTGAGTCACAGAAAACATTTACCACCCACAGAGTTACAGGAAAATAACACAAAGGGTCTGTACATAGGGGACTGTTACTAGATGTAAGGCCAATTATTTTGGATATGAAAAGAGATATTACTTGACACTTTTACTGTCTTTATACTCGGATGCAGTGCATGCACTCACACATTACAAGACACATTTAAATAATTGTTCTCTGCTTGTATTAAATAATAAGGTCTGCAAGCTGTGTGCATGCTGAGCATTCTGTAAAAGCGACTTGTAGTTTAAAATAAACGTGTGGTTGTAAACCACAGTGATGACACTGAAGCCGATCTAAACATCACTCTGCATCACGGTGCACAAAACCCAAAAAAAAGGCCTTCTATTCGTGGGAAAATAAAAAGTTAGCTGCTTGGAAATCACCTTAGCCTTCAAATGAATTGACAGAGAAAAAGTTGGTGGTTACGTTTGAAGACTCGGGTCACAGATGTTGAGGTTTTTAGTCTGCTGACCAAAACATGAGCGGTATGTACATCCCAGAATAGACGTCAAAAGACTAAATGAAAGCAGATTTTCAATATACGGCAACAATTCAATGCACGTAGAGAAGGTCTATAATTACAATTATTCAAAGAACAACAGGGGAGGGAATAGACGTGCAACCATGACACAGAAAGAGAAAGTAAGATGAGGACACACACACACACACACACACACACACACACACAGCAAAGAGAAATAGTCAGGCCATCTGAAAAACGTGCCCTGAACCTGAGCCTCTAATCACCTCACCCATGCATAAAAGAGCTGTGGCCTGCATAACCGGGCCCTGTGCTGAATCCAGCCGCTCACTGCAGCACAATAGGGGGTTAGCGCTTTGAGAGTCATGAATAGAAGTCTGCCCAGTGCCCTGCAGTTGGGAGAGGGCCCTGAGCTGAAGGGCTTTAGAGGGGCCCCGGTTCATCGCCGGGACAGTGAGCGGCGCTGTCAACAGCCCCGCAGCCTTTGGCACCGGTCGATCAGAGGCACAACACACTGCCTGAAGTTGTGATTCAACGTGAAAAAGCAGTCTAAGTCTAAGATGCCCTCAGACTGAGAGCTTAGAGACTTACGGTGCAGTTGAATGACTCATTTGTGGCGAGGCTGGAGGGATCGGCCCATTCTGTGGGATCGGACCGGCACGTCTGTCTGTTTTGTACTTCAAACTCCTTCAGCTGCAGAAAAGGATGACCCTGTTAGTTAGTTAGTGGCGGATGTTTTATTCAACCTTGAGCAGTTGCAAGGTTGAATAAACAATTACAATGTTTTTACCATACGCCCACATGAGTACATTATTTCTTTCACAAAGCTGAACATGCTGTTCACTTTTCTAGTCAACAAACAATGCCCGATAGATCATGTTCAGTTTTTTTTAAATGCAGATTTGCTTTCAGATTTTGCGAAAGAATGTGTTTATTTTTACATGAACCCGGCTAAAAAATATGTTATTATTATTTTGGCCTATTTCCTCTGCAACATTTTGTTATCCATCCGTGAGGTGAGGAGTGTTTTTGAATGCATGACATCATACCCGTGCCAAGGCTTCCTCGATAGAGATCATATTCTCCTTCACCATCATCATCAGCTGGATACGCTCTTCATCACTCATGGTGATTTCACTGGCCACAAAACCAACATCATCACCTGTCAAGTAAAAGTAGAGATGTCAGCTGACCGGACTAAACATTTTATTAAAACAAAATCATGAACTTCACACGATGAAAAGACGTGCACATGTTGATGAGCAACCCTTCTTTTGAGTTCTTGACCGAACGTACCTTTTGAAATCTGACGCAGCACTCCTTTCTGTGACTTCCGAAAACTCTGCCAAATAGACTTGCTCTTTCTCTTTCCATCCCATTTTCCTAAACAGCACAACGATTCAGTTTAATTTAGAGCAGTCATATCCAAATTATAGGTAAACAATTGATAACTAACTAAGTATTAGGTTAGTCACCCAACGTCGTCATTACTACCACCAAAGAAGAAATAGGCTGGATTAAAATCACCGACAACCACAAAAACAAAAAAAAGTAGTTTCTGTAGGCTTAGTTTTGTGTAAAAAAATATAAAGATCAATCTGAATTCATTTACAATGAATTATTAAGTATACAAGGCATGCAATATAAATTCAACGTACCGCCTGATCCGTCATCAGAGCTAGATCTGTGCACAGGAAACCTGCAAATCAAACAAAACATTTACTTCATTTGAGGAGTTCAAACGGGGAGTCAGAGCCCTGAACAGAGCAGTACCTGTTTGTCAAAGTTATTTTCTTCATTTTCCCTGCTATCCCACCATCTCCCTTAACATGTCTCTGTTTTTCCCTCTCCACTTGCGTCAGATTAAAAAAAAAATACAAACAAAAAAAATCACAAAAGCGCACTATTCCTCATGACTATTCTCAGTCAAAGGAAATCAAAGCAGTCAAAACAGACGAAAAAGACTGGCCGCTCTTGGTTGATGAACAGAGGTCAGTGCTCTACGGCCATCGTAGGAACAATGGCTCCTTTTTCATGTCCAGTCAGGGTTTTGCAGCAGCAGCGCTAACGCGGCCTCTGCATTCCCTGCACACTTTCACCCTCCCTCTCTCTCTCTCTCCCTCTCTCTGTCTTTCACTTTTCATCTCTCTGGGCTGTTTGCCCATAACTGTCTCTCTCTAACAGTCTCTCTCTCAGTTGACACTTGCTGCTGGTGTTGGATCAGTGTATACGTTTGCAGATCAGACCGATACTTTTTATTTTGTGAGTGAGAGATCAGTCGTATTGTTCTCTGCTGAAGTGTTAGAGATTCATCTCTGAACGCAGATACAAAATCACGTATCACAGTGATATTTACGTCATTTGTTCATGTTTGGTTAATTTACATTTGTATTTTATATTTATTTTCTAATTTTATATTTATTATTATTATTCACCTTTGCAGACATTGTAAATATGTGGTTTGTCAACTTGTCTTAAACAGCCACCGAGAAAATGTGATTACTCTGGTTTTCAAGAAAGACAAAGTCAGTGTCTCTAATGTATTCACTGCATGATTCATTCTTGAGCATTGCCAAATTAAATAATTTCTGAGTGTAAAAATGTCTATGGGTTGTCAAAAACCCATATTAATTACATTTTCTTCAAAAGGATCATGAAACTGCTCAAAGAACAATTAATTTTTACAACATAATATAAAACTTGTATTCAGAATGAGACATCAGACCACTTTCACCTCAAATTCTTCTTGTAGTGGTGGTCATTAGTTTCCTCCAGCATTATTATGTACTTGACCCACTAGGGGGCAGTGTATGTTTCTTAATAAAACAAGCCTGTTTCTTACCATTACAAAATCCATAAAAAAAAACAATGAGCTTAATCAAATCAAAATGTTACTTTATCCTGAGTCATCACCATTTACTCATGATGAAACATGACTATTTTTTTAAATCCCTCAAAGGAGACAATGGAGAGAAGGAAGGAAGTGTAGAGGTGACAGAGGAATGCTTCATAACTGTGACTGGAGGGCACCAGGAAGCAGAGGAAACACAGAGATAATACAGGAAGAGCGATCGCAGTTCAGCTCCCAAAAGTGATATGATTTATATTAAATGATATTTGCGTAATCTATAAAGCCAAAACACAACACACTATCTGGACAAAATAATAATCCCAGCCATGTTTATTAATATCTATTAAAATAATACCCCTTGAACATCTGTTCCTGTTCCTACTGATGCGTCACCCCAGATAGTCAAAGATGCCGAGCCCTTCTGGTGCCTAAATAAATATTAAAATACTAAAATTGTGTATTTCCAACTTTCTTTCAAAAAGGAAGTTATTATTGGTATTTTTCTTACCTTCTTTCAGTCTCTGGTGTGGACGTGGTGCTGCTGAGTCCAAGGGATTCCTTATGGAGTGAACGAAGCGTCAATTTAAATACAGTTCAGAAGGCAATTAACAACTGGATTTAAAAGGCACATTTCAAAGCCATTTTCTTCCAAGGAAAACAACATAATTTGGTAGTAACCAAACCCACATATACCACTAGACACATTTCTTAGGAACGATTCCCAGCCATTAGAAGACAGAATCAAGGCCAGCTCACTGCATTCCACATAGTCATATTATACTTTTTAGTCAAATACTTTATTGTTTTGCTCAGGATAAAAATGACAAGGCAATTCCATTGCCTCTTATCAGCCCGTCTGCTGACGCACACGGGAGGAAGTGGCCTTCTCCTGGGGTCTGACACACTCTGAAATGGACACTCACCTGGATCTGAGAGCGGAGCTGCAATGATGCGGCCACTGAGTCAACTGTTCCCTGAAACACACGGGCAGGGGAAGCGGAAGAGTAAATTACAGTGTCATCATAACACAGAAATAGAAATAATATTCATCTGACTGCATCGTCCTGCCCACACTACAGAACAACACCGGTAAACGGTTATGTGACACGGCAGGCCTTCTGCAGTTACGGCACTACCGACAGCCGGCTTTGTGAACACATCTGAATTTCATAAAAAGACGATCGCTTACCATCTCTGCGTCTTGCACTACTTTGCGTTTCCGTAGCTCTTCCATCCTTTCACACACGTCACTGAGGGAGGTGGCGTAATACTGAGAATACTCCTGAGCCAGGTCATCAAGGTTCCCCACCGACCCATCCTGAAGGAGATAAAGAGGCATTTAAAAACACTCAAGCGACAACCAGCAGAGGTCGATGCCAAACAGCGGGCGAACACTGTAAACACTGAGACGATGAAGTCCATTGTTTCAAGCAGAACGCTCACTAGCAAAACAAACAGCCAGGAAACACTGAGATAAAGCACCAGCAGCGTGAACGCATCAGAGACATCCAGCTGTGATATTGCCCCCGTCTTCAGTTGGTTGTCTTCCTGCCCGGCGACCCCTTGCACCTCCTCAGCCCTCCTCAGATCCGACTCCGTGGCCAGAGGAAGGGCCGCGTGACGCAGCTACGACTCTCCAACAGTCGTCAAGTCGAGTCAAGAGGCCACGGTTCAGTTCACCGTAAATCACGAGAAGCAGAGTCACTCAGTCAGATGAGTCTTTGTCCTCTTGGATGTCACCCCTTTCAGTTTCCTACAATTGTGTTACCTGGAATGTTATGCATTTTGCCATGTGATAAATAAATCATTTCTGAGGGTTTTTGCTGAGTTTTATGACAAAGTGGCATTTTGGACCACAATCAACACATGGGGCTGGTTTCCTTGTTTAACCCTAGACTTGAACCAGATGACAGTAAAACACATTGGATTGTTTGGTCTATTTTGGAGCAGGAGAAACCCTCAACTCACTCCCTTTGCTGATAAAATTGTGTTGACTGTCTAAATAAAGTGCAGAAGCCTGCAGCCACCACAAATTTAAATTAAACTCATTTTCGTTGGGAGGAAACGAAATGTCGGCTGAATTTTGTTTGATATCAGCCCAGCAAACAAAGTGTTCAGATTCATATCCAACATGTTCATTCATACATTCAGAACTAATATTTTCTACTTGAAAAAACAAAGCATACAAATTATACAAATAACTAAAGATAATTCAACAATTGCAATATTAAAAGACATAGTATAGATGTAGGAAGTCCCCAGTTAAGACTGGACAGACGAACACAAGCTGTGTCTGATGATAGCCAGCCACTATGTCCATAAACTGCTTCACACATGATTATTACAATTATTATTATGCTTCACTTATGCTCTGCCCTGAGGTTATATGCAAATGCTCCTGCTGAAAGCAGTCCTCTGCAGCGAAAAGTAATACTGTGGGCTCACTTGTCTGGTGGCATGATAGACTGTGACTGGCTCAACTGTCCAGAAAAGAGGGCCATTCATTTGGTAAATGACATGCCCCCGGGTCGAAAACGGCCCCGAAACCCCGGCTGCTTTTCAGAGTGAAGAGACGAGGCCGGGGCCAACTGAGCAGCTCTGAACTGTGGCCGACTGCAGTCGCTCGTTCGCCTCAGACTGCCACGGATCCACATAAACAGCCTATTGTGACCCAGCCACATGATATAGCATTGCCCCGAGTGCTTATTAGACACGCAGCACGTATAGATCGCTGTTACATATGAATGTTAACTAACAAACACTATGTATTCCATTCTCCTGCCGACTATTCTTACAAAATTATTTTTTTTTGGAGGGGGGGGGGGGGGGGGGGGGGGGGGGGGAAGAGAAGATATTTCTTTATATTTCCCTACTTTCTAATTAATGGGTCTCGGAGCCAAAGCTGCAGCATGAGACTTCAACCACAGAGGCTTGAAAAGGAGAGTGCGGTGTCACATTTCTCAGGCGCTGAGCATCTCATAGGCAGACAAAAGATCCACGTGCCCCCGGGGCCCGGAGTGTCTAATGAGTGTTTTTATAGTTCCTCTGTCTCGTCTCACCGTTTTTAGGGAACCAGACCTGGGTCCCAAAAGTATCAACAAATGATTCGTATCACTTAGAAAAGTTGATAATGAGAGTATCAGAGTGTTCAAATAAGATGACAACTTCTGATAATAAATGTTCTGAGAGTAAAGTTAAGTAAACTCCATTTCAACCTACAGAGTTGTCAGAAACAGAATACCACATCTGACTGACGTACCAGCATACAATGTGCTAAAAGAACCTTAGTAAAACCAAATCAACTGAAAAGTGAGTATGTTTACATCCCATTTGTACTTATTTCGTAAGGATTTTTCCCACGCTGAATAAAAAGAACCTTGTATATGTTGTTTATCTGTTAAAACCAACAACTTAATTCTTATTTAATGCCACAGTGAGATTTCAGAGGTTGTCGTGTTCTAAACATCACTATGATAGACCATTGTCAAGGTCTTAAACAGTGCATTGAGCGATGATTCAAAAGATCACGAGAACAAGCACTGACTTGTTTATGCTTTTCTATTAAATGTCTGTATTAACCGCAAAAAGCAAACAACCGAACAGGGAAAGATACACACACACACACACACAATATCAAGTTGTCTTTCAAAACAAGATATGTATTAAAATATCCCCCCTATAAATCTACAGTAAGCTACCAGCTCTAACCAGAGGACCACATTCCAGTGCAAACATAAAAATACACTCACCACCAACGGGCATCTGGCTGCCAACAGTATACCCAGCACTAGTAGCTCTTCAGTTCCACCACACCGCTGGAAGTGAAAGGCACCGTTTTGAAAGTTAACTCAGTTCACTGAGTGGAGGACAATACATCCTGAGGAGAAGGGGAGGGGTGTCCGGCACGCATAAAGCAGAGGGAGCGTGGTTGAGGGGAGGTTGGGGGAGTTGCAACCACATATGACGTTGGTGCTGCTGGGTGGGGCGCTCTGCTTTCTCCAGCTGCGGCCCACAGGGACTGGCTGACTCACATGTTCAAATAAACCACCACCTCCTAGTGTGTGAGAGTTTTCCTGCATGTTTATGTCTGCATCACTGTCTGGTTCTGATATGAAATGTTGAATATTGGACAGAGATATGTCTCCCTCTGCTGATACGGAGGCTCTCTGACCACAGACTTAAGCCTGTAAACATGTAATAATCATCACATAATTAATTGAATTGTATATTATTAAATTGTTGTTTTCAAGAATTATTTATAAAAGAAATATACACAGTGGAGTTTTCTTGGAAACAATTGAAAGTTATGTTGCATGTGAATGCTTTCTGTTCCTTTACATTGCTAGCTTGCAGATGCGTGTCCTTGTGTGCTTGCATGACACAAACCAAATGGGGAGCAACTTCTTCTCACACCTTGTGAACAACAGTGCACTACAATCCCAACATATTTACATCAGCTCTGTGTCCATTAAGTTGATCCATGGGTCTTTATCAATGAATGATAAAGGAACCCATGACAGTGCATGTGTGACACAAATAAACACGGGCAAAGAGAATCCTGGTAGAAGTACGCTAAAGTAAATACACTGGCAACAAGCTAAATTATACTTTAACTAACATAAAAGGCATATTTGCTTTTATCTTTCTTGTCCTCAGCTTTCATAGAATTGCTAATATAAAGTTGAATATAATATATCAAACAAGCAGGTCTATTCTATATCATAGAAACAAATATGTCGCAGTGTTAATCAGGCTTTTGGTACCTTACAATCTCTAATAACACTAGCAGTCTGTCCGCCAGCAGGTGGCAGCACATATCTATTCTACATCAACATCTTTCAGTTACTGACTAATGTGCCATCAATGATAGAGTTGGAATTTGGACCTATTAAAGTGGAAACTAAATAATTCCTCTCAAACTAAAAAAAAAAGGGTGCTTGGGTCCTGAAACAAAGTTGACTGAAGAGGGAAATGGAGTGAGGAGTTGACCCGTCTGTCTGATAGGCAATAAAGAAAGTGTGTTCTCTGTGCCCTAATAAACTACTGAATATTGAAGCCCACTTGTAACTGATTGCTTTAGACGTGCAAGCTGATCCAGAAGAAGCGTGTTGTGATTGTGCTCCTCTGCTCACTGTTGTAGTGCGTCTCTACATAACAAAAGCATCCTCACATGTCAGTAAGGCTTTAAGTATCAGTGTGGTGACCTGGTTTTGATCGTAGTGTTAGTCAGTGAGATTATGTGTGGAGAAATAAACCTCAGCTTCTTTGTCCAACTGTGACCCTACTGCCTCTAATCTGCATCTTTTAGAAACTGACCACTGACTCCAGAGCCGTGAGCAGCGGCGGCGGGGGGTTACAATACCAGTGTCAGATCTGCTGCAGGAGGTTGCAGATTATGCTGCGCTGCAGATGGATGGTGGAGATGGTGGAGGGCTACGTTCTGCGAGCGGTGCCAAAGGGCCGCGCCGGCTCACGCCAGAGAGGGGAATTTTCCGCATGGCTGCACAGCGGCGGGCTGCTCGTCAGCTGGAGATAGACGCCACTCCTCCCTGACAGCCAGCTTCTTTCCCATCATCGTCAAGTATCTGGATTTTGGCGGAGCCGACCAGGAACGCCTGAGCACTCATCTGAGCTTTGATCCCTGGGGAGATCAGTCTGTGCTCAATAGAGTGAGAATCACAATGTGTGCCTGTGGAAAAACTAGCGCATATGCTCAGGACCCTGGCCTCAGAGTCCTATCGCATGGAAAATGTGTGACGGCAAGTCCAGATCTATGGCAAAACATATGACACCAATCAGTTAGTGACTGCATGTTCATCCAGTGAGGTTTTAGATGGTGACTACAGGTCTTTATTTTCAAACTACGGAAAGCCACAATATCATTCAACAGAAGTTTAAACATTTATAATAAGAAACACCCAGCCTCAACGTATTTTCTTTCACCAAAAAAGTATTGTGGGTTGAGTGTTAAGAGAACACTTATTTTATGTTTTAGAAAATTAAAAAAGGAGCAATTTTAGCTATTTTAAATGATTTCATACATGTGATATTCTCCAGTTGATTTTGAAATGTTTTCATAAGATAAAGTTGCAAAATAAATGTCTAAACTCATGCAGGTCCAAGTAATGCAATCCTCCGGTCTAAGTGAAAACACGAAAATCAGCTCAATAGCGGTTCATGTGCCAGCTGTGACATGAAACAGATCTCTGAAACGTGTGCGTGTATACGTGTGAGAATTACTGCTGATCCAGAACACCCAAGGGCCCAGTCAAGACTGACAGCACCCGGACCCCCTTAAGAGGAATAGGGATCAGTGGGAGAGCTTAACCATTCATGTCTGAGTGGTAAGTGGATTCTGACAAGTCACAAATGAAGGGTTGATAGGAAGGCTTCCATTGACATGCACGCTGTCAGTCACAGACACACACTCTGCATATAGAGCACCCAGTCTTGTTTGAACTGCATTAGCGAGGTCTGCGGTACACAGCTCTGCTCTCACCCCGTCAGTCACTGAGCAAATATCTCTCACTGTTGACAGAGACAAAAGACTGCAGAGGAGACTCCCCATGCCCTCATTCTGAATGGCAGGTAGACGGAACAGAAATGGCCACAAACAGGTTTTTCCCCAATGAAAGAAGGAGCAGTAATAGTACGCACTCTGAACCAAGATTAGTGGGTCAGGATGATTGGTAAAGATACAAAAATTGAGAAAAGTGTGAATTTGAAGAACTGCATTGTTGTCTTCTGGTGTGCAGCAATATATGCAGTGTAATCAGACAGAGGTGCAGATTAAAATAGGACACACGTGAAACTCAAAAGAAGATTAAGAGGGCAGCCGGGAGCAGACAAACCTTTTTGAAAGATTTAGTACAAATCTGATTGGGATTTGAAATATTAGCTGAAGACCCATATTCAGATGGAGTCAACTTTAGACCTCCCCCCAAAAAAGGAACAAAATTTTGAAATATGTATAATACATTACTGCAAAAGCATCCTGCGGATTGCGTTTAGCTCGTTTTGAAGCAACGTCGGGATTGTCCCTGTTCCATGGCGCATGTTTAATTCAGCAGTGCAGAGATCAAATAGAGAGTCGTCCCCTTGCAATTTCAGCTAAATTACTTGCATGGAAATTCGGTGTGTATTAAATCCCCTCCGCATGGCAGTGTGTTTTTGTTGTGGATCAGCATGTAGATTGTTCCCAATCCATAGAGCATGTTTAATTTAGTCGTGCTAAAAAACATACATCGACCTTCCCTTTAAAATCCAATACAATTGACACCTGGAAAGGCCATCTGTTTTCCTCAGTTATAAAAAGCTCTTTGATTGGTTCAGGGTTTGCAGCGAAGCAGCCTGTGGATTCTTAGTATCTCTCGGACCATGTTTAATTCAGAGGTGCTGAAATCATTTCATCTGCCCTTCACCCCGGTGCTTTGGGTAATTATCCCTGTGTGACTGTGCTGTGATCCCCGAAGACACGCCGGGCTGCTTGTACCGTCTCCGGCTACATTATCAGGGCCTCACAAGGCCACTGCATCCACCGAACCTCCTGTGAGACACAACACGGGATTCAATGGCAGCTGCCAATCATGCAACATAAGTTCACAGGGGGCCCCAGAAATACGTAATTCCACACGGTGTGAAAAACAAGTGAATTGGTCCAATCAGGAAAGAAAATACCCCCCATGGACATTTCTCCTTTGAAACTTACCATGAGAAAAAACATTGACTTGAAAAACACACAACGCACAGCACAAAGTTAGTTGAAAAAAAAAAAGAAAAAAAAATGTAGACCTTTGACCAGAGACCTGACAAAAGGAAAATGTTTCACAATGGTGTCTCATTAAATAGATTTTAAGCAGAGTGGGCTGTTGACTTTTTCCTGTCAGCATTTAAGCTTCACGGTGGAGACACCAGACTGCATCTTAAGCAGCACTTGTTGTTCCACAGACACAAACAGATATTTGAACTACACACTGCACGACCAAAACCGTGATCTTACTATAAGAATTACGGAGATCTTACCAAGACGTGTGACAACACTGTTGTCTAGTCAGAGTCATTATCTCTGCCAAACTAAACAGTTGGCCCTCCCCTCGAGGATCTCTTCCTCAGTGAACTGCATCTGAACACTGCGATGATGTACTTGAAACATTAAGAAGGCCCCGCTCACGGGTTGTACATGTCCCTTTTGACAAGCGTGGACATCCCAACAGGGCTGGTGACAAAAATCTCCTGTCCAACTCAATCTGCCTCCCCCAATGCACTCTCAGATGTTCCCTCATTCCAAGGACAGCCACCTTACCTCCATTAATGGCTGCTAACCGCAGCTAGCCAAGCATGCTCTGACATCATAAGAATTGCATGAGGATCTATACTGAACCTTACCATTAGAAAAAAGCTCCATGTTAAAGAGGGATCTCGCTTTCAGTGTTTGACCTGTCTTCTTTTATCGTTGTGTAGCTATTAAACCTCGACTTTGTAAGGCTCCAATGTTCCTCCCTGTAGAACATATACTGGCTAAACCAAAAGGCTGATGTGTAATTAATTCTAATTAAACTACAGATTTCTTTCACACTTAGGTTTTACTCCAAAATGATTTTCACTAGGAAAAAGATAATTTCTTGAAGAAAAAAAAGTCACATTGTTGTGCCACAAGTCACACTTTACTGAGACCTATGAGATAACATTCAAAGTATTTGTTCATAAATTAAGCAGATTTAGGGCAGGGGTTTCATTATAATGTGTCCATTGTCTATTTGTATTGTGGCATCTCTTCTTATATTCATAGTATACACATCATTGCACAAATGCTGTCATCATGGAATAAGATGACTGTGAAAAGCGAGCTTTGACAGAAAAGGCTGAGCTGCATTTAGAAGATCTGAGTGGCCACATTGTAAAAATATCATACAGACTTTAATAATGCAGAATGCTTAAATTGAATTAAGTCAAGCATAAGCACTCCGGAATAAAAAATGTAATTCATGCATTATAAACCAACCGTCCCTGCAATAGCCTACAGTTCCCACAATACATGCTGTGGCTCCAAATGCAATTCAATTTAATTGATGCAAGGAATGAGTCTTGGCCCCATTGACTAATAAACAAACTGATGAAAAGTGCTCCAATTTTCAGGATCAATATCTTGGAAACAATAAAAGAAAGGATTAAAAGAACAAATAAAATAATGCACGTGGTGTTACAGTGGCTTAGTTGTGCTCCTAACTAAACATTGATCAAATTTTACATTACATTACATTTAGCTGAAGCTTTTATCCAAAGCGACTTACATGATATACAGTAGACCGTAGACACAGCAACGGTGAGCAATGAGGGTTAAGTGTCTTGCTCAAGGACACAACGACACAGACTGCCGGAGCTGGGGATCAAACCACCGACCTTCTGATTGAAAGACCGACTTGCTAACCACTGAGCCACAGTCGCCCCACATCATCTAAACTACCTTTAAACCCATGAAAACTGCTGTGATTTGTTAATTTATTCAGATCCATTTCATCACTGTGGAGCTGGCGGGTTCTGGTCGAAAGCTCATTCAAATCTGGCACTCACCCTCTCAGAGGAATGTCAAGCTTCGATGGCACATAGATCGTTTTCTTGATTGAAACTCAGTCCAGCCCTTAATTCACAGCCTCCTCACTGTCTGTGTCCTTTGCTCTCCTTATTCACAACCCATTTTTATATTATTATTTTTTCATCTCATTTGTCCTGCTTTCATCTGCTTTATTTGTCTTTGTCTCTCTCCCTGTAGGGTGAATGTCTTTTCTTCATTATTTCTTCAGTATTTTCCCAGTCCGCCTACCACTTCGGAAGTTATTATACTGAATCATGTCATGAAGCCCATATGAAGCGGTTTTAAATGATGACTATACATTTGGATACTGGATGTGGATGATTCACGTACAGGCACACTGGAGTAGAAACGCTTTTACTAAACCAGAGAGGTGAACCAAAGGCCACGATGACAAATACAACCATAATTTAGCAAACACAGAGATCCTCGAGTAAACTAGTCCTGTGCAAATATGGCTTTAGGGGTTATTATTTCATGTTATTTCACTTACGGATAGGGGCAGCAGATCGGGAAATATCTCTGAGTCTTAGGAAGGAACAAACAAAATGTGGCCTCTACATTATACATTTTTGTAAACAGAATAGTACAAATTCTTCAAATGTCCCTTCAGGCGATCTCTTCATTCAAGCAACAACCTGTTCCGTATACTTTCATACAGGACAAAGAAAACCTTTGAGATTTGAGAACCTGGAATCAGCAAAAGCTCACAATTGATTAAAACGACTCCCGTTTATTTTCGAAGTTGTGAGGGTTTATTCTGCTTCAGCTGCGTTTGCCAATGTAATGATGTGCAGAGAGATCTAAATGACCCTGGTGGTTGAGTCAGTTTGTTTACTTCTGAAACTAGCCGTGGTTATCTATCTGTATTGTATTGTTATTAAAAACAACAAGTCTGGGTTTTTTATTAACTTGGAGCCTTTTATTTTATTTCAGCCAATCAACCATTTTATTTTAAACAGCTGAGACTATGTGGAAAGGCTGGCTTATTGTTCATTTTACTTAAGGCACAGAAGGGAGAGAAGCTAAAAAAAACAGGCAAAAAATGACTCCGCAGCTCCAGCCAGCACTGCACAACTGACACGAGCCGTTACTGTATGAGTGAGCAGCTGTTTATATGGCACACTGTCATTGCTGCAGTAAATCATGTTCTCAGATCAAAACCAAACCGAGTCACTCTAGACAGGCTCTATTTGTCCATTTGCAATGTGCAGTTGTTATTGTTGGAAACATAGACATATGATATATTAGTCAGAAACTCTAATGTACTCCGCTGTTTTCAGAGAAAAACACAATCTTCTATGTCCCAAAAAAAAGACATCAAAGATATGGCAAATGGTCAAAAACAACTCCTTTCTCTGGGGCTCAGAATGGATTTCTACGGTTGTTTAAAATCTGGCAACCATGCACGACACAGATGCCAGATTAGTCAGCGAAGCTGAAAATAACACTGTATTTCACGGCGCGTGCCGTCCACTGGGAATCATTAGCTCATACACTGAAGGAGAGTCTCATTTGTGGCCGTTCAGATGTTAATATAAAGGTTATATAGAGGGTAACTGATTTTATCATTTCAACTGACAGTGATCGTCTCAAAGGGAGCTCAAACTGTTTGAGTGTGGTTACACATTGATGGACACAATGAAAGTCAACCCCAATCACAATAACAGAGGTGTATGAAAAGTGTACGAGAACTGTTTTCATTAGTAGAAATGGAATCTGGGGGGAAAATGTGGATCCAGTCTGATGATCACAAAAAGGATCATATTTGTGGGATTGCTACATTATTTTCACTTGAGTTTTTTGAGGCATGCTAGTGAGTTAATAAATGCCTTAAATAAGCATTACAAACACTATGCACTGACTATACTGCACTGTTTGTTTTTTATGAAGTTAGTCTAGTAATACAGTTATATTTTCTTGAAGCAAATGAAAGCAATTTCTTATCTCTACAAAATACACTCAGTTTAATTTCACCCCCCAAAAAAAAAAATCATACATGAAGGTTCATGAAGGCTAAAATGCTCGGGGTTTGTTGAAACCGTTTTAGACAAGTGTTGATTCAGCTATACATACAAATTGCATTTATCTGAGAAATCAACCTTTTAAAGATAGATATTCATCAAACAGGACTATCGCGTGACTCATGCCAATATAATTGTTAAAGTATTATTGTAAATATTTTAGTTTACATGTCCTTCACATTCAATATAAATATATAAACATTAAATTGATGTAACACACTGCAAACACCTCCCACAACAGATTTGGTGCTATTCACATTAAGCTGCTGCAAGAAAGCATTTGCATACTGTAAATCATACATGAGGTTAATTTTAAGTGCAGCGGTTAATCTGTTTTCTCCAAAGAACAAAGGGGAGCCGATTAAAGAACAAAATATTTATGGCGGAATAAAAATGTATTACGTGATATCCAGTATGTAAAACTTATATGGGGATAAGCCATAAATATGGCATTTCAGAGAGCTAATGAGATGATAGATGAACACAGTCACGTTTCTCATGTAGACTTTATTGGCCACCCTGAAGGCAATTAAGTCATAATGTCTAATAGTCCTCAGAAGACACTGTGAGAATAATAGATAGAGTGCATCAGATCTGGACATAACCTTGACAATGATATTAAGACAAGGCGATCTGTATTGCACACAGTACACACTGCTCCTGAAAAGACATTAATGAGTCCCCACTTGGAAAACAGGAATGAAGGTCTGTGTAACTCAAAGACAACTGAGCCTTTAAATACCAATTTGCTCTCAACAATGGTCACAAACACTAAAGGTATATTAATACTCCAAGAAACATTTTGTGCAATACCCCTTAACAGTAAACACTTTAACAACTTATTTATTATTCAAGATATTTTTATTACCATATGCACAGTTAACAATACAATGACAAACTTACTTTGCTAGTTCCTCCTTCCACACCTAATTACAATAACTTAAATCTTAAGGCTCAAGATAAAACACAAAAAAGTGCTATACATGCTAATAGAATAAGATATAGTATCATAATGGTGATATAATAATATAATAATAATAATAATAATAATAATAATAATAAAGTATAATCTGTATAATAAAACAATTTATTAAAAAGGCACCCTTTCTACTGTGTTGCAAAACTCACTGTAGGAAGCTACAATAAACATTTACGCCACTGATTTACATCCATGGATGAACTTGTTTGGACTTGTGCATCATCTCATCCATGCAAAATGCATTGCACAATTTTTCTGAAAGTATGACTCTAGAGAGAAACTTTCAAAAGCTGAGAGCTAAATGTCAGCGGCTCTGACCTCTCGCGTGTTTACTTCCCTGTTTCAATATGAAGTTGAAGACCGACATCCTAAAGTTCAAGTCATCCAAGTTTTAACTACAGGTGACTGAGTGAAAGGATCCAAAGTCCTCCGAGTAATGTATTCAGACGGATGGATGCAGCCTGCACGCAGTCAGACACGGGATCCTGGAGCACAAAGAAGACTTCTTCCAGGAATCACTGCAAACTCATGTCATGCAATGCATCCGGAAGTCACAAACAATGTGGCAACGACAACTGTACGGGCATATATCTGTACACTACGCTTAGTGTAAATGCGTAAATCACGGATCAAAAACACTTTCTTGTGGGTTTCCAAATTAAAATGATGACTCCAAACATTTTGTGTCTAATGGTTTAAAAAGTAAAAGTTGCATTCTGCCTACATGAATTGTATGTGGATGATGTTTACGTGCTGTAATGTACGCAAAAAGCTTTCAGTTCTAAACCTTAATAACCTGATTGGCAAAATAAAAAAATAGACACATTTATTCATTAAAAAGTAATATTTCAAGTCGGGCTCCTGGTCAATTGGCTTGATTTGTTTCATGTATTTTGATGAAGGCAACTACTGAAAAAACATCCAGCCCTGTCAACCATCTAAAAGGCCCCGTTGTGGATTAACCCCACCCATCTGCCACACCAAGGAGATTAAAACAAATGCAAACTACTTGTCAACAATACTTGTCCCAGGTTTAACCGCCACAAGCTGACGTTATTCCCACATTGTTAAATCAAAGTGTGATTTACTTCTGTGCCTTTTGCAGCGATCCTCACTCAGCCATTGTTGAATGTTGTACAGTATGTTCTCAAATCAAAGTGACATTTTACCAACATGGACAGGACAATGTGTTCACCTCCAAACCATGCCACTATAACCTTTACACTGAACTTAAAATTTAAATGCCAACAAAAGCTTGGCATGGTTCACAACAGCGACATAATAACTATGTGACATTTAAGAAACTGTCTGCAAGATGTAAACTGTCTATTTGGATGATAGTCAAGAAGAGGTATGCAGCAAGCTGAACATCAAGACCGTAATGAGTCAGATCCCCCTGTTATTTCCAAATATATGATCTTAATATTCATTAGATGGGTGACTGGAGGCACACACACTCTCACTGGTGAATCACCCTGACTAGAAACCACCAGACATTGGACCAGAGATCCTGGTACGGTGGTACGTTTTCCTCCTTATGCCATATGGATTTTCTTTTTTTAAGCTTGTCAGCACTAATCCCAGTGAAAGCCAGCAGACATGCCATCTTCTGAGACCTGTTAGTGCAAGGGTGAACCCCGGGCTACAGTATCTACCACAGCTGTCATGGCAGGGTGTACTACGTTGGGAGCCTGCCGCAGAGTGGGCAGCGAGACAGGCCAAGGTTAGTCATGAATGCAATTGTAATGGGCCTCACGTCAGGGCCTCTAGACTTCTCTAACAACACTCCCCAACTCCACCCACAGGGTGTCATTGAGCTAATGACTACCCAAAATGCACTGCTCAAAGTGGGTAAATAGAAGTAGAAGTGGTAGCTGACAAATGCAATGTAGTTAAACATTTTGAGGGAAAAATAATCTAAGTCTTTATTGTTGATTGTGTATTTTTGGCATTATATTGTACGTTTGTAGACTATATCAGGCATTACTGACCTAAATAGCTGCATGATACCAAATTACTTTTCACAGGGCTTATTTAAATCTCTGTGCCTAAATACAGAGGTTGGGAAGAGGTTAGCATGGATTTAAAGTGCTTTGATAGTTTTTGTTATCGTCCTTAAACAATTTCATTTTTTGCTAATCTCGGATGAAGGTGTTTTCACAATAAAAACGGTTCACAGCAAGGTCTGTGGATTATCCTGTGTAACCTGCACATTGTTGGTGGAAAGACACAACGCTGTATGTTTTTCCAAACATATTATCCAGCTGAATACCACAAATACAGTCCTACACCTTCCTCGTGGAGCCTCAGAAATTCCCAACAGAGATCTGATATGCTTGGTGAACTGACACACTTTTCATAAATTAATGGCACTTCAATATCTATTGATGATACCATGAATTAACACAGTAAGACGCATTGTTTCCTGATGCTACACTGACATGGTGATGCACCTTATGCCTCAAGCACTGGAGCATAAAACAAGACACTTTATATGCATAGGAAGACTGCAACACCTCGTCCCCGGGTTCTATTTGACATTATCAGATCACAGGACAAGGTCATTCTCCCCATTACGTATTCTCTGTGACATAAGACTGCACACACATTTACTAATGGACACAATATTTCGGACCAAAATAGGCACATAATTCAACTAGAAACGTGTGCCGAGTAGAGTGCATATCTCTGCTAGGTGTGTCTGGGGGCATGTGTGCGGGGAACAGGGAGTGCAAGGCAAGCTGTGCACGCATACTCAGCAAAGTGCTTCAGTACAGAAAAGGAGTAGAAGTATCTGGTTACTTGCATCTCTGACAGATTGGCAAGTTGCCAAACACACAACAGGACTCTGCTGCGTGTCCCATTGACAGTAAGTAGAGTAACGGCACTGAGAAGTAGTCATGATAGTTTTACGTCGGCACAGACATGAAGAGACATAAAGTTGAAAAATATGTCACAACTGCAAGTAAAAAAAAAAAAGCCATGGAGGAACAACCTTAAAACATTTGGAACAAATAACTTCAGTTTGTATTATTACTGCAGTTACCGGCTCTTCAGCCGATAGCACAGCGCTAAGCAGCAACAGATGTTGCACTACAGCTCTGCTCTACAGGGGGATTAGCTCAAATGGTAGAGCGCTCGCTTAGCATGCGAGAGGTAGCGGGATCGATGCCCGCATCCTCCAAAGAAGTTTTTATGTGGGCGGCTGTAGCTCATGGGGAGAGTAGTCTTTCTGAAACCACAAGTTAGCCAGTTCTTCTCAGTAAAGATTAATATTAAATTATGTGTTACGCAAATAGCAAAAAAAAATCAACAATAAGCTAAATTCACTACGGTCAATGATGGTTGAAATTATGCCCCTCAGTTACCAAAGTAGTAACAATAATCTATATTAGAACAGAGTACTAAAGAGGTAACAGAAGTCCTTGATTCCTCTGCT
The DNA here is from genome assembly GCA_023566465.1 of Cottus gobio. Lineage (NCBI taxonomy): Eukaryota > Metazoa > Chordata > Actinopteri > Perciformes > Cottidae > Cottus > Cottus gobio. The sequence continues at coordinate 7,413,781 of CM042228.1, forward strand.
AGCGTAAAGAGCATGCCATGTTGACATAAGCTGTATAATATCACAGTTGGCAGTGGGAGATTTACCCACTTTATCATGTTTGATCCCACTTGTGAGTACTAAGCAGTGTGGGTTGATTCTACCATGATACAGGTCACTTAACATTTCTCGAAGCCCCTTGGCACACACGCCAGATAAGGTTTGTAACATCCAAAGCCTGTCTGGCTTTTTGGGCTTGCTGCCTGGCTAGGGATTTTCATAATTACCCCTCAACGAAATATTAAAAATATAAAAGCTGAGCAAAAGTAGAGGCTTTTGACCTTTTGACCTTAATGAGCCTGAGTTGTAGCGAATTTCAGGGCAATGTCACGTCTGGTAGGTCTGTAGCTCAATGCTGTCATACCGGTAGAACTGAAGGGTCCATCCTTGTAATGGTTTATATGAACAACAAAAACAGCTAATTGCTATTGCAATCCATTTCAATCAAATTCAAAGTCACTGATGTCTGCTCACATCTATATCTGAAATGAACCATGCAAGTGACCTTTTCAGCCTTCAATATTTTAATCGTGTACATAGCATTGACAGTTGGTAACAACCAACACGCTGTACAGTGTGTACACCCACTTTAAGATTAAAGCCTAAGCAAACCAGCAACAACCCTTTCACTAAGCCCTCCTAAACTAAGACTCTACAATAAATAGTCAATATGAGAATGTAAGCAACAGAGAACAGCACTATGAAACCCTCCACCACCATCAAACAGGCAACACAGAATAGAAGTATAACCACTACCATACTTGCTGGTTCTCAACAAAAGCATGGAGGTGGCCTGATGGCCTTCAGACCGCAAACGGCAGCAGTGTCCTGTACGGATATAAAAAGTGACAATCAATATTTCACAACAGGCATTACTTATGTGGATATGCGTAGCCTCACACAGTGCAACAATTTTGTTTGCCCCACTTCTCCCAGTTGATAGCAAAACACCAAACCTAATGGTTTCAGAAACGTACTCTCGAAGCTCCATCGCTTTCCCCCGATAGCCCGTATTCACCTTAGGGATACGTCACAGTAGTGCAGTGCACATCCTCTACTACACCAGAGATCTCTGCTCACTGCCATGTATTTTCCCAGGAGGCACAGCCTGCCCCTCAGAAGCTTTTTTAGAGGAACAGGCTTCCTCGCCGTTTCTGAGGCAGGAAAAACATGGCTATCCATTATTCAAAGGGATGCCACATGTATTCAGAGGATTTTGTCAGATAAGATGTAAAAGATATGCAGTGTAGAAGCTCTTGATGACTGATGAGAATACAAGACAAAGTCCATTCAAAGCTGTCTCCAAACCTTGAATGATGGTCCATTATGGTCAAAAGATGAGCAGAGTACATATGTCACTTTCTCAATGATCTAACCATTTCCAAACAGGTATTCAATACCTTTGTTTGGCTGACTAAATTTTGTTCTCAGGTATGGGAACTTCTTTGCCGACAAAAATGTGAAAGTAAACTAGGAAGACCCTCTCTTATTTGATTAGTCAGCTAATTGATTTTAGTCTAAAGTTGATTAGTATTTAAAACATGTTTTCATGCTGAATTACTTATTTCTAAAGAAACATATGAGCACATCTCTGGTAAACACATGATTCTTTGTGGAAAAACCCAGTTTTACAATTTCGGCGATTAGATCGACAAAATCCTAAAGAGGGTTAGTCAAGGACAGCTTTGCAGAAAACAATGACAGCATCTACTTACTGCCTTTCCAAAAGCAGAGAGCACAACCGCAGTGTCTTTGGAGTGCCATTACAAGAATTGGAGACGAGTTGGATGCAAAATTTAGACAGTTATTTCAAGATTCCCACTAACAACTATGCAAGGGATTAATTAGTAATGTAAATATTCTATCATTTACTACCAAGTTTACTCCTCACTAACAAAAAAAAAGCTAACTATTTGCACAGCCCTGGTGAAAAGGCACTAACCTTTACCAAAATTGAGTGATAGCGCACTCAACCGGATCCTACGATTTACCCTTTTAAATTTGTAACACAGAAAAGTAATGCATTTTTGATGAGGTACGGCAGAGGTGAGATAAAACAAACCAGCAAAGTGGTCGGAAAAAATTAGACAATATTTACCCAGAGTCTGCGGTGTGGGCTCCATGGTATCTCTGACAGTTTGACAATCTTACACAGATTAACAAAAGGGTCAATTAACAATGTAAAGTGCAGCGGTGAGGAGTACACAGCTTATGTTATGATTTCACAGGTTTAAAATGTGGACCAACTTCAAATTGTGTTGGTTTGATATATTTCATGTCTGTGTGATTCTGCAACCTGGAGTGGATCAGTTGTTCCCTGACAGCAAGTCAGGCAGTCCGTGATTTTTGATACTTTCAGTCAGATCGGACTTAGATAAGCATTAATGCAATCAGTCTAATGGATATCGCTTACATTTCCTACTTTCAGAATTATCACTGGGTTGTTAAGGATTTTTGCAGGCTCAGCTTTCCAACAAAAGGTCTATACAGAGAGGGTTAGATAAAAGATCTATAGTACAAAGTATAATTGCTCTACTCATATTTAAGAAACAGAATCCATATAGTATCAGGATTTAGCACAACATTTATAAATACACAATAATGGCTGCAAAAAACATTAAATATCTAAAGATTCTGAACAACTTTTTAATGTTAAATTAAAAGAAATCAACTTAATAAAACTAGCCTAATCTTTAAAAAGCATTTAATTGACTTGCCAGTGACAATTATCTAGCAGCCACAATATTTCCTATAAACCTTTCACGCGAGGAGTGAAAATCACTAATGGTTCATATAAACTTATAATAATCCAGTGAGACAGAAAAAAGAAGGTTGATGTGAACCAAAGGCAAAATAAACAAATACACTGCAGCTGCTTCATTAAACTTTGTTTTCTTGAAAGGGAATACATAATGTATACAGACAGGGTGACATCAAGCACATTAGATATTCTCAGGAAATAAAATGCACGATAATGGGGATAGATTTAAAAATGGTGTCCTCTTAATTTCACATGACATTGTAGACATATTTTATGTAGGGATGCACCGATACCGATATTGGGGGTCGATACTGCGTTAAAATACTCGTACCGATTTCAATTGTCGATACCAAGAACCGATACCACTCAACAGTATTTCGCTACAACAAACTGGTCGCGCTTTGTGGAGAAAAAGATTTGTTGTCCTACCTGACTTCAACGTCTAGGGCAGGGGTCGGCAACCCGTGATCCAGAGCCGCATACGGCTCTTTCGTCGCTCTCTTGCAGCTCTTGCAGCAAGGTGTGAATAGTGATGCTGCGTTCACACCCAACGCGACGGAAATTACTGCCGTTCCGCCGGTTTGAATCAAACTGTTGCTGGTCCGCCAGAAGCAGCGCTGGCAGCGGCCACATTCAGACGCTGTTGTGCGGCTACGGATGATATTATTGTAGCCGAGTGTCTGTTGTGTGTCTATATTTGTAATTCTAATAAAATGAAAACACGCTGCAGGGTAACTTGAACCACTTTTTTTTTATCTCCTTCACACACGTATATCCCACAATTCCACTCCTTTTCCTTTCCGTTTCTCCCTCCACAATAAAAGCACCGGAAACATAACTTGGAACACAGCTTCCTATATAATTGCTCGATACCTAATATTATCGCTTACATTATGAACCCGGACACGGGGGCGTTTTATGGTCCGACATTAGAGGGACTTCCACAAGAAGTTTAAAGCTTGGGATAGCCTTCTGTTAATTTTGTACTATAGGCTTGACATAATCTGCAGAGGATGAAATAAAATCTGCCTCCAAATTAATTGCACTTTCATGGAGACCAAATCTAAGAAGTATCGGTATCGGTACTCGGTATCGGCAAGTACACAAAAATACTCGTACTCGTATCGGTTTGTAAAAAATGGTATCGTTGCATCCCTAGTTTCGTCCCTGGTGATGCTCTGCCAGGCCTCTACTGCAACAGTCTTCAGTTCTTGCTGGTTTTTGGGGCATTTTCCCTTCAGTTTTGTCTTCAGCAAGTGAAATGCATGCTCAATTGGATTCAGGTCAGGTGATTGACTTGGCCATTCCAGAACATTCCACTTCTTTGCCTTAAAAAACTCCTTGGTTGCTTTCGCAGTATGCTTCGGGTCATTGTCCATCTGCACTGTGAAGCGCCGTCCAATGAGTTCTGAAGCATTTGGCTGAATATGAGCAGATAATATTGCCCGAAACACTTCCAAATTCATCCTGCTACTTTTGTCAGCAGTCACATCATCAATAAATACGAGGGAACCAGTTCCATTGGCAGCCATACATGCCCACGCCATAACACTACCTCCACCATGCTTCACTGATGAGGTGGTATGCTTTGGATCATGAGCAGTTCCTTTCCTTCTCCATACTCTTCTCTTCCCATCATTCTGGTACAAGTTTATCTTCGTCTCATCTGTCCATAGGATGTTCTTCCAGAACTGTACAGGCTCTTTTAGATGTTTTTTGGCAAACTAATCTGGTCTTCCTGTTTTTGAGGCTCACCAATGGTTTACATCTTGTGGTGAACCCTCTGTATTTACTCTGGTGAAGTCTTCACTTGATTTTCGACTTTGACACAGATACACCTACCTCCTGGAGAGTGTTCTTGATCTGGCCAACTGTTGTGAAGGGGTTTTTCTTCACCAGGGAAATGATTCTTCTGTCATCCACCACAGTTGTCTTCTGTGGTCTTCCAGGTCTTTTGGTGTAGCTGAGCTCACCAGTGCGTTCTTTCTTCTTAAGAATGTACCAAACAGTTGATTTGGCCACACCTAATGTGTCTGCTATCTCTCTGATGGTTTTGTTTTGATTTTTCAGCCTAATGATGGCTTGCTTCACTGATAGTGACAGCTCTTTGGACTTCATATTGAGAGTTGACCGCAACAGATTCCAAACACAAATACCACACCTGAAATGAACCCAAGACCCTTTTATCTACTCCTTGTAAATGAAATCGAGGGAATTACACACACCTGACCTTGAAACAGCTGATCAGCCAATTGTCCAATTACTTTTGGTCCCTTAAAAAGAGGGTGGCCACATTTGAATTTGTTGTAATTCCTACACCGTTCACCTGATTTGGATGTAAATACCCTCAAATTAAAGCTGAAAGTCTGCACTTAAAGCATATCTTGATTTTTTTCATTACAACTCCATTGTTGTGGTGTACAGAGCCAAAATAATGAAAAATGTGTCAATGTCCAAATATTTATGGACCTAACTGTATATAGCCCAGCGTACAAAAGCACATGCGGAAAGGACAAAAAAGATCAACCCTGACTTACTGACTTGGATGGATAGATGTCATGCCATGGTACATTGCACAAGATGTAACAGTGGCATACATGCAAGTCTAATCCCATGACTCTTCAGGGCCAAATCACTAATGGGCCAAAATGTCAGAGAGATGGATTGGAAGCCAATTTACTCTAAGCTACTAAACTCAAAACACAAAAGTGACATATCAGAAACATTTGCACAACATGTTCAGTTGCATGGGAATAAATAATTTCAATGCTTCATAATAAACTTAATGTGCCTACTGAAAATGCATTGCATTCAATACACTTTATTTGTCCCCGGGCAGCAATTTGCAGAGACACGAATTGTTGTACAGTACCATGATATAGAAAATGTTTCACATAAGTAAAACCGCAAGGAGACGCTGTACACAATATGACAATAATGATGTGAAATGCAATAAACGTATTATGCAGTGAGTGTACGTGAAAGGGTCAAATTAAACCAGCAGTTGAACACATTCATGAGTGCTGTCACATGGACCCTTTCTCTAATGTCTCTCCCCATGTCTCTGTTTTAGACTAGTTTGGTAGTACATACATTAAATTGATAAAGTAAGCTGACCTACTAAGATTGGTCCGGCATTACAATTCTACACAGGGCTTCAGTGAGAAAATGCACTGTTTGGGCAAAATATGAGAAGGACCAAATATTTTGTAGACCAGCAAAGCCTGTTGATATCTTACACTTTTCCTTCTGTTGCATGACATGACATCGCCAGTGGGTACAGTGTGAAATTTATTTGGTGGTGAGTGGGTTGGTCTTCCCATAGTTGGTCTCCACTGTAGCTGCAAGGCTCAAAAGCTTCACTCTTCTCCAGAGACAGAAGGTGAAAACATAATTCATGAATGCCGCCAAGAAAGACGCTGCACATAGTACAACATCAAAATTTTACGGAAAGTAGAGCTGTCATAGAAAATTCACTAGATTTCAACTGTGGACAAGTGTACTTCCTTGAATTTGTTCATCCATACATCACATGCAAAGTCTCCGACAGTGGTATTCATCGGACTAATAAAACTAAGTAGGGCAGCTATATTTCTGACATTACACAACTCTCATCAGAGGTAGAACGCAAAGTGCTGGAATGGAAATCTCTTGATTACTAGGCAAAATCAATACTGCATTATCCGCTGAAGAATTTCCTTCTCCGTCTTCCAATGTTATTGGTCATGCAGAATAGACCCACACCACATCCTTTCCATAATGACTTTGCTTAATGCATTGAATTACAGTGAGTCACATTATTAAAACGTGGCAGGTGGAAGCACTAATGTACCGAGTCTGAGCATGTAAACAAACTACAATACATGACCTATATTTGTAAATAAATAAAGAGCTAATATATTGCATCTCTAATGATGAATGAAAAAACTAAAATCACTTTATTGTCACATAAATATGTGTTTTAATGTTTTAAACAAGTCATGATGGATTACTGTAGTTATCCTGAGGGCATCTAGACAGTTTAGTTAGGCTTGGGTTGGTCTCTGTGTTGGTTTTGATAATCTTTACAAAACCTTTAGTAAGTAGAAGCATATGCTAACAGAGTCTTTATAATCTGATCGTTTTACTATGAGGTAATGATGAGACTCAATTTTGGCTGTTAATGTTACACAAGTCCTCTCAGTAATATATACATTTACCAACAAACTGAATCCCAAAAGAAATAACAGTCACATTTGAACAATTTTTTTAAACAATAGAAAATGAATATAGTGTAGATGAATACAGTACATGAACAGTTTACAGTTTACTGTAACTAAAACCCTTAGGTCTGAAACTGATAAGAATTGCATAAATCCTTTACAATGTACCAATCATGCATAAATAAATAACAAAAGAAACAACTGCATTATAGTAATGGTGCCTCTCTTGAAAGAGAATCTATCTCTAGCAAATAAGGTTTGTCTGCTTGACTGACTACTTGCTAACCCGGCTGAAATGGCCCATCTTGCACATGCAGTACAAATAGCCCAGGGTGCATGGTTAGACCCTTGTCATGGAATGTGATCACAGTCAATGTAGTGTGGCTCAAAAGGACCTCCAAGAGCCTGCTGTTGACACAACACAGAGGGGTTAGGGCCAAGGAGACACTCGAAAACTGCTATATAAACACAAATCCATGACAGGTGAAAGACAAAGCTGCTGCTTGGAAGCATAGCAAGTCTCCAAAGCAGCTTTAAGACAAACAGATAGGTGGGTCCACAAAAGGATCAACAAAAAGGACTGATTTAAAGACGGAAGATTTGAGCAGCTTTCAACAGACTGCAATGATTACAGCTAATGATGCCAACAGCTCAACCAAGGGCAAACGTGCTGATGGACTTCCCAGTGTTTACATGAGGGGGAACTAGAGGCCGGGTGCTATTCTTCCGTGACAAAGTTGGTCAGTCGGAATGGCATAATCAGCTGAAAACGCTGCACGAGAGCAGTGCCGAGAGATGGCTGTGCGCTGACCAATGTGGCACTAAAAGCACGAGTGGTTGGCCCGGCTATGTCAACAAAACACAGTGATGCTTCAATAACACAAACAGAGGGAGAGCGACTTGCATCTCTGCTTAGGTAGACTTTACTTCTCGATATCTTTACACGGCAACATTTTGTTTGCTGCGATATAATGTTCAGACGTTAAACGCAGCTTATTTAGGACACTTAAGTAGACTAGTTATGGTTAAGGAGTGCATGAAATGTCATATAATAACTGATGACAGAAGGCCGATATTTGGGTATCTCTGGGAAACTTTATATTTTGAATTCGTACAAAACAAATGAAACCGACCACACCTGAAAACTAGCATGTGTCCCAAAATGCGTAATTCTCAAATGCCAGCAACAACCTAAAGCTTCCAGTGCTGGTGTCAGTGCGTGCTCTAATACAGACTTAATTCAAACTTCCTCACTCAATTCAACTGCCTCTAGCGTGTCTGCCACAAAACAAAAGACTACCCACAGTGATTTATATTCAGAGAGCGCCACGTAGTTTCAAAGACCTACTTAGCATTGTAATACAATAGCTGAGGAAGCAGAGAGGTAACGGTTGTTTCAATAGCTAGGGGTGCTTAAGGGAAATGTTAAAACAAAATACTTTACAAAAAGAAAATGAACACGGTGCCGGACATAAGTGGGTGATGCACTTTTCTTGGTTTCTTTGGACAAAGCCCCTACAGATGCTCTTATGAATAATTTCAACTTTAAAGGAATACAAGGCGAGAGTGCCATTTGAAATTAAGTTAACTGGATAGAGGAATAAACAATGAGCTACTATCTACATCTGTCTCAAACCTCCAGTCCACTAAGACTAGACAACTCTAATCTTAAATTCACAAATATAGGTCAGTGATTTATGCTCTTAACATAGGGGTTTACATTATACATAAAACATGCCTGATTTGAACATATATTCATATACATCTGATATCCCTCAGCAGTGGTGTAAAGCGCAGTGGCTCAATATGTGCTGGTACAATGTCAACTGTCCTTGTCCTGTTTTGTCGAGGAGGGGAACAGACTACTGCACAAGTAACAAGCCGGACAGGAATTAATCGAATCTCAAACTGTAAGTGACAAGCATGTTCATGGCATGTTACGCTTTTGAGTGCTCTATGCATTACTTTTCAACCCCCCTCAGCACCATCAGTGCTATAATCCAGCAATATCCCTGTAATGGTCCAATGGTTTTCCTTAATCTATACTGGCATAACATGAATAAAGTCCATGAGTAGGCATTCCCTACAGTACACTACGTGATATGAAAGGACAGTCGCAAAGGATAGATCACACACTACCAGATGTGAATATATATATATGATTTATGCACTTGGCCCAATATACGGTACTGTGCATTAGGCTGTTTGTACACAACCAGTGTTTCTAATAATGATACTGGGCACAATCTCTGAGGTTTGTGGAAACACTCACCAGAACGTGGGTGATAACCTGAAACTTTAGCAACACAAACATTAGGAGGCACCAACTGACCTAATTTTCCTCATGTTGGTATTTTGGCAAAAGCACGTTGTGAAGAACAACTTTTTACAAAGTGCTTTCGAGAGCAACCCCGTACGCATCCAGTACTCTTGCCTTTGTTCAACAGCTATGTTCAAAAGAAAAGAAGATGGGCAGCATGAAGATGGCCGTGACTGTGGCCAACACCAGACGGGTATGAGGTCCAACAGCACTGATAGTGAAATCCCAGTGAGTTTTGTCCTTGGACTGTGGGAAGAAACTGAAACACCAAGAAATAAAGAAAGAAAGAGACAGAGACTGATGTAGAGACTGGGAAAACAACTCCACACAGAAAAGTCCCAGCTGACCTCAAACCCAGGAACTTGTTGCTGTGAGACAACAATGCTAACTAAATTCTCACCCAAGGAACAGATTTTCAGCCTCGTTTTAAGAGTGATATGAGCCAAGCACTGAAGGAAACAGAAGAAAAAACTGATCGATTTTATTAACCATTAAACACAAAACCACTTCTGTCATTTATTGACAGATCCTCCACAATGTTGCAGAAGTCCTTAAAGCAAAAGCAGTGCTGGTGTTTAAAACCAACTTGGTTCAGCAAAAACAGTTCTATTCAGCCTCCATTTTTTTTTACTGACAAAAAGGTAGAGACAGCTGTCAGCTGCTGCAGAGCTTGAATTTTGCCAGGGTCTATTCAGACGGGCTTTTCTCCTGTGAAAAGCGGCCTGCTGGTTTTGCTTGTCCTCCAATCCTGTGGCAGAGGGACACAGGCTAATCTTCTGAACAACTAAGATTTGTTCCCCATTCTGAGGAAGTTTTTCAGGCCCGGCACTGCAATGGGGCCTTCGAGGGATTTGAAGCCTATTGTTAAGATGGCCATTAAAGGAATCCTTCCCAACAGGGTCTGTGTGTGATGGACAAGTAAATGTATGCCTTGCTGTCAAATGAAAAGGCTAATCATTTGATGCATGTCTAGAAAGCCTGCTAATCATGTTGAAGCGCTCTTGCTGAAGTTAACAACTGAATTCAAAATGTACATTTAAATATATATATATATATATATATATATATTTATGTATGGACACTTATCCACAGCAGGTTGGTCAACGTGAGCATCTGCTGTGCATTTTACAATATTACATTACTTGTGTTCATACAAGCTAAAAGTTAATGGTTCTTAATGTCTTGGAATTTGTGTTTTGGGTTGAATTTTGCCTTTGTGTAAAGTCTATTTTGTGAAAATAAATACACTTTTAGTGAAACGTGTTGTGGGGCAAGTGTTTAGGTCATTTACAGCTCAAACAGCTTTTATCGAATTACTTTTTTCACTCTCTCAAAGTCACCAATAGGTCCTGCAGGCCTGTGTGAACTACTCATGTGTGCAGAATAGTCAGAAAAGCACATTGCTCATTGATTGCACTACCAAACCCATACTGGGGGGCAGAGGCATTGTTGGATTATAGATCCAAACCACTGCAATTCCTGAACTGCAGACAGAAAATGGCCTTTGGACACAGCATGCTGTTTTATATCGTCTAAATTAAACAGAAACAAAACTACACAAGTGTAAAAAAAAAAAAAAAAGTGAAGGAATGGCTACTGGCACTATAGGGTAATATACAATAGAGTGTCTAGTGATTTGGATTATTACGAGGTCCTCATTCTTCTGGCAAAGATTATTGCCAGTGTTTGACATTATTTCTGTGTGGTATGAACACCAGACTTGTGGATAGCGTATGTTGTGTACAAAACAGAGACTCTTTTAAATCAATCCCCACTTTAATCTGTGTTAGACGTTATGGTATTTCAGCCAATAAGAACAGAAAAATACAACAAATTGTATTGTGAAATATATTACAATAACTAAAATCTCAGAAAATATCCATTTGAAAATCTCAACATGATATTCTTATCATATCATACTGATATTTGGCTCAGCTCTGCACAAATTTAAGCAAAGAAGTATGGCTGGTAGAGCCAGACTTAGCCTGAAGCTGCGGTATGCTATTTCTGGTGAGGAACTGGGCCGTACTGGCCTACATACCTGCATTCTGCAACTGTTTAATTGACTAAATCTGACGAACCTGAAAGAGCCAAACTGCTCCAAAATGCTGGCATCTCACAGAGCCCACCAGTTTCACCCAAATGTTTTAAATAAACTCTTCCGTGATGAGCTGCTCCAAATTAAAACTGATATTCACACAGTTAACAAATGTAATGATCATGCACGTCTCTGTGATCTGTATGGAGGAGGATCCACTGAGCAAAATTTAATGAGCCAAAAAAGTTGGCCTATTTCTTACTGAAATGCAGCAGGATGACATAATACTCAAAATGTTAACCACACAGGGCTGGAAAACCAAAGTTAAACCTAAATGATACCTTAATGGCAGTCAATTGTATTTTGTAGAGGCTCCATCACTGTAACTAGCAGAGCATATGGGCAGCTGCTATCCTATTCACTACTGGAAAATCGCAGTACTGTAAAAAGTAACAGATTTTATATGTCTTGCCCTGTGAATGAACTTAAAACCTCAGTATGACTCCAGAGCTTGGGGTGCCTTTATGTCAAAATAATTCAACAAACATCTCTAGATGAATCCAACTGTGCCAATATTGACTGTAACACCCAAAAAGGTTGGATGTGAATCACAAAGCACCTTTGCACTTAGTAGTTTACAGCCTCTGAATCTTTCATGAAGTAGCTGTAAAACTGGCCAGAACCACAGTATACTGTTGGTACAGTGCAACTATTTTAAAGCTATCGGCACAACAGAGAAGTGAAATACACTTCTCCAATTAGACTAGCTTTATTAGAATAAGTGAGAATATGTCAAAAACTGGGCAATGTTCCATATGGGCACAAAAGACTGCACAATTGGAAGCCATATGTAAAGGCACTCTAGTAAAGCAGATTCAATATCCTCTATGATTTGTTAGGTCTGAAAGTGGAAAATATTTCCTGGGGCAGTGTCCAACAGTGCTGCTGAGCATGGATTTATGTCAACAGACAATACAACTGAAACAGATTCACCAGTGTGCCTTGTATTGTCTGGTCCAGTATTGTCAAATCCAGAATCCGTCCATCAAGCCTGCCTCAGTGACAGATTGTTGGAAATAAGCCAAATGTGCCACTCAGCTTGTCATCTGGCTGGTCTCAGACGAGTCGCTGAGTGCTTTATGGACTGATTTGGATTTGGTCGAGGCAAAAATAAGGATAAATGTCCTCTGCAATTATATTAACTAACAGCCAGTGCAGGCCACACGGAGAGTTGGCAGAACAGAAATCCCCAGAAATAAAATGGCATGCTGCCACTAAATGTGACATCTGCCATCAAAGCAAACTGATCCATTGCCTACAGAGGTCATTGTAGTTACATTACATTACATTTAGCTGACGCTTTTATCCGTAGACACGGCAACTGTGAGCAATTAGGGTTAAGTGTCTTGCTTAAGGATACATCTACATGGACTAGCGGAGCCGGAGATCAAACCAGACGGACATGCTAACCACTGACCCAAAGTCGCCCATGTTACCCAACTGTAAAGCAAAAGGCTTATGTATTGCACCACTACAAGCTGGGCCTCATACGCTCTCACACGCACTAATCCAACGAGCAACACACAGGTCTCACTATCAGGATCAGTAGATGTTCAGACACTAACCACTAACGGACAAACTGGTCCACAGTTGCAGCCTCTGGTTTTCATGGAAGTGTGACGGCTTCTTTCTTGACTCACTTTTGCATCAACGTTTAACAATCAAACAGTACTCAGGTCAAAAGGCAGAGTTACTGTGCTAATTACTCACTGAGAAATGGCCTCAATAGACCAGAATGCAAAGCAGCCTCATGGCATCTGATGTTTTGAGTAAAAGCATACTCACCTTGCTCACCACGTAAACATCCAAAACCAGGAATCTCCTGAAAACGATGATGCTATTGAGTTAGACGACATATTTTTTATTTTATATGCTTACGTACATTCTGTGCCACCGTGGATTCAACAGCATATTTGGGAATTGTGAACAGTGCTATAGTACAGCATGTTGGCAGCAACACACTGCCTTTAAGCAATTGTCTGAACGCATAGTTGAATGCAACAAGTTTTTGATAATTCTCTGCAAGTTGAATTGTTTGCATTTTAGGAATTATATGTAGGCCTGATACTTAGATACACCTGCTGCAATGCGGTGAATGTCATAAAATGTATCCATCTATTGTATTAAAGACCTGTGGACATAAAATGTAGTGAATGCTTTTATCCAAAGCTATATTCAGCAGCCACTCACTCAGCAAAAAAACACATCAATTAAAACCCCAAATCGATTAGGGGCCCTTACATCTTTACATAAACGAGTTAGTGAATTGTGATTAAATGCACTTGGGCCCTAGTATGGCAAAATTTTGATTAAGTAGGAGGAAGTGAAATTGAACCACACGACACTGAATCTCAGTAGATCTTTGCCACAGAGACCAAAGCATCCTTGAAGCAATACATTGGACGTCAGCACCATCAAAATAATTTGTCACACTCTTTATCACAAACACAACAGAGTAACTGCATTAAATTCAATGAGACAGCGTGTGAAGAGCCAGCATTTAAGATAGTCTTATTGCTGAAAATGTTTTATTTAAAAAGGGAGTAAATTGCCTACCTTATAGGTGTACGGCGCTTCTCCCAGGTTGATTCCATCTTTTGCAAGCTTATCCCTTAACAGCACCTTGAGCTTCAGTTTGGGATAAGTCACAAAATCATTACAATCTGTGAATCTCAGGTTATGGTTTCCGGGACAGGAGGCCTCATGTATTCCTGTGGTCCGTGTCTGTGACCTCAAAGTCCTGAAGTCCTCTTCTCTGTTTGAATGTAAAGTATGGTTGCAAGAGGAGGGATCCAGGGGCTCTAAGGTAAAATAGAAGCCAGGTGCTTTACTTTCATCCTCATATTTTAGCTTGTGCACTGCTGTGAGCAGCCGGTGTCTGTGGTACTGAAATTGGACGCCTATGGCGTCGAGGTCTGGCTCCCCAATCTGTTTACAGACCTCCAAATCATCATACCCATTGTCAATGAATGACTCCACGTACTGGGCCAGATGGAGCTTGGACAGCCACTCCAGGACGAGGTTTGGACCTTGGGTCATCTTAAAACGGGTTTCAAGGAGGCCCGCCTTAAGTGCACATCATGCTCTCCAGTCACACCAGGTGGTGACCACCAGTAGAGGTGATTGTGTGCAGAGGCAATGCACAACTCTGGTCCATATAACGTCCAAAGGTTCAATTCTCCAAAGTAAACGCATCAATCAGTTGAGGCCACTGTGGATGCATAACTGGAGCCAGCAGAGAGCAGGCTGTAGGTTAGAAACACCTTTTTACTGTCAGAAGCCTTTCAACATGTCCAACCCTGGCTTTCTGAAACCTGAAGAAGTTATCAGAATCTCTTGACCTTTGACATCTCTCGGAGGCGTGTAAATTAGCTCGTGTGAAATCCCCAACGCGAAGGTCTTCAAGCTACAAGAGAACTGACGACTTTATCCTCCTCGACATGTGAAAACATCTTCGCGGTGAGTTGAAGGATATGGCGCGAGCGCTTAAATTAGCGAATAAACGTCTGGAGCTAAACGCGACCTTACTTTCCGTCGTCGAAGTTAGCCGGTTGAGGAGAAAAACCCGACTTTAATTGAGTTGACCGCACTCCCGTGAAGCCAGGTGGCTTCTCCTCAGGCGGCGTCCATCCTCTTTGTCTCCTTCATCGCGACGGTTTCAGGGGGCAGCGAGACGCGCTCGGGGTCCGTCAAACCTCCGGAGCTCAAAACAAACGTAAACCGTTGACGCTGACGCCGGAGCGAGACATGCCTCCCGTGAAACCGTATTTAGAAAATAAAACGTTCAAAATGCTGTAAACTTGTTTCAGAGGGCATTTGTTGGGGCTCACTTTGTGCCCGTACGCTGGCCCGGAGATAACTTCGCTGTCCCTCTGCTCCATCCGCCGCTGTGTGGGAAGATGCTGCTCGGCCTCGGCTTCAGTCGCTGCCGTCGTTTTTACCCCGTTGGACGACGGGAGTTCAATGAGCATTACCGCCACCTGCAGGTGGTTCTGGGAAATGTAGGACTCGTGAATACTATTTAATTAAAATGAAAATATACATACAATCAATACTTAAACCACGTATAACAAATGTATTATAATTTTGGAGAGATTTTTTAAACACAATAACTGCATTTTCCCGCAATTTAACGGTGCTTAAATTGCGTGAGATCCTCAAACCCAAGATGCCATGATATTTGTTCTAGGCAATATGTTTAAATCAATTGGTAAAACATTTTACCCCTAAATTCAGCTTCATGTTTGGATTTGTGAAACTGTTGGATCTGTTCTATAATTCAAGATTAACTTCTGTGGGTTTTAACCACTCTTACGAGTTGCAAAAAATAACTGACATACAGTATTGTATTTCTATTACAGTATAGTACAGTGGTATTAGGAAGAAGTGGCGAAATATTGACAATAATTTAACAATGGACTGACACCAATATTGCTTTTAAAATCTTTTGATTTCACAATGAATAGGTGCATCTTTAAAGTAAATTACTTACTTACTTTAAACTAATACCATAACATTACAAGCTAAAATAGGATGACGACATCACATGAATAGTATATTTCTATCTAAATCCAAGATGCACATTTAACCTATGGAAGGACAAACAATTTCCATATAAGAATAAGTAAAGCATTTATTTTGAAATTAATTCAGTGAACAAACAGTACAACATGAAACAAGACAAAACATGTTATGATTGGTTTTACATTTATTTTCCATTGCACAATAATATCTATATATATATACTGTATCTACAGTCTAAATTGTTTGTGGCAGCAGATTAAGTCAGACATCCATGTGAAATTTATTTTAATAAAACTGTACAGAAATTGCCTATTATGAGAAAATACTGCAACTCCACAGATATTCGTCCCAGAAGACAGACAGATGGTATGGAAGTATGGCGACTGAGAAACCCTCGAGCTCTCCTGCACGGAGCTGTGAGCTGAGCTTTGATGTCTATGCATTTCCACAGTGCAGGGAGAGCAAGAGTTTCCATGAAGCAAACAGTAACATAAACAGATGTACCAATAAAATAAATATAATCTCTCACACTTACACAATTGGCATGATCAAATGAAAATGGGACACCTTCAGACGCGTGATGAGAACTTCAGTTTTGTTCAACATGGTGGTAAATACAAATGCCAGAACAGACAGACAATCTCTAAGAGGGATAATACATGGTTGTTTCAAGTTTGTAAACACTTAATATCATGCATCCTTCAATGTGCAATAAGAGACCATTTAGACCATATATGTTGCAAACTGAAGCGCTTTAAAGTCCAGGCCACACTTTGTAGAAAGACTCAGCGGCCCACCGAGAGGAGGTGACCCTCCTGCAGTAGCAAAGTTTGGATTTGAGATGAGCATGTTCAATATAGAACCAGAAATGTTTATTGTCATGTATGGGTGACGGATAATTATGCACAACCATTGTTTGGACATTAATGCGAGTTATTCTATCTCAAAAAATGACATTAAAAGGTATTCATTTTTAATAGATTGAAATTAAAAGTATATATATATATATATATATATTTGTTTTCAAATATATAAATATATCAGATCATTAACTTGACATTGAAAACAAATCTGAGAGTGAAGCAATCAGCATAATTGTCAAATGACATAGATAAGCATAGGTGCTGTCATGTTTTGGTCCTTTCAAAAACAAGAAAATGGGACAGAGAAAAATAAACACATTGAAAACAATACTAACAAAACTATTTTAAGTACAAAAAAATAGTGCAAAACCCACATAACTGCTCTTTCAGATGGGTTTATCTTAGCAGTACACAGTAGAGCAGATTCAAATCAGCCAGCGAAAGGGTTTTATTCCAAAATGTATTCAACCACCTTGGATAAAATATGTTTTTTGTTGTACTTGATAACTCAACACCTCCAAAGTATACAGGATTTAATACTCTAAAATCGAACAAAATGGATGAAAACGTCTAACTTCATGCTTGCAATCATTTTCCACACGTCAGTGTTAGAGTCAGATGATCTCCTTTTGGAATCAAACTCTTCAAATCCACGTTGCCCGTCTTCTGACCACACGTACAGCAGTTTGGGCAATGCGTGTGGCATGCCCGTGAGAAGAAACTAATGCCAATCTACCCTCCGCTCCGTCTGGAGACTATGGACGGAACCCTTGAGTCAAGAAGTTTACAGACTTTTACCGTTTGGAGAAAAAAAAAAATCAAGACAACTCTGTGAAATTAAGCAACTCTTTGGCGTCATAAAAGAACATGGCCGCAAGAGTACAGCATGTCCCGTTGCCTGAACCTGCACTGTCAGATTTGTGTCCAGCCTTCCCGTTATTTACAACATTTGGCAGCAATCTGGATGGACAAAGAGTTGTCTCTGTTTTTCAAAATAAAAGACCAACAGATAATGCTTCTACATTGACACAAATAGCAGCATATCCTGGCACCTCATGAAAAAGAAACCCCAAGTACAATAGAATTCTAGTTAAACCACATTGAAAAACACTGTCAAGCAAAAGCAAAAACCTCAAAAGACCTATTGTAATACACTGCATCTATGTAGTATTCTAAATATTGGCGCCCATACACTTATTCCTGAATATATGCATGTTCACACACACACACACACACACACACACACACACATACACACATAGAGGTTAGGTTATATGCATCATGAGGCAAAGGCAGAAGAGAAACCGGTTTGAAGTGAATGGTTCAGAGAGATGACCAGTGGAACTGCGTGGTCATTTCCACTGGCAGCTATGAATACCAAGACAGCTTCACCATTCCCAGTGTGCTGTAAGAGACACAAGCTTTTTTCCCTACACATTGAGAAACGAGACCAAAATCAGATACGACAGAATGCCAAAAAGAAATGTGAATAATCATGTATAGATAGAATCTTTATCACAAAAAGAATTTGTAACCAAAATATACATTTATGCTAATCATAATATGGACAATCTTTGAATTAGCCTTCAACACATCTTTCTTCTTATACATGACTCAGCCACAGCCCCTTGAAAGACATTCAGGGGTTTTCCAGTGTATCAACTCTTTTTTGATAGATCAGTGTAAACTCTTCATCAGGGGTAAACATTTTCAGCTCTTTTTTTGCACATTTAATTCAACAAAAGAAAAAAAAAAAAAAAGGCCCACCCTACAAACTTATTTTACTTCTTATCTATTATACGGCTCCAATAAATAGAGTAATTTAAAATAAAAACCAAAGGGATCTCCAGAAAAACACATTTGTCTTTCTCACGTTAAACAACTTGGTTGGAAAATGCTGTAAAAAGGAATTCTCGGTGATGAACTAGTGTACTACCAGCCCTTATTCGGTGAAAGGCAATAGATTCATCATCTCCCTGTCTAGTTTTTACGCTTCTAAGTGCGAGAAAGGCCCTTTCTGGACAGACTGGCAAAAGGACAAATCTCTAAAAATAATTTAAACCGGGAAAAACAAACAGACACAAGTCTTTCATTGATCCTACAGAAACAGACATCTTCATTGACTTGATTAGACATGAAGGACAAAGGGGTCATCAGACTTTTTTCCTCATTTAAGTCCACTGTGTTTGACAGACATCATAAAGGGAAGAGAAAGCAAAAAAGAACAATTGCAGTCAGGCCACCAAAGTATGTTTTGCAGAATTGTCTTTCAACCTCCTTCAGAACAAAACAGCAGTGTGAGAGAGAGTGTGTGTGTGTGTATATGTATATATAACAAATATACATATATGTGTTATATATATATATATATATATATATATATATGAGTGCATGACAAATGGATATGAATGGTCACCTTTCTCCTGTTCTGCGAAAAGATGTCACATGATCATCATCGCTCTCAGGTGAAATGGAAAGAGATATTTTTAACAGCTTCTCTTCTTCCATTTCTTTCGATTCTCATTACGTGTGGTGGGCCGGTGTCTCCTCCACGGCAGTCCTCTGGTGGCTGAGGTAATGCAGACTGTGTGATATTGTGCTGAGAATAAAAGCATGAGTTTGTGTTGAGCAGAACTCCTCCGTGGAGAGAAATAGAGAAGAGAAGAAGAGATACTGGTGTGCGTTACAGAGTCTAATGCTCCCACACGCTGCCATCAGAGCTGGTACCACTTCTTATCTTTGTACTTCAGCATCATCTGGAGGGTGAAAAGAGCAAACATGAGAGTCAAAAAAGAAGAAGTTAACCTGAAAACCATCTCTTAAGTATCCAAAGAAACGACAAGTGCGTACATCATGAGCATGTTTGGAAAATGAATCTGCGCTGGCCATCATGGCAGCCGTTCTGTCCTCCAGCTCCCCCAGTTTCTGCCCTCTCTCGTCCAGTGCTATCCGTGCGCGGGCTAGATCCCCCACCACCCCAGACGCTGCACCCTTCATGCCCTCCATGCCCCCCGGGCCGGGGATGTGCTGGGCCAGGCTACGGGAGGCCTTGCCAGCACCCGTTTCCCCAACTACCAAAGACAAAAAGAGAAATCCATTTCAGTGTTCAGAAATTCAGACATCCATGTTCAAAGTAAGATCAAATGACACTGATTGTAAATCGTTCTGTAACTGGAAAGTCTCCCAAACTGGTTTCTTTGGCCAGCCAGTGACAACAAAAATAAACAGAATTATACACAATATATGTATTGAAAAAAGATCCTGATACTAGGCCTTTCTTTACTCACAGAGGTCCTCCCTGTCCAGAGACTGAGCTCCTCCCCCAAACAGGCCTTTGAAGAAACCTTTGTTCGGAGCCTCTGGCGTCTCCACGGGGGTAAACAACTCACTGAGCATCTCCTGAGGAAGACATACACATCCAAACTATTTCAATATACACTTATAGAAATACAGACCGGCTTATAAAGTATATGCCATACCATTTCAGGTGCTAATAGTGGGCATGAAATTATGTAATTTTACATGTAAATAAACTATTATTGTAATACTTGTGACTTCAGTGGCTTAAAGGATGTCAACGTGGACCCTATTTTCCCAATTGACTAATAGGGATTTTTTATTTATTTTGTATTTTAAATTGGTCCAGTATTAAACCATTTTCCTTTACTTCCGCTTGATCCGGTCTGTTTGTTATTGTGTCTAACCGAGTCTTGCTCGGAGGAGTCTCGTTCTGAAATCTTCCGTCGTATCCATAAATCTTCAGCCATGAAATCTAAAATTATTTTAGATAACACTAAGCTATGCTTTTTTTACTCCAACAAAAATCCAACAAAATGTCAACATTGGTTCTCCTCTCTCCGACTCTCACTCGTGTTTCCACCATTGTCTTCCGGCAACAAGTCACATGACACAATAATGAACAGAATAGATCAAGCGGATGATAAAGAAAAACATTATATTTATCTGTAAGGTTCATAACAATCTGAACCTGACGGTGGCAAAAAAAAGCGCTTTGAGTGGACGCACATTCAGAATTGGTCGATTTGATTACAAAGCAGCTCGTTTTGCGGCTGCCGTCTGCAGCGTTCTCCCTCAATACTGGACCAATAAAAAAATGATTATGACTAATTGTGACTAATTGTTCCCATTAGTCATAAAAACTGGTTCAGGTTAAAAAATAAAGTTATCCTTTAATAAAGTGCATTGAATGGCAATATTAGTTATTGAATGCCCCTGTTTCCTCCATAATTCGTTTGATGTTAAATCTGAACCACAAATCCCAGAATTGTCTTCGGATGACACTTTGTGAACGGATCATTAAAAAGGTGTCGTGTCGGGAAGCCCAAAGATTAATTTAAGCCCGATGAATAATTCAAAAATTACACTGTATTTGTGAGTGCAATATTAAACATTAAGCCCGCCACAATCTGTTAAAAAGCCTTTTCTCCACACTTAGAATCATTGGATCGAATAAAGAAAGATGAATCCAAACACTACAACTCATTTATCTGACCTGCCGATTGTCGCAGGTCTCCTGGCTGTAGGTGATCCTCTGGATCTCAGTGGGGGAGGTGAGGTACAGGGCCTGACCCAGGTTGGAGAAGCAGAACGTTCTGGCTATCCGCATGTCTGTCAGCGGCAGGTAGTTCACATCCAGCAGAGGCCGTAGACTGGGTAAACTGGGACGATACAAAGAACAGACACTATTTCAGACCAAACTTTTAAGACCGTTGTTGAACATACAAATTCAATTATTGTGATTTCATCACATATGTTGAAAGTAGAGTCACTTAACTACCAGACGTCATACCTCAGAGTCATGATATGCCCGTTAGCGCAGAAACAGGCGATGCAGTTCGCTCCGGCCATCTGCACAACGTCAGCCCTCAGCACGAAGGAGGTCTCTGTGATGTTGTGTTTGTAGATGCGGGTCTGGGAGGGCATGGCCACCACCTTGGCCTGTTTCTCCGAACACAGCACAGCAAACTGGGGATCCGGACCCTCTTGAGACGAGGGAGGGGAGGCCGGCCTGCGCCTCCGGCTCTTCTCCTTCTCCTCGTCTGAGGCATTTGGGTCATACCATGGCTCGTAGGAAGGGGGCAGCAGAGCTCCAGTGGAGTCCAACAGGGCCATAGTCAGAATGCCTCCTTTGAGTGTGACCATACTGCCTGAAGAATGAGTATTATGAAGGTATTGTTTTCATTTGCATCATTGACTGCCGCCGGATTTCCACTGAATATCAAGCAAATTTTAACTCTGTGCTACATTCCTTAATTCTAACCAAGAGAACCGAGGGAAGCTGGAACATCTGGACATTAACGGTGATGGGAAATAGATAAAAAAACACTTTTACCCGCCACCATCGAAGATCACTTTTGTCCTAAATGTAATTTTCTGTTTCCACACTCGCATGCAGATCCCCACCTGATGAATCACTTCAAGAACAGCTCAACTTCTTACCACAGGAGGAGATGCCGACTGGTTGCTGCAGCCTCTGGTCCCCGCCGGGCGGCAGGCTGAGGGCCACCATCATCACAGTGCCCTGGGTGGTTCCCACCAGCAGACAGGGGCTGACCACGCTGTCGTTCTTCCTCGGGTAACTCTCGCAGAAGTGGAAGGCGGAGATGGCCTCTCGAGATTCTCGGTCTATGCTGGTGACACTTGAACTACGTGAGCGGGTGAATGAGTTATCCCTGGCATCTGGACAGCAGGAGTGAGCACAAAAAGCAGAGGATGAGGAAAATATTTGTGTGATGTGAAAGAGGTAAAAAAAAAAAAAAATTAAAACAAGACTTAGAGAAGTCACGGCATGAAAATCCATTGGGTCAAAACGCAGTTAAAATGTTAGTAAAAAATTTATTCTGTATGTTTAGTGAGGCACATCATCAATCATATTCTCGTGTTTATAGACATAACACAGAACAGACGAGTCATCACCAAAAAGCTTTTTGACATTGAGATGCTCTTGCACAGTTTTCTTTAAATGCTTCCCACAATGTACTTTTTTTGCAATTAAATTGACAACAACATTCTCAATGTGAAAAAAAAAGAACAAGATATGCCTGTAGTACTACAGCGACTCCCAAGGAAGAACTGGTATTTAAGGAGCAAGAATTATTCATGCCTCATTACTGACGGCAGCTGAAACACAAACTTTTACCCTCGTTAAAAAGCTAATGAGGGATCCCAACAGAAACACAAAAGGATGTGTGACACAGAGGGGAAGGCTAAACACACCGCCCGTCATGTCTGTTCTTCACGAGGAAAAACTGTGAACGAGAAAAGCAAGGGATTGAACACTGAGCGCAGTCGAGTCAGCCGAGCTTCCTCAGAAAGAACCAAACAATCATTGAGAGGATTAGTGTCATGTTAACCAATTCAGAGCAAAGGCCCCAGCAGGGGTGGGGGGGTTAGTACCAGTTATCCCACTTCAGCCCAAGTCAGACCACGTCTGGTCCACTCACAGAAGTTGGGGGTTGATTCAGTTCTATAGAAGGCCCCCTTCTGGGTCATCCTGGCTGCCGCCTTGCCTTGGTTCACGCAACAAATTTGCTTCTTACATGTGCGAGAGCGCCATTGTTTGGACCTCTCCTTTGCTTTCAGTGCAAACAGAGACAGAGTGATCGTCTCCACTCACAGTACAACATCCCAGGACAACAGGGTTCTCACATTCACACCAAAAATGCGATTAGACAATTCAAAAGTATTTTGCGGCTGTCAAAGGTAATACAAGGAAAGAAGATTCAAGTGACAAAAGAACACCTGTAGAGAAATGGAAAAGTTTGTGGAAGCTAAAAGTCAGTAGTTTTGGCTTACCCAGGTCAGTCTTTTGCTCGCTAGACGAGCTAATTTTCCGTGACATCTTGGCTGTAACAGAAACAAATACTCATATTGTATGAGAAAAAAAATAAAAAGATGGCTAATAATGGAAATGTTCTTTTTGTAAAAAATCAAAAGTGTTTGAAAGAAATCACAATCAAAGATTCCGTTACAATCATTTCAGCAAATCTGTGACATTGTTTGTTTCTGTGCAAATCAGTATGCAATCAAAAATGATGATGTTGAGTCATTCTTAAGAATGGTGATACACTGAAGGACAACTGTTGTATGTGAAGAGCAGACATACTCCTGTCACAATAACTACGCTATCAACCTATTGTACAATACACATATATGATCTTGATCATTTTTGCTGACCTTGATATTGCACAGTGCATTTACATAAGAATGTCACTAACATTGTAGCAGACATGTCAGAATAAACAGCAGGGCTTTACCTGCCGTTATCAGGCTTATTAAGACAGATATTGCATATTTTGAGCCCTTGATTTGATTCTATTTATTGATTTGGTTGGGTTGTTTTAGTTTATTGATGTTTTATTTGTCAAATTTAAATTCCGTTGTCAGAATGTTCTTCAGAGTTAAAAGTGCAATGCTCTTTGAAAGGGTGTACTTGCATTATCATATCGTATTTTCATTATATCAGTGGCATAAAATGGCAAAAATATTGTTTATCGCAATTACTTCCTGGACAGTAAATTGTCTAAGAAGTTAACTGTGACAGACCACTACATACAGAACATTATGCCATACTGTGTACAACAAGACTGCATTTCTTTAAGAGAAATGTTCTCATTTCAATCGACTTGACTCTTGCTAATATAAAAGTAGAAAAGTTGCCTGTTGCAGTCTATAACCACACTTGGAGAAACTCTGAGAATATAAATGACGCTGACAGGCATCACAGACAACCAAAGGGGCCTGCAAAGTCAAACAAAGCAAGAGGCAGTCAAGAAAAAAGGTAATTGCAATTCAGTGAACACAGTTATGCAAAGACAGTAGGAGCATTGGACTGAAGCCCTGCAATCAGAAACACACAGCAAATGTCTACAGGCGCAATAATTCACTTCAACATTTAAGTGAAGAGGTTCGACATTAGTAATGTAAAGAACAAGGCTTGAAGCAGATTTTCTATGCTTTAGAGTTTAGTAAAGAAATAAAGCAACATTTGCCAATTGGGCATAATATTTCCAATTTTGTCAAAAATCTGCATAGAAAATCTAAGGCCTGAAATTCAAAAGACGTCCTGTCATGCACTGAACAAAGAATCCTGATTCATTTCACAAATCAACTCAGAAGTCCCCAAACCGTATGATTGGTGAAAATACACTTCTGGAATTCACGTCAGTCTTTCATTGGCACAAGAAGCACAGATTGACGTAGGATTAAAGGCACAGCGGGGTTAGAACGCCGCCATTCAGAGAGAAAGGGTGAGTAATCAGAAAGAATACATCCGGAGGATACAGTACCAAAGTCATTGGCAACCGTCTTGGAAAAGCGTCTGCTTTTGAACTTCACTGGAAATAAGGTTCAAAAAGACAAATCAGATATCTGCAGCCATTTTGAAATGCTTAAATGTAAGCGGACGTGCAGCGTCTAACAATACAGTACCCTTCTCTAAGAACTTCTGTTTTCGCTCATCATCCGAATTGCAAGGTGAGGTAGATCCTACATGACAAAGGTCAGCATTTTGAAAAGAAAAAGATGTATTTCATCATAATAAAAGGATCCGTTTTAGTATGAGGCTTACCTGAAGTAGGTGATTTGCAGCGGTCCTCTGAGGTGTTGGACCCATCGTTTGAATCACAGGTTGCTGTGGGAGCCACAAAGGTTGTAATTAAACATTACAGAATTAGTCCTCTTGGGCTACTCTCAGAAATGCTTACTATAAAAGCTAATTCCAACAGTCCAAAGACTGGAAACAATAAAGGGTAATATTTGAGCAAAGGCAGGGACATCTACCCATACAGTGTAAGTTCACTTCACTAGCCTATCTGTTGACTCAGGGTGGAACTGTTTGTCTGGTAAAATATGGAGCAGGGTTTAAAGAGATACACCACCAGATTTTATTTAAGTGGCCTCAGGTCTCAATTTCCTTCTGGCTCACTGCTGATGTTTTTTTGAAAAGTGAGCTTTGGGGGCACGCAATCAAAATCAGGGAGTGTATCTTCATGAGGAAGAGGGAAAGCTTGGAGGAGAGAAATAATACTTTAGGGGGGGAGAAATTCAGACACATGACTTACTGAGGTGGGATGAACGTAGTTTTTTCACAGACTCAGAATACAAGTTAGAAAGTCTGGACATGCAAGACTTGCCAGGTGGAATGTCTTTACCAAATCACAGAGAGAGACAGTAACAGTAAAAACAGTGAAACAGAAAGATTACTGGACATCAGAAGTGCAAAAGAAAAGAAAAGAGTGTCAGAGGCTTGCTGCTGGATTTTTTAATTTAGATGAAACAGTAAAAATATTAATATCGGATAATATTCTTGCAGTCTGCATTGATTCAAATTTGCTTTTCATGGCAGAAAACCCAAATTAAAAAAAGATTATTGAATCTATCACCAGGCCACTGAGACTGAAAAGAATGCATTCAAACAGTGAAAAACAAAAACACAGTAAAAGTCAAGACATAAACAGAGAAACTCAAACAATAAACATGAACTACGTATCCTTTCATCATGTAAAGCGAAACCAAAAGGAAATGCTACTGCAGCACTGATGCAGCATTCACCGTCTTTGGTCTGTCCAACTGAACAGATGGAGAATCTGTCAGTGATGCCCCCTGTTGAGGGACAGGAGCTACTGCAGGGGGCGGTGCTCGTGGTGCTAAGTCAAGGCTGCTGCCAAGTGTCAGCCCAGCCTCACCAACCGCCTCTGACAGCCTGAGCAAGAGCCGCTAACAGCTAAATGTTAAGACTGCTTTGGCAAAAAGAAATACAGGCTGAAGAACTATATATAAGAATATATAAATCATGCTAGTCAGGGCTGCCTTAGCTATGGGGAGTGGCCAACAGAGATGGATATAGAAATGCTGGGAGTGCGGCTCACCTCCAGACGGCTGTCGCACTCTGCGTGGGGAGCGAGGCTGCCTCTGGTAGGGGTCGGATGGGCTGTACAGCTCCGATGTGCCCATGTTGAGGAGCAGAGCTTTCTGGAGGTAGTCGACCACAGCCAGACCATTACTGTTGCCAAACACCACGCTGAGACACAGGAGGGACACAGTGGAATTAGGATTCAGATGCCGTTTTTTTGCCCTGAACTCCGAGCTTTGACGCGGGCAGTCTTTATTTACAGTTGCACTATATAAACGCTTAAGTGTCTGTGTGACAGGATGAACAAATACAGCGACAGGAGATGGATAACCACACACTATCAAAACAACTGTAGGCATACAATGACTTGACGTGTCAACATGTCCAGTGTTCTGGCTGCGTGGACTTACAGGCCGTAGGAGGAGTTGATAGCCAGGCTGGTGATCGGCTGAGGAGGCTCCCCGCTCACCCACACCAGCTGGATCACCAGCTCCACCTGGTAGCCCGGACACTGCTTCAGCGGGGAGCTCCGCACCCTGCATCAAACACACAGCCGGATGAGACAGCAGGATGCACTTTACACTGGAATGAATTATCACCCTTTGAGTAAGCCGCACTGACAATATCATCGTTTTTTTTTTTTTTTTTTTTTTTATTAGTGTTATTCCCACTTCCACCCTTTTGCTGTCAAAACATGTGCCTCATTTCTGTACATTTTTATAAAGAAGATTATTTCCCCCTGGTGTACTGGTGTGGACATTTTGTGAAGGATTGAGCAGCTGGCTGGAAGGCGTGAATGGATGACTACATCACTCACTTAAATTGGTCTGTTCAGTGACAACCTGCTTCACCCGGTTCAAGCTTTTTTTTTTGCAAAACAGAACAAGAAAATGTAATTGTCCGTACTGCAGGCATGGTATATTGTCCCTTGGTCCGTCGGAGGAGTTGCTGCCTGTGGAGGGCTGAGTGGGAGGCTCACACTCCTGCGGGCTGGAGGAAGCTCCCGGGGTGGGCTGGGTGGGGGTCTGCTCCCCTCCTGGATCAGGGGAGTCCCCACCGTTAAACTCACACTGCATCCGCACCTCCAAAAGCTAAACACGAGAGACGATATGTCACAAAAAGGCACGTACTTGGGACGTTTTTGACCGTCACCTCAATAAACATGCATCTCTTATGGCCTCAGATGAAATTATGCCAGAACAATCTGTTCCCAAATCTGTCACGCCCGGATACTAAATCAAACTATCACAGATAGCCGTCGGATAAAAGTTTCAAGATCTAAATAGCGATTCAAATTCGTCCCAAACTTGTTTCCCCACCTGCACAACTTCGGTGGTGACTTCCTGTTTGCTGAACCGATAGACGATAACGTGGGCCGACACCCCGGCCACACAGAGCATCCTGCTCTCAGGGCACCAGGACAAGGTCTGGATGGCAAACGGGTCCTCCTCTACTATTTCTGTATTGGCCTTCTCCTCCTTACCACGAGCCCTCTCAAAAACCTTGGCAGTCTTCAGCTTGTACAGCACTTGAAGCATTACTTTGAGGGGAGCGCAAAAAGAAGTTAGAAATATACTACGGTCAAATACGTGAGTACATGAGCTCAATAGTACATGCTGGTAGTGCGACCTGGATTAGTAATTGTGAATTATGCATGAACAGATATTAAAAACAGTGTCACGGAGTGAACTTGTTTATTTATGCCGACGACTCTGTTGTGTTTACACACGCTTAATCAGCATAGCAAGCTGCTCCAAAGCTTACTGTGGTAATAGTACGCTTGATCTTTTGTGTCTAAACCTAAATGTCAGCAGAACTCGATGTGTCAATGTGTCCCTCTGAATTCTGATGACCACATAAAGCTAGTATTCATTTCTACGAGGAAAGAATGACTTAAGTTGCAGAAGCATGTCAAATATATAAATCAAATACAACAATAATATATGTTCTCTGCTCAATAACATGATTATTTCTTCTTTTTAAGTGAAAACACTTAAGACTTATTTGTGACTTGCCAAACAATGACTCGGTATTGGTCGTATAAGAGAGGCGGCTCTGTTACACGAGGCTCCCAACAACTGGATTGAATGAAACAAATAAAAAAATTAAAAAACTACTCACATGCAGAAGCGTCCCAAAATTTGATCGACCCATCAGCATGTCTGAAAAAAAAGAGAGAAAGAAAACAAAATATGATATAATTTGTCCACAGTAAATCAAAACATCAAATCAGGAAATGCTTTTTTATTCCTAATTAGTTACTAACCCAGTGATTATAATCTCTGGGTAACTCTGAGTGCCTTGGCCCCAGTTTCCTCCACTAATGGGCCATTCCTGTAAAATGAAAAAACATGGTAAATTTTTGTAGACTTCTTTAAGTCATCTTACCAGGTTAATACCGTGTGTGTGTGTGTGTGTGTGTGTGTGTGTGTGTGTGTGTGTTTCACCTTCTTGCTGTAACCTTGTCTCTTTTGCCGGCTGCCGACAGAGTAAAGTGCAGGAATAAGTTCGGCAGGGCAGTCAACAAAGTATTCACAGCAGGTCACTGGTGACTCGTGGATAGTCAGAGGATATGGATTCTCAAATATCGGGTACCTGTCAAGACAATGTGCCATTAGGTTAGATTTGAAAACCAACTCCATCTTCATAATATCTGTGCTTGTCTATCAACCTTAGAAGCAAATGACAACTTGCTTGCTGCCAATCAATGCTGTTCAATACGTCCAACCAGTTTGAATGTCCCATGAAATGAGTTTGCTATTGTACTTTATTTTAAAACAAAAATGTCTGGAAACAATAATAAATAATGGCTACATGGGCTGCAACCACTGCACTCTTGACAACCAAATACAGTGCACACTTTTAAAAAAAAATAGAAAAGAAGGAGAGTTGAAATTAAATATGCTCGAATAAAATAGAATATGCTCAACTGCAAAATAATTACTTTTGGTAATTACATTTTCTTTTTTCATGGGAGCTTTAGAGAATGGGAGTCAGTCAAAAACAGACGTGTATTCCATAAACTCATTAAACTTAATATATTATAAATTAATTATTATAACCTTAAAGATGGATCTTAACTGTGTGTCCTCTCTCTTCTATTCATTAATTACCCATATGAAAGGTTTAAATCGTACATTTCTGACTAATTCATTCTAATTAGCAGTATCTTTAGTATACCAAGTTTGAATATAATGTGCTTCATCTCCAATACCCATATTCTTTGATGCACTCCAAAAATACTCTAACTGAACTATATTTAGAAAGCAGAATAATTACCCAATCTGTCCGAGGTCTATTAAAACTAAATCCTTCTCGAGGAGGACCACGACGGCATAAGGCTCCTGAAAGTCTGGCGAAAGAACCAAAACAGCACAAAATCAAACTATGACGTGATTTCAGGGAGCCGCTACAGATTCTGACAGGAGGACAGAAGCCGCAGCTCACCATTTGGATACGGGGTTTCACACAGCGTTAGAAAATCTACGATGGGGTAGTCCATCTCCAGGACGGCGGTGCTCTTCCCGTGCATCACCGTCAGACAGGCTCTCCTCCCCACCGTGTCGTAAGACAGACCTCCAGACAGGACCATGAACGAGTCCCTGAGTTCAGGAAAGACACACAGGGTATTGTTTATTCAATACATTTGGAGTTTGTCGGTCCAATCTGTGTTAAATGGCTGAGGAGGGACACGGACGGCTTTCACTGTAGGGATTAGTACTGAAGCCCGGTATTAAGCGGGCGCCTGGGATAAATTATTGACGGCCGTAGCGTTGATGAGCTCCGACATTACAGATTCTTTTATCTGTACTTTTTAACGTTGGGGTGTAATTTATTATGCCGCTGCAGCATCGCTGCGTCGGGGCCGAGCTCCTCCAACTACACACGTCACTCTAAGTGCAGCAAGACATTTTGCAAGTAAAGATAAATAGTTTATTGATACACCTGTTCAACAAGCAGCTTGACATGTAGAAAAGTGACATTTCCATCTTCCCTGTGTGCAGTCTCTCTTCCCACGCCACTGTTTTAAACACGCACAGTGCAGCAGGTCGGCTAATAGGGAATCGTTAAAACGAGCTAGAACCAAAGCTGTCCGTAGGTAGTCTGTTCAGCTTAATTTACCACGCATCCTAAAATTTGGCAAATTCCCTTAAACCCGTCTGCTGGCTGAGAGAAAGCGGCCCCTCCTCGCTCTACCAGCGGAGCCTGCAGGCAGTGAATCACATCAGCAGGCAGAAGAATGATACTGGCTGATGCCTGTGTTCTTCATTCTGTCTAAACTTCAGGAATATTATATATTGTATTGACAATTTTGTTTCTATATCAACTTTGCTGTTGCTGCTCTTGGACGTAGTTATATTTAAAATATAAATTAATTCTAATTCTGTTCTGAATTTATTCTTCTTTTTTAAATGATATATTAAAAAGCAATTATGTGGGCATGAAAAAGAGGCGATAAGAGTATCGATAAAATCCTAATGATAGCCATCCCTATTTCTCTGGAGATGCTTTGCCCCCATTTCAAGAGCATTAATGCTGGGAGGAGCTTACTTTTTTAATTATAATGACAACTATATTAATCCTTGTCCTGACAAAAAAAAAAGTAGGGGATAATTAGATCAGCTTCAGTGAAATATGTAATTGTTCTTGACATGTTTTAGAGGAAAGTTTTGTCTTTGTACTTGGTGACCTTGAGGAAACACGTTTGTAATGACGATTGTGTTCATAGCAATCACAACACAATTAACATGCGACCTCAAGGGAACGACTAATCATCTGTCATGCTTTATTTCATGATAAATGATCGACTGATGACTATGATCACCACAAAACAAAGCCGGTGAGAACGTCAAAAACAATTAGACAGGGCCTTCCCAGCTTTCCACCCAGTAGTAGGACAATGTCAACTTGACTGGCCTGTTGTGATAGAATAACAGGAAAGGCCACTTTCAGTGCAGGATATGGATTCGAGCCGGTTAAGACACAGGATGGGTGGGGATTTGCTACCGTCACACTTACCCAGCCCTTGTTGTTTTGTACTCCACCTTCAG
Organism: Cottus gobio; assembly: GCA_023566465.1. Lineage (NCBI taxonomy): Eukaryota > Metazoa > Chordata > Actinopteri > Perciformes > Cottidae > Cottus > Cottus gobio. Next base: position 7,445,492 of record CM042228.1, read on the forward strand.
GATAGGCTTGCATGGTTCTGGCTTTTTTCCATCCTTAGGCTGCTTTCCTAGTGGGGGTGGAAGTATAACTTGCAGAATTACAATACATATAATGTAACTAATGCTCCTGTACACGCACACACACACACATCATTCCAAATCCATCTGCTATTTGTGCAAGTCACACATTTTGAGCTACAATATGTTTTGAAGACATAACTGGCTTCTATGAAATAAGCGTGCATACACAACAGTTCGTACCATGTGGCGTGATGATCTGTGCAGACTTGGCTGGGGCTCGTATATTCCATGTGGTCAGAGTGCCATCGGAGTGGCTGCAGACAAACTGTTTACCCTCATGGTGCCAGGCTACTGAGTGGATCGCCTGCAAGACACACAGCAGCACATCGTTAGACTGGGAGAGGTAAAAGTACACGGCACATTTTTACAGCTGTGCAACCATAAATCAGAAGATTTGTCGAGGCTCTGTGTGCAACCAATTCAAAGCACGAGGCTGCTTTTCTTATTATGAACAAATCCCAGGACAAGATCAAAACCAACAGTACGTTCTGCCTTGCCAGGCTGGCTCTCAGCTCATCCGTTCCTACTGAAGACTTAAGTCTTTGAAACTGAATTTGTACTTCCAACTTTTAAAAAGGGAAAATCATTTCCTAAAACCACTGAGCAATGCAGTTTTTAGCAAAAGTGATTCAACAGGAGTACTTTCGTTGGGGACTAAGTTCAGATGTTGATGAATACACATTTGGTGCACGTGTTTGGCGGCCGGGCCGTGTCTCTGGGATCGGCTCAAAATAAACCACAGTGCGTGTGTTATTATAAATGAAGGAAAATGCTACTCATTAATGTGTTTTTAATCGTTTTTGGACAACAATGGGCTCTACGGCACTGAGGAATAAGATAGATCAGGCTATGCTTGTTATGATAGTTTAGGTCTTTTCATGGGTTTTGATTTATGGGATGACAATTAGAAAAACATAAAATATGACCAGAGTTTTACCCCCAGAATCTATGGACTCATACCAAAGTAATCCCTACTAGAAGTGTGTGGCTGTGTCTGTACGTGCAGAGACCTTGTGCTCTGCTGTCATTTTCTTAGTATTTTGCAGTGCTCGGGACGTTTCTGGGCGACGGTCTTTGGGAACTGGGGGAGGAGCCCATGGGCAAGCGCGCATCCAAGAGGAAGCTCTGAAAATGGCGCACACAGCGCCAGAGAAACTCTTATATAGTGAGGCAAAAGCTCGCTCTAAAACGAGAGTGAATCCGGGGTTGGCTTTCACGTTCGCTGCCGTATGGGATGCCTCAGGTACACTTGGCTGTATTCGGGTAACCACAGCCAGTAGGCGTGCTCTCCTGATGTCGTTAAGCCGAAGGGAGGAAGGGTCACCTTCAGCGGCTGTTTTACAAACGGTAAGCAACAATTCCTGCTTAGTATACCTTAGAAGTGCTAATGCGCTTTTGATGCTTTGAGATGATGCTTCATGGAACAGTGAAGGAACTCATCTCCTGAGAGAACATCTCAAAAGGGCCCAATGAGCAGCTATTTCAGGTTCCATGATCAAACACCTGGGAGCCACTGTTCAGTCACATGTGATGGAAGTGATAGATCATGCAAAACCCAAAAAGAGGAAACAAGTCGCTGGGACAACAGTGAGGAAAAACCGGAAAACGGAAGCAATGCCTTACCTCATCATAATTGTAGCGGCAGTCAGCTTTTTTGCACTTCAAGTCCCACAACACCACTACCCCACACTCGTATCCAATCAGAAGCTGGGAGGAGAGAGGTAGAGAAGGAAGCAGAGCTCAGCTGATTACTGTGAAACCACATTCTGCACATTGAACTGAGCCCGGAGGTCACACGGCTGTAACATCGCTGTCTGTGATGGTCAAATCCGTCATCTTTCACAATACTTTCTTTCACTGATAAATCCTAAATACTTTCCTAGGAGCTTTTCATAAAATAATTATGCAATTTGGTAATAATTATAGAGAAGATAGGCAGAATCCTAACACACAGTAAGTATACAGTCGTTGATTTCCAAAAGGAATTTCCTTGAAATAATGTTTTAATCTTAATAACTCCAAATGATTCAAGTGAAATCTATTGAAACCAAAGTAAACAATAATTAAATTAAATAACAGTATTTTACATATTTGTTGATTTGTATGTTTTCCTATGGTACAGCAGTTTTCCATAAAATTCTGAAGAGATTACATCATTAAAGAAAAAGAAAACAAATATACAACAAGACCAAACACACACACAAACACACCTGTTTGTGTATTTTATGAACACTAGTTGGGTGTGCATATGGTAACTGGAGTATTGAGGACACTGCATCTCTCAGTGTCTCGTCTGCCATGATGCTGTCTGTGTACCATTATGGAAGGTTTCTGTAAACCATTAGTCTCGGCAGAAACCTTTTCTCCCCGATTCTGACACCAAAACCTGATGTTTACCATTGACATTTTAATTAGCTGAAAATGTTCTGCTAGCATTCTCCATTGTAGCTGCACAAGCCGCATTGACATTGTGTCGTCTGCACTGGAGCAGATATCCACAGGGGGAACCAAGGAAACAAACAAAAAGTGGTGCAGTTTAGTTTGAGGTTTTCAGGGAAGAAATGTATCGCTGCTCCACAGGCAATGTGACAGTCAACTATCAGTTACCTTTCCTTCATCCATGGGGTTATCACTGATGTGCACGACTGGCCCCGGGTGTGTCTTGGTGGATCTGTGCAAGTTTTAAGGACAGAAGAGAAACAAGAAAAGAGAGAGAGAGAGAGAGAGAGAGAGAGAGAAAGAGAGAGAGAGCGTATCAATCAATAACTAAAGATACAATGTATAAGTGTCAGCAATAAAAAGTTGAGAATCTCAGCTATATAAGTACAACACTATAAGAAATATATATAACTGTGCAAAACAACAAAAGTCCAGCAAAGGTGCAGAACGACAGATATATGATGGGTATTGGGTGTTAAGTTACATATATATGTGCATTATTAAACACTTAATATATATAAAATATTCAGATTGACATGATACACTTGACCAGTGAAAAGGGAAACATGCTGTCTAGCTTTTAGAGGGAGAGCCCAATAAGGAGGCAAATAGAGAAGACATGCAAAATGGAAAAACACAGAAAAAAGAAAACAGTCCAGAATCTTTGTTTGTGCACAAAGAAATAAGCTTGAATACAAGATCAGTGCACCAGAGAGCGAGAGACATGACATACGAGAGAGAGAGCAAGCCGGGTCACATGAGGGTCTATGAGAGATTATAGTGTGTGGAGACAGCGTCACCGTGGCAACAGAGCAAGGGGCACGGAGGCAATGGAGGTCTGGCCTAAAGAAAGTGTTGCTGCCTCTGAATGCGGTCTGGCTCCGGCGGCTAATGATCTCATTGCTGCTGATGAGTCGATACAGTCGGAGATGTGGCAGTGAGTAAAAGGAAGGGATGGACTGGAATACGGAGTCCAGTCTGTAATCACCGTGTGACACGCCATCAATATAAAAAGATATGATGCGAGCGTCATAAATTTATGGACATACCACAACTTTTCTACACGGAAATGACTGAATATTGTGTTTTCAATGTCACACGACAGCCAACAGCTCTTTTCTTGAAATCATTTTCACAGTCACACAGACAAAAAACAACATTCCCCGTCTGTTTCTAAGACATTTATGTGAGCTGATGGCATACTTTGCCGTTTTAGATCTGGGAGTTGAAAGTGTCAGAGCACCAATTTATCTGATTTCATGAGCAGCCTCACACACGCACGCACACACACACACACCTTTACACTCCATTTCCAATTTTAGCTGCCAGTCACCGTCTCAAATAAATTTTCTTCGCTCACTGGTGGGTGAGCTCGAAAAATTACCTGGAAAGAGAAACTTTCTTCTCATTTTCAGTGCTATTTCATGCACAGCATCAGGCACTGCAGTAAGTAAGCGTTTCTCATCGGGTGACGCAGATTTTATCCACCAAAATCTAATTCTACCTCCATGTGGCCCCTGCCAAGTTACATCTGGACTACGCAGGAGATGCAGCTGGACATATATAATGACGCATGAGATGTGACGTAAAAGTCATTAAAGTGGGTGTTTACACGGGGGAGCCGGTGACACAGTAGAGGTCAGCAGGGTTATCAAGTGGGCCCTTCCTATCGCAGAGGTTTGGTTAAACCATGCAGGAAACACCTGAAGTCTAGTCAAAGTTATGGCATGGCACAGCCATCACCTTTATTCCACCCTCACAGGACGCACTGCATCTGCAAGCACATTCCTTGGCATTTCAGAGCTTCCTGGTCGAGTGTCAACTCACATAAGTGCCCCGAGAAGATATGCAAATGGCGAGAAAAGCGAGGGAGGAAAAACAAGACAGTTGTGCAATACAGACTCACAGTTCGATGGCTTTGTTCCACATGATGACGTAGCCTGAGAGAGTGAAGGACTCCACGTTGACAATGTGGATGTTTCCTCTTTCTGTGCCGATGTAAAGCCATTTGCTCTGGAAGGGCAGGTGGCAGTACGTGATCCTGCAAGCAGATCAGCATCCATCACAACCAGGCTTTTGATTATCTCATGACTCAATCCCTCCAAAAGGGTTACTCTTGTCCCTAATCATGCAGCACCAACTGGAAGGAGTAGCGAGTGACTAAGATTTAATTACAAAGGCCTTGCTCTGTGTCACACTAATGAAGCCGGACTATATATAGACCAGTGGGGCGGAATAGCAGAGTAAACACTGCTGTCTTTTCTCAACATTTAGCCGTACAACACATGTACATTGTCTAATGAACCAGGCTGACGTTAACTGGTTATTACTTTTGACTAAACGGGGATGAGAAATGTGTTCTCACGTTGGGAAAAAATTTAATCGTAAATTTAAGCTAAATTAATTGCTTTTGTCGACCACATGGTGGCAATAAATAACAAAACGACAAAATAAGACATATTGTCATCAGCTTACAAAGTAGTTCAGGAGAATGACACAAGCAACATAGGTATTCAATTAAAGTCATAATTACAACCACCTGATAAATAAAGTCCAATATTCATTGTCATTTTAGCTCAGTTTTGGTCTCCACCAACTCCTTAAAAAAGCAGCAGCTAGATGCTAACTTTCTGCATACAGTAGTTTTATATTCAATTATATTGCTATTTTTAAGTCTATATATTTACATTTATTTGTTAATGTTTTCTTAATGAGTTTTCTTATAACTGCTTTTCAATGCAGAGTGGGGCAATACCTATTTGTGTGACGCTTTTCACACGTCATTTGATTAATTGTTAATATATTAAAAGAAATATCGATTAGTTCTGCTTTAAAGTTTGAAACCTTAAAAAAAAAAAATTGTATCATGACCTCATTAACTCACTTTGCCCGTTTGGTTAAAGAGGAAAATCCAAGTTCTTACAGAACCACAAGACAAAAAACTGATGCATTATTTTTCAAAACACGATGGCAACGACACGGCTAATAATATGCACAGAGAAGCATGTGGCCAGCTGTGAAGACGGTTTCTAAATTGTGTTGTCGCCTCACAAGGTGTCAGCGCCACTGTGGAGAGAAGTTACCGTACCTCTCTCTGTTGAACTTGAGCGAATGCAGGATTGCAGGGATCTTTTGCCTCAGGTTCCACAGGTGGATGCTGTCATCAGCTAAGGCACTCACCAGCGCCCCCTGTGGGTAGACGGTCACAAACGGGAGGGGGGGAAGGTTGGGGGGGGTCAGAATGCACAAAACATCTTGTTGTTTGGTGCTTGCTGCTTCACGGGGTTGTATCATGAGCACACAACTGTGACGGCATTATACACGTAGGCATGCGGGTCACAAGACTAACATTCCCGAATAAATGTGTTCATTGGAAGGCACAGAGCACACAACTACTGGTCATTAATGGCCTCCAAGTGCCAGCTGCTAAGAACAAGGATACACAGATACGTGGCAGCAGACAGACTTGTGGTGGAGGGGCGAGGAGAAGGTGGAGGGAAAACCAAACAAGGAAACAAGGAACAGGTAATGACAACAGACCTCGTTGATCAGGAACTGGAGCTGGATGACAGCCGCGCCGCCCTCATGCTGACAGTAGCACTCCACACCCGCACAGCCAAAGCTGAAAGTCAGCTCAGTCAAGGAAAACTGGACAGTTGATGCAGAAATGTGAGAAAAGAAACCTCTCAAACATAAAGTGGATTTTCTTACTTACAGACCACTTTCTAAAATCATTTCCAGCCTACTGTAGGTGTGTATCAAAAATAAACTAAAAAGGTCCCCAGGCTCTTCACTTTCATAACTAAATATTTCATTCAACATTCAACGTTAAAATAGCTAGTTATAAATAAAAGTCAGTGGGCGACGTCTGCGTTATTTATTCACATGCGTCAGCCAGTATGACGGCAGCACGATAAACTTAACTCCCACCTCTCTCTACAGGGACCGCTAAGTTCATGTCAGAGAATCCCTGCCTGCTAAATCGGTCCATTCAAAAACAGCCGGGCCACCCATTCAGGCAACGGTGGATCTGTGAGCTAGAAGAGGAACCCAAATGGTTTTATGAGGAGGAACACCGCCTGGTGACCACAGGACGGTAACGTATCCTCCGAATACTTTCACAAACAGCCCGTCAATGAGATGCACGATGAGGAAAAGCTGGTCTATTTTTTCTACCAGCATGGGATCACTTTCACAGGATCTGCACCAATCACGCACACAAAAAGGAGGAGGAAGCAGCGCGAGATCTAAATCGCAGAGGGAATCTCTCGACACACGAAATGGCCACAATAAGACAAAAGGGTGCACTGTCTCTCACGCCGCCAACGCGATCATGCCGGAGAAAGAAAAGCTCCAGAGACGGACAGTTGTGCTCACTATCCGAGTCCACTTGGAGCTGACGCAGCATAATGTGTGTGAACAGGATTAACCGAGCTGTGACCAAACAATCCCTTAGTGCCTTGAACAAACTAAGGTGGGGTTGCAGGAGACCATTTCAGGACAGGCTCAACAGCGGGCATCACTTCTGCAGAAGGATGGAGGCAAACACAGACTTTCAGACTTGGAGCCGGCGCCAGTCGAAGGCTGCTGGCAACTGCACTCACATTCGCCCGTGACCTTTCTGTCCAGTTTTAGCTCCTGGCCCCACAAGTTCTGTACAACATTTGTCAGAATTATTAATGGACATCAGGGCTCCACAGGTTCACTACAGAGGAGGAGGAGGAGGAATCATTAAGTCAGTTTCATAGCCTCTGGTCATGCATAAAAAAGAACAGCGCAATAGTCTGAAGAGCAGAAATGGTGATATGCAAGTAATACATCAAGAAGAATCACTTCAACAGCCTCATAACTGTGAACACAAGGAGCTGTTGTTTGTTTTTCTGTGTGCGTCAATACATCGGTGTATCTAAATGTACAGGTGTCTCGAGTCTGACCTGATTCTGATGTAGGATGTAGGTTAATGGTGCTGCTGAGTCAAGCTACTATCGAGGCTGGCAGGAAATCACTAAGATTGTGTCACTGTTGTGGGCAAGTAGAGCATTCTGTTGGTACTTCCTTTTTCGCTTCACAATCAAAACCGTTGCTATGATCATGTGGGCCACATATTACAAACTATATAGTCTGTCAACTGAGGCTGTTTCAGACTGCACAGCTCATTTCCCGCCATGAATTTATTTCGTTGGTAGAACATGTGCTTTTAGGATTGTGCGAGCACAGGAAGCTGAGTCAACTGGGACGCCGCCTGTCACAAAATATCTTGCTGTGAGGGACACAGCATGTTCAAATAATACTTCCTGTCATCAATGTTTGTTCATGTGATAAGATACAACTGATTTGCAATTTTATAAATTATTCCTTTAGAGCTGAAACCGATAGTTAATTCAATATCTTCGGGTTTTGGATTGTTTGGATAAAGCAAGTCTACGACAACTTGTGAAAATTGGATTGGGCATTTTTCTATTTTATAATCTGTAGATTAATCAAACTGTAGTACATTCCATGCGTCACATGCATTATTTGTTATCCATTTTTTATTAATATTTACTGTCTATTAGGTTTAAGTCTATTAATAAAATCCTACTTTGACATTTTTAGAAATAGATGTTGTTGCTCTCTCAGCCTTGTACCTGTGAGTTTCAGGCATCACACACTAAAGGCCCCCCCCCCTCAACAGCAACACTTCCCCGTGCGGTAAACCAACATGGTTAACCACAACATTTCAGCATCAGCAGGTTTTCTTCTTCTGTCAACTGATAATCACCGGGACAGGAAGTTATCTTAATCATGCTAGCTGACAAATGAAAAAAAAAAGAAGAAAAAAAAAAAGAGAAGCTGCAGCCGTTCTTTAAGCCTAAGATAAGGCGTCAAAGCCAAAAAGCCAAAAGAAGAGGAAGCTACAGGCCAGTGGGCTGATCGTTTTCACAGTGCGTCTGCAGCGGAAGAGCAAACTGCTGGCTTTTCACATGACCTGTCAGCTGCACAAGCATCACGGATCTCATTGCACTAAGATGTAATGTGAGCCACTTTGCACAAACCTAAACTTACCCCATTTCATTTTGAAAAGTTCAAAAACATTCACTTCCCCCACTGGACTCCGTTCCCACGTAGGTCAAATAAAACTAATTGCTGCTTCGCTTTGGCTCAAACTACAAACACAAAGCTGGGCGATATTTTCGAAAGGGCAAAATTTAAGAGCACATATATTAGAGGTAGCAGGGGACTGGCTACAGTAACACACTGATTAAAACACTGTAGTAGAGACAGATCTTGTAAAAGCAGACATTTATTGCTTGTAGACACCTCATTGAGCTTATGTCTACTGAGCTGTGGCAGCGTTTCCAAACTCCGGGGGCAATGAGGCAGATCAATACAGCCTGTCTTTTGATAAATGGACCTATTGCCTGAATGACAGTAATCCCATCAGCTCCACCTTGCACATTAGGACAACATGGAAGCAGTGTGTGTTCTCCGGGAGCCACCCCGCAAACACAACGCTCTCTTAATCTGGAGCGTGGATAAAGATGAGGACGGAGACACTTCTAATGAAAACCTAAATAAAGCAGATGGGCCTCCCATGCAAGATACCAGCGCGCAGGGAAACCCCTGTGTTTATACACAAGTAGGCCAACCCCGAAGACACGCTGTAAACAGCATAACATGGACACGACCAGACTCTACACATGCAGTGTTGAATAGTCGGTAACCCACGGCAGGTTTTATTTTGGTTGCTGTGACTCATGGAAGTTGCTTGGTTAGCTATAAAAACATATTTTTATCCTTGAATACAAACAAACACAAAACAAACTCCCAACTGCCCGAGTGTGTGTGTGTGTGTGTGTGTGTGTGTGTGTGTGTGTGTGTGTGTGTCAAGTGATGTTTACAGCACATACGAGGAGGCATCCTGGCACAGACTGGGCAGCACAGTTGATGAGGTTGGCTCCTCGGCATATGGCAGAGGAGCTGCTCATGCTTCTGCAGAGATACCACTAATGAGCCTGGGTGCTCCAGGAGAAGAAGGGCTGCTGGCTGCACAGAAACACATCGAAGCTAATGTCTACCTCTGAGCCCTGCACTTCCCTTTGTGCCGTTTGGATTTTTATTTTTGTAGCGCTGGATGACAGGCGAAGACCGGTCACTTACAGTTTGAACTCCCCAGACTTTGAGGAATGTTGAAAGGTGACTTGGTGAAATGACATTTGCGGAAAAGGATGACAGGAAGTAAAGACATGGCTCTGGTGTGTGTGTGTGTGTGTGTGTGGGCACGAGGGAATAGAGAATGTTGAAAAACATCACTGAAATCATCCAAGCTTTACTTTCCTTGTGTGGCTCTCGTCATTTGCACGTGATAAAAAAAAAAGATACAGCCTCAAAGCTCCAGTCTGAGTCCCGACGGCCAAGATTTTCTGCACGGGGTCAAAAGCCATGGAGGATGGTTGATATGGGAAGCCATGACGCACAGTCTGCAGGAAAGGGCAGAATTTATATTAGACCTCCAGTCAGCTAATCAATCATCCACTACGCAGTCAAGCTGGCTTTACTGGAGAAAAAATAAAATAAATAAATAAACATTACCATAATCTCCTAGAAATGTAATCCATCAAAGTGGAAAATGAGTCACATTATCAAAATAAATGCGATAAATCATAAACATTAGTGCAAATGGGGACGGGAATATTTTACTGATATCTGCTTGACATGTGTGCAAGCTCAATCCAGTAAGACATCAGTAATAAATTAATTCCATCCATTTTACCACAGCCTCGGAGTGCACTTCATTGCCGGGATCTTGCAGTCCCCCAACCCCCAAAATGTTATCATCATAGGCGTCTATAACTCAATTGGTTTGGGGTTGGAAACCTTGCACATCCATCCACCCACCCACCCATCCATCAGCTCTGTGCTGCTTGCAGCAGGATTATGTAACAGGTTACACCATGGCCCCATAACCTGGGGGACCTGACCTGTTCTGCCCCCAGCTGGGACAGGAGCTGGTGGGCCTGCGCTTCAGGCTGCTCAACACATTTATTTAACGCAGGAAAAGAAAACGTTCCAACCAGACCTGTTGGGCTTATTAAAGCAGTTTTATATATAAAAAAAAGAACTGAGGCCGTGATTCAAAGCTTTCATATCCACTGATGGAGTTGGTTCCTCCTGTTCAGGCGGTCATGAGGGGACGAAAAGAGTCTAGTAAGCATCACTGTCTTTTAGTTCCCTCAGCAAGCAAGGAGGAAATGTCACGCTAAAAAAGACTGTGAAATTTGATAATATCCATTTAACTTGACACACTCAGGCTGAGCTCACATTAGCTTGAGCTAAACTAAAATATATAACAATTTACACAGGACTGCATGGATTCTGGTCCTCCATCTCTTAATAATTGCATGGGGGGGGGGTCTCTTCAGCCAGCGGGGACAACAGCCGGAAAAACAAATGCTTTCAATGTACATAAGTGCACGCGGGTGTAGTATTAAAAATAGATTTGACTGAACACGTGAACCTATTATTTAAACTCAAAACACGGTCTTCTCCAGTTGAGGTTAGCTAGCTAACTTAAAACAGTGACTTGAGGCGAAGATTCAGTGCAACGCAAACAGCCCCGGCGGGAGGAGGACCTCCCGGGTACAAGCGACCACGGGACCCGGCCGAGCGAGGCGGTCAATATTTAGGATAAATTCCCCTATTAATGTTACTTGTACTTTAATAGAGTACCTTTTGGTGGGGACGGGGGGGTAAACAGTGCTGATAAGAGGTAGAAACAACGCCAGTGTGTGTCAACTGTCGTCCAAAAAAAACCAACGTCCGTTAATGTCAACCATTATTACCGGTATTAACGGAAAACCCACCTTGCAAAGCTGGAAATGCTCCGACTGGAGGGTCTCCTGGACCACGTCGTTCTCCCGGTTAGAGCCCGGCTGGGCGGTCGCGGAGGAAGAAGAAGCCGCTGTCAAGCCGTCCAGCACCTTCCTAATGTTGAACTTCTTCATTTTGACTCCGGTACAGACGCGACGGTTGAGAAAACGACCATAAATTGGATCGTAGAGAACTAGTGGAGGGAGGGAGGGAGGGAGGGGGGGGGGGGGGCTGCTAGCTAGTTAGCCGAATTAACCCACGGTTAATATCTTTCTGTAGACATCTCACATGTTACGGAGGGTGTTGCTGCCAGCGCACTCTCCAAAAAGCACCCGAGCCGCGGACATTTATTCAGCGAGTCCTTTTCCGATGTCAGTGTTAATCCGCCATTCACGTGTCCGCCAGCTTTTTTTGTTTTGGCGTTATTCGATCGGGATCAATCGTTTCCGTGAGCTGTTTCCCCGGTCAGGGCTCAGCGGGTAGCAAACCTGGCTACGGAAACGCAGTGAACTGCGGCGGCGATTGAGTCTGCGCTCACTGCTGTCACCCGGATGCTGGAGCCGGTGTTACGGCGTTTTCTGTGACCTGTCAGATTCTGTGACCCTCGACGGGGGACACGTTTGCAAACCAGAAATCGTGTTCTGTATTTTGTAAAAAAAATAAAAATCAATAAAGATGGCTTCACGCAGGACTTCGTGTTTTGATAATACATTCGTTGCCCGGACGTGAGCTGCCAGTGGAGTGCAATTATTTTAATTGAGCAATCCCAAACTGTCAGTTGGGAAATTAAAGCATTTTATTTATTTAATTTGTTCAAAATTGACTTTCAAATGTGCTAAGAAAAAAAAAGTTATTTTACAGTTGCATTTGTGTATTTTGATGGATAGGCCTAAATTGTCCTGCCCACATCTTATCGCTAACATAAACAACATTTGTGGCATTAGCCTCCTCAAGATAAATTAATATAATTAGCAATGTGCATAGGTGATTTCCGTGGTAATATAACCATGACATATTAGCATTTATTTTGTTAACGCAACCCAATGTTCCCAAATATTTTACTACAAACAAAAACAAAAATAGTTTCTGTGAATACTGTAGCAAACCCCATTTGATAAACATTTGAATTCGTGAACCAAAAGTTCACATTTTCGGTGTGTTTTGTGGCCCCCTGCTGGCTGAGGGGTGGGAACAATAATGGCTACGGGCTGGAAAAGAATGATAAACTGAACCTCGTGACAGCTATCAAAGCCTTCTAAACACTATTATATAATAATGTAGAGGCTGCGAGAGAAACGTGCCATATATTGTTGTTTGGAAGCACTGCAATTCTGCATGTACATATAACTTCTTGTGTATAATCCTCCTCAATGAAGATCTTTTCCACAGAAATTTGATCTCCTTTTGTAAACGATAAAGGTCCCATTTCACAATCCAATCTATTGTGTGTGCATGGAAAATAGGCTACTTCCTCTTGTTCCCCAAGGAGGAACAACCAGGTTAATTTTTCTCCACAGAGAATTACAAAACTAGAAAATCTGGTTTGATGAACAACAGAAAACCTGGTTAAATTATCACCTTTATGGTCTGTTTTTTAAGAGGCCCATATATTTATTTTACTGGATTTTTATGGCACATTGTCAGGAAGCACTCTTTGAATAAAAAAACCTCTGAAACAGACATATGGAAGAGACATAAGATAATCAGCTATGTGGTTATTCCCAACAGTGTTTTATAATGAAGTAAACCACATGCCAATTAGATTATTGCACATGAGAGTTTTTGTGACATATAAGTTGAAGAATATAATAAAAAAACAAAAACAAACAAAATCCTTAAATTATTTCTGTAAAATGTCTTGGAGTACTTATAAAACTCTTTCTAGCTAGAAAGTTTATAATCATACAATTGACTGATCGACAGCGACAACTAATTAACTTTTCCAAGTTCCAAAGCTGCAGGTTCCAGTAGGTCCTTAATATTGTTTCAGGGAATTGTACCAATTTAACATCCCGTAAATTTAACATGATTCATTTATAAAAACTTGTTCAGATATTGGACTGTTCTTGGGCCAGAAACAAAAAGTAGAAAGTGGTCTGTGTACTCTTCTTCTATCACAGCTAATAAACACGTTGGATGATTTCCTGTTATTCCACATGCCTCATATTTCTTCAAACAGTTGCCACATAAAGCTTTCCTGAAGCACTTTAATTGTCTTTGCACATACATGTTTTATACACTAGAGGGCGTAGTCTACCAACCTTGTATCACTGTGCAATATGACTTTCTTTTGCTGTGTTAAGGGTTCTTCTCATACCAAAGATTCAGCACCATGGACAGCAACATATGGATTTCTGCCCCTGATTGGTCGCCTCGGTGAAACAGGATTTTAACTGATTTCACTCGATATTCTGCCATTTTTGCACACACTAAGAATTTGTAATATTCTTGTAGAGGGACCAACGAGTCCGTTTAACATACAGAATATCTGTGCAGTGAAATCTGTCTGCTTGCTACAGACGGTGCATAGGCCATCATAAAATGTGTCAGTGAAGACATAATAAGAGGCTGACAGAGGCACAGCAGGGATGCATACACTACATCAACCTATTCACAAGTTTGACTAAATTGAAATTTTCATGCAATCATGAATATATAAAGGAAGCTGCCAGCGGAAATGCTCGCTGGAGGGCAGATGAAATAGGGCAATATCAATAATGCACAAGTAATGGGATCTGATGCCGAGAGTGTGACTCCCATTCAGACATGTCATTCATAAACGACAAGTTAAGAGGTTAAGCTTTTGTGTCCGATGTGAGAAAGTATTGGGGCCAGCATCCCTGTTTGACTCCTGAATTTAGGTCTCTGGTATCTGGGACATAAATCCAAAATTAGCAGTTAGGTTTAACTTCCTTCCTCACTTTCCCTCGAGCACAATTGCCACAGAAGGTAAACTTGTTTTCTGGCTTTTATGCTGTAACACACTTGATCAGCAAATACATGCTGCTGTAATACAGCATGAAGAGTTTTTAAATGTAGACTGTTGCCAGGTTAAATAAAAGCATGCACAAGACATACCTGGACAGCTTGGATTTGGACAAAAGCTACTGTTTGGGTACCCAACAGCAGGATGTGGAACAGATCCCTAGATGCACAGCAAGGACACCGAAAAGTAAATCTATACAGGACAGCAAAGAACAAATTGGTGTGCAAAAATAACCCCAGAGTGCGTAAAGGTTTCACTTTCCCCAAATATCTGCAAAACAATGCCCTGAATCATGTCACTGACTTATGATATGTCATGTAAAATAATTGCATTACAAGCATCCAACTGTTTCAGAATGAAGATTTAGTGGACAATGAGTCACGAAGAGGAAATTAATTCCTTTCGGAATCGATCCACTTAAACATTTAGAGGACGTTGCTTCAATTAAGTACAACTAGTTAAAAAGCCTGCTGGCAAATAAACTGTATTAAAAACAAGATTTATGGACTGATGGGAAAGAACTGACCGCACTCCACTCCTCAGGGTCAAGTCCTTGTACTGTGGAAAATAGCACACCTTACAAATGTATTTGTGTGTGTGTGTGTGTGTGTGTGTGTGTGTGTGTGTGTGTGTGGGCGGTGACGTGATGACGTGATGTGGATGATGAAGTCGTTTCTGCAAAATGTTTTGGGGATTATACGTCCGAGAACAACCTGAGGAGACTTGACAGGCAGACGAATGGACCTCTTGTAGTTCAATGTCATTCATCTCCAGACAAACACCACCTTCTGTGTGTGGCCAGTGCTGCGTATATCTCAAATTAACAACAAACACCAAGCATGATTAAATATTAATAATATAGTATTATTGTATAAATATATTACTGTAAAAGACACACCCAGCTTACATTTCTGTAGTGTTTAAGACATATTTCCAATAAAAAAATTCAACAAACTCTAACACAACATGAAATATTGAAGGTGTATATCATTTTAATACATTGTGTTTAATACACATTGACAGGAAAGAGAAGTGAGGAGTCACAGAGAAAGGGACATGCAGGAATACAGAGGATTATAGAAAACAGAATTACTTTGCTTTTAACTGAACACATTTCACATTGAAAACATTCATTTTCATATTTTGCGTGATCATTTTAGCCTCTTCTGTATTTTCACATTGTTGTGTGGATCATTCATTGTAACATTCAACCAGATTCTTATGCATTACTGCTCGACAGATAATTTGTGCTACTCTCCAATGAGTTGGGCTCCTGCAATGTTGCACCATATGACATAACAGTATAGCGACCTGTTACTTAAGTTATGAGGATCCTGTGTTAAAATATTATACATTGTTATTGATTAAAACCACCCACGATGAGTCTAGTTTGTGTGCAAAACTGCAGTTTTATGTAAGTTTTGAACATTTGTATTGAATTTCTATTGATGATGTGAATTCTTCTCCCACCACTACTTGTGGTCAATTCTATGACATCATAATATCAAATCTGGAGTCATTGCTGTAAGCTCCATCTGAGAATGTTGTATGTTTTCTTGTTTCTCTCCGACTCAACAAAACTATAACTTACAAATACATCAATCTGAAAATGTGGTCATGCCATGGCTGGCTTCCCATTATAGAAAAAAAGAAATATTTGTTGTCGATGTACGATGAGATAAAGCATAAGTGCTCTGCTTCCTCCAGCTCTCTGGGCGGTATGTAGCATATTTCCTTACTCCACCAAAACCAGGTCAAGCTGATAGCGTTTCTCAGCTACTGGCCAAACCGAGCCGAGGCTGCGATTCTTTTGAAATGGGTCTTAGCTCATCTCACTGGGGAGTGATTAACAGATAATTATATGCATGGGTTGCATAACAGACAAGTAACACACTGAGCCGAGATTGTATAGGTTGACATTTATTGAGGAATGGGTAACAGCTTCGAACACCAAAAAAAAATAAATGTTGAGACATTTTCTGTCCCTCTCTTGTTGTGTTTGTTGTTTTTGGAAAATGTCATTTGGGAGCGGGTCACAGTTTCTGGCCACTCATTAAAGTGGGTCAATCATCAGCAAGTCTTGGTTGCTCCATGAGTGTCACAGACGTTCGCCAGCGGGATGTGTGTCACGCTGATCTCTTTATTAGCCTGACTGTATCAGTGGATTATCAGAGAAATTAGCTCAATTGTCACCACAGAGGCGTTTATGAGGCCGCCCACACACTGCACACATTACTGAGAAACCTGGCAGAGTGGAAATATGCATTTAAAGTTACTGACTGTGTGGACACAGGCGTACGTGGCTGTGGATTCATGACTCGGTATCAGAAACAGGTTCGAGCGTCTAACCGGTAGCTGCCGTTGTTTCGCTCTTTGCCTCAGAGCCGTGGTCTCCAGCAGCACAATGACTGGCTCGGACTCTCCCCGGGATCCGGGCTCACTTTGATCCCGTCCCAGCGGTGCTCTTCATTGAACAGGCCGGTGTCGCAGAGCATCATTTGTTTGACAAGAAAGGCACCTGCCTCATCAATATTTATATTGTCCTATAAACGGTGAGGGGGGGGGACACGATTTAGAACATTGTGTATGCATCCGTTGAGTTCAGTGTCTGGCTCGCTGATCAAACCTTGGCTGCAAGTTGTTCCTGGGTGTTAATATTTGAACACATTTTATGAGCAGGCTATATAGCTGAAGTGTTAAAGTTCAGTTCACGCATACAGTGTAGTGTAACTTTACTCAGAACGCAGCCTCAGCTATGAAAACTATGCTTCTACGAATCTGGTGAATTCAGAATAAGTGAAGGGTCAAGTGTTCCTTCCTGACTTACCATATTGATTCATCCGATAAATGCATTGCAACAAAGATGAAAAGGTGGCTATTGATTTTAGCTAATGAAAAGCTGACATTTTGGAGATGCATTGTTTTCCCAGGACAGCAACAAAAAAAGCTCAAAACACAATGCAACAGTGCAGATAGAGGAGGGCACTAAGGCAGTGAAATGACTCAGCAGCCTCAGTAAAGGTCAATTGAAAGCTTATTTACGCTATCCATCATAAGCTACTGGTCACACCAGACCGAATAAAAGTGTGGGGGCAAAACCTCTGAGGGGATTAAATTGACCAAGAGTGCATATTATGTGCTTATGAATCAAACTTCTCATTTGTTAAAACAATTATGTGTTATTTCATTTTTTTCAAGTGACATAGCCTCACTTTAAATCAATAAGAAGAATGACAGGAAATCATGCCGTTGACTTACACAACATCCTTATGAAGTCGTACCGAATGAAATACAGCTCTTTCAATTAATTTGATTCATATTATTATATACGTATATTACGTTTTTGTATACATTCTGTCTAGTTCTGATATTGAAGGTGTGTTTTAGTATTTGTTACTCATCTTACTGTGTTAGTGTGCAACGTTTAAATGTATATCCAGTATGTAAGGCGTTCAAACCTGCCTTGGTTGTTATTGTACATTCAAATTATTTAATAAATACACTCAATCCCATTACCAAAAGCCAAGTGATATTTTCTGAATCTGGTATAGGGGTCATGGGGCCGTTTCCCATGTTGTTGTTGGTAATCCAATCTTAACTCTATTTCTAAAGTCATTACATTAAAAAAAAGGATAAAAACATGGAATAGTCGGTCCCCCTCATCCCATTCAGGCCTATCAATACCAATACTGGCTCTGAGAAATGACTCATATCCCTGACTGCCAATTCAGGTAGATTATGTTCTCCCATAAAAACTGAAACACAACACACACCTTTGCAGAGCTCTCAAACCAGCCCATGAAGCAGTTGTCTTTACAGAAGCTGTCCAGAGAGGACGCCCAGCCCCTGTCCCGTCCTGTCATGTCACATTTGTTGGCCAGCAGGACGGCAGGGACTGGACGCCCGCTGTCGAGACAGACTTTGCTGTCCAGGTCCCGCTTCCACTCTGAGGCGGCCTCCAAGGTGGAGCTGTTTGTAATGTCAAAGACCACTACTGCTCCCATTGCCCCTTTGTAGTACACTCTGGACATCTTCCTAAACCTCTCCTGGCCTGGAGGGAACAGAAAATAAATCGCTGTGATTCATGCTTCACCAGCTTGTGCTCAAATCGGACTCCAAGTGCAGAGATTAGTTCATTTTTCACAGATAGACTTGTTATTTGGCAGAAGGCTTATCGTGTTTATTTTTTTTTTTTGGCTCAGGTACACCGTGGGTAATGCTACTGCTTATTTATCATGTGTGATTTGAATTTCCATATAAGATTGGACTGTAACATAAATGTTGCAAGTAAGTGACTAATTTAGATTTGGGTTGCACACATAAATTGTATGTGATACTGGATTATCGTGAAGGTCATTGAGACAATAATATAGACTGGCTGGCTGTTGTTTCCCTAATAATGCATTTATTGGGTATTATCTACCAATAAAATGTGTTCATATAATTTATCTATTTTAAATAGTTTATTTACAATAGATTTTATGGGATTAACTATCTCTCTCAGCTGTCACTCTGCAACTACAATGAAATCAATATAAAACATTAATTTATACAAATGAAGAGCTTAAAATATGTGATTTAAAGGTAAGTAACCAGATAGGGGAAACATAATTAGAACATTAGTTTTTAACATTAGATAAATCCATCCAAGTCTATCTCACCGGCTAAGCTAGCTTTCATTTGACACAACCACAAGGTAACCTTTGTTTTTAGCTTTGTTTTGTAGTTACCGCAGATTAAAAATAAAATAAAATCCCATAAACTTTACATTTCTAGGGCACCGTCATTGTCATAAGGTCTATTATGAGCCTACATTTTGGCTCTACAGGGAAAACAACCTTAACATACTGCAGAATCTTAACACACTCACCTCCAATATCCCAAAACTGCATTCTCACCAACGTCTTGGCATCCCATTCAATAGTCTTCAGAGCAAAGTCAACTCCAATAGATGCTTTGTATGTTTCATTAAAGCGTTTGTTAACATAACGCAAGATAATGCTGCTCTTCCCGACGCCTACATCCCCGATGACTAAAACTTTAAACAGCCTGTCCGTACAACATGTTACTGAACCTCTTGCCATGTTGTGGTCCACCTGCATGGAGGAGGCTGAAATAATGTAATTCCTAAACCATCGCAATATTTAACAAACATTAGCTCATACGCTTAGTGCATTTAGTGCAGATGTCTCAACCCTTCCTGTTCCTTTTACGATTACTTACTGAAATTCCTCCTTCAAACAAAAGCCATTAAACTTTGACCTTTGATTCAAAACAGTCAAAGCCAAGACCACAGAGTCGGCTTATGTTTCACCATAAAAAACAGGAGACAAAAGCATAAAAAAAATGTAATTCACCCAAGTGTCCTTTTGAATGCTCTACAATATTTGTTTAGAAGAGCATACTTCATTTATACTGTGTATACATCAGGCTGCAGAAAGCGTATTCTGAATATTACTAATAGTTACAGTAGCACTTCATCACATTATATAGATTTAATAGGTTCTTAATATTTAGGAAATTGATTGGTACACAACCAATCACACAATAGAATCATACACAGCTAAGGAATTCTTTCTAATATTGACATGATTATAGAGATCACCTGAATATCAAAATATGATCCACAAAGTCATACATTCACAAAACATATGATAATGTTAGGTCAGTTATCTTATGCATAAATCTATACAATTATGAAATCAGACGTCTAATTATAAAAGATACAAATTTGAAACAGTTCACTTGCATTTCAAGACCATAGAAATGAGATAAATGTACAAAATAAATAAAAAGTCTTACTGAAAATGTGGCACTTGAACTTGTCCTCTGCTACATTCGTGACACAGTCAGTGCACTCGCCTGGCAGTACTGTTTCAATCAAAGATTCACAGGTAATTTATTTTTTTCTCTCCAACAAGAAATCACGTTAACATGTCGATTTTTATATCTCAACATTTTTGCTCAAAACAGAAGTTTAATATTTTTGGGAAATGCGCTTCGATGCTTTTCTTGCCAAAAGTTAGGAAATAGGATTTATACCCGTCACACGTCTGTGCCCTTGACATGAAGCTCCCACCAGCAGTTAGCCTCGCTCGGTTTGAAGGTCACAACATCTGCTTAGAGGCACAAAGCTCATTCATTTATATCATGATTGTTGAATCTGTACGAGAAGTTTAAAAAAGATTTGGAGCTAGGCTAGCCGCTTCCCCCTCTCCAGTCTTTACGCAGAGCTAAGCTAATGGCTGCTAGCTGTATATTCATTGAATTTAGAGGAATTGATCTTAATTAACTCTCTTCAACAGAGCAAATAAGTGCATTTTTCAAAACGTCAAACTATTCCTTTAAACCTCCCTTTTCATTCTTAATAAAGCACAAAACACTGAATGTGTGACACAAAACATATTCCAAATGTTTTTGTTGACAAATAAGTTTTACATACAACATTCACCTTTAAGTCACCCTGCTTAAAATCAGCAAACTCATCTGCTTGTTATGTCACCTACATTTCTCAAATAAATCTATTTATATTAAAAGTGTGTGCATACATAGATCATCTTGGTTGCTTGTCTCATAAGAACAAAATCTATTTTATCCTAAAAGCTTATGTTAGCATATAAATATATGTTTGTAATAAGCTATTTCTTCCACTATTAGACATCTAAAATACTTTTAAAATGTGGCTCCTTGTTTTTCACCCTTACCATGTAACATCTATCAATTATAGAGTGAAAAATGAGTTGTCAGACCACAGAATGACTTTTCTCTCAAACTATATCGTCATATACAGCACATATCATTAGAAACTTGAAAATATAGTACCACTGGTCAAACTTAGTGTGCACCCTCACAGAGTTGAGGAGCTTTGCTTGTAGTCTGTGAGGATGACAGAGGCTAATGTCACATTTGTTGGGCTGCACAAAACTGACTCGGAAACCGGTGAATTGGGAAAGGGGCTCGCTGGAGGAGCGGCGCAATCTCGGAAAGGGGACGGCGGCATCAAAGCCAGAGAACCCTCAAATGCTAATTTGACGTCAGCGAAGTCCTCCTCGTTGTGAATCTGGGCGTTGTTGTACATGTAGCCGTGGAGGAGGCCGAACTGCTCACTGTCCATCTCATCCTCCTCTAAAGGGGACGTGGGCTCTTCATCGAACGGATCCAGGTGCAGAGGCAGGACCGGGTCCTGCTGGATGAGGTGGGCCTGGTGGTAAACAGGCATGCCGCCGCTCACAGCCTCAGGCATGCTAATCATATTACGCTCCGGGTTGTAACTGTTAAATCTGCCAACCACCACCTCCTCCTGCAGGTGGTCCATGACGACGTGTTGGGGGATAATGCGATTGGGCCGCAGATGCTGAGGCGTGTAGAGCTCCACCTCCTCCACGGCTTTCATCAGTCCACAGGCAGGAATTTGCCCGTGCGGCATCATGGGGGGAGTGATGGGGGGATTGTATCTGATCAGGTCACTCTCGTCCTCCTCGGCCACATTGTACAGGGTCTTAGTGCTGAGGTCTGAGAAGTCCAGGGCTCTGTTTTGGTAGGAATTAGTTAAGGGTTTGATGACAGCCATCTGATTGGAACCTGCTTCCTGTCTCTTCACATGCACTGACAGTCTGTGCCAGGTGTGATCCCCTTTTGGAGGATGTCTTGCACCTGGTTCAGACCATGACACAGACTTTCCATTAGAACTATGAACAAAATAAAGATGGCTGTTACTTCACCGGAACCCACAAAAGTGGAGACACAAAAAAGCAATTTCGGAATGTCAGAAAGAAGTATCCAGTTGTTTAAAATATGAAAAATATGAATCATGTTGTGTGCAATATTCCAGGATATATCTGCAGGTTTTAGAAGTTTGAAAAAGCTCGGAAGAACATTGGCCATAATGGGAAAGTGTTGATTATAGCAACAACTTAAATTCACTTTAATTAATTAATAATAGTTCATCAAATTCATCCATCCATTCTCATCCAAGTCGCATTATTTAATTAATTATGTAATTGGGAAATATTTCTATATATAACTAAGTACTTAAAAAGAGGTTATATTGCTGTATTGATTTCTTGAGGGTAAAAACAGGCGTTTCAATTGAATTCTGTGTGATATCAAAAAGGCCTAAAAAAGTGGTGAACCCTGCAGTAACCCCGTAATCTGTACCAGTGATCCCACACAGAGATGCTTGTTTTAATTTCACCATCAGTTCAAAGGTTAAAATGGCTGTGTGAATTGAGCACTGACCTACATCTGTCACACTTTACAACAGGTGTCCCTATGAAAGTAAGTACAGTAAGACACCAGCTTCCCTTGGAGAGGGAATTACAGTAAAACCAGCATCCCTGAGGTGCCTCAGGAGCAGGACGCTCAGACTCAATTAATGAACCTACCTGCCGTTTCCAGTGTTCTTCTTCCTCCTGAACATGTTGAGCAGGCTGTTGCTTCGGCAGGCAATCTTGCCGTCGCCGACGTGCATGCGCACAGCATCCGAGGTGGTGAACGCGCTGCGCACGTTGCGCTCGGGTTTGGCAATGATGATGTACATTTTAGGGGTGAACATGCAGCCCAAAGCGACAGTCACACTGAGGCTTACGGAGAAAGATGTGGTGATGATCTTGTAGTTGCTGCCGAAGTAGATTGGCACGAACGCCAGCCATATTATACACGTGGTGTACATGGTGAAGGCGATGTATTTGGCCTCGTTGAAATTTGCCGGGACGTTGCGGGTCTTGAAAGCGTAATAAGTGCAGCTCATGATCAGCAAGCCGTTGTAGCCCAGAGGGGCCACGACCCCCACGTTGCTGGTGTTGCAGATGAGGAAGACCTCTTTGATGCTGGGGTAGGATTTGATGGGTTCAGGAGGCTCCATGACGATCAGGGTAACCTCCAAGGAGAGCTGGGCACTGATCAGGATGGAGGCAATGACCAATTGAGCCCAAGCACTCATGAACCTGGGTTTCCTGGTGCAGATCTTCTTCTTGCTGCCCGCCAGAATACGGGCGATGCGGTTGGTTTTGGTGACCAGGGCGGAGTAGCACATGGCAGCCGAGAGTCCGACAAGCAGCCTCTGGAGGTAGCAGGAGGCCACGGTGGGTCGGGCGATGAGGGTGAAAGGACACAGGTAGCCCAGGAAGATCCCTGCGAGGATGATGTAGCAGAGCTCCCGGCTGGAGGATTTGACCACGGGCGTGTCCCGGTACAAGACAAAGATGAAGGCAACAAAGGACGTGACCAGGATGCCCAGGCAGGAGAAAACCACCTGGATAATGGACTCTGGATTGCTCCACTCCAGGCAGCGCACGGGAATTGGCTCACAGCCTGAAAAGGATGAAAACATGACGTTATAAACGCAGCCGAAATTCACTAAAAGCAGCTCATTAAACTTTAAATGTTTTAGCATCAGCTTGGTGGTTAGACTTCTGATTATAGGTTTTTAGGGGCTTCGTAGTAAGGACATATCCAAAATGAATCAAATGCATTTTAGCCTGAGAAAAATATAGTAAGTCTCGAACTAGGTTTTTAGCTCAACTATAAATAAACCCCTTTCTACTCAGCCATGGTCGGGCTGGGCGGCAGCCAGCAGAGGACGGGGCCAATGCAGCAGGACAAAGTAAATCACTGCGTTTTTCAAGAATCCAATAAGCTCTCATTTCTGCTTCATGTTGAGAGCACACTTTCAATATCTAATTTATGTTGTTTTATTTATTTATTGTGGGAGGGCAGGAGGGTTGGGGGTTGAAGAATAATTGTTTGTCATTCCTGTGGGCCACATCTTCTTGTTTATGTAGGTACCTAAAGGTCTTGTCGTAAAATACATATATATGAAACAGCATGGAGGCAGGATGATCCTATTAAGAAAGTGTCTTGTCTTTGAACAGCACAGAAGGCCTTTGAAAGTGGGGCAGAAGAAGAGTGGTAAGTGAAGTAGGGCTGCTGTCGGATAAAATGGTGAAGATGATGAATGGCTCTCAGGTGTCATGGGAAAGGAAAGAAAATAGGACAGAACAGGTTTATGAAATAGTGCTGCAAGAAATCCTAGCAGGACAAGCTGTACAGGTGGGGGCAGGAGGGGAGTACAAGCTTTGGGAAACTTAACTTTCTACAGAGCTTCTAATGAGAATCTCCCATTGTCTCTGAAAGCATTGATCACGGCCCCTGAAGTGACCTAAATTCATCTAAATGTGGAAGTAAAAAGTGCAGAACAGCAACATTGTCGGTTCTAATCAGATGAGGCTTATTGCTGTGGTTGGATTTAGCAAAGAAATTACATTTTGAGCGTTAGATGAGAAGATTGAAACCATGCTCATATCTGTAAATACTAGTCTCCAGCTGATTAGCTTAGCTTAGCATGAAGACAAGAGGAGACAAGCTGAAGGCGGGCTAGTTCACAAATCAACATGTTGAATCTCATTTATTTAAATTGTGCAGAAACTGAACAAAAAGACATTTCTGATCTTATGAGGAGGAAAACCAGTGGCAACCAGTGGAGCCTCCAGAAAGTTGGACATAACCTCCTATAAAACCACAAATTGTTGTTTTAACACTTGTACAAATTAAACATACAAGCATAACATGTTAAGGAGTGAGCGTTAGAGGTGGTAGGGGTCGTTGTTGGGCAGAGCCCGGCCAGATGTTTTCCTGTTTCCTGTCTTAATGCTAAGCCGTGCTAACCGTCGCCTTACATTTAATAAACAGATATGAAGGTGGTGTCAATCTTACTCTTGGGGAAAAAACATGCATATTTTCCAAAATGTCAAACTCTTAAAGAAAACCAGTAACGGTTCCAGCGCTCCGAGCAAGTAGATGGAGAGTGGGGAGTAGAGCCTACCCTCCAGCGCTTCGTCTGGCCACCAGCCGAGCTCGCAGGCCTTGCACGTGAACTCGTCCTGGACGACCTCGTTGTCCTTACAGGCGGTGCAGATCCAGCAGCAGCTCACTTCTCCCTTCCTGATCACCTGGGCAGCAAATGAGTTAGAAACCTTTTAAAAGACTTTCCTACAAGTACCCATCTGGACCCTTTGTTTGTTTCAGTGTCGGGAGTCCTCGCTGCTTGTAATATTCAAATCATTGTTTTCATCAGAAGCGTTCATAACTGTTGAGTTGCCAGCTTGTGAAAACTCTCTTTGAGTAGTTCGATCATTTGACCATTTCTATTTCTAGGGCTGCAGATGATCTGGATAAAAAAAAAAACATTAATTAACATCTAGTTAATATTTAAAGCTGTAGACTTGATTATTTAAACCATTTTCCTAATGACCAGTGAAAGTGCTTAATGGATTATTAGTTATTAATAGAACATTTCTAACGTCATTATAACCAAAAGGATGAACAGCCAATGTGTTTGTTCACAACCTGGCAACCCAGCATCTGTTCTCATTAATATCTTATTACTGATCTATACAGCACTAAATGAGTAAATTATGTATTATGTAAATCAATAAATCCATTAGTTAAAACAAAAATAATTGTAGTCCTATTCAAAGTCCAGTGACTCCCATGCAAAGCTACAAAACAGAGGTTCAGGGGTGACATGTAGTCCTACTCAGGAAGGTACCTGAAGGAGTGGAGCCTCACCTTGATCTCTCCTTTGGAGCAGGGCTCACTGCAGACGGAGCGGACCATGTCACTGCGGTTCATCTGCATCATTTCATCGTCCAGACTGAGGACGCCCTCGTGCCAGGAGCCAATGTTGATGTAGTCATAGACACTGGGCTCCACATGCTGGAAGTTCATAATCTCGTACCTGATGGTGGATAGAAAGCCCCGAGTTAGAGGAAGACACGGGTTAGCGAGGTCTCAGCGACGCTGAATCAATTCTAAAAGGGGAAATAACAGTTTTACTGCCACTTAGCACAAACACAGAATATTGTATCAGCAGGGGTCCTGTCAGGCTCCTGATCAATACTTGTGACGACGGTATTATTTCACATATCAGCTGCTGATATGTCTTTCATATCTTCCTCTCTGGATTGCAATAAACACTCATCACTGGAATATCAAAAAGCTTCCAGACTCACCTGATGATGCAATTTCAGAAGCTCACTAATGAAAGCTGACAACTAGCAACTGAAACTGTTGCTATGTGTGTGATTATTATTGAGAGTATCATTGAGGTGCCAGACAGATGCTTCACTCATTGCAATGGGGGCATTACTCTGCATATTTAAATGTTTCCTGACTGAAAGCAACCTTTAAAATGATGTGATCATATTTGCACTGACAGGAGTAATTGCAGCATCGTCTGCCCTTGAAAGGTTATTTGGGATGCTGTCTCATAGATTTGGGGAGCTGTTTATTCATATTTGGCTTATTCTTTTAGTCATTTGAGAAAAGCAGACATCTTAGTGTTCCAATTTGCCAACGAATTAATCAATTTCCTGCAACAATAAAACACTGCTAATTAAATTTACACCAAAGAAAAAAGACAAAAATCTTTCAAGTAAAAAAAAATAATTTACTTGAATGAAACATTTCGGACAATTTGATGTTTATTATGCTTCAGGTCAGCCAAGTAGATGGAAAAAAAACTATGAACATAACTCAAATCACAGTAAACCTTATTATCAGATATAACAGATTTTGTTTATTTCAGATTTTCCATCTGATTCTGAACGTTGTTTGAATATCCAAATGAAACACAATTTTCATGTAGTTTACACTATTGTGAAATGGACTATTCTGCAAAAGAAGCACTTTCACTTTTAGTAATTTAAGTTACAAAATGTAAAAGTGTGCTGGCCCTTTAAAGTTTAAAGGGCCAACGTTTAAAGTTTAAAGGGCCAGTGTGGAGGATTAGGCGACATCTAGCTGTGAAGTTGCAGACTGCCACCACATGAAGCGTGTCGCAGAACTACGGTGGCCCACATAAAAACAAATATAATGGGAATGGCCCATTTGATTTGTCCGTTCTGGGCTTCTGTAGAAACTTGGCGACCGGCTCTGTGAAGACGACCCGCCTTGTATGTAGATATAAATGGCTCAGTGTGAGATAACGAAAACATGATTGGTATTTTCTTTTTGCTATCTTCCACAACTTAGTATTTCTGGATGAATGTAAAGGAAGCGCGTTTTACCTCCCAGGTGAGTCGCCGTTCCCGTCGAACCATATGTCCTCCCCAGAAACACCCGCGAAGGACGTCTTGAGGAGAAAGTCCAGCAAGTGGCTGCCATCAACGGGCTTCATGTTGTCACAGAGCCCCACGTGGCCCGGGCAGAGGACCGTGTGCATGTCGTGCAGCCCGTGGGCCATGGCGTAGATGGCGTTGATGACGAAGCCCATCTTGCTGTCCTGAACGTAGTTGTCCTCCAGACTTTCGTAACCTGCCCACACATTAAGACACGGTGAGCACTCATCTCCAGGACGGGCTTTGAAGGGAAAGCCTTACAGGAGGGGCCTCGATGCTGCAAGCGGGATAGCATGTTGTGTGTTATAATATCAGAATAGTGTCTACTGTTCAGGTGTGTCTACGGTGATGCAACATATTACAAAGCAGTGATAGGGTGCTCAATATTCATTCATCCATTCATTCATTCCCATTTATTGCACTGTGTTTACTGTTAAATGTGTATTGTTAGATGTTAAATGTTATGCACCTTCCGCCAGGACAAATTCCTTGAATGTGAAAACAAACACGGCAATAAATGGTTCTGATTCTGATTCTGATTCTGGTACATTCTGGTTATTATTCTCTGAATACAGGCAGCGAGCTACACGACTCTTTGGCTCTGTGGGAGACATGCTTTGAAAGAACTGGAAGCCTCAGAAAACGGCTTCAAAGAAACCTTGTTACCATGGCAAGAGTGTTCGTTTCTGCATTCCTGAGTCGGGCTTCAATTAGAGCCGGTCTGAAATATCGTGTCTCATCAAGCAGGAAAAACGAACCAAGCGTACTCACGTGTTTAGGATCTGTTTTTTTTTTTGTATTTTTTCTCCTCAGACAAACAGTGGGTGGAGTTCAAACACACCCTATCAGTTCAGTGTAAAGCAAGCTAGAAGCAGAGGGAGCAGGTTGTTGTTGTTGTTGTTGCTTTGTGTTAAAACTAACATGTCAACTTAGTGTTATTTCAAAGAGCCGCGGCATGCATTCAATATGTTTTGTGGAAACAGGAACAGGTGCTTTTGTTTGGCAGCTCCTGGAAGCTGAAGATGCTTTTTTTTTTTTTTTTTACTTCTCTGGCATCTTTTGCACAGAAAAGTCTTGTAAAATCATCACTTTGTAAATCTTTCTTTTCTCTTAAATAATTGCACGTGAACCCTTGGATGATTTAGTATAATCCACGGATATACATTTTTCACGCTGGTGAAGCACCTGTAGTAAATAACCGGCGCCTATGAATAAAATGATGTTGGCTTCACCCGACAGTCTGTCACCTGAATCCCAAACTCCATGTTTCATATTTTATGAAAAGGGAGCAGAGTGTGATGTCACAACTGATAATGTAATCTCTGATGGAGATTGATAGCGTGTGACTGAATGTTGCCCTACAAGGGAATATATAACGTTAGGTGTTCATACGGTTTGGTATATTTTATTGATGATGCATGAATACTTTAATACAAAACCAAAATTTGATTTAAGTGAGTGAAACTAGATGTCAGCAGTCTTTATAGCTGGTATATTCAAAAAGTCATGCTCATTAAGGACACAGCTCTTTATGTTATCCAGCCGATTACCTTTTGTTAACCCTTCCACAATTTATTAAAGGATATTAATTTGAAATAATAGGAGATAATACATTGTTGTTAAATTTTATTGCTATTATTAAAGTTTTCTCATTATTTATTTAATTGTTTTTGAGACGTAAGTATCTTAATGTGTTTACTCAGTTTACTAATTTACTCAGTAAGTAATACAAGTGTGTGTGTGTGTGTGTGTGTGTGTGTGTGTGTGTGTGTGTGGACAATAAAGTTGTGATGTTTGTTTGTCACAATGTTTTAGTTGATGCAGATCCAGACTAAAACAAACTAAAGATATTCTTTTGCATATTATAATATTATATTAAAATGATTGCTCAGGTTTGGCAGAGATATTCTCGTTTCTAGTTCCATAATTTTTCATTGAGAGCGTTGCTAAATTTTTCCTTTTCTCTCTAGACTCTGTGTAAGCATGCACCCACTGCACAAATCAACATTTAACTGTGTGATACCCAAGGCCGGCAGGTTTTACGAGCATCATCCATTGCCGGTGTATTTCCTCACAACATGTTTTAAATCAAGTGATGATCGTTAAAAAAAACGGACTGCTGGGAAAACGACTGCCTGTGCAGACAAACACATAGACAATAAATTCAGTCGGGTAGCAGCTGGGTGAGCGTCCGATGGGAGCTGCTGGTGATGACCTAGTTTAACAGCTCCTTGGCTTTGACGCTCGCCTCACTCACTGAGCTGCGTGAGCTTCATGATGCAATGATGTCACGATGGCAGCATGCAAGCTATTCTAGTCGGCTTTTTAAAGTTCAGTCGGCTGCAAGACAACCGGACCTTCTCTGTCCAAATATGAATGAAACGGCATAAAATGCATGTTATCTGTTAGAATGTGGCTTCACTAGTTCTGTGGCTTCATGCAACTCAAGCCGGATCAGCCAGTTAACGTCTCACTCAAATGTTATTGGGCTGTTTTGTACGACTTAAAAGGGCGTGAGGGCACAAAGTGAGAGCGGATACATTTTTGGGCTCTCGCTGCAGTGTAAGAAAAAACTAATTCAAACATCCCAATAGCTTCATATATTAGAGGTTTACTGAGATTAATAGTACATTTAGAGAGAAATAAGACTATAAACTGACTCGTAAAATGATCGCATCGTGCGATTAAACCTTAATATCAGTCAACCTCTACGTATATTGCCGAAGTGAGGAGCCTTATGATTCCATTCAGAGGGATTCACTCACCGTCCTGGAGTTCTACACCAAAAAAATCAATAAGAAAATCAATAAGGATTAAAAACAATAGAAGTAACAGGGCAGCAAGCAATAACTCTATCTCCACTTATGAGGAATACATAAGTATTCTAATAAGTATTTTAATAAAAACAGAGCTTTGTAGGAATGAATACAAGCTGGAGGTATGTGCATAATAAAGAAGAGAGGCTCTATTCTCGTAAATAATGTGCAAACGCTGCAAAGGAATAAATTATTAAAACAACTGCAGAAAGTGAGATGCAATGCCAAAAACAAATTCACTTGAAGAACCTTGAGAACTGTCAACTGAAAAGGAATACAATTGTTTTGCTGCATGCATCATTTTATATTTACGTTTATCAATATGATGAATTTTAAAGGAAGGGTTTTAGAAACACTGAATTAAACAGCATCAGCCGGGTACATTAAGATTGAAAACGTAAATATATCTATAGATATATTTGTAAAATAAATATGTAAGAGCAGTATGCAAAAATATGTTTTGGAAACATGCTTGTTGAGCATTGTTTCGAGAAACCAAGTACTTAAGCTGATGCAATAGTTTAGTCCCTTTGTAAAAGAAAAGGATTTAATTTACCTAGATCATCATCCTCTGTAAAGCCAAGTGTCACAGAAATGAACAATATGACAAAAAACACGTGTTATTGGTTTGACTTCGAGAGAATTCCACCCTCGGGCAGTCTAATTCATAATTTAAGAATGTGTTCCAGTTTACAGGGCCTTTTGGCTTCGTCCACTGGGCATTGCACACATCAGAACAGTTGAAAAAGACAAGCCGATGTGCGCGCTGGCGTAAGAATGTAAACCAGAGGAACTGCAGGAAACCTCATAATTGCCTGACGAATTGTTGAGCTACCTGAGCAGTTTCGTGCATAATTCAGGTTCTCGAGCGGGTGGCCGGGAAGGCGGCACTGGAAGCGGTACTGCCAGAACTCGGGGAACCACGGGTTGCGGGTGTTGGAGCTGAGCTTGAGCTTCAGGAAGTAGTCATCGAAGGAGGAGACCTCGTCAGACTGCAGCTTCACAGTGATGCCGCCCACGGCCTCCTGTTCGTATCCCTCCACCACCTCGACCCGGTCGGCCCAGCCGTCACTGCAGGGAGAGAAACACACTGCCAATAGGACCGCGGGCACGAGCACCGGTTTGAGCCTCTCAAGCATTGACAGTCACATTTGAGTCACACGGCTAAACTGTTGACCTTAGAGGAAGCCAGAAGGTCATTCACGCCATATTTTCTGAAGGAATTCTCTAAAAGATTTTTCGAACCGTCATGGTTGGAAATGATGTACTGTATGTCCTGGCTTGCGTTATATGACGTGAACCAACATTTAAAAAAAAATGTTACCTGACATTTACTAGAATGGTGTTTCTATTCATTTCTATTTTCTTTTCTTTTTTTAAAGCTTTTATATTTTTCTTGTACAAAATGTAAATATCCTCGTTGTTTCCACCATCCTGGAATCCATAAACCATCTCAGAGAACTGAATATATTATCATATAGATGGTTAGAAAAGTCGGTTTCTGGAAACTCAGAAAATAGGAATGTGTAGAAGATGATCTTCTGTTGTTTTCAGAGGTCACTTGGTATTTAGCTCTGTAACTCAAATATATTATTAAAACATGAGGCACAAACTGCAGTCTTGCAACTGAAGGATTACAGGTTGGCTGAGAAGTCTGCAAAATGTTGGTTTCACATGGATTTTTAAAACCAGTTAAATAAATAGAAACAAATAGTCTGAAACTGCATAAATATCAAGAATAACAAAGTTAGGAGTTTTGGGAAACGAGAGATTAAACCCCAGCTCTATTAGCTATTAGCAATTTGAGCAATATATCATCTTTTCTGTTAACCTTGTTTATATTTTTGGCATTATTCATATTCTATATTTGCACTCCGCTCCTACTTGGTACGGCAACTGCACAACAATTTCCCTCAAGATAAACAAAGTTGCATCTACTTTATTTGGAATCCTCGGGCGAATCCAAAAAGGAAACAAACAGCAGTTTGCAGCTGACAAAAGGAAAGCAGTAGTTTTCTGCTGCTGGTGAAGCTCCAGAAGTCAGTGACAGCGTGTGTTTGAAGCTCCATGCAGCCTCGCTAACAAGCCTCCCACTGAATGCTGCACAAACCTCTGACTCTGGTTCCTCCAGCCTTCCCGCTGAGGGGCGTGGAGCTCACTGTACTTGCCAAACCACACCTCTCCCCACGCCACAGACACAATCACAAGTCCAGTGAGAATTCACAGCTTTGTGCTGCGGCGGCACAATCTGCCCAAGAGAGAAAGCAGTTCCCGCCCTCCACAAAGGCACGTCTGTGATTATCTTCTGTCCGATAGTCATAGTTTGTATTTATAGTTTACATGCTCGTCTATTAGAAAACCAACCATGCATTGAATTCGCTCACAAAAGATCAGGCTGATGAGACAAGAGCTTTGTTTGACATCAATAAAACACAAAACTGCAGAAAGCATCTTGAGCGTTTCTCAGCAGTGTGGGATGAAGTCCGTGATGCATATGTTTGAAAACTGTACTTGCATGAGAGAGAAATGAGTGAACGTTGGCTCTAACCCAGCTTTAAAGGCTTTATCTCAATTGCTGCTTTTTCACCCTTCAAAGAGACACATACATTTGAGGCAAAACAACCAATTTTTATATTCATAACAGAATCACTATAAGATAAAGAATACTGCACAAAATGCTCTTCATCCACAAAGCAAAAATATCAGTCACCAGCCTTAAAAAAAACCCACATTTGGCACAAAAAAAAAAAACGAAGCCAATAGCACGTTTGTCGTGGCTGGCACTTCAAGAATAAACTGACAATGGCTGTCCAGTGTGACAGTATCAACAGTACCTGGCCATCTGCTTCCCAGCATCACATCCCCTCCAGTCCAACACTCTGAGTGCCAAAAGCCTACCACCCTGACGTCAACACACACACACACACACACACACACACACACACACACACACACACACACACACACACACACACATCTCACATTCATGATTCATCTCATTTGAGGGAAGGAGACAATGTCGCAAGACATTATCGAAAGTACGAGCCGAGTATTCATGTCAACTGAGTTGTGTTTTATCAAATGAACAAGGAAGAAGACATCTTCATTTCACTCCAGAGTTGATCAGATGAGTTGTCTGTTGTTTGAGATCTGTTTGTGTGATTTCTTTCATCCTGCACGCAGCAGAAGATGCACGGCCGATGACCAGCCAGCACCTCGGGCACCGGCTGGCCCGCTGCACAGGGCTGCATGTGTTCACTTACTGCATCGCTCTAAAAAACAATTTTCCGTTTTCAGTCTCCTTGACCCAGAAAAAACACACTCCTCTACCAAACTCACGCCCTCCTCATCTTCCGTGGAGACTTCAGCATCAGTGCAAATTCAAGTGGAAGGGGTGAGAGCGAGTTTAAACTCTCTTTTTTTCACATGCGCATTTTATCATTTGGGTTGAGAAGAAGAAGATTTTTTTTTTTGACTCCCTTTCATCAGCCTTTGTGAATCAAGTAGACGCAAATTAATGAACCGCTCTCAGTAAATGAACCGTGGCTTTTATCAAGGGCTATTTCAGGTGCGGCAGCTCCTCCTAACAGGACTTGAGGTGAGCCGAGACTCCACAAAGGAGGGAATGTCTGCTATAAGTGCTGATATGAGCTTTGATGTTCGCTGCTCTTCATTCCCCAGCTTATGCTGGAGGTGCTGTCCCATATTAGCCCATCCTGCCTGTGATCTGACAGGGAGAGGGAGCGCTCGCTGTGTGGATGCATTATTCATCACTGAGCCTGACTCAAAGCATCTTCTGCTTTCAGAGGAACTCTAGTCCCAGAAGGAAAAAAGAATATTTTGGTTCCATATGAACTTTGTGTATAGCATCCACCCTGAGAGGCGGGAAATATAATGACATCCGTATTATCCTCACAGGATGGCGTCATTTTACTGGAAAATAGTAATAAGTGCGTTTAAATTATTGTTGTTAGTGTCATAATTATTATTATTTAATTAATCGATTATACAATTTGTCAATCACTTCGAATTATCACTGCATATGAAATGTGCTTCATAAACAAATTATCTAACCTTAACGAATGTAATGTATAATTATTTATTGAAACGATCAAAAGCTCCAGAATAGTGATGGACCTTGAAGTAAAAATGCTTTGAACAACTTTTGTTTCCAAGGAGAAAAATGTATCTTCAATCTCAACTTCAAAGCAATTCTGTAGGGAAAGCCTCTGCTCTGCTGGGTGCTCAGAAAAATGGAAATCTCAACTCCATCTGCTGGGGAAGATCATGTGATACGACAGAAAGCTCCAAAACAGCTCCTGAAAAGGCCCTGTGGTAAGATTGTCCGGTCAACTACAATTATCTGAGGCACATTTGTGAGGCACAAATAAATGAAGTTATGAGCAAAATAAATGCTAATTTTTAGTTACGGGATACAAAAATGAATCACTCAGTACGAATGAAAGCTCAAGAACAGCTACTTAATGAACCATCCAAGGTCAATATATATATACATATACAAGCAGTACATGTTAAACAAGATTTATTTTACATTTAGTATTTGTAATATTGCGGTGAAACCTTCTAGCTCTGTGACTCGAATGTGAGGCACAAAGGCATCTTTAACTAAAGGATTAGAGGCTCATATTGGTGGTTTTTGAGCAACAGAAAATCTCAGCTCTCGCAACTATTAGCAACTTGAGATATGAGCAACTTAGGATCCTTGCCGTTAGCTTTGTTTATATTTTTTGGCATGTGTGTTGGTTTATTTCTATTTTCATTTACTCTCTTTATATTTGCACCCCTTCTGACTTTATACAGCAACTGCTGCATAAGAATCTCCCTCAAAATAAATAAAGTTACATCTCTTCTCCCCTTTGAAGTCAAATAATATGAAATTCCTGCAAACAAATTGTATAACAAGCCGTTTGCATCTGACAAAAGGAAAGCAGTAGTTTTCTGTTGCTGGTGAAGCTCCAGAAGTCAACGACAGCGTGTGTTTGAAGCTCCGTGCAGCCTCGCTAACAAGCCTCCCACTGAATGCTGCACAAACCTCTGATTTCGTTTCCCTTCAGCCCTCCCGCTGAGCGGCGTGGAGCTCACTGGACTAGCAAACAAGAAGAAAACAAAAGTCCACAGACACATTCAAGTCCCGTGGGAGTTTCTCACTTAAACTTTCAATTTACCGGTTCAATATTGACTTAGTTTTAATTCTCTTAATTCCTTGTTGCTCACATCGCAGTAAACACCAGACCAGGACATGCAGGTAGCCCTTTATCGTGCAAGTAACCATATATGGTAATTTACCCCCAGCATCAAAAAGAAGAAAAACAATGTTTCATCGTCCTGAAAACGTCTTGTTGAAAACATGCTTTTCATCCAAAGAAAACAAACCTTGTGGGAAAACAATCTCTAATGAACCTAAAACCTGAATATGTTCACTTTGTGTGTGCATCCAGAGCATACAGCAATATACAAACAGGAGATTCAACAGAATCTGCATTTCCAAGCTTTTAAATTTTACATTTTACAAGGTCAAGAATGAACTTTCAGTCTCAAGAATGGATTAAAGATCCTTAAAGTGCTAAAAGAAACAGCAACTTAGCAACCTCCGTCTACCGAGATACATAATATGATGTAAGAACAGCTACTAAATGGACCTATATTGTTGAGATTGAGATTGTCAACTACAATTATCTTCATTATTGACACAACCGTTATTAATCCATCTAGCACTAATAACTGTTTTCTGTTGTTTATTTCAACTTTCAGTTGATTTATCATTTCATTATCATATTCATGGCCATCAAAATCTTCATAAAATATTTTCTTTTAAAGAAAGAAAGAATTATTTTCATCAGTCTTGTTTGAAAACCTTTCATCCCAAAAAATAAAAATAAAAAACCACGTGACAGACAGAACAGGAGCTCGTGAACAAACCTGCCAATTAGGACGAACTCCCCGGCCACGCCGAGCCGCCTCATGGCCATGAGCAGCCCTCGGACCGTCATGCCTTCGCAGAAGCAGACGACCACGCGGGCTTTAGGCAGGCGCTCGCGCAGCTTCCTCAGCAGCCTGTCAAAGTGCCTCTCCCCGGCGTTGCTGTAGATCTTGTCCGAGTGGGCGATGCAGAGGCCGTCCTGCGAGGCCAGCTCTTTGAACACCTCCATCCCGCTCTCGCCGTAGTTACCTGGGAAAGATGAGAGGAGCCGTGAGCCTCATTCAGGAATGAATCAATGGGTTTTCTTCTACGAATAGAACACACACATAGCAAATAGTTCTGATTCTGGTTCTGAGGTAGACATTACTCCACAACATCTTTACATTGCAAAAAGGTGTTTGCTGCTGTATTAATTATCAGAATGTTAAATCAGCTCCTAAAAGGGGAGGTGCTTTTGATTTTACACCTGACGTTTAGCTCACTTGTCTGTGGGGTGTTACTCAGCATGTGAAAAACAATTGCATAATGTCTTCCGTGTTTCTGGAGATGTGTTCAAATCTAGATGTGGGAGGCAGCGAGGGTCAAAGAAAGGGGCTTTAGAGTTGCATTGTGGGAGATTTCGGTGATCGTCTTTTTTATCCGTCCCTTGTGAGTCCCCCAACTTTATGTACGTGCCATACCAAATGAAATGTGTCTTACCCTCCGTGTGCACTGCAGACACATAGGTCCAGTTGTACCGCTTGACGATATCCAGGAGGGCCCTGGCCTGAAGAGTGTCTGAGGGCACCACCCTGAGGAAGTACTTGAACAACGTCTTATCACTGAGGTCGATACTGGTTGCAGAATAGGCAATCTGCGGGATGTTGAACAGCTGCAGGAGGTTTTGAACTTGAATTGCGACCGAGCTGGAGCCGGGCCCGATGACCCCCGCGATGGGCTTCTTGGTGGATGGCGGCTGGCTGGAGGGAACCCCCTCGATGCACCACCTGGAGCCGTCCTTGTCGTCCCGGATGGAGATGAGAGAGTCTCGTATGAACTCGATGCTCTGCTCCAGAGCCACCGAAGAATGCCAGCAGGAGTCCCTGATCTCACAGCCCAGGGTGATGTTGGGCAACAGGTTCGGGTCCGAGTTAATCCGGTCCAAGGCGTGGAACATGGCCTCCACTCTCTGGATGCCGTACTGCTCGCGGACCTCTCCACATGTCCTGTCTGCAACCTTCTCGGCTGACGGTTGGTGGTGAACAGAGAAGAGGGCCCCGATTATAATATCCCCGTCCATCCTCGCCACCAGGCGGGAGGCAGAGCTCGGCACCGCCGACCTCTCATACTTGCCTCTAGACAACGCAAATGCCTCAAACAGTAAAATGCTTATGGCAGTCAGGTAAATCATATTCGACATTGTGCCACAGCTGCTGAATGTAGAATCATGTCCACTTTGTCATAATGGAGGTCCATCAATCCACGTTTGAATAAAATGGAAATGAACTCAGCTGCTTCTCCTTCAGATTGTCAACCTGGATGAGAGACGTGGAGCATCAAGACATGGAACTACAAGCTGTGGATTAGCCTTCAAACAGTGTCTGGTTCCTCACATTTTAACCAAGATTTAATGCTTTTTTTTGTTATACATGCAAGTAAACTGACTATCTTTGTGTTTTAGACTGTCGGTCAGACAAAACAAGTCATTTGAATACATCACATTCAGCTTTTTATCGACATCTACTTGCAACAAGATTAAACGTAAAGTCTAATTAATTCAGATTGACTGATAATGAAAATTACATTACATTACATTTCATTTAGCTGACGCTTTTATCCAAAGCGACTTACATGATATACAGTATACAGTAGACCGTAGACACAGCAACGGTGAGCAATGAGGGTTAAGTGTCTTGCTCAAGGACACAACGACACGGACTGCCGGAGCCGGGGATCGAACCACCGACCTTCTGATTGAAAGACCGACTTGCTAACTACTGAGCCACAGTCGCCCCAGAAAATAATCCGTGTGACTAATCTAACCATTGTGTCACTGAGCCACCACACACACACACACACACACACACACACACACACACACACACACACACACACACACACACACACACACACACACACACACACACACACAGAAATCTAAACATGTTACAATTCTTAACACCTCTCTTGTCTTCTATCACAATTAATACATTACATTGTACATAACAGTTACATGAAATGCAAAAGGCAAAGTTATTGGAGTCCTGTTGCATTAAAGTAAGGGTGGAAGCTAAGTGCTATCAGCAGTAATCATACATGACCATCCTAAGGACACTGCGTTCTAGATCTGAGAGGTAAAAAGTTATCCTTGTAACAGGGGAACGTTTTGAGTTTCAGCACCACAGACAGCTGCCTTCGTCTCCCAGCTGGTTTCGTGCCTGCAGGCTGATCTATTCCAACCTGCGACTGTTTCTTCAACTTTTACCCCTGAAAGCATCGCACAAGGACGATGGGACGTGTTTTACTTGAATATTATTTCCCCCGTCAGACAGATGCAGCTCCTCAGCTCAACAGCCCGTGTCACATTTTCAACATCGTCACCTATGCACGTGCATCCCAATTAGAGGGCGAAGCTTAATTAATAGAGCAGACTAATAAAACGCTGGCGTATTCAATAAACTGTCTGTGGCCAATTACTGACATTACGTACCTGCAGCAGGCGATTCGGGACATAGCGGGTCTGTGTCTCCTCTGAAGCAGCCAGACTGGACTCTTCTGCCGAGAAAACACTGTGGGACTGGGACTCTCTCTCTCTCTCTCTCTCTCTCTCTCTCTCTCTCTCTCTCTCTCTCTCTCTCTCTCTCTCTCTCTCTCTCTCTCTCTCTGTCTATACTGATCAGGAGGTGCCCCCTTCTTCTCCTCTTTCTCACTGCATCTTGAAAGCGGGTCACACTCACTGCAGTGCCCCTGATTTGGAGCCACAATCCTTACACGTACAAGAGGATGTTTCAGACAATGTTACACCGATGAATGGTATTGTTGTGCACGTGCACATGGGAGGAAGCCGTTTAAGGGAGAGCTGGTAACCTGAAGAGCAAATATATATCTGGCAAATCTATGTGAGGTGGAAGATTGTTTATTCTCCTCCTGAAAAGTGTAAAGAGACTGCTCAAACTTCACGTAATTAGGACCACTGCGTCGTGGCTGTCAGTGACAGATGTGATGCGCTTGCAGTTCGCCGCTGCAGCCGTAAACACATCCGTGCTCTGCTGCCACCGTGTGGCTGATAACAGGTACTGCGCCTGCGCCACGATAAATAAATACAACTATATTGGTCATATAGATAATTAGAGAAACAAGAACGAAAGAATATATGGGAATATATAGAAATGTATCTGTCTTCAGGTTTTTTTGCCAACATAATTTTGATAATAACTTCTTAACAGTGTATAAAAAAAAGTAGTTACTAAAAGTAGTTGTGGGCAAAATGTGTCTAGAAAATAAAAAATATATATACATTAAAAAAATAGACATTTACTACTTGCATTTACTCATCTTTACTCATATTCACATAGTATACAAATATATTTAAACATTTGCAGTAGCTATTGAAGCCAGAACATAGCCCTCTGCTCTGACATCACTTCCTGCTTTTAAAAATGGCGAATGGCAAAAGTGGAGTCGGTAAATGAGTTGTGTTTTGGTGCATGCCAGCCGGATTATTTGCAGCTTCTGGGACCTGAACGGACTTCGGATGCCGCGATAGAAACCAGATCCGCTTGTTGAAGGCTCCCAAAGTAAATATGCTAATTTTCTTGTCACGCGATAGAAAAATACGCAGCCGCACAGCAGGAAAGTGTTCTCATCGTGTAACGTATGTACAGTGTTCATGCATTGAAGCCCTGCTTTCTCCAGATCAAACAAGGAGAGAGCACATTTTAAAAAAACTGTTATTATGTAGCATGTAAATAAACGGACGTGCCTGTTGGCCAGCTGGCGCGCTGACGCAACGTAAGCCTTATTAACTGATCAGCAGTGACGTCAGGTGTTGGACATAGTTTGATTGACTTAAGAGATATTTGGCATTCAACTACTGATGCATTTATTCATTACTTTGGTAATCAACAATGCATTTGCTTTGTGTGCAGAGTGTAACCATGAGCAGCAGAAGAAAGAGGGCCCCCCCTGTGAGGGTGGACGAAAACACCAAGAAGAAGTTGAACTGGAACATGCTGGACGACTGCAAGAACGAGGAGATCCGGGAGGACGACCAGACGGCGACCTGCTCCATTCCTGCTGTGGGCCCTCCTCCCAGCAGCTCCTCTCTCTCAGCCACCCAGGACGCCGTGGAGGCCGCCTGTACCGGCTCTGTGCGCTTTGCAGAGGAACTTCCCGGCACGTCGGCGGACAGCGCCTCTGCCTCAGCCTCCCTTGCCCTCACCGTGGAGCCAGCTGTGGAGCCGGACCACATCTGGAAGGCGCTCATCGGGGAGTTCAGCGTTCGGCCGGCTTGGGTCCCGCCGGACTGTGAACGGAGGGCTTTCGTGCTCCACAGGATGGGGGACCAGCTGTGCCTCAGTTACAGAGCTGATGAGAGCTCAGGGCTGCGGAGGCCCGATGAGGACACTTGCACAGCGGAGTGCAGCCTCCGCGTCATCCCGCTGGAGGACCTCGACTGGATGCAGAAGAGGAGGGTGGTGCAGCTCTGCCACC
This sequence comes from Cottus gobio, assembly GCA_023566465.1. Lineage (NCBI taxonomy): Eukaryota > Metazoa > Chordata > Actinopteri > Perciformes > Cottidae > Cottus > Cottus gobio. The sequence continues at coordinate 7,486,394 of CM042228.1, forward strand.
AGGCCGCAGAGGGGTCAGTCAAGGTATGAAGGTATTTCACAGAGGATGAAAGGGAAACGTTCACTGTCGTCATCATCGGATGAACTGAGGATTAACTGCATATGTGTTTATGGTAATACTGTACGTGTGTGACAGATGTTTATACAGCATTTCGTCCATCAGCTGTTTGTCTGTCTGCATCTGGCAGGTGGGGATTTACTTGCTTGAAACTGGGCTCGGGACGCCGGAGTTCCTCAGCGAGGGAAACGCTCGGATGAAGAAAGCAAATCAACTAATGCAGAAGTTAATGGAGTATTTCTACGATTTCATTATCCCCGGTGAGAGTCTGTGGTTTAATGTTTAATGCTTCCTGCGCGTCCAAGTTCTCAAAAAAACAACTGATTTCTCTGCTGTATTTTCCATGTAGAAGTTGTAGAGAACGAGGAGGAGGAATGTGACACTGACTTGGAGAGGCAAAATGTGGAGGAGCTCTATGATTACGTCAGGCATCTGCACCAGAGAGAGAGCCGGGAGGTGACCTATGACCTCCAGCACAAGGCTCTTATTCCTGTCCTCAGACCCTATCAGAGCCAGGCCGTCAATTGGATGCTGAAGAGAGAGAAATACAGGAACTCTTCACCTAAAGGTACTCACTTCTTGTCTGGTACGACTGAACACTGCTGCGGTCTCAAACTGGGAAAGTTAGGAGGATGCTGAAGGGGGCTGCGCTAGTGTTTTGCACTTAACTGAAAATCCTGCACATTCTTTACTGCCAACCGTTTTCCAAAGTGTAACATGCAGTTTATGACTGATGAGGTCCGCGAGAGCAGTGCTCGCCATTTATTTCCCCTGAATCTTGAATATTGAACCTGGAAATTGGATTTAGTAGCACTTCCTGACCACTGAGGACATTTAAGTACAGTGGAAACAAAAGTTCCTGTAGTGGAAACGGCCTCCGATCAGACGATGATGGCTTCCATCAATACTTTCCATTTCTTTGCAGAACAAATTTTGCATTTTCTCTGGAGGGAGTTGATCACTTTGTGCGGAAAGAAGTTGTTCTACAACCCTTTTACCGGCTGGTAAGAATTTGAATGTTAACAGGTCAGTTCACTGAAATCACAAAAAACATATTTTCTATCTTACCCAGGCAGATTGATTCAGTTTTATGTGTTGAGGATTGAACACATCTTATGCATTTATTTCAATTCTTTGAGGAGCTCATCCCTATTGTGTTGGGTCATGGTTTGATTTCTCAAAAGCTCAGCACATAAAACCAAAATGTATCTGCATGGATAGATCCCATTAGAGGTAACTGGGAAAGTATGTATTTCTGAATTTGACTAAACTGACCCTGTAATTTGCTATTTCGTTGTCTTTTTGTGACGCACAATTTTTTTTGGGATACAATTAAGTATTTTTTCAGCAGTGTTGTTCTTTTATTTTTCAGCCTAATCCGGGAGTTTCCCCTGGCGGGTGTGGAGTGGCCCGGTGGCATCTTGGCCGATGAGATGGGGCTGGGAAAGACGGTGGAGGTTTTGGCTCTCATCTTGTTTCACACCCGGCAGGACCTGCAGCAGGAGGCCCTCACCCTGCCTGTGGTGAGGATGCACCCACAGTTAAAAATAACAATTGCTCTCTCTGAACCTTCACCGTACTATTGCCACGGATGATTATTAACAGTCGTACAACGTGGGATTACTGCTGTTCTATTTCATACTCTGTATAGACGGCGTCATTGTGTAAATGTTTAATTGTTTATCTCTTTTGGTCTTGCAGGGAAAATCTGTAAATTATTTCATACCTCCTCCTCCTCTAGAGAGGAAGAAAGTCATCCTCTGCAAGTCTGAAGTTCAGCCTAAAATGAAAATGTCCTTCCCAAGTATGTCACCCAAACATCACAGCTTTTTATTTCCACTGCCGTTTCATTTCAATATTTTAAACAAATCTGGTTATTTTTGTGCAGCTGTGCGTGTCATGCTCCTCACTGCAATCAAGGAGATGAGATCTGGCAAAGGAGCCTCCGTCAACGCCATCTTCACCTACATCCGTGCCACTTACAGCTACGACCTCTTAAAGAACCGCAACCACATCAAGAAGATGCTGGCGAAGCTGATAGACGAAGGCCTGGTCGACCGGGTCAAAGGTCGTGGCTTGGCCGGCTCATTTAAACTGGGGAAGAAGTACAAAGAAACAAAGAAGACGTCTGCGGGAGCAGCCAAGTCTGTAAGAATAAAGCGCTTCAAATATGAATGTCTTATGCTGCAGATATCACTTAATAATAATAATACATTTAATTTATATAGCGCTTTCCAAAATACTCAAAGACACTTTACACAACATTTTAAAATCATCCTATAAGCTAAACAATAAAACAAATAAAATACATACAAACAATAAGAACATAGAGCACACATTAAAAGCAGTTCTGAAGATAGTAGGTGTAAGTGAAGTATGTTTAGATAGTACACATACTTCTGTGTATCTGTAGGTGTAGATAGTAGGTGTACCACGTAGATGGTACACCTACTATCTACACCTACTAGGTGAAGATAGTAGGTGTAGGTGATAGTAGATAGCAGGTGAAGGGTAGGGAGCAGGGTTAGCAGGTGAAGGCAAGTTTGAAGAGGTGGGTTTTTAGGGCTTTCTTAAATAATGATAGGGTAACTTGTTTGTGTTATTTCACTTTTGTCTGATTTTCTTTTTCGTTGGCAGAACTCCAAAAACACAGAGAGCGCGCTGCCCAGGAAAATGTTTCAGAGACGAGCAAAAGAGAAAGCAGAGGCAGCTCTGCACAACTCTCTTCTCACAGAAGATCAAAGAGATCCGTACTCCCCGGCATCGGACGGTCTGGCAGCAGAGGAGACGGGAACGACGGAGGGATGGGATGAAAGCCTGAACAACCGAGCGCGTCAGCCGGAGGACAGGCTGCAGACGTCCACCGCAGCCGTACAGGCGTCTCGGGATAAACGGGAGTCGGATACACAGGACTTACCCAGAGCGGATGATCCCCATGAAGGAAGAGACGACGCTCCTCAGCTTGCATCACAGGAGGTGGAAACCCCCACCCGAGCGTCTGCCGGCCCGTTCAACACCCCGGACTACCGCTTTGAGTGCATCTGTGGCGAGCTGGGCCTCATGGACTACAAGGCTCGCGTCCAGTGTATGAACTGCCAGCTGTGGCAGCATGCGGAGTGTGTGAACTACAAAGAAGAGAGCCTGGAGACCACGCCGTTCTACTGCCCCCACTGCCTTGTCGCCATGAAGCCCGTCTCCACCGGCGCCACCCTCATCATCTCCCCGAGCTCCATCTGCCACCAGTGGGTGGAGGAGATCAACCGGCACATCCAGTCGTCCTCACTGCGAGTGCTGGTGAGGAAGGAGACGGCAATGAGTCTTTGGGTCGCAGCTCTATCTACAGGGGAGAAATGTCGCTAAATAACATCTCGGCAAATCCAAAGTTGGGTTGTTGCTTTTCTCCCCAACAGCTACATGTATTTATGGTATATATCATGGGGTCGTGGCACTAAAAGGGTCATCTCGCTCACCCTGACACGGCTATCTGCACACAAGCACCAAGTTAAGGGAGACATATGTATATAGTATGAATATAATTCATTAAATACAGTGTTATTTACCATAACTACCTAATAATTTTCAACTTGTGTGTTTTGCCAAACCTGACATGTTTATTACACTCACATTACTATAAAAATATAGCATTACTTACACAAATCATTTATCTCAAGTGTTTCATAATCATATATGGATTAAGGCAGATAAGTGGGATGTTTCCATCATTATCTCTGCAGCAGATTGTTGCTGCTATCCTTCTACACACAATTCAGTTGCATTTGTGTATTTCTTTTAAAGAATGTAAATCTACTGTGAATGTTCCCTTCCTCTTCTCACCTGCTTTTCTTTTCGTCCTTTTGCTAATGTATGCACGCTTCTCTCATCTTTCACATTATGACATGCATTCTCTAAAAAGAAAAGCACAAAACAAGTACTTTGCTAATTTATTCACCGTCTTAATTTCAGGTTTATCAGGGCGTGAAGAAGCATGGCTTCATCCAGCCGCACATGCTGGCCGAGCAGGACGTGGTCATCACCACCTACGACGTGCTGCGGTCGGAGCTCAACTACGTGGACATTCCCCACAGCAACAGCGAGGACGGGCGCCGCTTCCGCAACCAGAAGCGCTACATGGCCGTCCCCAGCCCCCTGGTGGCTGTGGAGTGGTGGCGCATCTGTCTGGACGAGGCGCAGATGGTCGAATGTCCCACTGCCAAGGTGAGCGGAGACATCAGCACCCGCGGTTTGGAGAACGCCTTTGGGGTTCTGTGTGTTGATAACCTTGTTTCTGTAGCAGAATACCATGTGTGTCCCGATACAAGTGTGAATGTGTAACGTCTGTTTAATAAAATGTTTTATTTGTTTGTCTATTTTGAACTTTGCATCTTCTGCCTTTTATGTTCCTGTCAGGCTGCAGAAATGGCGCTACGCCTCGCATCTGTCAACCGCTGGTGTGTCAGTGGTACTCCTGTCCAGAGAGGCTTAGAAGGTAACCCCCCCCCCCCAAAAAAAATCATTACATAGAAGAAGAAAAGAAAAAAACAATTATCAAAGCAGGCCTTGAATACGAGGCTCTGTGATGAAGGCGATGTTTAAAAATCCTCAAAACAACCAAATGTTTTCTGCACAGATCTGTACGGCCTTGTGCTTTTCCTGGGAGTCGACCCCTACTGGGTGAAACACTGGTGGGTGCGGCTCCTTTATCGCCCGTATCGACATGGAAACACAGAGCCGCTGTACAACGTGATCGCTCAGTTATTGTGGCGATCGGCTAAAAAAGACGTCATTGATCAGGTAGCACAACATCTTTTCTGTATTGCTATTTTTACCTATTTAAAGAATCTCTAGCATTCGGTAAAATGTTAATAATGACGAAACACAATCTTTAATTTCAGAAGATGTAGTTCAGGTTACTCTTGTTTTTATTCTTATGTTGTTGTAATTTACCATTTCTATTTTAGTTAATATTCTGTACTAAATGTAACTTTTCACTGGCATCAGTAGTACTTATACACTCATTATGTTTTACTCTACTGTTTATGTTATTACTTTATTGTTTTTTCTTATTTTACATTACATTACATTTCATTTAGCCGACACTTTTATTTAAAGCGACTTACATGATATACAGTAGACTGTAGACACAGCAACGGTGAGCAATTAGGGTTAAGTGTCTTGCTCAAGGACACAACAACACAGACTACCGAAGGCTGGGATCGAACCACCGACCCTCTGATTGAAAGACAGACTTGCTATCCAGGATCAATCTGTTGCACAAGAATTTCCTTCGGGATGAATTAAATTCTGCCTCCTCCGTTCTGTTCTCCCAGATCCAGATCCCCCCTCAGACAGAGGAGGTGCACTGGCTCCACTTCTCCCCCGTCGAGGGTCACTTCTACCACCGTCAGCACGAGGTCTGCTCCCAGGACGCTCTGGTCAAACTCAGGAAAATCTCTGACTGGCGCCTGAAACTTGGCAGCCTCGACCGCCGCACCGTCCACACCATCCTGTGCCCGCTGCTGAGGCTGCGTCAGGCCTGCTGCCACCCGCAGGCCGTGAGGGGCGAGTTCCTGCCGCTGCAGAAAAGGTAGGCGACGGACGCCCGCTATCATGTTTCCACGGCGAGAAGAGAGCTGAAGGCAGCTGCGGCGGTTAATTAACAATCAAGCTCGACTAATTAGAGTATCGCATCATTAGTAACGTAATGGACCGCAGCATCCTTTGTATCAATTATACAATGTGCGGTTGTGTTTATTTACAGTTGACCCATTCTGTGTGCTGAGTGGCTCTGTCTCCCCCTCCTCCACAGCACCATGACGATGGAGGAGCTCCTGAAGTCCCTGCAGAAGAAATGTCGAGTGGAGTGTGAAGAAGCTCACAGACAATTGGTGTGCGCACTCAACGGCCTGGCTGGCATCCACATCATCAGAGGTATGAAACCCCGCTCGCGCTCCCGGCTTCCCGTGGGAATCGGTTCAAACAAGAACACAAGACGTGGCCTCATCTTTGTGTCTCGAGACGTTTTGTCTCCGCGAGGCGATACGCGCGACGCGGCCGAGTGCACCGCGCCTCATTAGCTGCACATGTGACGGAGGCACCTCGAGGGTCACTTCTAACCGCCGCCTCCTTTGCCAACCCCCCGCAGATGAGTTCGTAGAGGCGACGGAGATGTATAGAGAAGTGCTTCGTTCATCAGAGGAGCACAAAGGCCGACTGAAAACGGATTCATTGCAGGTATATGTGGCCTCGTCCCATTCGGGTCTTTTGCTCATGTTTGTGATTAACATATGAAGGGCTTCCATCTGACAAGAGTGTCTTTGTGTGTTTGATCCTAATTAATAACAAGTTTATATTAAAATGTCTAAAATAGAGACTTCATGCTACCCACAATTTGATGGAGCTGCTGAGCGCAAAGCATCCTGGGATACCTCCCACACTGAGAGATGACCGACTGAGTGAGGAGGTAATGCACAAATGTTTCTCTCAGGCAGAACACAATTATTCCAAGAACAAATGTGTTAATTTCAGTAATAAACCACATCTATTTTATTTAGTTTTTTTTTTTAAGAATGGCTTCTGCTTTTTTACGCTCCGTCTTTCTAGGCGGAGCAACTGCGACAGCACTACATGACCAAATACGACTCTGAGGTTGCCGACGCCCACCAGGCTCTGCAGCCGGTGCTGCAGAACATCAAGGAGCTGAAACACAAAGTGAGAACTTCTTTACATCTACGCTCCGTATTATAACAGATAATACACGTGCAGAATGATGCACACTACTAGTCGACTGTGCTAAGTCTATGTTTGTGGGCAAATATGTTAGTGATCCTTTCATTTTAATAAAAACTAGTATCGGCCTTTAACCTGCAATTAAACCTGATTTAGTGGGGTTGAGGGACACTAATACTGACTGATAATATACAAGTTTATTTGTAGAGCACATTTCAACAACAAGGTGATTCAAAGTGCTTCACATAAAACCATTAAAAGCATCAACACATAATGCAGAAGAACAAGATTTAAAAACAATTAAGAACATTCATTAAAAAAATGTAAAACGGTTAAAAAGCAAAACATACAGAATTGAATAAAAGTTGCAGTGCAGTTTAAGAAATAAAATGCATACTACGCTACTTTTGTTTCACACCATAATAACTAGGAAGAGATTTCTCTGATGTTTGATGATGTTTTTATTATATTTTATATTCCCGACCCTATCTGCATTACTGTAGGTACATTAGTTCTTACTTGAGTTTAGTTTCTGATTCATTGAATGAGAACATTCAATAGCTGAAATTACTTTTGTTTAGATTTTCTTTTTGATATTCAAACACACTGAAGTCAGATTGATCTGTATGTAGAGTAACACTGTATTGAAGACGGAGCCAAAAACATCCTTCCTGCATATGTTTCTCTCTCGAGGTCAACCTGAACGCTCCCTGGTGGCTGGATGTTGTCGAGAAAGCCGTCCGGTGCTCCAACGACGACGATCTGGTGTCCCGCATCAAGAACGAGCTGACGTCCAGCTACAAGCAACAAGCCAACAAGCTCTCCATGGCAGACAAGTACACTGTGAATTTATTCAGAAACGGGACGATCGGTCATAGTTTTCTTTACACTAATGTGATCTAAAAGCGAAATGTGGTGTCCTGCAGGTTCCGTGATGGTTGTGGTCTGCAGTTCCTCCTCACCACTCAAATGCAAGATCTGATGAAATCCCAGAAGACCGTGCAAGACGCGGTGAAGAGTCTCGAAGGCCCGGCTTCAAAGAAAGTGATTGATGAGGTCACCATCTGTCACCTCAGGCCGATGAGACTGCCACTCAATAAGTGAGACGTCAGCATTTTTTTTTTTTTTTAGACTTGTTTTGACTTAAAATGCACAAAATGTAATATTTCATCACAGCTTTTGATAAGTCTCAGCAACATGAAACTCTGCTTTTTAATTTTTTTTTGACTGCCTGTTTTTTATTTATTTTTTATTTCTAACTCATATTCCTTTCTTGTCATATTTTAGTTGTGTTTTTTGCAAGGCGGATGTACTTTTCATCGATTATGAGTCCAAGTTGTTTTCTCACACGTAAGTACACCAATATAAAACATCTGTCAAATTGCATGAAAACTTTATTTGCTGATTTTAATTTTAAAAAAATTACCCAACAGGGTGAAGGGTCAGACGGCCATCTTTGAAGAAATGATTGAAGATGAGGAGGGGCTGATGGACGACCGCCTCCCGACCACCAGCCGAGGGCTGTGGGCCGCCAGTGAGACGGAGCGCTCCCTGAAAGCCGTCTTGTCTTTTGCCAAAGTGAAGCGCATGGACCCCGAGCTGGTGGAGGAGGGCAACAGCTTCATGGAGCTGTTTGAGAACTGGAAGAAGGAATACAAGGTTTGTACGCAAGCCATATTCATTTTCATATAAACGTTGAAGAAAATAATGTCTCACTGTTTGAGACGCCATGTTGAGAGCTTTACAAACACAGGACAGTACATTTCATGGTTGTTTGATGTAATAAATTGTAAAAACAATTCCCCCGCAGAGTCATATTGTTTGCTATACAATACATACTGCTATTACTACTGAGAGAAAGGGGAATGAACGGTACCTCGGTGCTTCCCAGGTGCTGCACGAGTACTGGATGGTGCTGAGGAACCACGTGTCGGCCATCGATGAGATGGGTATGGCGACGGAGAGACTGCGTGTGCGTCTGGCCGATGAACCGAAGCCCAAACTACTGCACATCATCGAGCCACATGAGGTCGGCTAAACAACTTATTGTTATTATGCATTATGACAACATGGTGATGGAAGTCCATCCTGGTCAAAAGGTGCTTCAAACGGGTACATTGTATTTATATAGCCCTGTATCACAAATCACAACTTAGAAAAATCAATAAATTTAATGGGGGAAAAACAATAAAAAGAATCAGCAGCAGAGGATCCATCTCTTAAAAAACTGAAATATTGTGTTATTAAAGCTGTAAAATCACTGAGATTGTGTGTTTGCAGACTTGTTTTACATTGAAAACACTCATGTTTGATGTGCTGTCCATCCAGCACCATGTTTCTTTATCAGTAAATACATGTTGTACTTTCTTTGGTCCTAAATAATGAACTGTTCATGCAGGAATTAAAAGATCAAGTCTAGACTCTGACCCAGTGTCGGATGTTCTGTCTGTGAATGTTTCCAAGGGTGTAATATTCTGCCTGAACTATTTTTATTGCATTCCTGACCCCTGCTCTCGGTTGCTCCTCTTCCAGGTGGAGCAGAACAGAGTCAAGCTTCTGAACGACCAGGCGGTGGCCAAGTCTCAACTCCAGAAGAAGCTCGGCCAGTTTCTGTACCTCACAAATCTGGAGAAGGTAACTTACATTTGAGAGCAACATTCAGAGACTTCATCTCAAGCGGTGTGAGATGTGACACGCATTCCTCTGTTCCAGTCCCAGGACAAGTCTACCGGAGGGCTGAACCCAGAGCCGTGTCCCATCTGTGCCCGGCCCCTGGGACAAGAGGTGAGCACTGTCGGGTTGTGAGGGAGATTTTAAATGTCTGGGTCTACTTTATGCAACATCCCTGCTTGTTGACACACCGGTGGAGCTGCAGTAACGTCTCGTCTGAAGCGGATTCGTTCTGCACCATTCACATGTTCAGCATTTGGTTGATATGTAGTGTACTTTATTATTTAGCGTTGTGTACGAAACAATTAATTGATGGTGAAAATGTGCAAAAACTGGTGCATCCAGGAGGTCAGCGTATGGAAGATTTCCCTTTTTTGGCTTCCCACTGCTTCAAATACATAGCTAAAAAAATCTATTTAAGCGTTAAATTGATTGGCTCCAAGCTGTAGTGGCGACCTACAAAGCCCTCGAGGGGCGCACACTGAAGTCTGCAGAACAAACTGCTCTCGCAGCTCTGGCTTTGCTCCCAAGGGCGGCCACTACTTTAATAAAAGTCAGCAAGAAACAGCTTATTTTTAACAGACTTGAACGATTTAAAATCTCCTGGACTATATTATTTTGTACTTATCTTTTTATTTCCCTTATTGTTGTATTGTTGCTCTATGTAACAGTTTAATTATATGACCGCCTCTCTTCCCCAGTGGGCAGTGCTGATCTGCGGCCACTGCTTCTGCAACGAGTGCATCGCCATCATCGTGGAGCAGTACAGCATGGGCTCCAGGCGGCGTGCCATCAAATGTGCCATTTGTAGGCAGACCACGTCCCACGCTGAGATCTCCTACGTGTTCACCACCCAGTCGTCCAGTCAGGACCAGGACATCCCGGTCAAGGTCAGTCCAAATGGCTGAATGGTCCAAACGAGGCACTTATAGGATTATACTTTGATTCATGCCTTGTGATTTATTCACGACAGCTTTTGGTCGGGACACTGTTTCTTACGTTGACACTATACCTCCTCCTGTGTTTGTCAGGGAAGCCACTCGACCAAAGTTGAGGCGGTAGTGAGAACACTGAAGAAGATTCAAGTGGCCGACCCCGGGGCCAAGTGTCTCGTCTTCTCCACGGTAACCGCAAATTATCCCCGCTCTGCAAGATGGTGATTTACTTCCATGATATGGAGCTTGGATCTGACCCAGGTTGCTTCTGGTTTCTCTCCTGCACAGTGGCTGAGTGTCCTGGACATCATCGCTAAGGCCTTGTTCGACAACAACATGGAGTTCTCTCAAATCAACGGGATTCACAAATTTCAGGTTTTTACGTTTTCATTGGAACCATTTTCTAAAAATGCACATCATACCACATAGTTGCTTTTTCCCTTCCCCGCCAGGTGGTTTACCACTTAAGAACAATTCACTTAAGAACAATTCACTTAAGAACAATTCTCTAAAGACATTCACACACTTTCTATGTCCTACACCAACATAGCAATTCTCCAATGTGCCACGACACCCAAACACATAGAGTTCGGATGAGTCTCCCAGCATTACAAAACAGCAACATTAGGTCACCTTGTGATCTTGATTTGGTTTCAGAGGCCTTTCTTTGTCAGATTTTGGGGGTTAACACTGAAAACCTGTAGTTTCAGAATGAAAAATGAAATTAAAAAGGCTTAGGAGATTGCTGTATTGAAACCTACGAGACATCTTGAGCTCAAATGAAGCGCTCTCCAGAAATATCTTGACTGTTCGTAACCAGCGTACCGACTTCAATTTCCCAGGAGAATCTGTGCTCCTTCAAATACGAAGAGAAGATCAACATCCTCCTGCTTCCTCTCCACACCGGCTCCAACGGCCTGAACATCATCGAGGCGACCCACGTGTTGCTGGTGGAGCCGATCCTCAACCCCGCCCACGAGCTCCAGGCCATAGGCAGAGTGCACCGGATTGGCCAAACCAAGTAAGAGGCGGGAAACATTTCCCGCTGTTTATACCTGCAAACACATGTAGTTCAAGTTTTCCATATTCGTTGGTGTTTTGGAGGTTATATGGCTTCAATCATGGCCGTCATCTGTACAGTATGCATTTTAATAGTATACTTAATGACATGTGCCTCCATTATTTTGTACATTTTGTGACATTTCGGTTGTTGTCTCTGTCCGGCAGGCCGACATTTGTTCACAGATTCCTCATCAAATCCACCATTGAAGAGAGAATGCAGGCGATGCTGAAGACCGCGGACAAAAGGTAAGAATACCAGCAGCGTAAAGTCAATGGCTCTTTTATATTTAAAAGCAATAGATTCAGAGGCAGACGTTGACGGGTGGTTTTTATTTTAATTCTAGTCTCACCAGCACAACCATGAAGCACTCGGAGGCGGCCGTGCTGACTGTGGCCGACCTGGCGGATCTGTTTTCTGAAGACGCAGAACATCTGGTGTGAATCCGAACACCTGGATCACCTGCTGAGGACACACAGGCAAAGAGAGCTCACTCTCTACTCTGAAGAACTCTGACTTTGCACATTCGACTTGTTTTTTAGTTATCAAATACATTCCCAAAATATGATATTTTATCAGACCACTGGCAGCCGACTACATGTCTCTTAATTGTACTGCAGTTTTTAATCTCTTTGGAGTATTTGTGTTTCGTCACAACTTTCAGGAAATAAACATCTGCTGATGACGGGACGTCGACCTGTCACGACCGGCTCTCGTTGTCTGGGGCTTTTACTGTGGTTCATCTTGTGTTTGTGTAAAAAGGAAGCCAATGAGCTCAACTCTCTTTTACAATTGAAGAAGTCAGAGATCATCCAAAGTCAGCCAAACACTTATATACAAAACAAAACAAAAAGCATAAGATTTAGTTTCTTTGTGATGGAAACTAATCTTGTAAATTAAACTCATAAAAGTCAGAATGTGTAAGACGTTTTCCGTCACATTATCTCATGGTTTTCTTATATTACCACTTCCAAATTGTCTGGACAAGTTTAAGAGAGTTGTGGCTGTTTTATTGCATTTCTCCCATTTCAAAGCTTTCTTTTTTGGGGGGCGAAAGTGATGAAAACAATGTTTCCGTTCTTGCGTTTGCCTGCTCAAGTATTTCATGGTCTCTCCCACCACACACGTACACTCGCAGGTCTTTGGCATCGTGACTGAATTGCCCTCGACTCGTAATTGCTTTCTTCTCGTCTGACTGACTGGGATTCCCGCACCAGTAAAGATTTAAAAATGTCCAGACAAAGGACGTAGACAACAAAGAGGGCCGGCCCTGTCCCGTTGTTCCTCTTCTCATGGTTACCAGCCTCGCCGTTGCTCCTCGTAGGAAGAAACAGTTGTAAGATGTTTACTAATAGGACATGGCCGCAGTAGGCGGTAACATACGTGTTACCTTGGACTCCCCTCAGTTCCCCCTATTCATGTGTGGAATCTCATTGTGGCTGCGGACATCATTCAGGCTGGTGTTTTAAGGCCGGAGGGAGGCTCCTAATTCATCAGAGCTGTGTTTCGAGGGTTGGCGTAAGAGAGAGGGGCACTACGTCTTGTGGTGACAGCGAGCTTTTGGTGAATAGTCCCCGGGAGATTTTTCAGAGCTTCGGGGAGAGGGCCAAAAGGTAGTGGCTGAGCTGAGAGGAACCAGAGGGAGCGTCCTTGGAAGATGGCACCTGCCAGTTTGGTTTTTGCCTGGTTACTGCTCACCATGAGGATGGTCACCTCGGCAGTGTATCTGGAGCCGGAGGAGGAGGGTGAGCTCACACTTCACATCACACGGAGGAAGTGTCAAGGGTCAAAAAAACTGCTTCACGGCGGGGAAAACGTATTCATTCATGAGGTCATTGGAGAGCAATTTTTCATATTGACGAGTATTGGTTTAAATGGGCTTCCCTTTTAACTGTTTGATTATTTGTGATAAGTGATAATTTATTGCTTCAGGTCAAGTAAAAACATGTTCTAGTTTCTTTCACAACAGCAGCAGTATAATTTGGAATTAAGTATTTGGATGCTTTTCTTTTGTCAAAGAAGCAAAATACAAGACATTCAATAGTAAAAGTCCTGCATTCAAAATCTTACAAGTACAGAAGTATCAAGAATTAAAGTTCTCAATATGCAGCCAGAAATGACTCCTGTCTGACTTAATGTTACTACACAAAATATGAATTGATCATATCAATATTATTGATGCATCATAAGCTATTTTTAACTACTATGTTTACTGTTAGTAATTTCATCTTCAAAATACAGTATAGTTTAAGAATACATCATATGGTTTGTTTGTAAAAATCCTATTTGTAAAGTAACTTATTGAACAATATTGCCCTCTGAAATGTACTGGAGTGGAAGTATGAAGTCACAGAACATGGAAATACTACCGTACTTTACTTAGTTACTTTCCAACACTGACATTTGGATATCAGGGGCTGCCTTTGTGTGTAAAAAAATGCAAATTGTCTGAGTATTACCATGTGATAATACACAAAGTAAATATTAATATTTACCTTGGATATATTAATTGTATATATTAATATTTACTTTGGAGGGGAAATGGATAGAGCTCAAAGTTTTAATAAAAATCATCGACCTCTCTTTACATGAAACCCATGTGTGTTTTGTGTGGGATGTAATCTTCTCTTCTTCTGTCAGAGCTCAATGACACCGTCATTTGTACCAACGACCACATGGAGGTTGCTATTCCCAGTGCGTTTTTCCTCAACAAAGTGCCTCCAGTTTATGTAAGTGAGCACCAACAAAACCCAAAAGTATTTTTTCTTTTTCATTTCACTGATGTCCAAAACCATTTGCGTTGGTGTGATTTTGATTAATACGATTTTTGTTTATTTAGGTTTGGGATTTGCATTTAAATGATCCGGAGTGCCGCGGCGTTGAGGTCGGAGACGACTACGTTTTCAGCATCAAGACCAATCTCTCCGACTGTGGGACCATAATGGTATTCACCTCCTTCTGCGCTGAAGTCTTTGAGGACTTCTCAGTCCGGCCCTGTCAGCAGGAGTCAAATAGTCCAACTAATCAAATATTGCACGTGAACTCAGACATTTAGAGCAACCCTTAACAAGAGCTGAAGACAAACTACACTTGGTATCCCCATTATTGACAACATTAAGACCCCCCCATCATAATAAATCAACTATTTTACGACGTCTGCAATTGTCCTAGGAACTGGGCCCCCAATCAGGATCTTTTCACTGCCCAAAGAAAAAAAAGAAACGGAGCAACTTTAGTTGATTTATCGCACTTTACATAACAGTAAAAGATAACTTGAATAAGACCAGACACTTTTCTGCTGTGACGTAAATGTGGACTGAGGGTCTGTGTTCAGAGGGTATGATGGAATTAGCTCAGAGCAAGTACAATAAGATGGACAGAGAAAGGCACATACTCAGAGCCCAGACAGAAAGGAGTGAAGAGAAAAGAAAGGGGGAGGCGTGCATGTCAAGAAATAATGAAAGAAGGGCAGCGTTGTTCCGTTTCCCTCCATCAGCGCAGGGCCGTATTCAAAGCAGCGAGGGGACCCTGAATTACCCCGTGGGTTCTAGATTATCGGGATTTACATGGAAATGATGCTTATTTGTTGATGTTCGGTGAATAGGAAAGAAGTAACACAACTAGCCCGCTGATTATTTCAATCAAGACACTCGTGGATTTTGGAAAAGGCGTAAATCCCTCCTTCAGCACACGAGTGTCCTTGAATTACTCGCCTGGAATGCATGACATTTTTTTTTTGTTTTACTCGTAAAGCAAGCAAAAGGTTAACACGGCTTTCAACAGGGAGGAAATCTCCCATTGCTCCACCTCAGCAGTTTAACAAGGTTTCTTCGCATAGTGGCTGAGAAACGTACGCCTGCTCTGGATTAGATGGCTGTTGCTAAAGGAGAAGAATGCCAGAGCTGTCAATCTTGCTTTCACCTTGAAACTTTTAAACCCTCTGTCAGGAGAAGAAATGAAGGAACTGTTGGGTCTAAAGGTCAGACCTTTTTTTTAATTGAAACATGACCCCGTCCTCGCTCACGTTTCAGCCACCGTTGTGTATTTGTGAGACAGCGAGCTTTCATGTCACCCGGTTATAAGTGCAGGTGGGGATCTGTTATTGGACATGTGCAGAGACCTGACAGTGGTGCTCACAGTGGGGGGTTGTGTGTTTACCGAGAGGTAGTAAAAGATGGCTCAGGGAGCAGAGGCCATCCTCCATCTGCACTCAGCAGGAGCCCAGACCAGCCTGGGACACAACCTTTACACCCTCCACGCTTTACGATTTCTACCTGTCCGCTGCAAACAGTTGAATATTGATATTCACTCACATTTACATTGTGCGAAAGGATGATAACCGTAGAAGTTATAGCTTAGGAAAGAGACTAAGGGAACCTCTATGACTCCTGTTGTGTTTTAATGGGATTTTATAACAAGGACATGTTGCAGCTATGTGCATCTTACATGTGTTGTTTTCCCCCTCTAACCACATTCACATACTACCTTGCTTACAGTTAAAAATAATTTATTAGCAACTATTTTAATAATGAATAGTTTTTCAAGCAAAACTTTTGATGGTTTTGCAAAAGTGAGAATTTGCTGCTTTTCTCTGTCTTACATTGTAGTAATACGCAAGGTTCACTGCCCAGTTTGTTATGTAGTTAGAGGAATTAAAAGAGTTTGCTGTGTAATGTTTGGCCACAAGGTAGAGGAGAGTAGGTCAGTGGGTCACCGGATTGTTGAGCTGCCTGAGGTTCTGAATCAAATGAAACATGTAAGACGAGCCGGCCTCTTGATATCAGACCGGCTCTCTTCCAGCTCCCTTTCACTGAACATCCGCACAAGATTTCTGCCGTGGTTCACACAAAGTAGCATCGTGGTCCTCTATAAAGGGGAAAAAACACAGCTGCAGAAATGTATCGCACTAAAATGTGTCTTTTATCTCATCTTCTTCTCCTCAGGCCTCAGATGATACACACATCATGTTCATAAACACGATACACAACAACGATTCAGACGTCATAACGAGGAACTATATCAACATCACATTTGTGTGCCGCTACCCCGTGAACTACCTGGTCCAGCAACCCAACGGTGAAAACATGATTAGAGTTGACGTCAGGTGAGTGTGTAGTCTGACTTTAATCTACTCCTGAATGTTTTTTTTAATTTATTTAACACGGTCCTCCTTCAATCCTCTGTTTACCTACAGAACCATCACCTTGAACACGGAGGATGGGAACTTTTCCGTGTCGATGCTGCTGTACAAAGACGAAGCGTTCGAGGACCGATGGACCACTGTGCCGTCGCTGACGCTGGACGACGACATCTTTGTGAAAGTCTTCATGGTAAATCCCCTTCGACTCTGACTTTATTTATTTGATGTGGACATCACAGTGACATTATACGCACAAAAACCAGATGCAGGGTGTTATGCGCCTGTAGCGAAACACCTGTCCACAGGAGGCTTTTTTTTTTAAATAGAATAAAATGTGATAAAATAGAATAGAAAAAGAGAATACATCCACAGATAGATACACAAAGTCAAAGTGTGTGTGAGTATTAAAATACTACTAAACTGAACATGCACCTTACATTGAACCTGATGAGTGTGTACTATTTAGTCATGTAGAGCAATATTTTGTGAAATGGTAGTAAAATGTAATGAGAGTCCAGAGATGGTGTGTATGCTGAGCTTTAAAAAACACATTAAAGTATTCTTACTATTGACAGCTATTTTTGGAGTAGATTGAGCACGTTGTTACACAACATTAAGCAATTGGTTGTGGATGTTCTTAGCAATGGTTGAAATCTAACCCTCGACCCATGACCAGGTAGTAAATTGAGCGCCGCCCCTGTACTCTTCCATGTTGTTATAACATCTTGGTACAGTCTACAGCTGTTGTTTACCTACTATGTATCGTCGGTTTGAGGCCCAGTATGCAAAGACAAGAACCTCGTGTAGACATGACTCGACTCTTTCTGTCCGACAGATACCGGCTCACCTGATGCTGCGTATGGAGAGATGCTGGGCTACGCCGACCAGTGATCCATACAGTAATATCCAGTACACCTTCATCCGAGACAGGTAGACCCTGGAACAGTTCAGACAAAAAGAGATTTCTTATTTAATATGAGCAAATCGGTGGCAGCGATACAGCGGCATAGCCCGATCTTTTCCATTTGCCATGTTGCAGCAGAAACAGAATGAATAAAACAGGTTGAGATATTTTGTATTTGTTGTGTTGAAACCTGATTATGGCACGTGAGTGATTTCTCCACACACACACACACACTCTCTGTCCACACAGCTCTAAGTCACTGTTGAAATCTGAAATAAGAGAAATTGTTGCTCGGAGAGTTGGCCAGACACTCTCAGAGCCTGGTCATGTGACTCCCGTCTGAGAGGCCACGTGCATGTCACTTCAACAGCTGTGCACGTCCTTGACAACCAGGCAGTATTTGGGACTGTAAGCAACGGCAGGGCAAGGAAATGCACAATGAGTTCATAGGGAGAATACAATAGAACTCTGTCTGAATCACTATATTCCTAAACTTTGCAATTCATCACATCAGTGGACATGTGTTCCTTATCTCTATTTCAGTACAGTATTTCATTCTCACTAACACCGGGCCTCCCTGACTTCTTCGTCTCCCTTCCCGTAGCTGCCCGGTGTTGTCAAACGAGCAGACCCTTAGTGTGCTGAAGAATGGCCAGGGCCCGGAGGCCACCTTCAGGATACAAATGTTCAAGTTTGTCGGCAGCTCTTACACCAACGTCTTCCTCCATTGCAACGTCCAGATCTGCCACAACACCCCGGGGCTGTGTCAGCCTGTGAGTGAGCTCCTGCAACCCCCATTCCTCCAACTGGTAGTCAGAGGCCAGTTGAGACAAGTAGCCTGCTATATGTGCAACGTGTGCCCTTAATATAGACCCATTGGCCTAGAATTGTTTTTCAGCCATATGATCTTGTGTAGTTAAGATCCACGTCCTAATTTGAAATGTGCACTGCTTGACATCGATACTTGTGTTTCTCTGTTGTTTTATTCGCCAAACAGAACTGTTCCAGTGAAGATGGATTAATCAGGACACGCAGAGACATCCCTCGGTCCCATACAGTGTCTTACGGGCCCATCAGACGACTACTTAACAGTGAAAAGCCCAGTCTGAGTATGTTTATTTCGTCTCCATCTCATATGGATCTCAGAGCTTTATCTTTTAAATCTTTAAGAGCCTAGAGATCCTAGATAAGTGTATGCAATTCACATGCAAAGTGTGGTTCCACCTGTGTCCTTTTTCTATGTAGATGCAGACAGATTCCCCCATGTGGAGACTTTTGTCCTCGGAGGGCTGCTGGTCGTCTTGCTGCTGATCACAGGCGTGTTTGGGAGGCTGTGGCTTCGCTCCCGACGTTTCTACCCAGCGAGGGAGGCGCAGCTCACTCTGTCCAACATCCACCACATCTCAGAGGTGGCCTCGTGAATCAGGGGATCACGGACCTTTTTGATCAAATAAAATGAACACATTAACATGTAAAAATACAAACACATGTACAGGTGTGATTTATACAATAATAATAATGAAAATATTGCATGTTTCTCGCTATAGAATTAATTTCCTGGATTGTAAGAAATCAGCCTAATAAAAGAATCTCCTTCAAGTGTTGTGTCAATTGTTATTTTTCCAATGGTGAAAAAGTATATATTCAAGTACTCAAGCATCATTTTGAGGTACTTTCCGGAGTGTTTCCTTTTCATGCAACTTTGTATTTCCAATGTACTACAGAGACATATTGTTATTTTTACTCCACCACAGTTATCAGACAGCTATAGTTACTATGTATCTAGATAAAATCTGAATCTGCCAAGCATATGACCATAAAAAGGTGCATTGTTAAAGATTAAACTGCACAACAGTGTTAAATAGTTAAAATTAGCTCCACCAGCAACAGCATGCTGCGTACACAACAATACATAGTAAACAATTAATTAAATAATATAATAAAGTTTTATAGGAGAGTACTTTCTGGTATCAACCGATAAGTAATTTGTTTTTTAATACTTTAAATGCACTACTTTTACTTGTGTCTGGAGAATATATGGTTTTATTTTGACTTCTCATTGTGTAGAAATCCCATTAAAAGACCAAAAACAACTGTTTGTCTCTCAATACTTTGTCTGTTTTCAAAAGGGAGTAAATCATGATTTTGTTGTGGATTATTTCCGCTGATAGATTACACGTAAACATGAATGAATATGAATAGTTACAGCACCAGGACAAAACATACTTTGATATTTGAT
Source organism: Cottus gobio (assembly GCA_023566465.1). Lineage (NCBI taxonomy): Eukaryota > Metazoa > Chordata > Actinopteri > Perciformes > Cottidae > Cottus > Cottus gobio. Next base: position 7,506,125 of record CM042228.1, read on the forward strand.
ATATTTAGATATTTGTTTAATATTTTGTGTAGAGCAGCAGAGGTAGTCAGAGGAATATGCTTCATCATGCTTTGGAGGCTAGTTCATCATCAACAGCCTCAGCACTTCATCAACCACCATGTTATCCTCTCCAAGTCATTTGCATTGCCTGGCAAGAGTCTGCACCCAGAAATAAAGCAGCACAGAGACATTTCACGAGTCCTCGGGGTATTCCCCACTCTCGTCTATTTCAGTGCCCTTTCATGGGTCAAAACCTAACGACTTGTCCGCTTTGCGTGATGACGTAGCGCGGCGACGTGCCCTCTCTCCAGCAGCACAGCAACACAAACGCCGACTCGGGAGCAGCGAAAAGGGGGGAGACTCAGAGCCGGGAGAACCAGCCGCAGCCAGTTCATGTCACAAGAAGACCTGGCCTCGTTTACGACCGCGAGACGTTCGTGTAGCTGCAGTTGACGTTGCTGATATAAAGGAAATAAGTATTGATTAAATACTTCCGGAGAGCCCCGTAACTCGGGTAAGTAGTTTCCTAAAGATGTCAGCTAACGGAGGAAGCTAGCGAAGTTTAGCTGCTAGCGCTAACTGTCTGCTGCCATGTTTTTGTTCTTTTGTTTAACTTTTACAAAAGTTGTGTTGACTCGTGAACTCGCGTGTTTCCTCGGTAGGGTAGTTGTCATGGAAACGACTTATTACAGTAAAGCAGGCCGTTGCGACGTCGTGGCTGCGCAGAATAAAGTCGGTTATAACTGTTGGAGCCGGTTGTTTTGTGTTGTTTTCTTTAGCTGTTTGCTAGCCTGCGTGCGTAATTTTATCAAGCTGTTGCGCGTCATGGCTGCAAATACTTCAACAACACAATAGTTCTGTTTAGACCAGCATTATTATTATTGTGGGATCTTTAAATTATTGTTAGCCAACACGTGTTGTCCTGCAAATCCCTCCACACAAGTAACACCAGTGAATAATTCAGGAGGTATTTACTTCAACAGTTTGGTGAATTTCAACATCTTCTGCAATCTCCAGTTCTCAGAGCCGAAAGGTGAGGGGGCTCATGTTGGCCCTCTGAATCCTAGGACCGGTTTTACCACGAAACCTAAGAGGGGTGTTGTGAAAGATTACGGTCCAGCCTTAATGTTTAGTAAACACGCAAAGAAAGAACACGTGTGAGACTTAGTTACACAATAGTTTGACGCTGCTGGACCTCGTGCCTTTATGTCGGTTGCAAATGGGATCATGTAACAGCAGCATGCTTCGTCACAGCTGGCTGCTTCGCCTTCTAACCTTTAGCATTGTTGTTGTAATGACTTGTATTTAGTATCTTGTGTCTAGACTTGTGAAATAAGTATATTATTGTTAACCTTTCAGGGTTGAACTTCTTTTCCCTGCCAGAACCAGTTGGGCAAGGAGCAATACCGAAGGAAAATGGAGGGTCTGCACTCCCACTGCCTTAAATGCATCAACAGGAGATGCATGGTCAGACCAGAGACGGACGTTTGCTGCAACCTCATCTGCTGTCCTCTCGTCTGTGGGGCAGTTTTTCACTCGTGCAAACTAGAGGAACACCGTCTCCTGTGTCCGTATGAACGGCTGCCGTGCCTTAACAGCGGATTTGGCTGCCCGTTCTCTATTGCAAGGATCAGGATGGCAAAACACCTCGCGACGTGCCCGGCCAGTATAGTATGTTGTACTATGGAGTGGAATCGCTGGCCCGTGAGCTACTCCGATCGTAAGTCCTATGAAAACTTGAGCAAAGACTTTGATGAGGTGGAGCAGCTAGACATGGCCTTGGCTCTGCAGGATCAGAGGATGTTGTTGGAGTCCCTGAAGGTCACGACCACCGTGTCAAGAAATGGAGACAAGGATGTCGATGAAAGGGACAAAATGGCCACAGCGTCAAGTCTGCCAGAGGCCGTGTCAGGTGTAACGGTGGAAATGGAAGAGGAGCCCTATAGTGGGTTGTATAGAGCGTCAGTGGAGACGAGCAGAAGTTTAGCAGCAGCCTTGGACATCCTCAGTAATGGCAAGGATATCGAAGTAATTGTTGGAAATTTAAATGGCGAAAAAATTGATAAGAATGGAGCACTCCGAAATGGAGATGGTTGTAATGGAGATAGTCGTAATGTTTATGTCGCGGAGGGTGTGAGGAATGTGGATATGCAGGAGAGCGACTCTGATTCAGAGTGTGAGCTTGGAGCGGTAGGTGGAGTGGACTGCGCAGTTGGGACAGATGGAGAAGAAGATGTTATCAGCTGGGCCGAAGAAAATGATTTTGTGGAGTTGGTTTTCGAAGAGAAGGAAAACATTGCAGAGGAGCCGATAAATGGCTCCAACCTCGTCTGGCCCGAGAGGCCTCAGAATTACATGCCGGTTGTATCACTGCATCCTCCAGTGCTACATCAAGCACCAGTTCCACGTCCGATGCCATTCCTGCTGTCTGAACATGTGAGAAATAACTTCTTACAGCAGTTACCCACTGAACTCAGGTATAGGTGTCTGGAGCGTAAACTACAGAGTGTAGAAGTGCTCCGAGGAATAAATATGTTTACATTTAACGGACGACGGGCTCTGCTGTCAGACCCTTACTTGTTTCGAGCAAAGATGGAAGATAAGGCAGTAGACACATCGGACCTGGAAGTAGCAGATGACCCGATGGGCCTCCACGGCATCGACCTCATCACTGCAGCGTTGCTCTTTTGCCTCGGCGACTCCCCGGGAGGCAGAGGAATCTCTGACAGCAGGTTTGTCGACGGCTACCACATCGACTTCGGGACTCAGACGTTCTCCTTCCCTTCGGCCATTCTCGCAACCAACACGATGGTGGGAGATATTGCTTCGGCCTCAGCCTGCGACCACGCCAGCCCACAGCTCTCCAACCCGAGCCCCTTCCACACTCTCAGACTGGACCTGGTGCTCGAATGTGTGGCTCGATACCAAACAAAGCAGCGCTCCATGTTCACGTTTGTGTGTGGGCAGCTATTCCGGCGGGATGAGTTTTCGTCTCATTTTAAAAATGTTCACGGGGACATTCACGCCGGACTCAACGGCTGGATGGAGCAACGCTGCCCCTTGGCCTACTACGGCTGCACCTACTCCCAAAGGCGATTCTGCCCGTCCGTACAAGGCTTCAGGATCATCCACGACAGGCACCTCGGCTCGTTCGGGGTTCGGCCGGGTTTTCCCTTGTCGTCCGGGGACAACCACCCGAGAAAACCCTATCGCTTCGGCTCTGACTGCGATCAATTCAGTGGCCTTCCATTCGAAGTGTTGCAGTATGTAGCAAGCTTCCTGGACAGCTTCAGCTTGTGCCAACTGTCCAGAGTGTCCCACACCATGAGGGATGTGTGCGCTAGTCTGCTCCAGATGCGCGGCATGGTCGTCCTCCTCTGGGAGAAGATAAGGCGCGCCGATGGGTCTTCGTCATGGCAGATCACTGACAAGGTTGGTACTATTTTTTTATTTTTTTTCCCCCCGCTGTTCTTTGAGGAACTTTGCCACACCTGTATATTGTCACAGCATGAGAAGTGGTTGACCTGTCGTCTTTCGTTTGTCGTTCAGGTGTGGCGATTCAGCACAGCTTTCGGTACAGTGGACGAGTGGAAGTTTGCCAACATCGCCAGCATGGCCGACCACCTCAAGAAGTGCCAGTTCAACCAGATCTCTCGCCGGGAGGAGGCGATCCCTCTGCCCTGCATGTGCTTCACCAGAGAGCTCACGAAAGAGGGAAGGTGTTTACGCTCGGTTCTCAAACCAGTAGCATAAGTGGTTCTGAAAGACGAAGGCATCTTTTGGACTTTTGAGACTATTAGAATTCAGATACACGTGTATTTTCCTCCAGTGTTTACAGACATAAGCCTCCTCCAGCCTCAAAAACAAAACTCCTGGTTTAGCATTTTAAACAGTTTGCCCGTTGCGCCACAGTGGAAATAATCCTCACTCCCCTAACTAAGGCAAAGCCGGTGGCGGGCTGATCAGAGGCTCACGCGCTGCAATCACTGATCAGGACAAGCAAATTTAATGCTCGCCTTGTATTTTCCACTTTTATGGATTTATTAACACCAGTGTACTAAAGTTTTACTCTTATCTACTCTGACATTGTATTAAAAAAGAACCAGATGTTAGATTTTTGTATTTTTATATCAAAAAGTCCAAGTCTGTGCTAAGAGGTAAGAGTACGGCCTTAACTTATGATACACTTGATATTCTAGTCACGAGGTAGTTCCGAACACCTCCGTGAGATTTACAGTTTACTGGTATCGTGCACGGTTTCATATCGTATCCTGATACCTAGAGTGACCATGTGCGCTCCGCTTCGTGCCCGTAGATTTTCCCGGCTTTGTTCGACATTTTAAGATCTGACCAAACATCTGTGGTGGGCCCCTTTTTAGCGGATTGTCTTCACTGTGGCTGTTGGTTTTCATTCACCAGCATAAGCACCCCATCATCATGTTTGGTGTTTTTAAATGTAGTGTGGTTTGGCACGTCAACAAAGGTGCTCCATCTTCCTTTTAGAGTCACCTCTGACTAATGCGCTGGCACGTTAGTCAGGTGAGCGGTGAAGCGACACTATTCACCAGCCAAATGGCAAACCATTTTTAGCTGTGGTTGGCTTGTGGTTTGTCTGTTCTACCAGCTACTTTTAACCAGCAATTGTTTGTAGGTTTTATACAAAAAGAACTACAAAAGATGTAGCAAATAAAACGATGAATGTACTCCGTGAATGTAAGAATCCAGCCGTGACTGTGGTCAGATCTCATAAAACCCTGCCGGCCAGGTGTTAAGAAACGAAACGGGCACACGCTTCCCTCCAGTAACGCGTCACTAATTGTGTTCATATTCATTATTTATCATGGTTGTATTTTGTTGTTTTTGTCACTACATGTCCACTGTGTTCAAGTGGTGTTAGCGTCTCAGGGTTGTAGCATGAAGCTTTGTCGCGCAGCACGTGTGTGTGTGTTTGTGTGTAGTCAGCAGAATTAGCTACTTGATTATTATGGGGTCTGAAAAGACCCGACAGGTGTACCACTCAGTATTCTCCATTTACATTTCGGTGTGTGTTGCACTGTCGGACGAACAACTTCCACGTTTGTCGTCCGTCAGCGTCGCGTTTATAACCGAGAAACCGAAATAGGCAGCGGAAGTGCCACGTGAACGTTCTATGAAGCGATCAGACTTGAACACCGTATTATATACTTTTGTTTTGTTTGGATTTAGAAACACGGTCTCACTGAACTGAAGACATATTTTGCTCATTTATGTGAACATGTTTTTGCAATGCACATTGGAGATTGTTTGAAAATGTCATAGAAAAAGTAACCGATAACTGCTAAGAAGAAAATTCATAATTTTTTGAAGGAATTTGTGTGATTGTTGGTTTAAAAAAAAAAAAAATATTTTTTGAAGTTTGATATAAAACCCAAGTGACGACAGAACTAAGCTGTCTTTTTACTCCAATAAGTCCCGATCCATGTTTTGGTTTATTTCTTATTTTTTTGTACTGGTACTTTTATTTTGAAAAAGAATTTGCTTCTGTAATCTCTAGATTTGTATTTGAATTATTGAATTGCACATGAAGGCATGTACTGTAACATTTTAATTATAATGCTGAGGGGTTCTCTTTGCCGAAGCAGCCAGAATTTCACTCCCTTGTGTTTTGTATGCGAGTTTAATGTCTTCGGAAGATCTTTCATCAGTTCAACTCCAAACTCGTACGTACAGATTATCTCTCAGGCATCAGTTTAGCACATTTTCTTAATAACTTAAGTGTTTTTTAAAACTTGTGTCATAATGAACCTCGGCCAGATTTAATCACTTGCCCTCATTCTTGAATGGATGACCTGAGTATTAAATTAATGTTCAGCTCCTTTTTGAGGTTCAACAATAAAGATAAAATGCATTTAATCGGCAGCACATCACTTTTGTTTGTTTTTTAGTAATACATTGCAGGCACTTTGTTTTCTTTCCTGCTGAAGTGTGTTTTTCACAATATGCCAGCCTCATTTGTTTGACTTTTGGAGCATTTTAATAAAGAGGGTCTCAGTTTTTAAATGTTTGAGTTTGGTTTGTATAGCTCACTTGCCTCAGTGCTTCGTTTTAACATAACTCATTAAAATGTTTTACATCTGTGTTAACGAAGTAGAAATAGAAAGGTGGCTCTGCGCATTTTAAAATATTTAGGTCAGGTATAAGATAAGACATTTAATTAAACAGTCTTCACACACTGGATTCAATCTTGCAAAACTTTATTGAGGTGAATGATTTAAACCTAGTGGTCTTCAACAGGCTCATGGTCAATATGACCAAATGCATGGCAGTAAAACTGATCAAATGATGTTAATATAAAATATTAATCAATACATAACAATAATACCATTCAGATTAAGTTGGAGTTTTAGGGACTTTAATATATTGTGCATATACTCTCAATGTTTCTATGAAATCATACTTGTGCTGTGTGCATTGTGGGGTCAACCTGTTCGCCACTAGATGGCGCCAGATCCACACAATGTCCCCACAGAGGCCGGGTAGGATTCGGTGAAGACGAATGTTAATCAACACTGTGATGAATCAGCATGTGACCTGGTTTTGTCTCATTTTAATGTCACTACATTCAGCATTATCATTTAATCAGTGTGTGGTGAATATGATAAAGGCCAAACGTGTTTTTAAGCAGAACCTACAGATATATTCACGTGTAATCGAGTGACACCAATTATTTTCATTTAGTTAAATTGTTTATAACTATGCCAATTGAAATGAAAGGTCAACAGGTCCTGTTGTTTTGAAAAGCATATCGTCCGATCGTTTTGCTGTGTTCTTGCTGTGTTAAAAGTCCTGTCAGTCAACACAGGAGGAATGCATCGAAGTTGTGGTTGGACTATCGATTTATTTTACACACTTGGGCCAGATTATGCGTTCAAATATTTAGTTAACGCCGAAATATGCTACATTGTTAGGTGCACCGTCTATATTTTAAATAGTTTTATTTGTTTATATTCGTCTATATTAACTATTGCAAATGGAAACGTCATGTTTAGTTGTATCAGTTTCGTGGCGTTTCTCCTCCCGGTTCCTGAACCTCCGTGGCTTTGCTAATTGTCTGCAGCTGTGTTTCAGCAAGCTTAATTAGCTAATTAGCACGTCGCATCTTTCAGGCACAACAGATGCCAGGACAGTCGTTCCCAGCGAACGTCACTCTGCTTATCTGACTGGAGCAAGCGATATGTGACGTTGAATAAAACACTAAAATATATAAATTAATGTAATCCGAGGTGCCATTTCTGAGATTCAACATGTCAACAGACACTTACCATGACAGTTGTAAGTAGTTGAACACAAGTCGATGAACCCACAAATCCTAGAATTTCAATATAGTCACATTTTCCACAAATTATAATTAGATTAAAACCTCATTCTACCAGGAGTGGGGTTCGAACCCACGAGGACTACGTCCATTGGATCTTAAGTCCAACGCCTTAACCACTCGGCCATCCTGGTACAAAAATGTAATTATTGACATTAGGTACAGGTAGGTCGATCTGAGTAAATGTTTGACGTCGCGGTGCCAAGTCACGCTGTTGGTACATTCACACCCCATCGTTACAGCCCTGAGATCCATTTCCACACAGAGCAGAAGATGAGCAATAACTGAAAACACCCACTGGTGTGTCAGTACATGCAGACTACAGTATGGAGACTCATGATGGCTCTAAGTTTGCGGTCTAACTGGTGTTACTGGAAATCCCCCAGTGGATGATGGACCGCCACACACACAGGAACATTTTAAATTGTACTATGTCTACTCTCCAACAATAAGATGGGCCTGCTGCGCAAACAGAGAGTACTCTGACCGGATTGGTTTCCTATTCTCTATTCTCTACCTGAGCAAACACTCATCCACACATTGATTCTGGTGCTCTTTCTATTTGGAAGAAATCTGATTGACTGTCAGTCAGTGATAGGAAGAAAAAGAAAATCTGTGAAGCTACAGGAAAGCACGGGCTTGAGGAGGACAGTTTAATCTCTGAAAAGTGGAGGCATTACAAGGAGAGTTGTCTTTCATGTGAAGCAACACATCTTGAGAAACCCAAAGCCCCGGCCTATAAGCTGGTGATAACTATACATGTGGGTGGCCGACACGTCGTTGCACAATCCACACAAATCTATCTTTGCTCCACAGCTAACCACAACCAGAGGCTGTTAGTTTCTTAAGGCTGATTAAGCAATGGCTGTCATAAGAAATAGACCTACTTACAGTTCCAGTTAATTGAGTAGCTACATTCAGGCTGTGAAAGCTGATATATTATATTTATTTACATTACTTAAATATCTCATACAACGTTACACATTTTAAAGCTGAAAATTAAAGAACAAAGCGGATGGTTGTGCATTCAATTATAGATCATCATGCAAACATTCTACTCAGTAACTATCAGGAAGTGTAGCCATTTTATATCTGCATTCGGTTGTGTGGTTTGAAATGCGGGCCTTTTCTCAGAACAGCCGAGAGCATCGGCGACTACAGTGTGAAGTTTGGACACTACACCACTGCTTAACAATGTTGTCAGGGCTTCCTTGGAGTTCAATAAATACACAAACTAAAGCAATTTATTCCAGGCATCTTTGCTCAGGAGGCTGATTTGAATCTGATCGCGATCATTCTTGTGACACTGAGAAATAAAAAATGAGGCCGGTGCTGTCTCATTAGCAGCAGGGGCAGCAACAGCAAAACAGCTTCTTGCACGGATTGTTTTTCTTGTATTTCACAGCCCTCTTGATCTGAATTGTGGCCTTGACAACATAGTCCTGAGTCGCACCTACGTTTGCTTCTATGTTGTCCAGCATGCAGCCCTGCTCCTCCACCAGCTGGGCCATCTGGGAGAAGAGCTCGTGGATGTCCCTGATGCGGCCCTCCAGCTCCAGCAGCTCCTTGTGCCGGGTCTCCATCTCGTTGAGGGCCGACCGGGCAGTCCTCCCCTCCAGCAGGAGGTTATCGGAGAAGACGTTCCACTTGCCCGTCTCGATCATCTCGTCGATCTGCTCCCGGCTCACCTCCTTGCCCATGATCTCCGCTTGCCTCTGGATGCGAGTCTTGCAGTTCTCCCTCTGGACCATCTCCGCCTCGTTGTACTCAGATATGGCGTCGTGGAAGGCGCTGGTTAGAGACACGCACTGGGACCGCACCATGCGAGCCACGGCGGACGCAGGCCCGTGCTCCTGCTCCAGCTCCCTGCTCAGCGTCCTCAGCTTCTCCAGGCGAGCGTAAATGCCGTCCCCTCTGGCCTTGATGTCCCGCCCGAGCGCGTTGGAGTCCCGTTTGATGCTGCTGATCCTCCGGACGGACGTGAGGAACCTGGTGTTCTGCTTCCCGAGGCGCTTCACGTCCAGTTTCAGCAGCTGCATCTCCTTCCTCATCGCCTGGGCCTTTTTGTAGATGTCGTCCATCACGTCCTCTCCCTCAAACACGATGGCGTGTTGCTCCAGTTCCCCATCCTCGCTGCTGGGGTTGTGGTTCTCCTCGAGCTGGTACTCCTCTCCTGAGGGATTGGAGGTGAAGGTCTCCAGCTCACACAGTCGGTCCCTCATCTCGCCTGCAAGAGGAGTCAGACTCTTTTACCGACCTCTAGTCATGAGACAAATAGACATTTTGGGGAATCTGTTTATTCACTTTGTGATGGAGAGTTAGAAGAGAAGAGGGACACCACCCTCATACCTGCGTATGTACGAACCAGACAGTAGCTTAGCACAAAGGCTGTAAACAGAAGGTCTAAAGGTAACACAATCCACCTATAGCAGCACCCCTAAAGCTCATAAATTAACACATTTTATCTTGTTTGTTTAACATTACAAACAGGGTGTCATGCGTCAAACTCTTTCTTGGCTCTGAGAGGAAGTTACTGGTCCCAACAACAACCAGTCCAGCACTTAACCCCTCTATACAGGCAGAATACTTATTAGAAAGATTTCTACAGATTTGTTTTGTATAACTTTGTTTTTACTTCCTTCCTTTACCTTATCTCACAAACCCTCAGATTTATTTTGCGATCCATTGGAGGGCCCCAAACCCCAGGTTGGGAACCAGTGGACTAAACTACACCTTATAATGCTGCTTTCACAATGATGCATGTCGGCATTAACAATTGATGTAAAATATAAAAATGTTTTTGCAGATTGAGTATTTATACTTGTTAGGCTTTTAGTACATTTTGCTAATTAAAAATACTTTTCTACTTCTACTGACATTATACATGCCAGACTTTGACTCGTAATGTCTTGGGAGTATTTCTACAGCGGTATAATGGTAGTTTTACTTGTGTAAAAGATCTAAATACTTCTTCCACCTCTGGAGTTATCCTATTTTAATTGGATAAATTCAACCCCACCTTCCCATAGATGTTGAAAGATGTCATGTTACATTTAGAGACATGTAATTTACCACAGCAGAAAGATCTGATCATTTGAGGAAAATACCTGCACTGTATTGAGTTATGAAGTGTTTATGATGTATTGCTGAAGACATACACGATGTTATCTGTGTTTAAACTCAAGAGGAAACTGATGGTTACTTCCTCAGCTGTGACGCCTTCATCGCAGTTAATTACATCGTCGACTAAGAACTAATAACGTATGTATTACTTCGTATGGAGGCAAACTGCTTTAGTGTGACGTAAAGTTTTACAAAAGGAAACACACACCACATTAATATAAACCTCAAAGCATATTACAAATTCACGAGGAACAAAAACTCGACAACAATAAGGAGCGGTGGCCAGTTATGACTCCATGAATATATTATTTTAGCGCTTATACCTCAACGACACAACACAACACGGAGGACACACACCTTGCTGCGGGATCCTCCGCCGGTTCAACACGATTCAACTCGCTGAAGAAGAAGAAGAAGAAGAGGCGACCACGGAAAGACTCATTTCCTCTTTTTCACTCCGTTAGATGTTCAATGTCAACATGCAGAGGAGAGGAGTCGCCTCACCCGAGGGCTCCTCGCAGTCACGCGCACACACACGCACGCTCATCACACTGACACACTGACACAGCCTGCAGGTGCCAAGGCGGAAGATCACGCCCCGCCACATCTCCTTTAACACACATACACACACACACACACACACACACACACACACACACACACACACACACACACACACACACACACACACACACACACACACACACACACACACACACACGCCTCTGCTCTTGGTCCTTTATTGAATATCAAGGCGCGCGGGTGACTTTGAGCGTGTGGCATTTGCACGCAAATTTAAATACTTTTCAAACTTGTTTGAGGTCGCACAATTTATTGTTAGGATGAAATATCTTATTATTCTGACGTTACAACAGAAAACAGCAGTGGTCAAAATAGTCTAATAACAAGTTTCATAGCTGTATTTAAAAATACAACTTTTTTATTATGCAGTATTAAGAATGTATCATCAGCAAAATACACTCTATTTATCAAAAAGTACACATAATGCTGACAAAGTGTGATATATGGTGCTGTTGTATATTATAGGTACTGATGCATTAACGGGCACGGTTGCATACTGTGGGGTAGTTTTTCATATTTCGTCAGTTTATCACATTCATCAGGTAAAATCTTGAATTACAAAGTAACTTAAGCTGTCAAAAAATTATACTGAAGTAATAAAGTACTACATATTTCCATCTAAATTGTGGTGGATGGAAATTATAAAGTAGCAAGAAGTCAAGTCCAGGTACCTAAACTGTGTAGTGTTTAAATGAGTTTATATTCCACCATCATTTGTCACATGACCTTTATCAGCAGTTCTTTCCAGCACTTTAAGGGTCATCATGTCCATGTTGGCTTAAATATTTAAAATTAATTCTTGATTCCAGACTAGACTATATTGATCAAAAGCTCCGGGACAGCAATGGAGCTGGAGGTGAGACTGACGATATCAAATCTGATTTTCTTTGGAAGGAACAACTCATTTGTAACAATGTCTTAATGTCTTGTTGTAGTGCAGCTTTTACCACATGGACTAGAGGACTAGAGAACTAAAGGACTAGAAGACTAGAGGACTAGAGGACAGAAGGACAGGAGGACCAGGGCACTAGAGGACTAGAGGACTAGAGGACCGGAGGACATGAGGACATGAGGACCGGAGGACCGAAGGACTGAAGGACTGAAGGACCGGAGTAATAGAAGACTAGGACCAGAGCCACTGACCCTCATCAGACCTAGTTGTTAAAACATGGGAAGCAGCAACAAAACAGCTTCTTGAAGGGGTTGTTTTTATCAGAAGCTATCGCTCTGTCCAGCATGACCACGGCGTCCTGAATGATCACTTCGGTGTTTTGCACGTTCTTCCGGATGTTGTCGGCGGCTGACCCCTGCTTCTCTGTGAGCACCGCCATGTCCAGGAACAGCTCCTGGATCCCCAGGAGCCTCTTCTCCAGCTCCAGCAGCTCCCCGTGTCGGCTCTCGATCTGCAGGAAGGCAGAGTGAGCCGTTTTGCCCTCCACCTGGGCGCCGAACACGTTCAACTCCCCGCTCTCCATCATCTCCTCCAGCTCCTCCGGCCGGACCTCCCTGCCCACCACCTCCATCTGCCGCTGGATCTGCCGTTTGCAGGCCTCCCTGTGGCTCATCTCGGTGTCGTTGTAGTCGCACATCGCCTCCCGCAGAGCGCTGCTGAGACACTGGTACTGTGTTCGAGCAACGCGGGCTGCGGGGTCAAAGCTGCCACGCTGGGCCTCCAGTTCCCCTCTGAGAGCATCCACCATGTGCAGCCGCCTCAGCACCGCCTCCGCCCTGCGTTTCACATCCACCCCGATTGCATTGGAGTCCCGCTTTGACGCCTGGGGGTGTGAGGTCGAGTATAAGGCCTGGTAGTTCACATCTTTCAGCTCGCTGACGTCGCTCTGGATCTGCTGGATCTCCAGACGTATCTGCTGGGCCTCCTGCAGGACACCGTCCAGGGCCTGGTCAGGATGCGATGCGGCTGCGTGCGCCGACCAATAGTCCAGCTCCACCAAGCTGAAACCATCAGAGTCGGCCTGCTCCTGATGGAGGTGACTCAGCCTGTCTCTCATGGCTGAAAGGAAAAAGGACATCAAACACGACAAAACAAAAGATTTTGACTCTTTCATGTCTGTGAAGTATAGCAGTGATTCTGAGGCTGGACATTAAGACTCGCACAATGGTCATAACTTAAATTGGAGAGGAAAACACAAAAGAAATATATACAAACTAAAGCACATAAAATAACAAGGTGGGATTGAGTGTCTCCTGAGCACGACTGAAGATGTCCAACAGGCCTAGACTCCAACATACCAATCAAAAGCTTTTGTAATCAATATGTGAAGCGGCTGTGAGCATTTTCTACTTCTTTGGTACTGTGCAGTCTTGCATGACTGCACGTGATCGGCCAGGACATTTAATCTCCTTTCAGAACTTACCAAACACGTTTTATCGCAGAAAATTATGAAAGTAGTAGAACGTTTGAGCAATCTGCTTTTAAGTAAGTGGAGATACCTGTCGCACAAAGGCTCGTTTGTTGCTTAAAAAAAAAGTTTTTCTTTACTTTTGACACTTTTCCACAGGATTCAGTGTAAAGGCCTCGATTCAAGTTTTTTTTTTATTGTATTTTCAGTTGAGATTTTCTAACATTTAAAATGCCGTCTCAGGCTAGCCTATCAAATATGGAATATGTGAACCTACAACAAGAGAATATACACACCTACCTTATTCGTAGGTGCAGTTTGAGGTCTCTTCGGTCAGATCACATAAACAATAGCTCAGTCCAATGCACAGCGGGACGACTGTTAAGAGAGAACCATGTTTTTAAAATGTTCACCATCATCGCTTTTACACCTGTTTAAGAGGAAATGTTTTAGAAACAAAACTTTCTGCATTCCTGATGCGTCACATGGAGGCAGGCGGTGACGTACAGTCAGGCAAAGCCAAATCTATGGAGGATTCATCATGAAGATGATGGCTGATATATTTAGTGTTTACATTTTTCTATATTCTCAGGTCATCAGGGTTTTGTCATGTCTAATAAGGAGGGGTTGTGAAAAGAGACTCATGTGAGGCTAAAAGGCCAGTAATAGTAGATATGTAAGATATTATCAAGGGCCGGAAGTCAAAATGACTAAGAAAAAAATAAAGAGGAAGTATTTCAGATAAGTTATCCTCCAAAAGCGGTGGGACTGAAGTCTTTCCTTTCAGTTCTCGTTCTCATACGACACGCCGTGAAACCAACAACTGTCAGTGGATTAGAAATCATTCAGCCAGAAAAAAAGAAGTGTATTAAAAGAAAATCTATTTTTCAGTTGATGTGTAGGAAGCAGTGTGGCAGTCATTTCCACAGCCAGCAGTGGTTCGTATGTGATTCGTAATTTCCACCGGCCTCCGGTGAGTTTGAGTCACAGTGGTTTTGTTTCTCAGAGGGTGTTTTTATCAAAGGTGACACATCACTCGACCGTGGATGAACACACTCCCAGCATCTGAAACTTGAATCTGAAGGAGCAAAAGACTCCATGAATGAGGCTAAAATTAAATTTAAATCCCTTTAATCGCAATGTAAAGTCGTTCTGTTTCTTTTTGTGCCCCTCTGGTGGGAATCAACTCGAGACACGTTCAGTTTGTCTGATTTAAACTTTACTTAACTAAGTTAAGGTTCTTTGTTTAACCACAAAATCAGATGATGCTTTTAATGATCTACGTTCTACTTTTAAACTGAGTATTTGTTTTGTCCAGCAGATGTCAGTGGTGCAACAGTCCTTTCTGTGACATGCAGTTATGAACTTTTCTAAAGTTCACCTCAACAAAGCCTTAGAAACAAGGCTGTTCAGGAGGAAATGTCTTATCACCTGACTGGTAATTAAGAAATAACTCTCTATTTAAACGTGTTTGTGTTACCAATTTAAAGCAATACAAGGCTGAAGGTCATTAAAGGTCAGTTCAATTTAAATAATCTTTGTATGGACTAACATGTAGAATAAGAAAGAAACAGTTATTTTAAAAAGCAAAATATATCAAAATCTGAACCTTTGGTTTAATACAAATACAATGATGTACTAAAACAAAATATGAACTATGAAAGAAAAACCCAGAACATGAATTTCATTCAGTTTCATTCATTCAAACACTTTTTATGGATTTTCCTTTAAAGCACTTAACTCTTTCTTTTATGGATTTCCAGCACCGAACACAACAGTTCACATCTTAATGCAGTTTCTTCTTTTCAGTCAGCTGGTTCTGATTTGAGCAGCGTGTTATTTATTAAAAAAAACTCGATCAGGAACTGAGCATGTCATGAGGTGAACTTGTGTCTCGCATCAGAGGCTCAGAGCTACCGGATTGAGGGACAGCAACCCTGGGAAACGGTCCATTGTGGATGTGCCAAGAATGTTTTCTTCACTAAGGGTCGTAAATCTGCTCAACAAAAGGACAAAAGTCTAATTTTGCCTTTGGCATTCCTCCTCTGTGTCTCTATGCCACTCAAATTGCTTTGCAGATACTTTTTTTTTGGAGGCAAACGTTTAAAATGTTTATTTTCACCAAAACAAGAAAAGAAAATGACATTGAATTGCATAATCAAAGTTATACTAAAGACACTAATTTGACGATCCAATGAGGAATCTGCCAAATTAAGTAGTTTATGTCTCCACTGCTGTAGTCTGTGATTTTTAGATGATTATCTCTGAATTACAGCATGCATAATGTAATTTGAAAGCCTTTCTTGGATCTTTTTTTATTTTGTTCTCGAAGCAACTACAAAAACATAGAGACCTATGCTGACCTTCACGTTTTTCTATTACAACTTTAAGTGCAGAGCAAGACATTTTTAGCTCAGCATAAAAAAACCTGACTTATTCATCAAATTTGAATTTCAGCCGTGCACTTACATTTGATATCCTGCACCACAAAACAATAATACTGCATCAGGCCTCAGGAGTTAGGTTGTCAGGTTACTGTAATCAGTGGAGAAAACATCAGCAGTTTCCAGTTAGCCAACGTTGTGAGTCTAATTGATTCAACTTATTGGCTTCAAACTGAGATTCCCATGAAAGCCGCAGTGTCTCGGAGCATCTGACCAAATTAACATGAATGTCTGTCATGAGTTTGGAGATGTTCTCTCCTCTGATATTTCCTTTTTTTTCCAGCTAAGGTGACACAACAATTTTGTTTCTAGGTCGACCAGTCAAAGGAGCCACTGCTGGTAAAGTACAGGAGGACTGTGATTTTTAATCTAATATAAAGTCACACAACATTGAGCTGTTAGACCCTTTAACAACAGCACTGTTTGGTCCTGAAAGAAGATATTTATTTTTTTAAAGAAATGATGACAGAAAATGATGACAAAGACAACACATTATTGTTAGTAACGTTACATGGTGCTCTATCCTTTCTGACAGTTAACTTTGAAGTGAGTTGGCTCAGCTCTATGGCCTTTGCTCCATTGTCTTTGCTCCAACGTTGTCTGGAAACCAAAACTCAACTGAAAGACATGAAAAGAAACACATCACAAAAGCCCATCTGATTGAACGATAATACCGACTGGCATGTGCGTGGCAGTGCTGAGGTTGGCTCACTCCTGCTCGTACGGCTTTGCCTCGCTAACTTTGCTTTACGCCGTCCTGCCAGTAAAATGGAGAATAACAATGAGCAGTTAAATACGGGAAATAACATCAGAAAGAGAATTTAAATGGTTCATGAACTTGCTTTTCTCTCCGTTTGACAAAATTAAATTTGGACACACAAAGGGGCATACACACTTAACAATGACGAGTTTAAAAATGATGTGAATAATATGCCACAGACTTCAGTCATCTCATCACCACTGAAAACTTATAAAAGATGGCCTGACATGTATCCTCTCTTCACTATTGCTTTAAACTGTTAACCATCTATGATTTACAATAGTAACAATTTGATTCAATACATTTTATGTGTCTCAATTCAATCAATTTTCAACACTGAAAAAATACAAGTCTAATAACCCTTTTTTGAAACATTTCAATATTGAATTAAACATTAAATATCATACCAATTAATTAAAGTAAATAGTATAAGTATAATATTGGAATCAGGGAAGTTTCCAGAAGCACTGAACAACCGCATGGGATGCCAAGAGAGTTTGAAAAGCCTGAAAAATCATTTCAGCATGACTTACAGCAGAAGCATCGTGCACATGATACCTCCTGATGTCTCGTGCATCGAGCACGCGTTCTTTATGAAAACAAATTATCTTCAATTTACAATATCTCCCAACTTGTATCCTAAAATTACCCTTTGAAAAAAAAATATGCAGACTTCTGTCAATACTGCAAAAGATTACAGAGGTATCCCCATTAATCATGGTACTTTTTAAAGGATTCAAATATTACACTGTATACATTTTTCATTGTCAAAATACAACAACAGGTTTATTTCGAAAACATGAACAGTTCACAGATTTTACATAGACATTTTTGGCACCGCTTTCTGAAAAAGCACCTTTTATAAACAGCTCAACCTCTGAAAAAAATAATACCTGGACAACCATATTGAAGACAACTCCCAGTTGTCCCAGTTACAGTTACATAAACACATTAATATGGAAGGTGATGACAGGCAGACAGGGCAGCACCATAAGCCACCAATTGTCCAGGACATGAGCTGACATGTCAGACCTCATTAATAAAATTGCTTGCTCATTTGTCAGGCTAGACAAGCTCCAACTTCCCCCTCAAAAGCCCTGTTCAAGTTACACAGTGACCTGGAAAGGGTTTATTCTGAATAATATGAATTATGTACTTGAAAGAAACTAAATGAGAACAAGATAGTAACTTATTTTACTATGTTTTATTTCACATCACTTCAGTCACTAAACTGAACAATTGGGGTCACGCAACAGTGCAGTTTATGGGAATAAAACAAATGCTCAAAAATAAAAATGAAACACTGCGAGACTGAGAATGTTTTGCAGTCAAGCCCCTCTGTATGCATCAACTCATCTGATGCGGCTGTTCTCTTACAGAGAAGATATAATGCTTAAACCTTTACCATACTTCGTATTTCACAGCACTATAACTTCATGCATGTCTCGGAGGTGGACGTGTTCAGCGGTGCAGGTCGCGCTTGTTGCTCGGACATTCGCTTCAGTCATCTGAGGACGCGATGTGTTTTCTCTGCAGGTTTTTTTTGATGCAGCGGGAGGCGTGCCGGGCCGAGCCGGGCCGGACCGGGCTCGGCTCATAGGCTTCATGTGATCCTGCAGGGAGGTGTTTGGTTACAAAAGACTTTTTCAACATCCAGCTTGCATTTGAGAGCTGACCGTCTCTCGCGGAGCTACCAGATATCTTTTTTTTCTTCTTCGCCGGTGCGCATTTGGGATATTTCCATCACTTGTGCGGCTCATTCCGGACAGTGACGCGCTGCAGTCCCGATAATGGGAGACGCTCAGTCTGCGCAACTGGAGGGCAAGAGGGATGCAGAGGATGAGGAAGAGATCGGAAAGGTGGATGATGCTCAGACTGAGCAGAATATCGAAGACCAGGTATCTTCTTATTTCACAAATCCAGATTGTTGGCATAGTGCAGATAACTCCTTCCACGTTTACAGACTTTGAACTTATATATAATTATGTTTTCATCCTCATCTATACGCAATTTCAGCATACATGTGTTAGTATGAAGCCATATATATTTGTCATGTGTCATAAACATGCTGAGGCTGGACTTTATTGTTGTTGTCGGGAAGGACAGTGCAGCAGCTGCTTGCCAACACATGCATTAGCCACAAGAAGAAGAAAAAGTCCATGTCCCATTTGAATGAATGGCACTGAGCACATCAAGCTCACTTTATTTAGGTGCAGAATGGAGTAATTACCACCACTTGCTTTGTGGTTAAGTAGAAAATGTGTCCTCCTTGTCTTTTTTTGTGTCAGAGGTTGGGATCTGTCCCAATGGTTATTGACTTTTGCTTTGGTAGTTTAAGTCTGCTAAGAGCTGTTAGTGGCCGTGTGAAAACCCAGTTTTCACTGTTTCATTGATGCAGCAAAGGTTTGCATTTATAGATGAAAGGAAACAGTGTGGAGGAATAACAACCTGAGGAACCTGAGTAAAGCCCAGGGGAGAGATGGAATTTCGCCTCTGCTGCACTCAGCAGAAGGCAACATCAATTGCTTGAGTACTACATCATCACTTGGTCATGGAGAGCAGGAAGTTTATTCGACAGCACTGAATCTGTGAATGAAAATAGTTATTAATGTCTTATGAGCTATAATCATAAGTTTGTGTTGATTTAATGGCATGATTTAACCTTGATTGGATGACATTGGTGGATATCTATGCCACTGTCAGGAGCGATCATTTCAAGCAACACAATTTTCCCAATTCCATTATGTATTTAGTTTAATTAGGAACAATTATAAGATTATTTTATTTTTTCCCAAATAAATTGTAAAAAATACTTGAGCTATATTCATTGTCACACTTATTGGTACTTTTATTTGCAAAAATAATAATAATAATAAAGTCCCCAAGTTTAGTTGTGTTTCCTGAGGTTTAACGGCTTTATACATTAAATAAGGTCCATTTAGAGGCAATTAATCATTCTGGTTGATGCCTGACGACAAACAAAGCCATGCCTGTTCACAGCACCTATAGCATGGGAAATGTGAACTTTTGACTGGAAAATCAGCTCACAGCTGTCCATAATCATATTATGGTGCTTGATCTTATCACATTCTGAGTCTATGTTATGTTGTTATTGCTACACGTATGGGAGTATAGATTGGTTACTAGTCACTCAGAACATTTAAGAACATACGTAGGATAAATTATAAATGTATAATTGTAAAATATACATTTCGCTTCAAAGGACACTGTATGCCAACAAGACACCTGATTCATCAAAAATATTACACAAAGCGTGTGCGTCCTTTTTATGTATGTATCATGGTGTGGCAACAAATGAAAATGAATCTACTGTATCAATGCCCAACACAATTCTTAGCAGGTATTAGCAGGTTCCATAAGACCGTACAGCTGATTATATAATTAATTATTGTGTTTCTCAAGGTGAAGAACACATTTATTTTTCCCTTTCCCCTGCTCAGACTTTCCAAACTAATTTGTCTCAAGGATTTTAGCTTTGGACAATTACGGTTGTTTAAATGTAAGACTACCACATCAACACAACACTGATATGTTAAATAGTACATAAAGTACAAAGTCTAATGGCTTTGTTTTATTATTCTCCAGCTTTGAGCATATAGAAAACGGTTGTCGTTGCTGTACAATTGTTTAAACTGAAACCAGTGCTTTTGAAATGACTATGACAAACAAGGAAATGTTTAAAATTGACTTCTAAAGGATGGGGAATAGTTTGATTATTTGTTTTCTATACAATATTTTGACAGAAGAGCAGAGGTACATTGGACATTCTGAGTTTTGTCTTTTGTTTCAGTCTCTCAAAAACAAAGGGCTGATCTCTGAGATCAATGAAAAAGCAGAAAGCTCTACAGCAGAAGTCAATGGTCACTGTGAGGATGAGATCACTGCAGAGGGTAGGTACTATAACACTATTAATGACTACACTGTCAGCATAATTTCAAAAGAAGCAAAAGTTTTTTTGTTTTAGTTTTAGTTGAGTTTCATCTTTGTCATCATTTTTTTACAGTTCTTGCGATCCAATTTAATAATTCATTTATTTCCTGGTTTAGTTGTCCTTTCACCAGATGAAGATGTTTCCCAAACAGAAAAGCCACTTAAAGAAGAAACACCATTAGAAAATGTTGAAATAAATGAATCACCTAATGAAGCGGATGCTAATGAAGATATAACCCTAGAAATGATTGAAATGGATGCAAAGCAGAATGACATCAATGACAGTTTTAGGAGATTTTTCAGTAACATTGGTTTGAAATTGACAGTGAAGAGGGGCTCAGGTGAAATCCCAACAGATGTGCCCAATGATACTGACAAAGAAGAACCAAACAGACCAGAAGATGTTGAGGATGCCACAAAGGAAACCACAAGTGAGAATCCTGAACCAAACAGACCAGAAGATGTTGAGGATGCCACAAAGGAAACCACAAGTGAGAATGCTGAACAGAATACCGATATGAACATAGCGCAGGAGACGTACGATAATGATTCAACAACATGCCCGACCCCATCAGACATTACATCTGAGGATGTTCTTGAAAATGTAGAGGAGAAAGCAACAGAAAACAAAGTAGAGGTTGAATCTAACAATGCAGATGCAGCGATGGCTGCACCTCGAGGTGAAGATGCAAACCAGGATACCACAACTGAAGAAGAGCCACGTTCCACATCTCCATCTAGTCCTGAAGAAGAAGCTGTCGTATCTCCAATGAAGAGATTTTTTACGACAGGAATCTTTTCTGGACTGCGGAAGAAAAAGAAGCTTGCGGAAGATGAGACAACTGACAAAGAAATGAAAGATATAGGCGAAAATGAGGTTGAAGAAAACACAGAACAAACTGTACAAGACCAACAACAGGATAAAGAGGACATTAGTTTAGCTGTTGAGGCAGCTGCAGTTGAGACCGAACATGAGGAAAATAAACTAAAAGAGGAGATCCTGTCTGCAGCTCAGAAGATGGATGCATCCCTGGATCCATCAACCATAATTGTCACTGAGCCTGAAATTCTGAGTTCTCAAGAGAAGGACAAAGTTCAAGCAAGTCCTCTGAAAAGGCTGCTGTCAGGGTCTAGCTTAAAGAAACTATCCAAAAAGCAAAGAAGCAGGAGGTCAAGTGATGCAAAGTTGTCCGACTCTGGAGAACATGTTTCAGATCAGTTCCTGTCATCTACAGAGACAGCTGAGAATCAGAAAGAAGAAGGTTGTGCACAACCCTCTACAGAGACCGTAGGAGAGGAGGATGGTGCATGGGCTTCCTTCAAAAGACTTTTGACTCCAAAAAAGCGCATGAAGAAATCCTCCTTAAGTAATGAAGAGAGACAAATCCCAGGTTCAATAGACGAACCAAAACCAAGCAAAGGAGGGCAAATATCAGATCACAGCACAGAGGAAAACAAGAAACGAAAAGACTCATCTGTTTCGTGGGACTCTGTTTTGTGTAGATCCGGAAGGAGAAGAAGCCGAAAAACGTCAGACTCTGATGATGAAACACCTCAAATTGATAATGATATAAACAAGCAAGAAGGTGGATCTAAACATGGTGCAGAATCGGCCTTAGAAAATGAGATTGAGGAAATATTGGCCTATTCCCCCAAACAAGCAGGAAGTCCTTCAGAGGGTGATGGCACTTCAACATGGAAATCATTGAAAAGACTTGTCACGCCTAAAAGGAAAGCCAAGGACGACGATGAAAGCAAAGACAATGTACAATCTGATAGTGAAGTTACTCAAGATGAGTCCTCCTTTTCAATAAAGAAACTCTTACCAGGACGAAAAAAGAGGAAGTCTGCCGAAAAGCAGGACCAAGTATCTTCAGATGAGGCTGATAAAGAAGCAGCTTCAGGCGATGAAGACTCTGACACGCCAGCTGTGGTTCCACTGTCTGAGTTTGATACAGTTGAGACAGAGGTTCACATACAATCACAGGCTTTTATAGAAAGTCATATACCCAAGGAAGCAGACTTTGAACTCCAGCAAGACCGCTTGGATCCGATGGCTGAACCAGTCCTACCTTGTGACAATATGCAAACCGAAGCAAAGAAAGTCCAAGGCAATGAGGATGCTTCAGATAATCAGGCAACTACAACCCCTGCTACCATTGAAAAATCTGATGATCTTACAGAATCAATCAGTAAACAACAACTCAGTGACATTCCAGAGGAGGCAACTCCAGGTTCAGTCACTGAGGACGCAGTTAGAGATGACACCATAGCAGAGGACCTGATAGAGATCACATCGGAGGCCATTACTGCACCAGAACATTTAGACATTACCCTGCCAGACGAAACTGAGATGATCTCTGCAGTTTCCCAGTTATCATTAGATTCTTCAAAAACATCCGGCAACACAACACCGGTTCCAGCTGAATATGTTGTTGAGGAAACAGACGCACTTCTGTACCAGGTTGTTGAAACCATCTCCATAAGTCCAGAGACAGTTTGTTCATACAAATTAAGATCTGAAAGAAAAGTTTTTTCTGTCTCGCATCAAACACTGGAAACATTTGTAAAGCCAACAATTCTGGAATTAAACAGAAGTTTAGATACTTCTGAAATTCACACAGGCCTAAAGGTTGAAGAATTGGACGCAAATAATGAACTTGCAGCTACCACCCAAATAGCGAGCATCTTTGAAGTCAATGACTCTGTTTCCACAGAGCTTGTATCTGAAGTTCCTACTGAGGAGTTTGACACTGCTGAAATCACTGAAGATGAAGTACAAGAGGTTGACGTTACACATCCAGAAGACACCGTAACAGAATTAGAAAGTATTGATGAGAGCCATTATCTAGTGGAATGCCTATCAGAGGTTAACGCGACTACAAATAAATTACCTGAAGGTGACGAAATTGTCCTGGATAAAGGCTCTCTAATTGAGGCACATCAAACTGAAACAGAGATCCCAAAACTAGACTCTCAAGAAGCAGACTTGGCTGCAACAGTGGCAGATGAAACTAAGGATATGGCTATGAAGCAGGAAGTCCCATCTCTGGAACATAAGGAAGATATCACTGATCAGACTCAAGCTGAGGATGCCGATCAACAACTAGTAGAGGTGAAAGATTTGCAAGAATTAGCAAATGTACAAGCTCTCACATTAAGTTCAGAAGAGGGTGTTCCATCACTTGAAAAAGACATAATATCAGAGGGCATACTGGCAGGCGAAACTGAAGTAAGTGTTGAGCCAGAAAAGGAAGATGAACTAAACACAGATACTGCCAAACCTGAACATTTTCAAGTACCCGAAGCATCAGAAGTTGAGCAAGCCTCCACATTAGATTCAGAAGAAGGCAACGTTCAATCACCTAAAGAGGAAGTAAAATCAGAAGACATTCTACCAGCAGAAACAGTCCCAGATGAACCCGAACAGTCAGCAGAGGTTCTCACTGAAATCAGTGTTGAGCTGGAAAAAAAAGAACCACCAGTGAATGCTATGAAAACTGTTCAACAACCAGAGAACATTCCAGAAGGAGAAACAGATAAACCCAAAGAGAAATCAATACCTTTCACTGAAGCCAATGCTGGGCCAGTGGATGCTTCCAAAACTGAAGATGCTCAAGAACCAGTAATAATTGAGACTCTTCAAGCACCAACATTAGATTCAGAGGAAGGCAGTGTTCAATCATTTGAAAAAGAGGTAATATCAGATAACGTTCCAGAAGTTGAAACTGTTATAGATGAACCCAAACAGACAGTCGAGTGTCTCACTGAAGTCAGCGTTGATTCAGAGAACAAAGAACTACCAGCAAATGTAATAGAAACTGTTCAGGAACCAGACGTATTTAAGGCTGTCCAAGTACAAACATTAGATTCAGAGGAGGGCAGTGTTCAATCACATAAAAAAGAGGTGATATCCGAGAACGTTACAGAAGGAGAAACAGATGGACCCAAAGAGGAAACAATTCCTCTCACTGAAGCCAATCCTGAGCCAGTGGATGCTTCCAAAACTGAACATGCTCAAGAACCAGAAATACTTGAGACTGTTCAAGCACCAACATTAGATTCAGAAGAAGGCAGTGTTCAATCATTTGATAAAGAGGTTATATCGGATACAGTCGGAGAAACAGTTATAGATGAACCCAAACAGTCAGCAGAGGGTCTCACTGAAGTCAGCGTTGATTCAGAGAACAAAGAACTACCAGCAAATGTAAAAGAAACCGTTCAAGAACCAGAAGTTTCAGAGTCTGTTCAAGCACCAACATTAGATTCGGAGGAAGTCATTGGAACAGATGAACCCAAAGAGGAATCGATTCCTCTCACTGAAGCCAATCCTGAGCCAGTGGATGCTTCCAAAACTGAACATGTTCAAGAACTACAAGCCCCTGAAGCTGTTCAAGCACCAACATTAGATTCAGAAGAAGGCAGTGTTCAATCATTTGAAAAAGAGGTTATATCGGATACAGTCGGAGAAACAGTTATAGATGAACCCAAACAGTCAGCAGAGGGTCTCACTGAAGTCAGCGTTGATTCAGAGAACAAAGAACTACCAGCAAATGTAAAAGAAACCGTTCAAGAACCAGAAGTTTCAGAGTCTGTTCAAGCACCAACATTAGATTCGGAGGAAGTCATTGGAACAGATGAACCCAAAGAGGAATCGATTCCTCTCACTGAAGCCAATCCTGAGCCAGTGGATGCTTCCAAAACTGAACATGTTCAAGAACTACAAGCCCCTGAAGCTGTTCAAGCACCAACATTAGATTCAGAAGAAGGCAGTGTTCAATCATTTGAAAAAGAGGTTATATCGGATACAGTCGGAGAAACAGTTATAGATGAACCCAAACAGTCAGCAGAGGGTCTCACTGAAGTCAGCGTTGATTCAGAGAACAAAGAACTACCAGCAAATGTAAAAGAAACCGTTCAAGAACCAGAAGTTTCAGAGTCTGTTCATGCACCAACATTAGATCCAGAGGAGGTCATTGGTCACTCACTTGAAAAAGAGGTTATGTCAGAGATTGTTCCAGAAAGAGAAACAGATGAACCCAAAGAGAAAACAATTCCTCTCACTGAAGCCGATCTTGAGCCATTGAATGCTTCCAAAACTGAACATGTTCAAGAACTACAAGCCTCTGAAGCTGTACAAGCACCAACATTATATTCAGAAGAAGGCAGTGTTCAATCACTTGAAAAAGAGGTGATATCAGATAACGATCCAGAAGCAGAAACAGTTATAGATGAACCCAAACACACGGCAGAGCATCTTCATGAAGTCAGCGTTGAGCCGGCAGATTCTTCCAAAACTGAACAAGTTCAAGAACTAGAAGTAATTCAAGCTGTACAAGCAGCCACATTAGATTCAAAGGTGGCAATCCTTCTCTCACTTGACAATAAAGTAGTACCAGAGGATATTTCAGAAGTGGAAACAGTTACAGACAAGCCCAAACAGGAGAATGAAGTTGAGCCAGATGAAAAAATACCAGTAGAAGATGCCAACACAGAACATGCTCAAGATTCAGAAGAATTACCATCTGATGTAAAAAAGCATGTAACTTATGAAGGGACATCAATGTGTATGCATGTAGTCACACAAAGTATTGAGGAAAGTAGCGCTCAGGAGTATGAGAAGCAAATATTGTTAGATGAAGTTGCTAAACCCAACATTGACAATGCCATTGCTCCAGTCATTGGTGGACTTCACGGTGAAGGTGTGGACCAATTGGATCCCTCTTTAAAGAGAGCAGAGGACCCGGAAAAAGAGAGTATCGCACAGGATGTTGGGGTTGAGCAGGAACAATGCATTCATGAAGTTGTAGACGAATGGACATTCACAGAAGTTTGTGTATCCTCTGTGAATGAAGATGCAAGTAATGTTGAAGTACTAGAAAATACTGTTTTAACCGAAGACACTCCAGCCCCATGGGTGGACAACGCTGCAGCTACAAATGAACCGAAGCATGGAGTGCATCTCAGCGCAGTGCAAGTCAATGTTGAGGGAGAAAAAGAGAGTGAGTTATCAGGCACTGAGATAAAGACTGCTGGAGATGAGTATGCCGTAGTGGCGCAAGTAGTCATATGTGATATAAAAGATGTCTCAGCTGAAATACCTGGAGTTTTGATAGAAAAAACATTACCCAATACTGAACCCTTGATAGAAAGAGTATTAAGTGAGGAAGTCTTCAAGGAGGAAGTCGAGACTACCGTACCATTAGTGATGGACGATAAGGCTGAGACAGCAGAGGAAGGCAGTGTGGTTGTGATGATGCATGTGCCAATAGTAGAGTTTGAGGACAATAACAGAATTCAAGTACAGGTGGTCAATGATGATATCAAATCAGCTGAGACAATTGTGGACACAGCGCTAGAGGTCGGGATAACCGAAGACAAAGAAGTCATAGATGTTTGTCATGGAAATGTTGAAAAGGTAGACAATCTCTCTGCAACTCTAGAAATTGAAGAGGAAATAATGAATGAGCAAACCAAGGCGCTCCTTCAAAAAGTCACTGAACATGTAAAGGAAAACTTACCGGAGACGGTACCTGAATCACTGGTTGCCAACTTGGGAGAAGAAGGTATCGAACAGCCAGATGCTGTGACAAAAGTGAGTGAGACGGTTGAAAGTGAATCAAGTGAAGTGGAGGATCAGAAAGAGATGGCTGATAGTGATGCCTATGTCCTGGAAAGACAAGATGAAACGTCTACGGTAATCAGTGACGTTGCTGCAACTGGAGAGCAAGTGACTGAGGTGACTTTTGCTCCAAAAGACGATTTGGAGGAAACTGAAGCAAAAGAGGAAGCATCGGAAGCAGGTGTCGCAGTAGAAGAGGTAAACTCAAATCAATCGATTCACAAAGAAACACAAATGATCCAAACTCCGATAGGTAGCATGGAGTCCCCTTCAAGTCTTTCCATTGAATTCCAACTCAACACACAGTTTGGGCAAGAAAATGAACCGGCTTCCCCACCACCTATAACAGAGAGGTCTGAACCAGTGGAAAAGACAGACGTGTCTGAGGTCGTAGGTCAAGCAATAGAGGTACTAGAACCCGCAAAGACAATCAAACAAATAGCGGTAACGGAAGTTGCTGTGTTGGCCACAGGAATCACAGAACTAGCGGCAAACTTAGATTCAGAGGAGAGAGCCGTGATTATGACTCAACCCGTGCTGCTGAATATCAGAATCCAAGTGATGGAACCAGAAGAACAAGTCGAAGCAAGAGAGAGAGTGACCTCCAGTGTCCAGGCAACAGACACAATGCAACCAGGAAGTCAAACAGAGAAAAGAGAAGTGTCCCAGAGTCAGCCAGCTCTCTCTGAAGCGTACGGCCAAGAAACAAAAGCAGAAGAGCCTGCTAAACAAAAGGAGGAGGACCAGGATGTGTGGATGGATGCTGAGGAAGATGTCTACACTCAAGGGAAATGTCTCGGACCTCAGACAGAGAGCGAGCAAGAGGGAAAGGCAGGACTTGAACATGAGGTGGAAATAGCTCCTAATTCCAAGATAGAAGAAGAAGAAAGTCAACAGGAAATGCACAAAACAGTAGAAAGACGTGAATCTGATAGTGAAGGTGAAGATTTTGCTGTTGCACTCGAGCATCCGGAAACTGAAGCTGTGAGTGTCACAACAATGGAGAGAAATTAATTCAACTTCAGTGTCACTAACCGGTAAGTCTATCCCTTTACTCTGGGTTTAGTGTCATGTTTTGAAGATGTGTCACACTTGTTCTTATAATAAACTTACAGCATGCATCACATTTAATGGAATATCCAAATTAATAAATATAATGTTACTTTCTTTTTTCTTTCGAGGTTGGACAATCAAAAAGGAAGTCACTCAAGTTTGTAAGAAGTTTTCAAAAATCCATTAAAGAGTCGGACTAACAAGGTAGAATAACATTATAGGAAACAGCATTCTGCTGCTTTTATTTGACATTATGTGCAACTTATTATTATCATCATAATTAGTGTGATTAATTAGAAATCTATTAAGAGCAACATCAACTGGAGAAATGTTAAGCTTGGCTCAGGGCGCATGCAGTGCGATTCTGGAGGTTTGACAGTGAACATTATTCAATGGCATTGTTCAATATTCCTCATGAGTTGTTTCTATATAGAGGAATTTTCCAATCATGTCTTTTCAAATATAAATCATGTTTTAGCAAAGATCTCTCTTGATCTTTTTTTAGATTAATATATATGTCTAAGAGTATAAGACAGCATTTTTGTTCGCATTTTTGTGCTTCAAATACATTTGTGTATTACAAAATATGAATTAATAATGTTATAACCCAGACACTGGACTAATGTTCAATTTATTATGACCCAAAAGGATGTTCTTAATATATGCAGATAATTCACTGTATCACATCTGTGGACATAAAGTGTTTTGTCATTCTGCTTTTGTTTGATCATTTCACTTAAAAACATGTTCCCATGACACCTATGCAGGTAAAGACTACAGGCAGAGCTGAACATGCTATTACTGTATATTATCTTGTACATAATGACTTTATTATACAGGCTTATGTGCTCATTTTTAATCTCCAAGAAGTTTAAAGATAGTTTTTCCTTTTGTTAAATTAATCTTCACATATGTATTTGTCATTTATTTAATTGTAATCAGCAAAGCCTTAAACAATGATGGCAGCTTGACTCCCCGTTTAATTTCCCAGCGCTTTGTGTGTGAACCTCAATCATCTTAAGGAGATGACAGGTTGATGTCAGCTGTTTTTTTTCCAGATATACTGACTTTAATGGAAAATTCTTGCTGATCTTTGACGTTCAATAATTACAAAACGCAAAACATAAACCTGTGTTACATGTGTTTATATGTTTACGAATAATTTATGTATAAAATATTATTTTATTGGAATAAATTCATACCTGGATATTTCAAGTGCCTCTTATATTGCAAATTCTTCTTGTATATTGAAACCTCTAGCGATCACAAGTACGCTTTAGATATTCTACTGGACTAATAATTACTCAATATGCACACACTGAAACACAGCTGTCAAACATTTAAAACACTTTATTGCATATTTTATAATACAGCACTCACAGTTGGAGTTCCTGAACTTCATAACTTTTAATAAATTAGCGCATCTTTTTTTATCTATGACGAGCGTTTTAGACGCCACATGTCACATGATGAAGTGAGTCTCTGCCCTCCCTGAAACACAAGTATCTCTCATACTAAGTGGATCATAGGCTTTGGAACCGAATGTAAAAATGGAATGAATGTTGTTGAACACACACATCCCAAAGTTTAAAAAGTCCCACTGATGCACTTTGTTTTCTGCCTTGATCTTCAGCAAAAAGAAAAATGTATTGAGTGTTGTTGAAATGTGTGTACTGTGCAACAGGAAAAGTAACACAATAAAAACATATTCAGGTCCGCTTCACGACTGCAGTTCCTTCCAGAAAACATTACGCTGACATATACCTTTGCATAGTGCAGCATTCCCAGTGTCCTTTACGGATGTGTGCATTGTTGGAGCTGCCGCTTAGAAGATCATTTTTGCAAGTTCAAACATAACCTACAAGAAAACAAACAAATAAGCTTGAAAGCAAAATGTAGAGAATTTGAGTGATGTATATTACCTTATAATTAATTACACAATTCAAGTAGACAAGTAGTTCGAAAGAGGAGGTTTTTGGATGTTTGATGTGATGAATAAAGGTTAAAAACAAACAAAAGGGCACAAATAATTCCTTATCTCCTTACCTCAATAGCAATGAGGATGATTATCATCCACTCCAACCTCAAGCTGTGCTTCTCGCTCAGATGGCTCCTCATCAAATCCGTTAACTGTGAACAATGTTCCAGCTTCTCATTCACAACCTGAACACAGAACAGTGTTTCAGAGCGAGTCTCCACATTACAACCATGGTGCCACATTATTCTTTGGAGCAGCTTTATTTACGTTGACTCTGCGGTTGATGCTGAGGAACTGGCACGTCTTGTCGTAGAGTTTCTCCAGGTTTTCTCGGTCCCAGTAGAAATCAGGTGTGATGAGCAGGTCCGACCTCAGGTTTATACAGTGTCTGTCAGAGAAGCAGAGGTTTTAAACAGTTGTCAATAGTTCTTGCAATTACCTGGCAGAAATACACAATGACGAGTGGCGACAACAACACAATACATGGATGTGAACACATTTCTGCCACTGATATCCCGACAAATACAAACTGAATTTACAAACAAAAAAATATCAATCTTAGGTTCAAAGCGTAAACCACTGGAACATTTTAGCTGTAAAACCTTGAAAAAAAATAAATAAATAAAGTTTGCTGCTATTTAAAGAAAACAGAATTTACCTCAAAGAGAAAAGTTCCCCTATCTTCTTCATAACCTCTGCAGAGGACAATTTAACTCTCTTGCCAGATTTCAGCGTCTAACGAGATAAACACATTAGGCCATTAAGTGGAGCACGGATGCACGATCGACCTTCCACACACACAACCATCACAGGTGATCAATTATTCAGAATGTATTCCTGCCTGTAGGTAAGTGTCCACTGTACCTCTGGAATTGATTGAATTGACTCGACGAAGCTGTCTAAGAACACCTCCCATATCGCCAGCTTCACTGGAAAAGAAAGCATGAGGTTAAACTCAGTGATAGACGATAACAACTCAAATCCTTGTGATTTATAGTCTCGGCGCCGAGGTTCTCACCTGACAAACACAGTGCATTTGAAAATGCAAATTTCTCCAGAACAACTTCATGTTGATCCATCTTATCACTCAGGATAAAGTTGCCACGCTCCAGCTTTGTGTTTCCCCTGAAGAAGAGAAATTTAAATGTAATGTAATATATGTATACACACACGAGCCATATTTCTAATGAGTGTGTGAGTATCAACGTACTCTCCAACAGTGTAGTTAATCTCCTCATTTTCCCAGTGGACCAATGCTACTTCATAGGGCTGGATCTCATGTTGTTCCAATATCCTCAACACCTGTTTCATCTGGAAAGACAGAAAAAAAGTTACATTGTCGAAGAAATATGCAACAGTTATTAAATATTATACTGAAAATATTTCTTATTATTGTTTTTACCATTTTCTCTTCAACATTCCAGAAAACTACTGAGCCTTCCCTGAAATTACAGATACAAAGTCAGTCTGTAAAAAAAATATAAAATTGCCATAACACTGTAATTACAGGTGAAAATATTTTATAGTGCCAATACCATTTACATCTTTGTATTATTGATAGCACTTTTTTCAATATAAATATTTACTTGGAAGAGGTATGGAAATATATATATTTTGCATTGTTGATACTGGATTCTAGGAAATGTGTTCATAGAAAACAGCTATTAAAATAACTGTATATTGAGCAAAAAATAAATAAAAAAAAATCCAATATCTGATCATTTATATCCAAGAAAAATCATAGAACAAAGCACTTTGAAAACAGACTACTTAATTTCTACCTGAAGAAGAACATTAGCGCATCGTCATCGGGTTTTGCAGCCATGTCTGTGCTAATCAACAGCACATGTGAAGCATCTGAAATGAAAACAGCTGTCATAAAATGTGGTAGCAGCATATATCAATCACATTTAACTCCCAGGGAAGTTGTAATCTCTGAATATTATCTTTTAAATCCTACCTCTTGGCAAATCTATCTCTTGGAAGCCGTGGCTAATCAAGTCGTGGCAAAGTGTTGGCAAATGATACTGGTCTGCTGTTGCA
Source organism: Cottus gobio (assembly GCA_023566465.1). Classification (NCBI taxonomy): domain Eukaryota; kingdom Metazoa; phylum Chordata; class Actinopteri; order Perciformes; family Cottidae; genus Cottus; species Cottus gobio. The sequence goes on from CM042228.1 coordinate 7,538,395, forward strand.
AAGGCAATACATTGCATCATATCCTACAGAGAAACACAGAGTTGAAGACATCAACACTGAAAAAGGGATGGTCCATTATCAGACGGCTGAATCACCTTGTCCACGTCCAGGGAAGGCTGGTTGGCTCTGGAAGGCTGTTTTGTTCTTGGTCCTTTGGGAACTCTTTTCACAGGAACCGTTGCTGGTTTTAAACTTGGTTTTAACACAGACTTCACAAGGTCGGGTGAATAAAACCGCTTCTGTCCACTTCCACATTTAGTCAGCATCCCACTGTCAGTTACCAAAATGCTGCTGTTACTTCTGAAGCCAACTAAAGCAGGCAGAACACGCCTCGTATGCTTCAGCTGTTGGTGAGCAGTGTGTACGTGATAGGTCCTTGAAAATATCCCTGGGGCCGACCAGGTTGAGTGAGTCCTGGGTTTGGATTCATACTTGTGTGGTTGGACGGGCTGTGACAGACGGGCCGAGGCCCAGATGCAGACCGCTTTCCTCTCTCCGGGCTGAAGGGGTCCCAATCTGGACCACAGCGTCCGGAGAAGCATCTTAGCATGGACAGCTGCTCAGGGGAGCTGCAACACAGGAAACAGCTGTTACAGAAGCTCATATGCAGCAGATGCATCATGCTGCATTATACTACACTGTGTGACCACTACCTGGATCTATGAGCACATGTACATGCACCTACATATGTAATGTAGGATCTAAAATCCACTGTTAATATGAAAACAGGAGCCAGAAGAAGCGAAGCTGACCTTGACTACATGAGCTAGACATCCAGACCTTCACTAGTGACGTCAGTCTGGTTACGATTTACCCGTTTCAAATCAACGGTGAGAGCAAAACACTACATAAACACGGTTAAGTAGCTGGAGGGAACTCCAAGTACGTTACACGCCTGTAGAGGTGGTCCACGTGCTGACGTCACACCCCTTACCGATCAGTGTGTAACGTTAACGTTAACGGATATGTATTGATTAGCTTACCGGCGTCACAACACGACGGGTTTGTTCACGCGTGTCTGTGAGTTCATCACAACATCACAACCTGCACGACGGAGACGGGACAGGAGGCTGATAACGTTTTGTTGCGGCTCATTTCCGGGTTATCGTGACGTAGTAACGTGGTAACGTCGTTGCTATCTTGCCCTGATGTCTGACTGGCAGGTTTGCTTTGCTGCTCCACATTAACTACTGGAGGCGTTAGACCATGAGCCACAACTTCTTCAGTTTACATCCGACTGGGGACGTCTGTTATATGTCATTCCTCTCTCTCTCGTCTCATTCCAACCTACAGTTTGGGACCTTTATGTGAACCCCAAATTGTTTATTTTTTTCTAACTTTTCCTCAAATCTTCAAATTTTCTTGTGAAATGATTTTCAGTGAATAAGCAGACCCATGTCCACACTAAAGCAGTAATACAATGTGATGGAATTTCAATGAAGACATTTTCAGGAACGGTTTATAGTTTGTCATTTTAGTTTGTCGTTTTTCCTCAATTCCTCAAGTGAAACTGAATGTATCATACATTATATATATATATATATATATATCATATATTCTACTGTACATTCAATTTCTTCTTTACTGTTTATTTTATTATGTTTATTACTGTTTATTACTGTTTATTTATATTACTTGATTTTTTTTATCTTTACGTACTGAGCAATGCTGCTGTAATCCTGTAATTTCCCCACTGCAGGACTAATAAAGGATTATCTTATCTTATCTTATCTTATATACTTGCAAGAACTGACCTGACCAAGTGCAACATGCCTTACAGTCTAAATGTAACAACTGCATCGTGAATAGTGCTGAAGTTGGTGCCTGAAAGTCCAAACTCGGGGCATAGAAAAGGGGGCTTGAATTGACCTTGACAGCTTCGTCAGCTTCTTTCGTCTATTTTTTAAATGTTATTTCATGCATTTACCAACTTTTTATAAGCTATCAAATATATTGAATTTGCATCCAAAGATCTATTTTGTGTTGTTGATCATGTCAGACGTTCTCACTGCTGCATTGCCCCCTCTGGTGACCTCTGGTAGAGCTTGTGTTTGGTGTTGCCAGGACACTTCTTAAAACAGAGACAATTCTCTACTGTTTTCACTTCCCCTGCAACACCTCTAATTATGGAAGTTATGGAAAACTCTGATGAGGTATGCTAACACAATATAAATGTATTTTAACTGTCTTTATGACACACATTTGTTATTGAGCATGAACTAAATTGCACCTTCTTAACCATCTTTTTATTGATACATATCATACTATAGATTACAAAAGTAGAAATCTATTATAAATTATAGCTCTTGAATGCTTTTTTAATTTTTAGGTGGACCAGTCCCATGAGAGGGAGAGGCTGAAGATGAAAATTGCTGTTTTGGATGAGAGTGTGAAATCCTGTGAGGTGGAGTGTAAAGCCAGCAGAGAGACGGTGCTGAGGCTGGTGGCAGAGCTGGACCGAGAGAGGAGGAAGGCTGCCAGCAGTGTAGCCGCACTGGATTCACTCAAAGGGGTACGTTGAAATATTTTAAACTCTCAACACGTATTACACAAGTTTATACAATTACACAGTACAGTGCACCCATCAAGAAATCTGGCAGGTGTCAAAAGAAAAGTCTGCAAATTGTTTTCAGTTCTTTCATATTTTATTCATTACACACTTTACTGAAGACTCAAATTGATAATTTTGAGTCTTCTCCTGACATCAGGGAATAACTTTTTGTAAGTAAATAGTGATTATTATTATTGTTTTATTAAGTTGGTTTGTTAGTAGTCAAATTGATTATATAAATAATGGAATCAGCTCATAAATTAACCTCCATGTGTACACGTTTAACTGCCTTAATGTAAACTACCCCCAGGTTGATAAAAAAACAAATCTTAACAAGAATACAGAGGACAACATTGGTGTCTTTGATACAGCCCTGGTGTGCAGCTCTGCACTGGAACCATTCAGAACCATATCACAGCTTCTCCTGGACATGGTCTTATATTAAACATGGTGTGACTCTGGGTGGTGTGTTTACCTCCTTCAGGAGTTAGACGGCCTGGCGGTGGGCAGGAGGAGCGTTGAGATGGAGAGGGGAACCCTAGTGGAGCGGCTTGACGCCAGCAAGAGAGTCATAGAGGCAGCGAGGCGAGAGTCCCTTTGTTTGGAGAAACAGGTGGAGGAGCTTGAAAGAAAGCTCCAGTGGAGCCACGGAGAGACTCAGGCAGCTGAGGAGAAGCTGCAGATGTTCCTGAAAAAGGTGGCAGGCCTGCTGCAGGGGAAGTCTGAGAACGTCATCCTGCCCACAGAGAAAGATGTTTTACACAACCTGGATGAGGTCTGCAATAAGGTGAGGAATCAGAGCAGGGATCTGTGGCACAAGCTGCAAGGAAAGAAGTCTTAGAAGGTCAAACATGAACAACTTCATTGAGATGAGTCAAAACAAATTGGTTTCACAATAACGTTCTTCTTTTTTATTACAAGTATAGCACTATACTGCAATAAACTGAAAAATGTCACTTCTTTAAAAGTGTTAAAGGAGAATTTTCAGTGAATATTATTGTTATTTCTGAATCAATACAGTGTAATCAGCATTTAAATATTGTTAATATTGTTAATATTGTTTAATATTAGAGCTAATCTTACTCATTTTGTTGGGTGGTTAAATTTACTTTATAAGAATAATTGTATGTGCTTCTAATAAGTTTAAATATTGATTAACAAAGTCCGTAGTACCTTCATGTTTCAGATACATGCAGTGTGGTAAAAAGTGTACAGTACCTAAAAAGTTTACAACACTTGAGATAATGTATTGAGTTACTTTCCAACTTATTTCCCTTTACATTGAATGTTGGGTTTCCATCACAAAAATGCACTCCTAGGCTGAGATAAATAAACCTTCGTCCATTTTTTGAGACAGTCCTTGTCAGAGATGGAGGCCAGGCTGGGTCATGTCTCTGAGGAGCTGAGCGAGCGGACGGAGCTCCAGCACCGAGCGCTGCAGAGGGCTCAGCTGGCCGAGCAGCAGGTCCAGGACCTGAGGGAGAGACTGCAAGGTCTGGAGACCGAGCTGCTGGCCGCAGACATGCAGCATGACGGGCTGAGGCACAGCCAGCAGCATGTGAGTAAAGTCAGGAGGAAAGAAGTTAGTTCCTGGGAAACACGTGAGAAAAAGTATTTAGAAGTATCCAATCGTCTTCCATTCATTATTACTTCATGTTTTTTTAACAGTATGAAGAGTTCCTGGAACAGCTGTCAGAGACCATGAAGGTTGACAGTATTGCTGTGGATCTCGGCTTCGACATGAGGCTGAAACTCATCCTGTCACGGGCAGAGCAGCTCGTCAAACAAGAGGCAACGGCTCTGGTGGAGAGCAAAAGTCTGACCTACAGTCTGCAGCGAAAGGTAGGCTACACAAACAGTTTAGCTATTACCGGCCCTTTGAGCGAAACTACTGTCAGTTGTATTACTTTTAGATATTACAAAAGGTTTTAAACAACCACACATTTTCTGAATGGTGTTTTATTTAAGCTCCTCTCCAAATACACAAATACAAATTCCAATTCACCTGTAATCAAAATATTCATTTTTCCCAATAGTTTAAGTCGCAGAAAGACCAACTAGAGAGCAAAGGACTCCACATCCAGCTCCTGAGGAAGAAGGTGTCCGAGCTGGAGCAGGAGAAGAGGAGCCGCTCGGCGCTGGCTGTGGAACGAGATGACGCTCACCTGGAGACCAGGAGGCTGCAGAAGAAACTGGAGCGTCTCCAAGGCGAGCTGAAGGCTACCAAGCTGTCCAACACTGAGCTTAAGGCCCAGCTGACCCACACCAGTGAGCTCAAGGTAGAGGGGAGAGGGGTTCAGACCCCTAAAAAGAAATGCAGAGGCATTTTCACCTCTTAATCTATCATGTATGTGTGTTTATGCCTGTGTATGTGTGGGTAAAAGGAGCGGGTGCACCATTGATGTAAAGCAGGTTGGTTCTGAAAACAACCATGCATGTTTTTTTTTAAGTATCAGAGTATTTGAGAGCAATAAAGCCGTTGAATAACAGTTGCTTCACTGAACACCTCTGTCCGACGTGTCAAGTTGAAAGTCATGGAACAGAGTCAGGACATGCAGGAGCAGAAAAAGAGGCTGGATCAGCTGGCGGACGGGAAGGCCAAGGTGGAGAAGAAGCTGATGACAGTGAGCTCAGACCTGCAGAGCCAAGACAAGAAGAGCAGAGAGGACCAGCAGCAGCTCAACAGCCTCAGACAGAGCCTGAGTCAGCTGGCCGACAGGGAGAGAGAGGTGAGGGAACGAATACCAGCAGTGTTGTTCAGCAACATCTGGTTCAAGTGGTGATATGAACAGCTAGAATACTTCTTATGCCTTTGTGTTTTTTTTGTGATTGAAAGGACACAAAAACTGGTACTTGTGGCACAATTAATGAGAATACAACGTCATGTAGCTATCTATCTATTGATCAGGGATGCTAAGACACTTGGTCTGCTTTATACTTTACAAGTTAGACCTTTTAAATAATTCATTCAAGCTTTCTTACATTAGACAAGTCATTCCAAACTGAAAGCCTGTTTGTGTCGTTTGTATCACTTGCACCCAGAATGCCGCTGTGAAATAAGCTGTAAACAATTAGATCTCTTAGAAATCAGAGCATGAAGGCTAATAATAGGATTCATGTTTGCTTTTTGTTGTGCACAACTACTCTAATTGCAATATGTTTTCCAGTACAATGCAGTGACTGAGTTCATGTCATCTTCAGTTAAAGTAATTGTGTTTGATACTGTTGTGAGAATACGAGTATTGGGAATATACACATTGTATTTGTATTCAGTCTGCTACAAATAAAAATGCCAAAGACTCTTGATAATAGTGTTTTATATTTAGCATCCATATGCAGTTGGCATGTGGAAAGAGCTATTTATTGGTGTTTGTGTGTAAAAATTGTGATGCAAAAATACAATTCTAGACGTGTGTGTCTGTGTTGATGTTTTATTTTGTGTATATTTTTTCAGTTTTTGTGTGTAGTTTCAACAGAGCGCTGGTTTCAGTAACTATTTCTTAGCGGTTGTAAAAAGCGATTAAATCAAACTCAATATTCTTTTATCTCCGCCGCTCAGTTGGTGGATTTCCGGATGGTTGTTTCCCAGATGTTGGGTCTGGATGCCACAGCTCTGGCTCTTCCAAGCTATGAAATCATCAAATCATTGGAGGGCCTTCTTCACAGTTATCATCATCATCACCACCTTCACCATGTTAACGTGCCGTGGCACTGTTCTGCGCACCAGAGGCCTCATCTCACCCAAATCCAGGACCTTCCTGCCAGCTGCTCTTTTGATCTCTCCACCTCCAGGTCTGCTTATCCAGGGGAAGCAGCTCCCCTTCACGAAGCCGAGACTTAGACATTATACTTCAGCCAAACTAAATATTAATCTATTCTTGTGGTCTAAAAAGTATATAAAAATAAACCTTATTCAGAATTAAATCATAGAACACCATATTTCCCTTTTTGTTTTCAGGAAAAGCTCAGTATGAATATGATTCACTGGAAAAATATGTAAAATCACATAAGAAATTAACTAAAAAGACAAATATAAACATGATGATTTGGCATTCATTGTTTTTGATAGTCGCATATACATTTTTCATATTCATTTTTAACCATTATATACACATGTTAAATACTCCTGGACTGTTATACATTTGATACTGATGGTCATACAAAATATACAATAGTTCTATATGTCATAATTCTCCATCCTAAAGTCATATTTTATATTTTGTTAAAAAATAAAACAGCAAAATGTATAAAGACAATGGGTGACTGATGTTGAAGGTTAAACTCTTGAAATGTGTCTGGCTTTGATATTAAAACACACGACTTGGCTGAAAAGAATCTTACATGAATCAATGTAATTCAAGTTAAAAATGGACACAATGACGGGTGTAAGTAAATAAAAGCAAAGATCAGAACTGCATGCCAAAATACAGGTAAAAAAATAATTGCAATGTAAGATATATTAATGTTTTTTGTGTTTGTTTTACAAATTTTTGAGTGACAAGCAAATTCACAGGCTATATTTTAGCATTTAACTTTGGTGCTATCCACTGACAGATCTCTCCAGAGAAATAAAACATGTAAATGCCACTGAGTTGATCTCCAGTTCATTCAACCCTCAAAGTCCACTGTGTCTTCAGTCCTGTTACACCAACGATGCTCCTTGATCGACACAGCACTACACAGCGTAACATATTGAGATGCTTGATCCTATGTGCTACACACAAAGATATTAACTGTGGATGGCAGCTGTTTTTCTGCAGCACAAATGGATGACCAGGATCTCTTTTTGCTCCCAAAATGATTGACCTTTCACAGGATATCAATGTAATTTCAAGTCAAGGCATACAGATGCATGAAGACCGAAATGAAGCGCTCGGACAGCCAGTCTACACCGGAGGGGGTCCGTTGGTGTAGCTGAGCATCGGGTAGAAGGAATGAGCAAAGTTGTTGGATTGACCACAGTAGTCCTCCTCAGTCATCGGCAGCAGGAAGGCCACGACCACTAACAGGAGCATGACGAGCTGGAGAGGCAACGCGACCCAGAGGACGCGCCGCAGAAACGAGGACCTACGAACCGTCTCCGAGTCAGAAGGGAAGGAAGCGGATCCAGCGGCGCTGCGAGACCTGCTCACACACACACATTCACAACACAGCACAGACTGACATTTAGTTACTTTAATCAATAAGAACTAAATCCTGCTATCTGTTTTGACATCTGAGTCCCTAATTCTAGACTTGTGTAATAACATTACAATGGTCACCTGAAATGGGTTTTCATTTTCTGTCCACAAAAATAAACTCAGTAAAAATAACTGACAAATTAAATTAGTCTAATTTAATAAACAAATTTTACTTGAACATCTCTCTAATCTAATCCATACGCCTCATTGTTTGGATGCTGTCTACCAATTTTCAATCCAAATAAGACCTCAGTTCAGTGAGAGGAACTGCGTGACAGTGCTTATAAGCACCATGCTGCGCTTGAAAGACATCACCAACGTGGCTCAAAAGCAATGTCGGGACAACGTTTCACACCGTGATCCTCATGCTGACTGAGACTGGGTGGCTAGACACAGTTACACAGACAGTCACAGACGCATACATACTGTACAATCCTGCACCAAACAAACATTTCATTTGTGAGCTTGCATTCCTTTGCAAAGGATGTTAGGCTAAAAGACAAAAGGCATGCTGCAAGTATCAGCTGAATAATCACATACGTTTTAAAAAGGACTCTTGGAAAGTCCTGCTGGAAAATGCAAAGCATGCCGAGGCAAGAGGAGCAATAGCAATTAGAAACAGCCTCTTTGACAAGGTAGTTTAGTCAGCTTTTCTGAAGGAAGAATATGTTCATTTGCTTTCTTGCTGAGAGTTGGATGAGACGAAGCAGTTAGCCTAGCTTAGCATAGGACTGGCAGCAGGGAGAAACACTTCCCTGCTTCCAGCTCTATCAGAGGGAGCTCCCAGCAAGAAAAGTGTCATACTAGTTGATTGTATATTTTACAGTCACCATCACCCTCAGCAAAAATGTCTTCTTTTCGCATCGACGGTTAGAAGCCACGAGCGGCTAAAGGGAATTATTGTAAAGAAGCTCACTCACACTTACCTACTGTTTAAAATAGTTTCTCACGTATTTCATATTTCATTAAAAATGATCCCTGACTCCAGGAATGCATGGATATTAATGATGTATGAATTATACTCAGGATGTCCTATGTTACCAAAAGGGCCCCTTACCACTTCACAAATGGAGACCTGAGACTCACAGATGACAGGCTGAGGGGGAGGGGGGGTGAGATGGTGGATAGTTGGTGAGATAGCAGCAGCAGCAGAAGAAGAAGAAACGTCATATACACACACAAGAGAGTGAGAGAGAAAGAGAAACTGCAGCCTTTGCATTGTTCATTGCAGACATTTACTGGGTCGGCAATTTGAGAAAAAGGGTGTGTGTGCTCAGTAACAGCAAGGGAGTGTTAGACATAGAGAAATATTTGTGTTATACGTAATAAATGCCCTGTGGTTAGCGAAATTAAGCAGCCAAGGACACTGTCGGAGAAGAGGCTTCGCACCACCCCCTTGTGAAAGTCCTTTATCGAGGATGTGTGGGCTGCATTGCACCTCGTCAGCGAGCCTACGCAGAGCGTCTAGACGGGCAGAAGATGATGGAATTCACTATCATGAGCCGCTAATCGGGCACGTCTGGATTTCTTTGTTTTATTCTTTAAAAGCACAGCTGTTGTTGGGGAGGATTAGAAAGCACGAATCGGCCTCCAAGTGCATCATGGGATGTTGAGTTCCATTATCTTCTGGGTGTGCTAGAAACCAACAGAAAGGTACCTGTGCTGTGGACTGCTCACAGAGGGTCCAGGCTGTGACAGACTACATTTGCCCCGTTGCTGTTTGCAATGAACAGGGGGGGGAGGTAAAAGAAAGAAAGTATGTTTCAGTCCAGGCAAATCAAGACAAAGCTACCGATGAAAAGAAAACTCCCAAAATGAAAGAAGAGCAGCAACAAAATCATATGTGACGGTTGATTTTGTAAACCGTGATAACAAGGAATCTGGCTTTTTCAAAGTGTGTGACTATTTTGAAGTGAATGCAACAAACCTATTGCATATAGGAAGCTAGGAATTATGCAATGTGATGCATGGACTTATTTGATAACAGTGACATTTAGTAACATACACATACTATAAGCAGCAACATGCTTATTTGGACTGATATCAAGATACATACTGAATCAATACTGATTCTTGTTGCCTACAATACTAAACAATTATGATGTCATGCTTTCTACATCATAAAAATACAGTTTAGATGCTCATTTTGTACATTTAACAGTTTCATGATCGCCAGTATTTCTGAGTGTAACACTACAGGGATCAAACAGAAATTAAGGGAAGGTTTATTGGGGGGAAATTGTGGGACAGAATTGTTTTTCTTTTTTTTCTCAAAATACTGAAAGAGAAAAAGTGATAGCGAGGGCAGAACTGAAAGAGATTACTCTTTCTTACTCCAAGGAAGAGAACAAGGAGGAAATAAAAAGTTAGAAATACAGATTTCCCTAGTTGTCTTGCAGGATTTTGCTCTTGGAATGCAACAACATGCATGAAGAGTAAAAGGCTGGAAAAAAGAGGGAGGGAGGGAGTGTAGAGCAGGTTGTGGAGGTGTAGAAAGGTGTGAGGAGAGCTCTTGGGATGATAGGGGTGAACATGGCCTTCAACGGGGTTACTGTGTGACTCAGAGGGGTAACCGAACACCTGGCTTCACAGAGAGCAGCATGGACAGGTACGTTACCGATCGTTGACGGCTTGGCGTACTCCTTCCTGATACAGGACTGAGGGAACCGGAGGTGTCCAGCTCATCAGCAGACGACCAAGACGAAAGATCCTAACAAAGGAAACGTTGGAAAGCAAGCGAGAGACACATGAAATATCAGACAGTGGGAGGCAAGTAGCAGCCTTCCTTTTCATGAATCTACTTTACACAGGTATATAGTGAGTGAGGATCCACCTGTTGACTGCTTGTGATGTCCAGAATCCTGGCCAGCTCTCTGAGGTCTCGAGTTACTTCCTTAAGCAGCAGTTTGAGGCGGTTCCCAATAACATGGACCTTCTCTTTAGCCTCCAGGCAGTCGCTACCCTGAGAGTTGACCAGCAACTGGAGGGACATGTCTTGCAGCGAGGCGACTTTGAGCTGGGAGTCCAGCAGCTCCTGGCGGATTTGCTGTTGGGATTGTGAATTTGAGACATGGACTCAAAAACACCAGGAGAACTAGGACAGTCCTCTAGTATTTGAAAAATATGTTGTGCTACTAATTTGTTATGTACACAAGGCTATCATCAAATAAGATTGTTAAGATATTATAAATTACTGTAAATAGTGGGTAGACAAGACAACACAGTGTATGTGTGGGATGAAGAGTAACAAAGACTTTTATGTGAGAGAAAATATCCCTTCTCATTGTTGTGTTTATATATTTACATATACAATATTTTCTGTACCGTAAGTATTTTATGATGCTCGTGGAGAGTGTCAGTGTCCTGGATGGGGTCAATGGGGACCACCTCATTCCTCCTGCGGTCGATGTTTTCCAACCAGAGCAGCAGACCATGACTCATCTCGTGGAAGTCCTGTTAATCAGATCAGAAAACTAGAGCTTGAGCTGCATGCATGAAAACAGCTCTATCAAACAATCTCATGTTAACTGTCAGAATAACTGCTCGTCTTACTCTTGATGACTGCCACCTACCTGACATTGCATGAGAGCTTCCTGTAATGAACACCTCCACTCCTCCAGTGAGCTGCCCAGTTTGTCCCAGTGGTTGTTCATGTCTTTCAGTTTGGCCTGCAGCTCTCGGGACTCCTCTGTGGCCGACTGCACAAACTCAGTACTGCACAGATTGATGGACAGCACGATAGCTTTGCGTTTGTCATACGCCTTCTGCAGCTCCTGTAGACAAACAATTTGTGTTTATTTATATTCTTGATTTTACAGAGAAAAAAAAGGAGTATATATTTAAAAGAGAAAACTAGAAATGATCAAAACCCACCATGGAAAGATACTACCAAAAAGAAAGCAATGCTACCTTGAGCTTTTTGATGCGCTGCTCGATGGTCTGGATGTCCGTGCTGAGGTCCAGCCTCCGCTGCTGCTCTAGCTCTTCCTCCGTCTCTCCCAGCCAAGTCCAAACTTTGTTCAGGTCAGAGTTCAGCTGCTGCCACTGCTGCTGGTTCTGCTTTGTGCGCAACTCTTTGCTGAGGTCCTGAGCCTGCAGGAGCTCCCAGCGCTCAATCACTCCTAGATTACAGGGTGGAAGAGAAAAACGAGTAACTATCCAAGCTGAATTCTGAGTTGTATCCCACTGGATAAAAGCTCTGGAACATTTACACATTTCAACCTTTTTTTTATATGTACATTCATTTAAATGTTTGGTAGTGTAGGATATATGCATGCAGGGTGGGTTGTGGTGTCGTATTACCTGATGTCTGGGACTCTGAGCTACTTGGATCTGCCAGTCCAGACCCCATGTCTTCGTCCTCCTTCAGCTCATAGCCCATCCTCTTCACTGTGTCAATGCTGCCCCGACACTCACCCAGCAGCCGCATCTACAGAATGGATGTATGTTAGGTTGCACAATGCTATTTGCATAGTGCAATCAGTGTAAGATGATTATATTACATATTTTAGAAAAGACATACATTACTGGATAATAAAGTAAGTCCTACTCTAATGTAATATCATTGGCTGGTGATAACATGACTTGAAATTACTTAAAAACATAAATAAATACTAGTTTTAGGTCTTATCCTAATGTGTTGCCTGTTCGATTGCATATAGAAAACAAACATTGAATTAATTATCACTTTACGTTTGGTGTAAAAACAAAAAAGTATTTTTTGGCCTCATTCAGCTGTAGGAGCAATACTTACATATCCCATATACGAGGCATCCAGTTCTGTGCTTGTGGGCGTGCGGCTGCGGCCGCTGTCCATTTGTTGCAAGTGGAAACGGCTGGAATCCAGAGGGTGAACATGTGAGTCCGTAGAGGCAGCCTCTCCTGTAGATACAACATCAACTGGTCATCTTTGCTGAATATGATCATATATTGTTTCATAATCGCTACTTGAAACATTCCTACACCTCAAGAGGAGATAAGGCCCCGTTCAGACAGAGAAACACAAGACTTGGAGAGTAAAGAATGAGTTGAAAGAAGAAGACAGGAATGCAGATTGGTTTGCTGAACACTCGTGACTCATGGTGCCAAGTGATCACACACTCCTCATCTCGATCTCTCTCCCAGTTTCCTCATATTACAGTGCTCTCCTGTCCTGCTTGTATTAGGAGTCACATCCTTCACTTCAAAAGCATTTTTTTGGACACATTGTGCCTCTGTGGGAACGGAGCCTTTGAAAAGTTAACTTGAAACAAATCTGCAATAAAACAACATGCTTTTCTGAAACACAAAAAGCACATCAAAAGAATCTGAAGGTTAGCTACACAGCACACTCAAACCAAAGTAAGAAAGCCAGTTAGAAAGAAGGGTTAGGCTGAATTCCATTTCTGTTCGGCTGAATTAGAAACCAAAGCAGGAACAGTGAATTGAAGATGTAAAAATGGAATTGACCCTATCCCTCGGTGTTAGGAAGTGTTGCCGTTGTTTACAGCGTGTGCCCAAAGTGTGTATAAGAGAGGAAATCAACACAAATCAAATCCAAGCCGGTGATTAGGCTATAAGTGTGGTATCACTCAGTGGGCAGCTGTTTCTGGACCCAAACACTTGTGACATGCTGGGGTCTGCTGTTGCCTACCAGTGGAGGACCTCAGTGTTTGTTCTGTAAGTTTAACATAGGCCTCTGGGCTCTCAGGGATCACTACATCTGGAAGAAACATTATACAGTACATACATTCAGCAGTGGGCATTACACTGTTTGACTCCATGAACTGATTCACCTGGTATTCATCTGAGTTTGACTGCTGTCAGTCACAAGAAAATACACTCAATATGTTGTGTGACAAACGTTACATGTCAAGTTTCAGCAAATTCTCCTTGGTCCATAGATCAAACCCAAATCGTGAGTTGAGACAAATATGTTTTTGGCTAAAGAGTTATTGTATGTTGTCATCAACGTACATTTTATGAGATTGTTCAAGGCTTAAAAACTATAACAAACTGTTCTCAAACAATCAGATCCATCATTATACTTAACTTAACATTATAACTATTTCAGTGCATATTGTTTGGATATTATTTTTCTACCACTTATATATACTTGCTAACATTTAGTTCCTGAAGGCCTCCTCGGGTAGAGCAAAGGTCAAAGTTGGCCATTGAACAGCACCTTATGACTGTTTGGCTTTTAGTGTCTCAATCACTCTTCAGTTGGACTCAACCTGCAACGGGTCACTAGATAATGAATTGGACAGTGAAGAAGAAAACTATTATTCTGCTATACATATTTGTATTATTATTATAATGTTTTTCTTCTTTTGAAATACTGGATAGCTTTACCACTTCAGGTGGAAGTGCTCACAACTCAAATAGTTAACCTGTGATCACAGACACTGCATCATCAAGCCAAAAAGGTTGGGAACCACTGGATTAAAAGATGCTCTTCCTTTTCACTTAAAACATTCTTGGTTTTCTAAATCTCAAAAATAGCCACCACACCTCATAAGCCATTGTTATACATCCCATAATCTAAAAAGTATTAGTGAACACTTTAGTGAAACTAACCTGACAAGGCCGAGGCGGGCCGCTGGAGGAAGTCTCCCTCCTCGCTCTGCTGTTCCCTCAGGGCCCGGCTGGCGCTCTCCAGCCCGCGGCTCAGGTCGTAGTCGTGGTCCCACTCGAGGGGAATGGAGTCCACGCTGGCTGGGGTGTCCCTGCCGGAGCGCTCGGTCCGAAACTGGGCTGCCAGGGAGGCAGAGCGGCCAGAGGAGGGCAGAGGGGACAGGAAGCCATCCCCTAAACGGTCGCCCCACGGTAGGTTGGACAAATCTCCAGGCTCGTCCAGCTCCAGCTCTCGGTCCGAGAATGACACTTCGGTATCGTCGTCTGCAAGCTGCAGAAAAAGCACATACATAACATATACAGTTTTAAGTGTGTAACAAAATTAATTTAGACAAAGCCACATTCGATCGTAAATTCATGGTTTAATAAAAATATGCAAGGTCTTACAGGAAGCCGAATGAGCTTTTTGTAGTAGCGTTCCACTCGACCAAACACTTCCTGGCAGTAGCGCTGCAGCTCTTCCAGCTCCTCCTCGATGACGGCAGCATCCAGAGGCTCGCTCTTCTCTATCAGCGCCTCTCCCTGGTGGAAGATGTGCTCGATCTTAGCTGTCGTGAGGGAGATTTCCTGTTGGAAAGACTGAGGGACCGAAGGAGGAAGAGTACAGAGAAACAAATCTTCAGTAATTCTGTTTTCCATGCTGAACACAAGATCCTTTCACAGTCTCACTTTTCTAAATGCATGACATTTCCCATGTTAAATTCCTAATTTGATTTAATAATTTCAATGTTCAGCATTATGAGATAGTGAACTTGCTGGTTCAGCTGATCTTGAAACAGAAAAAAGCAGAATATGAGATGACAGGGATTTAACATTTTTGTATACAATTTGGGACGTTTAATGTTTGGATGCTAGTTTGATTTTAACTTTGTACTATAATCATTTTTATGTATGTGAAACACTTTACAATTTTGTTTATATTTTACAGTGTGCTATATATATATATATATATATATATATATATATATATATATATATATATATATATATATATATATATATATATATATTTAATTATTATTAAAACCCTAACATTTTTGGGAGATTAACAAAGAAGTCTTTCCACAAACCTACCCTGAGTTGTTTGATCTTGGCCTGAATGTCACACTCAGAGAAGTGCTCGATGTTGGTCAGCTGCAGGTCCATCTCAGTCAGCCACACCAAGATGCTGTCTCTGGCCGTCTCAAACTCCTCTCTCTGACTAATAAAGTGCTGCATGGTTGAAATAGAGATGTTGCTGTTAGAATGATCTACAATAGTACATTTTTCAAGTATAATGTAGGTAGTATATATTAGGCTTCATTAGTCGTTTACTTAACAAATAGTAACATCAAACTTAAAAGTGAGAAGAAAATTCTAAAATAGATTGGATTTCAATTTGATTTCAATAAAGAAATCCTGAATGTATGCATGTACCTTAAGCCTGCGGAGGATGGATGCCACCCTCTTCTGCAGGTTGTCCCATCGCTGATTGGCATCGTTAGCCATCTCCCTCAGACGACAGGAAGAGTCAGTGCGGTTTTCTCTGGCCAGGCGGCGATATTGCTTATTGATTAACTCCAGCTGGGTTAGGCTTTCGTGGACTTGCCTCTGAAAGGCCTAAAGAAACACAGAATTGTTTCAAAATAGTCCTCATCAACAGCAACATACTACTAGATCAAGAAAAAAACTAATATTTGACAAGTTTTAAGAGGTATAGATGGAATACTTTTGCAATACCTCAAATTTCTTAAGTTCCTCCTTGGCGACAGTGTACAGTACACCAGAGGAGTTGGGCAGAGCAGCAGTCTTCTCTGAGGTGGCCAGCCACTCCTCAAATCGTGCAAAGTCATCCAGGAATTTCTGCCATAAACGCCACGTCTCCTCAATTCTATCAGAGGGAAAACATAATATTTACATACAATAATAACAATGACCTATTTTCCGTGCATACTATGACATACTACACTCTTTGTTTTCATCTGGCATCTTACTTGAGTCTCCTCTCCATAGACAAGGCACAGATGCTCCTCCAGCGGCGATCAAGGCTACGAGTGGCCTGCTGGATGGAGTCGCACTCTGCATCGGTGGCGCAGGCGTCACAGTCGTGCAGAAGCACCTCACACAGATTCAGTACGGACGCAACTCCTGTACTGTGTTTCTCTATGTCACGCTGAAGCTCCTGAGAGGTGACAAGAGAGAAACAGAGAGTGAGTGTAATCACAGGAGAATGATACACAAGGAGGGAGGGAGGGAGGGAGACAAATAATGATGGAATGTGAAATAATGACTTTCGATTAGTTTAGTTAATCGAAAAAATCCCATTATCGACTAATATCTATAATAATGTGGCATTAAAGGACCACAAAAAATATGAATTCCAAAAGAGTTCTTCATTTAAGTGTCCCATTAAATAAGTTAATCTCTATTTGAGGAAAAAGAAGGAAAGAGTAGAATATAATACTTCTCGTTTGAGGTTGCAGTAATATTCTAAAATGTACAATATAGTATGTTATGTACATGTTATGCACTGTACTGTACATTATGTTACCTGCTGCAGATCGAGCTTCCGTTGAATCTCCTGGAAGTCACAGGAGTCGTAGGCGATGGGTTTGGACAGCTCGGTCTCGATGTGGGCCAGCCAGGAGCGAAGGCTGCTCATGTTCTTATCCAGCTGTTGCACCGCCACCAGCGTTTCTCTCAACTTCTTCACTCTATTAAAATAATCATTCAGCTTTGTCAGTAATCAATGATGCAATACACAAAAAAAAGTGTGCGTCTTAATACTGAAACAAATTACAGGACTATTTAAGCTTCTCAGGTGTGAGTGTTTTTTCACCTGGCTCCGATGAGATCCAGCAGGTGCTGCCAGCGGTCGCTGACTTTGTTGAGTTTTTGCTCGATTTCAGCTGCTTTGCTTGTGTGACTGGCTCTGGCCAGGCGCTCTCCCAGCTGGTGCAGCTGCAGCTTGTTCTCCTCAGCCACAGTGATCTCCTCCTGATAGTCCTGAGACACAATGCAACACAAACAGTGCATAAAAGAAGTTGAAATGCTGTACTTAAAAGCAACAGCGTGAAGTAAACCTGTATATTTAAAGAGGGAATAAAGCAAATCACGAGAAAAAAGCAGATATCAACTTGGCGATTTTTGAAAACATACTAATTGTATGTTTTTGTTTACCTTGCGGAGCTTCTCGATCATCTCCTCAATGCTGATGTCTCCATTTTGGGAAACCTTGCTCTCCATGTTGGTGAGCCACTCGCAGAGCTCCTTGTACTTTTCGCTGAAAACCGTCCACTCATTTAACTTCTCGCTCACCTGCTGCCTGCGTAGTGACAGCTGCAGAGGCACACAAATATATATTAAGTTACAAACATAATTGTGCAAAGTGCATAATGACGATCAATGAATGCATGTTAAATTGTAAAGTGCATTCATGTCAAAAAGTCTCAAACGGAAGCAGAGTTAGAGATCTCTGCACCATGACTGACTCATTTGCATCAAGCAGCGAGTTTGTGCTTCTGTGTGTTTCCTGTGTGTGTATTTCATCTACTCGACACAGGATGCAACGCACAACCTTGAGGTTTAACTTTGCATGCAAAAGGAACTACTTTGGAACGTAGAGTTCTTTTTAAAAAATGTCTGTGAAATGCCATATTGTGTAACATATGAGAAATGTATGGGAAAACAACTATTATTTACATTTCTCTATTGTGTAACATTGAAGTAATCTGAGGAAATCAGTTACAGCTTCTTTAGAACGGTGCAAATTAATGTGAAGAGGAAACACTAACAATTGTTTTACCTTATTAGTCATATAAATATTTTATGCATGTGATGGTAAGCTGTGCATACCAAAGTGTAAGTGATTTTGTTGCACACTAGCACCACTGTTTGGTATCTCAAGAAACTGCAGAGACAAGAGTCGTGGACCAGATAGTGACACCTATGAGTAAATACCGTGTGACACAGGATGTGGGTATGACGTAATTGTAATAGTTGTATTTGAATAATTCTCCAGAAGCTGAACAGATATGCAGTATACAGTATATTCAGAAGATTAGCAATGCACAGGTACTGTTTGGTGAACTGTACCTGGTGCCAGATTTCATCCCACTGTCGATAGAGCAGCTCAATTCGCTCCTGCAGGACAGACAGGTCCTCAACACTGATGTAGCAAGACAGGGACTCTCGCAGCACATTCAGATGGGCCAGATCCCCAGTCCAGCCATCAAATGTGTTCTCCAGGTCCTGTTATTGAAAAGTTATTATAACAGAAATTGGTACATCTTGCAGACAAAATGTTTAATAGATTATGTCCTGAACAACAATGTCAATTAAATATTTTTAGGTCAGCTCAACAGATAAGACAACTTATTTAAATAACTTTATACTGATTCCACACTTTTTAGGTCAAAGTCCCCAAAGCCATGTTACATTTCAGCCTTGTGATAACGGTACATAATGTTTCCTCTGTGTAAAATGACTGCATAATGAAGAGCTTTTTACCTTGCAGCGCATCTGCTCAGCTTGCAGATCCTCGTGGTGATCAGGTAGAGGCTGAGAGAGCTGCCGTTTGAAGGCTCGAAGTTTTTCCAGTGATCCACCAACACCTCTCTCACACCTCTCCCAGTCCTGCACATTACATAAACAATGGTTGCAACTGAATCAGTACTTTACAATTTAGTATTAAACAGCAAAAATAATAGTTGTTTTCCCATACATTTCTCTATAAGTACTTGTTTGGCATTCATCATTTAAACCACAAGTTTTTGAAGTTCAGAGAAAACAAAAGCAAGGCATCCAAACTTGCACCTATAATGCAAATAAATGAATACTATCCCTCCAATGTCCCCTGAGGTTCCCTGTACTCCAAAGGTTGCTGATAATTTGTCAGGTTTACCCTTAACAAGGTGGAAAGCTCTTTCTTCTGTTCGTCCAAGCAGATGCTGGCATGCTTCCATCGCTCCTGGATATCAGTAAGCTCCGTCTGCAGGGCCACCTCCGCCCGGCTATCAGCCGACAGGAGCAGTTGTCTGCCAGCCTCCACTGTCAAGATGTAGCTGCCCTGCTGACGCTGCAGCACCTTTTCCTTCAGCTAAACCACAAAGCACAATCACACAGACCTGTCAATCTCCTGCCCGACCAACATATGCAGTTATTACAGTTACCTCTTATATAGGTGGAGTTTATTACATCAAGAAAAATGAGACGTTGTTGATTTTTAAGATCCGTTGGCCCCCAATCTGCTTCAATCCCTGCTGCAGTTTAGGTGTGCTTATCCTCTCTTCATTGATCAATGATTTTGATCTGAAGAGTATTTTGCCAGAATCCATTGCATAATACCGGTACATCTTAGTCACCCTAACAAAGATATATGTCTGTTCCAGGGAGATTAGTGGCTGGACTAAACATACATTGTGTGTCTTTCTGTCCAGCACCACCTATATACATGTGAGCTATGATGAGATATGTACTCTGTAAGCTTTTACATTATATACCTGGGCAGCGTCCAGCATGGACCGGGCTTGTTGCAGAGGCACGGCAGTCCCTGCCTGAAGAGCTTCTGCAGGGTGGGAGACCTCCACCAGCCATTTGCGGAGCTTCTCCACCATTTCTCTGTAGCGCTGCCACTGTCGTATCAGGCCGTCGATGATGCCTCGCCTCTGTTGAGCACGCCGCACTACGCCCTGCCACTGGTTACTCAGGAGAGTCAACTTCAGGTTGAACTCATCTCTGCAGGAGAGGGAAGTTGCTTAATTGTCGAAGGAAGACTTATGATAAAGACAGGTAAACAAAGATAAATGGATTTACAAGTCCAGCAATCTTCTACTCATAGTAGTATTGTTTAAAAAATTAAACAGATTACGAACAATGTGATTTGGGGATTCATTACCTGTCATCAACCTGACCCTGCTCCAGCATCTTCTGTCCATCGCTGATGATAGAGTGGAGGATCTGCTGGCGACTGAACATCTCGGCTTGGAATAACTGAAAAACAACATATTTTTGATTAGTGATTATCAAATTAAGAAAGCTGCTGTTTCAGAGTATTTCACCTCAAACGGAAACTCTAACCTCGTGAGCTTTTTGCTGCTCCATCAAACTCTGGTAGTTCCCAGAAATTTCCACTGCCAGATTCTCTTCCGTTTGGACCAAGAACTCCATCCATGTTTCACACTTCTCCAGGAATGTCTGCTGCTGCAGCAGGAAGGACTGCAGTTTGCTACAAGGAGCAAACAAAATACATAATTTTAATGCACACCCATTCCATCGTTTCAGTCACATTGGACTTTGGCCTTTGCTGGTCATCTGTGGTGTTTAAAATGTTGTCTTGAAACTGTGCTGTAAGCCACATTCATTTTCAGAGATGGATATCAGCCAGGAAAGTCAACCACATTTTTCTTTTATATCTACCATATATTTCATATGTCATACCTGAATCTCTCTGTGGTCTGTGCTGAGACTGTAGACCAGCTCCTGTTAAGGTTCTGCATGCGCTTGATCTCTGAATCATTGAGAGGGAGCCGGTAACCAAGTTCATTAAGACGCTCCATTTCATGAGCCATACTGCTGAATTTCAGCATTAGCCTCTGTGGATGACAAGAGAGGAATGTTACATTTCTGAATTACAGGACAAATTGATTCTTTCAAGCTGACAAAAGTGAAAAAACAACAACCTTGAGCTCGTCCATGCGGTCTTGGATGACGGTTGGGTCGGTGGAGCCGTTGGGATCTTGCACCTTCAGAGCCTCCTCAGCTTCAACTATCCAGCGCCCCAGTGAATCCAGCTGATCGTTAAAGATTTCATAGTCTTGAACTCCAGTCTAGTGTGGAAAACAAATGTCAGCAATCCATAAGTGAAAAATTCAAGATTCTGACTGGATGACTGACTATTTAAAATGGACAACTTGAAGTCAAAACTAGGTACAAAGCCTTTTCTCTACCTGCAGTGTGGTGAGCTGTCTGGTTAGGGCCTGTTCCACAGCAGCCAGCCGCTGAGTGAGAGAGTGGTGATCTGACTGGATGGCAGATGCTGCTGATGTGTCCACCTGCTGTTTCAGCTGATCTCCCAGTTGTTGAAGAACTTGCAGGGAGGCCTGCACTGGAGCTTGAGACCGGAGCACCTCCTGAGACAAAGCACAAATCAATTTTATAACAACGGTTTTTTTTTTCATTCAAAAGTAAAAATTGAAATCCTACATGGAAAAAAGCATGCATGAATTGGGAGACACACAGGTAGAAAATATGTATTATCTATTTATTCCACAGGAACATAAACAACAATCTGCAATCATGTTGCAGCAACAAAGAAACAATTTCATTATTTCTGGCAATCTGGCTTTCTTAATCAGACTTAAAACACATAGACTGATACTGAACAGTTGTTTAGCTGGATAATGAGTCAACAGTGGCACAGCTGTGGCCTCACTCACGCTGCATTCTTGAATCCAGTCGGACACTTCCTCGTCAGCGATGTCTTTGCTGCAGGCGAGCTTGAGGAGCTGGTCTGCCTTCTCCTCCTGCAGCTGGCTGCTGCTGCAGCTCTGCTCGTAAAGCTCTTTATAGCGCTGCCATAGCTGAAGCAGGGCTTTGCTGCTTCTCAGACGCTCCGCAATCTCCTCCAGTAAGCCAGTCCATCTGGGTACCAATATGACATGGATCAATGTAAGAGATAATGAAAAGAAGTGCACCTCGATCAGTGAACTATTTTACTTTTTGTATCCTTCAAGATCACCTTGCATTGACGTCCTTAAGGGCGTTGTTGAGCGAATCCGACACTGAAGGGTGACACTCCCTTAGCAGTTGGTGGGTCACAGCACCAAACTTTCTTAGACTGCTCTCCTGTTTCTCCAGTTCCTCTTGCAAATCCTTCACAGGTAACAGAAAAATACAACTTAATTCACCAGCAAGAATTAACTGTTTTTAAGACCAAATTCAGAGTTCCCTTGGTGAGAAATATAACTGTCAACTTTACCGCAACAACATTTCCGAGATCAATGTAAACAAATTCCTCTGGGTGACAACAGGCCAGCTGACGGGTAAAGTAAATCATAACATACCTGCAGACTTTGCACCTGCAGCTGAACAGCCTCCAGGGATCCCGTGAGAAGGCGGAAACGAGATACAGAGTACCTTCCCTCCATCAGGTAGCCATTGATCTCTTCTGAAGCCCGCTTGTATAGACTCCACTGATCAAGCACTGAACTCAGGCTGATTTTTAGTTGCCCTATCTGTTAAAAGTGAAATAAAAAGTAAATTGTTAAGCCCAAACGGACAGAACCAGCAGGAGCTGAGTAGAGCAGAATAGATGGATGTTACCGAGGTACCATATAGAAAACAGAGTAGAAAGAAAACAGCGGAGATTACCAAGTGGTCCAGGTTAGCCCAGGTGTGATTGACACCCTGGAGTGTCTCCATGACAATAGCACAGGCCTCATCGGTCTTGTTCTGGACAAGGGCACAGCCCTGCTCCTCCACTCTCTCTAGTTCTCTCTCCTTTTCCTTCACCAACTCTTCCATTTCCTAAAAGTTAATAATTTTCACATGGCAATGTGAAAAACAATATGGACTCAAAGGGATGTGATAATAACAGCATGTAGAGGTATTTAGATGTTGTGATAAATCAGTGTTGGCACAGTAAGAGAAGCCTACCTGGCAGTCTTTGAGAGCATTCTGCACAGATGTTAGATCCTCTATCCGGTGTTTCCTCTTTAACCTTTCTTCCTGAGTTGCCATCCAGGACTTCAGGGCCTGACCACTGCTCTCATACTCCAACCACATCTCTAAAAGGCTCTCAAGGAACTGGATCTGCAAGTATTTTATACAAATTAAACTGTAAAATCCAGATTTTGCACTAATTATTGACAGTGGCTTTTCTCTTTCATTATCCAGTATCAGTGCTTATGTCCTCACCCTCTCATTGATGCGGCCTTGCAGGACCTGCCAGCGTCTGTTCATGGCTCCCAGTCGCTCAGCAAAGTCTGTCTTATCACTGCGCTTGCTCTCCACATCCTGACCACTGATCTGCAACACTGACTGGTTGACAAAGTCCACCGTCAGCTGCTTGCAGCTTAAATCTACTCTGAAACCCTGAATTGGAGGAAACAAGTATAATCGCAATTAAAATGGCTGTCACAGATTTATTACTAGAATCATGCATTACATCATGCTCAATGATCCGGTTAATAAGAGTGACTACAAGTTTTATTTAGAGGTGCAATCAATAAGTTTACCTAAATATATACATTTTGGACTACACACATCCTCTTTAATAGTATTAATATTCATTTTACAATGTAGCTAGAAAATATTCAATGTTAGAAAATTCAAAGTTCGTGAACCCTAAATATTTTTCACATTCCTAAAATTGATAAAATACTAAAAAGGTATGTACTTTGGACACATTGTTGTATCAAAAGAAACAAATCAGCCTGAAGTCCTCTACCTTGTGTTTTTGCAAGTAGTCCTGAATCACATTTGACCCCACTGCACTCTTAAGGTTCTCTTCATTCTCCTCAATGACATTCTCCATCAATGATATCCAGTTAAACAGCTCAGAAATGGCATGGCGGGAGGCCAACTTCTCCATTTGGATCTGAGAACAAATTAAACCCAATGAACCAGTATTTTAAACATCCAGGAAGAATATTTGCACATGCTGAAAACTTCTGTCTAGACGTGAAGCAGCAGAAAGCGGTAATCCTCTTTGCTCTGAAGCAGCTAAGCCTGTCACGATACCTGATGCAGCTTCTCCTGGACCACTGGGATGCGTGTGAGCAGCTCAGTCCACTGAGTGTCAATGCGAGCCAGGTCAGACCGCAACACCACCGTGTCCACTTTCTTCAGGCGCAGCAGCTGGTTGCCCTCAGATACCACTGAGCTCTTCAGGCTGGACTTGCCTTCAACTTCCTTTGAAAACTCCTGAGACAGAAGGGGGCAAGAATCAACAGCTAGTATGCAATCAAAGGTTTATCTTATGATGATATGAAATACTTGAATTGCTTTTTGCAGATGATACAGCAAGATTATTAATACTAATGCATCCATGACAAGTACCACTCATTTTGGTATATTTTGAGGAATTATAATTCAAAATACAATTTACACTAATAATGATAAATTTTATCTATTATTTACTTATAATGCATTAAAAGTATGGTCTTATACAACATGCATATGCTATAACAGTGTAAATACAGAGCATATTATATATTTTAAATTGTATACTGTAGTGTATATATAAACTACTGTACATTGACAGTCATGTGCATGTGAATACAGTTGTATGGGCCTGCATATGGCTCCTATGGAGTATGGTGGCTCAATTATGAGCACAAAGCAACAAGGTTGTGTATAATTCTGCATACATGTCTACTAGTTGTAGCACTGTTGCTGCTGGTTAAAACCCTGAAACAAATAAAAACTGTGGCCTCACAAGGAAAGCAGAGAGGTGGTCTCTGACAGTTTCCAGCTCCTGTGGGACCAACACCGCCTGCGTATTCCAAAACTGGAGACGCTCCAGAGCAGACTGCAGCCATTCGCTGAGCTCTGCACACTCCCTCTGATACCTAGAGGAAAAGCACAATTCAATCATAGAACAATGTCATGCAATGGTCCTGAGTTCAGAAATCATGTGGGTGACATCATCCTGGCTTTGCTAAGCTCCCCATTTTAAAGACCCTACTCAAAAATAATGTTTTTCAGTGTCCCTATGGCATACCATTTGGATTTGATGGCTAAAAAAGAAGTTCTGATTCTAACGTATTTCTGACCTGGTCCAGTGTTTTAGGATGGCCTCCAGGCGCTGCAGTTCCTTGTTGACCTTGCTAGTGTTGCTGAGCCAGTGTTCCCCCAGCAGAGCGAGTTGGTTCTCCAGTGCAGGACAGCACACTGACAGCAAGAGATGTTTACCCTCTTCCAGTACCTGGTGTAGCTTGTGCTGGTATTCTGTCAGTCTCCCCTTTAGACCCTTCATAGAGAACAACAACGACATCTTAGAGAAGTGACACCAGCTGAGAAGGTATGGGTGAAGAAAGTGAGTGAGACTGAGTGAGTGAACTCATTAAAAGTAAAACAACACTATTCCCTTTGGTCCTCTTGGGCAGTATCATAACAAAACAAGGGGGCTTATGGAGGCTATCTAGGATCATTATGCCATATCCAAAAATCTGCAGCGATGTCACCGTGTACCTGATATAATGAGATTCTGTCCATGAGTCTTTCTTCAGTCTCTTCCACCAGGCCAACAGTTGGAATATTTCCTTCAACTGCTGCCAGTTGTTGGTTCAGACTTTGGTAATCCTGCATCAAGCGGCACCAAGTCTGAAAAAAAGATTACAAAGAATGTATGAATATGAAAAAGCTGACAAGTAAACCTTAGCTGATGACACTATAACACTGAAGCAGCTGCTGTGCTATATATCTCTATGATGGAGGAAAGAAAAAGCTTTCCAATACATTGTGTGTAAAGTTTTCTCAAGTAACTTGAGACTATGTCAGATTAACTATGATTCTATCAGTATGCTTTTAAAATAAAATAATGGTTAACACAAATAGCATTCTCTCTCTCACCTCCAGGATACACTCCAGCTCAACTCCTTTACTGTGTGCCTCTTTGAGGACGCTCTGAGCCTCGGCCAGTGTCTCCTCCAGGGTCTGACTCTCCTTGGGAAGCATCAGAACACTGATTTTTCTGAAGAACGTTTCAGTTAGAATCATATGGGACTCCAGACCCTGGAAGAACTCCTAGAAAACACAATCAGACACACACACAAACACATCAATGAGCAGTAGTGTCTCTCCAGCATTAATAGCTGTGTTTTCACACTGTTGATTATGAATATTCATTAATCCTTTCTAGCTTAACAAAGCTCCAAGTTGACCAAACCTTGTGTTTGTCCAGGTGATTCTGGACTTCCTCCACAGAGCTGGCAATGATCCTCTGATCGGCTGCCATCTTGTCTTTAGCTGTGTCCACGAGGTCCGTCAGGTCCTGTAGAGCACGCTCGTACTGCTCCTTCAGCGCCATGTTCTGGTTCAGCCCACTGCGCCGCGAACCCACCGTCATCACCAGCTCCTCATAGGAATCCTGAAAACCCACACAAATCATTTCAATGAGTAAAAGCTAGGCTGAACAACTTTTAGTGAGAGCTGTCAGTGATATACATTACCTGGAGTTTTAGTATTTTGTTTGTTGATATCTGATCCGCCTGTAATGCTGCTCCTCTGGTTTTGAGCTCCGTAATCCTGTGTTCGAAGTCTTTCATGCTCTCCTCGGCACTGACAATAACCTGAGAAAAATGACATTCACAATGATGTATTGTACTGTAAGAGTTGATGGGGACAAGCATGGTGTGTGTGACTGTCTGTCAAAGCTTTCATTACCTCCAGTTGTTTTGAGGCTGGTCTATCCATGGCTCCGGCTAACGCCTGCAGGATCTGGCACTTTGTCTCGATTAAAGCAGTTTGAAGAAGTTGCAACTCAGTCTGTATTAGACAAAAGACAATTTATATAACCTTTATATTCCGGTGTATTGAGTTAAGATAAATGTAAGACTGTACTACATATATGGCTATAAAGACATTTTCATGTTGGATTGATCTGTAAATCAAAAGAAATCCTGAATGCTCTGCAAATGTGTCTATATTAGCCAATGTTTTTGGTTTTACAAGGGAAATAAAACAGGAAAGTATCTTAAAAAGTAACAGCTGCAACAAATCAAGCAGACCTGGTAGTCTGTGAGCTCATGTGCTCTGGTCCTCATGTGGTCACAGCGTTGCCCCAGGACGCAACCCAGAGCTCCCAATCTCTCTTTCAGGCAGTCAAGGTTGTCCTCGAGCAGCGATCGGTCCTCTTGTCTCAGTCCTGAAGACCCAGCTAGCAGAGCCTGGCTGAGCTTCACCTCCTCTGTGACATGCCTTACATCCTTCTCTAAGGTCTGAAGGAAACATCACAAACAGTTAACGGAATAGTTAATTGCTAAATGACAAGATTATATCCAAACTTTTATTTTATTGCCAGTGTTGTTTTCATCTGAACTTTGCTATTTAGAAACGGATGCAATAATTAAAGAAGCAGCACAACCATTCCCGAGTGTACCTCTTGCTTCAGCAGCTGTGTCTCTGGGTTTTCAGCCAGCAGCACTGTGCCAGAGAAGACGTTGTTCTCCACACCATCCAGCCAGGAGGAGGTGGATGACACAGCTGTGTAGAGCTGCTGTTCCATCTCCGCCACCTGTGCCTCACCACCACCGGACTATGTACACACAAGAGTGTTGCAAATTTACACTGACACACGTTGAACTACATATATTAATGATGCAATAGAATGCGTTAAAATGTGTAATAATGTTAGAGAAATAGTAAAACCTGGGTGGTCATGTCTTCCATTGTGTGTCTGAAGCTATCATACAGAGTATTCAGGGAGGATTTGTCAGCCTGTGTTTCTCCTTTAAACAGAGATCCAGCCGTGGTCACACGAGAAGCTCTGGAGTATACCTGCGACAACAAAATGACGGAGAGTCAAGAACAATGTTAATGCTCTTTAACTTTATGCTAACAATAACAACACAACAGGGTTCGTACCGGCTGTTTGTGGTCCTGCTCCAGGGTTTTCTGCAGGAGCTGCAGCTTAGTTTTGAGCTCTAGTCTCAGGCTCTCCCATTTCTGCCTCATCTGTTCTCTCGCAGCCTGAGATTCCCTCTCAACCAAAGCT
The DNA here is from genome assembly GCA_023566465.1 of Cottus gobio. Lineage (NCBI taxonomy): Eukaryota > Metazoa > Chordata > Actinopteri > Perciformes > Cottidae > Cottus > Cottus gobio. The sequence goes on from CM042228.1 coordinate 7,566,437, forward strand.
GCTGGTGAAAATGGCTCTGATGTACTGCACGGTGGGTGACAAAAACATGAATTTATTATTTTCCATTTGGTAATCTGCCACAGGAATCATAACATACATTTACTTAACCATTTAACTATTCAATTTGCGTTAAACCAGTATGTGAAATACCTGGCACTGCTGGGCGAGGCCTGCTGGATGAGGATCTCCTCTCCTCTGCTGGCCACTGACTGAAGCAACTTTTTCTGTTCTGCAAGCTGCTCCTCCAGTTCCTAAAAAGCCACCATATAAAACAGTTTAGATTGGACTGGAAATCATTTTAGCCAGCGGCTGCACACTGCATGCCCATGCATACTGAGTACTAAAACAAGGAATCAGAAGATATTTGAAAATGTACCCTCTGTCTCTGCAGACTGTCCTGGTGTTGTTGGGAACGTGTGGTCCGGGCTTGGACCAGCCAGTCCTGCATACTGGGACTTTGAGAGAGGCTGGAGTCTGATTCACTGTCCTCCTGCTCCTGCAGAGAGTCCTGTAGGACCAGACAATGTCTTTAAGTAATGCTCATCAGAAAGGAAGCACGACTATCAAATGCCTAAATTAATTTTTGATTGAATTGTTTTGCAGATTTGTCAGTGGGTGTGAAAAATGTACATGTGATTTTGGAACATTGCACATTGTACAAAATTGTAAACAAGCTACCCAGAGTGGGGATTGAGCTTAATATCATATAGTAAAGGCCCATTTTACATGTAATTGCAGGGAAAACAACGGTGTAATGAATTACACAAATTATGACCCTGCTCCATTTAGGTGGGCCAGGGCTCTGATATTGTGCATGCTGGCTAACTGGAATGACTTTGACACATTCAATTAAAAAGGACCACAAATAATTGTCTCAATTACACCTGTGTTTACCCTGCAATAACATACAACAAAGGGACTATTGAGAAATGTTTTGTATCACCTACACACACATTAGTCAGCCCTGAAAGCATGTAGCCACCTCACCTGGATGTTAATCAGCTTGTCCTGTAGCATCCTCTGCAGCTCCAACAGGCTGCCCTTCAACATGCGTAACTTCCCGGCCAACCGTTCAGCGTCCTCTCTGGTCTCAGTCCGGCCCTCCAGCAGCAGGTTCTCGCTGTGCATGGACAGCTCCGACAGGGCCAGCACTTTCTCTTCAATCTCCAGCAGCATGTTCTGCAGCAGCAGGAGGAGAGAGGCCAGCTCAAACATGGTGTCTGAGCACCTACAGGAGCGCCTCTCTCTACACAACAGACCTTCCCAACAAACAGGGGGTCAGGGTCTGGCTGAACCCCTGACAACAGCAGCGTTCCTCAGCCACAGGACAGTGAGAGCTCTCCCTCTGCCCTCATCCTTGACCCACCGCTCCGGCCTCGCTTCCTGTGCAACATATTACCACTAATCCTTCACGCTCCATGCTCTACAGCGTACATGCTCACGCGTACATTCAAAAACAATTCTCGTGTACAGATCACCATTCTAAGTCCAGACCGGTTGACGCCACCAATCAGAAAATGTTGTACCAAAGTTTGAAGATACATTTGTATTCTAATAGCATTGCCACTACTCTGCTGTCGATAGCTTCAGAAGGTCTTTCTAAGGCAGAGAGTAACTCCCCCTGCCTGCCGCCTCACCCTTCCCGTTCTCTAGGATTCACCTACTTGGATATTTAAGCAGCTCTATCACCAACACCAATCCCAATGTGGGCTCTATTAATCGTCTGAAAGCCACAACCTCTGACTACTCCGCCCTATGCTGCTAACAGGCCCCAGTCAAACAGAGACATCTGCATAATCTTCTTAAGACTAGTCCTACAGTCGCTTAGGAGCCCAGCCGCCCTTTAACTCTAATGCTCTTGTTTACCCACTAACAGGTTTCTGTCCTGCTTGGATTACCCATATGTGATGTAGGAAACACAATATTGAAAAATAAAAATACAAGACAGACGCAATTAATCCACCGGAAAATTGCATTAGTGTGCTGATCAGAAACAATGGCTGAACATCTACAAAAAAGTTCTACAAAAGTACTCCACCACAGTATTGGCATCTCTGACAATTTGCTATGCCATATATGTTATTAAGCAATTCATATTCATAAATTAATTAAATTATAAATTCAATGATGTTGTTTTCATCCATTGCTCTGAATGAACAGCAGAGGGAGCTCTTACCTGACATTCAGAAAGCTGATCCTCCATATCAGTCCCCTCTAGAGGTTTAGGTTCAAGGATGAAGGTTACAGCACTGCGCATCCTGGTCAACCACAGGTCCAGGTCGTCTGCCTGGCTGTGATGGAGCTGAATGGCCTGTTCCTGCTGCTGACCCTCCAGACGATCACTAATGCGTTCCTGGGCAGAGCACATCACATTTCACTCATCACATCAGTCTATTAATTAAGTAATAAAAACACAAAAAATTAATTTATAAATAAAGACCAACTATTAAATAATATTACTGTAGTAGTAACATTATATCACAATATTCATAAAAAAAATACCTCCAATATCTGCTGTTTCCCTGAGGCCTTCATGTGGATAGTGGCCATCCTCTCAGCTAACACAGCCAGGGAGGAGTGCATGGCCAGCTGGTCGGCCACATCTGAGTCCACAGCATCAGAGGCCAGATCTTCTGTGAAGCTTGTCTGCAGCCTGTCTATTTCCTCCTGGGCGCTCTGGATCTCTTTTATCAGACCCTGGAGTGAACAACATTGTTATAGGTGTTGCATTCTGCATAGACTTTATTTTCATTTATATGTTGGTCAAATGGAAGAGTTATTTTTGAGGCATGTAGACACTGTGACTAAATGCATTAGATTTCACAAATTCTAAATGTGGATATTAGAGACGGAGCAGTAGTTATTTTTTTTCCATCCAGCTAGCTTCTTCAAACTACAATAGTAGTGAAACAGTGATAAATAATGTTTTAATGTAAACTCTAAAACCGGGTGGCCCAAAGAGTGGCTCAAAATATATTTTCCACATCCCTGTATCATTAGCTAAATATCATTTTATTTGACATAGTTCAACATATTTTGCATTACCATGAGTTCTTACGTAATTTTAAAGTCTGACTTCTCCTTACCCTGTCAATGCAAAAACTCTCTTTCATCAAAGCTTTAATGTACTGCGAGGACTCACCTCATGTGTCTTGATGTGGCTATCTGGGCTTCTGTCGGCCTCCAGAGGCTCGCTCAGTTTGGCCTCCAGAGCTTCCATTTTAGAGGAGATTGACTGGAGTGAACCCTGGTAATGCTGTTGCTTTTCCAGAGCTTCATACAGAGACCTCTGCTTCTCGCTGATCTGTTGGAAGACCAAGTGGACAATTTAAAAGTGCTCATCCTGAGTCACTGAGATTCAACAAACTACCATGCTGACGTCTTGTTATACACATACCACATTCTTTAAAGTCTCCCATGAGCGCTGCAAGTCATCTAAGTTCGCCACAGATTCAAATGCCGGGTCATATAATTCTTGGATTGGAGCTCTTGTGAGTGTTCCTCTTCCCATCTAGAAAACACATTCAAACAGTGACATCAGCAGTTAAGAGAAATTAGGTGTGAAACATATGACAGTTAAAAATACTTCTAATACCACTAATTAATTGTCATGATGAGCTTGCGGGTGCAGGCAGTGAATACATATGGATTAAAACTCCCTTGGATTGTTTTTGCCTTCTTCTTTTATTAATTGCATTTATCAATGGAGTATGTAAAAGTTTGCTGAAAGACCAGACTGACTGAAAAAGAGGGGTCAAGAGAAAGAGGGAAGGCAGATACCTTTATTATATTGGCTTCAGTGTAATTGATGGGAGAAGGAGAGCGACAGACAGGAGGAGAAGAAACCTCACTGTTAGTGCCCTCCTCCCCAGACTCCTCAGTTACAGGAGACAGGAGGGTGTGACAGCGGCCAGCCGTCATCTGACACGCCATGCAAGAAACATGAACAGAAGAGCAGACATGCAAGATGGATTGGGAAAGATTAATAATATGCAATGTGTTTTTTTGTTAAAAGTGGCTCAATGCACCTTTTAAAAACACATATTTTATAATAAAAGCAGGCAAAATATTTCTTTAGTAAAATGAAAGGACGAAAACTCTTCAGAACTATTTAAGCTTGAGCCAGAAATAGCAGAATGAGTTTATTAGGCAAAGACAGCAAACAGTGATCACCACTTTGTGGTATACTGTGTTATTTTACCATAAAGGCTTGTGCTGAAGATTTCTTGGATTTCTCCCCATCCACCTCCTGCAGGCCCTCAGGCAGTCCCTCCACATCACTCACAGTCAGCAGCATGGTGGCATGCTTGGCCTTCACTGCCAGCATCTTGCATTTTGAGTTCAGTGAGGCTATCTGCTCTTGGTAACCTTTGATCTTCTGGGCCAGTTCCTATTCAAAAATAAAAAATGTGCAACTTATAATATATAATATATTATTTATAATATAAAAGGTGGGTCAAATATGTGAATTAATGTATTGTACTTCATGGTGAAGGATCTGAGCCTGCAGCTCCTGGATGTTGTTTGTGGGGATCGGTCGGTCCTGAATGACACGGTGTGCTTCCTCTATCAGCCCCTGTAGGTCTCTCACTTCCTGTTCATATTGCTCGTACTGCACAACTGCCTCCTGGATCGAGAATGAATTTGCTTTGTTACTTTCAGATTAACTGTTTAATTTTTGCAGAATTTAGAAAGACTACACTTCTTGAAATATGCAGAGAACCATATGAACTCTCTCTCAAGTAACATTTTATTTAATCATCACCGTGCATTATGTGAGAATGCAGGACAATATGGCGTTACTGTGTCGCCGCAATAGTGTCCCCTACTGTACCTGTAGGATGTTGCATTGCTGAATGGCCACGTGCTGCAACTGACTAGCCTCTTGCTGCAGACGCAGCGCTGTGCGACAGATGGCAAGGTTGGGCATCACCTCCTCTGGGACCCGCAGAGCGCTCTGACACAGCTGCACTGCCTGCACCTGCTGCTTGAAGCTCTCCATATCTGACAACAGACGCTACAGAAACAGGGAAAGTTTACAATTTGCAAAGTAAGTATCCAAGGTGCTTTGTGACAAATGACATGCCATATTGTGGATTATTTTTAATGTAGTGTGGTTACCTGTCTCTGAGCCAGCTGTTCTTTGAGGCTCTGGTGTGCCAACTCTGGTGAGGTAAGTGTTGCTTGGACCTGCTCCAGAGCAACATGTAGGGCCTTAACTTCATACTCCAGGGCTTCCATACTCTGAGGACATATAATACATGAGTCAATTATACAGTATATTCATCACAGTAAAGTATGAGATACAAGTACTAAAACTCCTTAAGGGAAATTCTACTAGTAAGATATAATTTAAACATGAACAGAAGGATATTTGCAAATGTCCCAAACAAGTAATAGATAATACGTATTTGTTTCTCTGTACCTTATCTGCATCCTCCAAGCTCTGCAGTCGTGTCTTGATGCACTGCTGAAGCTCCTCAGTGTGTCGACTTAGTTCACAAACCTGCTGGCTCATAGACTCGACCTGCAGCACCTCAGACAGAAGATCCACTTTCTCTGCCATTGATTCAAGGTCTCCATGGAGCTCACGAGACTCTCGGAGGACAGCCTAAAGAACAGGGCAACACGGCAGTGCATGAAAGGCATGTGTGGTATGGTCTCCTGGTGGGAAGAGGTGACTTATTCCCTGCATGTGCATTTTATAAAATATGTGCATTGGTAAAAAATCCTGACATGTCCTGCTCAAACTATGTCCATCAATTGACTTCTTTCTATTTCTAAATAATAGGAGCCCAATACAAATTCTTAAAAAGATGCTGAAATGCTGTTTTTGTATATCACGATAGAACCCAAACTCACCTGATACATTCGGATCTGCTCCTGCAGATGAACAGAGGAGTTCCAGATGATGTTTGCCCTCACCAGGCTTTTGGCTTTCTCTGACCACCTCACAATGAAGTCCAGCATCTCATTATACTCATCTAAATAGCAGACAGCCTGTGAAGCCAAGATGAGAGAGAGACCATTATAGCACAAAACACAAATGAATGCTTACCAGTGTATCACTGTCGACCACCCATCCCCCTGAGCTACAGCCACCCAACATTTGCATTGCTATAGGAGTAAACACACACCTTTTTGAGCCAGTTGTTCCTACAGTCTGCTAGCCGTGTTGTGTGGTGATGCATCTCTGATAGCTTGCTGATGGTATCACTAAGCTGTTTGGCCAGCAGGGGGTTTCTGCGGCCAAACTCTTGCACAGCAGCATCCATATCTGAGAGGGTGTGACCGCAACTGTCCAGGTCCTCAGCCAGGCTCTGAAGAAATGTAAACAAAAAACATCAGCATTTCTAATTATCTTATTGTATCAACTACACATTCACAGTAGGTTCAAGCAAAAGTAAGCTACCCCACCTTGACCTCTTCTTTGGCATGATCCACGTCAGGAGATTTTTCCTTGAATTTGGCTGAGACTGCCTTGAGTTTCTCAGAGATGTCATGGATTCTAGAGCTAAAGTCCTCTTTTATTTCTCGGGTTTTCTGAATTTCTCTCTCTTTCGAAAGAACCTAGAACGAATGTCAACAAATGCCACATGACTACAAACATATTTTTGGTCTTCCCTTATGAAATTGAATTAAGATGATACAAAACATAAAGAAGACCACTAACATCTTGTTTGCATTGAAAGCTTATTAAATTATACCGTACCTGATCCTCAATGGCACCCAATGCAAGTGAGACCTCAGCCAGCTGCATGGAGATTTCAGAGGGCAATATGGTGTAGAGGTCCAGATACTTGCTTTGTTGCTGCTCTGCTAGTTTATCCACATTCTGACGATAATTGATCACTTCTCCATGTACAACCTAATAACAACAAACCCATGTAACCTTTCTCAGAAATAATATTAATCAAATAAAAATGTTCAGAGAACTGGAGGATCAGAAAGTTGATATTCATGTTTCTAGATATGAGATATACCTCAAGCTCCTGCAGCAGAGAATCAATATCTGGTGTGGGATTGAGAAGAAGCTCCCTGGTTTCTTGGATCCAGGCTTTTACGACGCTAAGTTCCTTCTCCACTTCCTCTCTGTCCCTCAGTTCCTGAGCTGTTTGAGCCCGCTTGGTCCTGGATTGTGTCAGGAGGCTGAAGGCAAAGAAAAAATGACTCTACTAAAATTCTGAATGAATAGTTGAGAATGTTTTCAATCAAGACAATGGCAATTTATGTCACAATTTAACTGTCAACATGTCCATTAAAACAATACCACTAATTAGATGTTATCTTAATACACAAGCTCTTGTTAAATGCAACAACCTTGCATGTTTAACTCGTCTCTACCTTTCCATTTGGTCTTGAACAGCTCGGATCTCCCTCAGACTGGGCCGCTCATCCTGTTCAGTTGTTGGTGAAGGCACTTCCACATCATGCAGCAGGCTGAGAGCGTACTGGCGCAGCAGTGTGAGGGAGGAGAGCTCTCTCTCCAAGTCTTGGCTCAGGAAGTCATGCTGGTCCAACAGAGACTGCAGGGTGGCTTTGGAAGCCTTCTCCACGGCACTGTCAGGGAAACGACTTTGGAGCTCATCAGAGACCGCTCTCACCTTCACCATCTGTATATTAATGATTATATAACGTCAGCTTCTGGAAAGGAAATTATCATTTAATTATTGTTTGTCATCGTCTGTCTTTGTACCTTCTCTCTAAAGGTCCTCCAATCCTGTGCTGTGTCCTCCAGTACTCGCTCTCGTCCCCGTGCCACGCTGCGTAGTCGTGTCCAGCGCTGCCACACAGTGGTCATAGAGCGACTGATGGTGGCCTTGCTGGCATCACTCCCCACCAGCTCCAGCTGGGCAGCTTGCTCCTCTAAACCACTCAGCTTCTCTTGGAAGCCGTTCACCAGTGAGACAAGGGACTGAAAAAGGAAGAGACAATTAATAAAGTAAGTGCAAAGCATTCATACAAGCCCCGCCCATTTTTTTAATGGAAAATGCCTTTATATTTTGGCCTCTCTTACCCGATGACTGCATAGCTTATCTTCAGCCTCTCGACTTGTGGCTGCCTTCGCAGTGGAGAATTCAGTCAGCTTCTTTTCAGCCTCATTCATAAGTTCAATGACAGTCTGCCTCGACTCCTGGTAAGACTTCCACTGAGCCACACAGCTGTGAAAAGCAATGTAATAATACAAAATGCCATTATTAAAAGAAATTCAGTATCGTCACAGTATATTACAAGTGCATCGTCACTCTTTTGTTCTCACTACCTTTGAAGGACATCCTGGTGACACTGGAGCTGATCTCGGACCTCCACGCCTCTCTGCTCGGCTGAATCCACGCTCACGCGGAGCTGATCTTTAGCTTTGGGGTTGACCAGGTTCTCCAGCTGAGGCAGCAGGGCCTGCAGCTCCTCCAAGTGGATGAGGAACTCCTGCTCTGTGGCCATGATGTCCCCCTGCTGTCGGAGACACTCCTCATAGTTTTCCACGTCCACACCAAGGCTAGCCTGCTGCAGGAAGGACACGGCATCCTCCAGCCATTCACAGGCTGACTGCATCCTGAAGTGGTACTTCTGGCACAACCCCAGGGCTTCCTCCAGAGTAATCTTTACACAAAGGAAATTGTATATATATATTTCAGTTGTTGTATAATTATTGTTTAGCCAAGTAAATCAATAAAAAACATTTGCATAAAGAGGCATTACGATTATTATACAAAACAGCATAACAGAAAAAGCATTTCAATAGAATTATGAACATGTTTTTTAGAAAATTGACTCTGATATTGTCCCACCTGTTTGGAGCTCAGTGCTTTCTGAACATCTGCCTGCAGCTTTGCCATTTCTTCGAGGCTTGTATCTACGTGGGCTGGGACAAGCTCATTTGCGGTGACAAACTGCTGTTTCTCCCTGCTACTAAGAGCAGCCACTATCCTCAGTCTGGACTGTACTTCCTCCTGCATGATTTGCTGCTTTCTGATCTCCTCTTGGACCTTCTCCACCCTCACATCAACAATCACAGCGCAGCCCAGGTCATCCCTGACCTGCTGCAGCCAGTCCAGGGTCCTTTTCATCTCTGTCTCAAAGTCTTTACTCTGGACAAACCTGTTCTCACACTCTTCAATCAGATCCCCGACTGCAGCCTGCAAAGACCGCAGCTCGTCTTGCCACAGAACCACTTGCTCCTTGGAGGCATCATGGGCTGCTTGCTCCACGCGGGGTGCAAGCGTGTCCATCTGCTCCATGAGCCTCGACAAGTGAGAGTTGGCACTCTGGAGGCTCCCTGCCAGAGTGTGGTAGTTCTTCAGCCTCTCCTCAGCTGACTGCGTCTCAGCGTTAACTTTTACCAGCTGCTCTTTTGTGGCCTTTAACTCAGAGTCAACCTGCATAGCCATTGCCTTGTGGTCCTCAAATGACTCCAAGGTTTCATCCAGATGCTCTACTTTCTGTTCAACCAACCTCTTCAGGCCGTTGTACAGGCTCACAAGCTGGGTCATTTCATCTGGGCGCCATGGTTGACCAGTGCTACGAAATCCCTCTTTCTTCTGGTTCAGTTCACTCACAGCTAGGCCGAGGTTGCTCAGGTCTGTCTGGATCACTTTGTAATCACTCTGCAAACTGACAACCTCTTCTGTTTGGAGCCCTACGGGCTGTGTCCCGAGATGATTGAACTGATCCTCCAGCTCCTTCAGGGCTTTATGAGTGACATCGATGAAAGAGGTGTACTCGTTCCTCGTGAGAATGGCCTGCTGGATTTTCTCCTGTTTTTCTTTGGCTAGTGTTAAAATGCTATTATATTGCTGGGGGAGTGTGTTGAGTTTTTCATCCAAATAGCAGTGGTCTACTTCATTCAGACTGGACAATATTTCCTGGCCAGCTCGTTGTACAATTAGGAGAAGATTCTCATAATCAATTGCTTGCTCGACTATCTGTTGATACTTAAGTAGCTGCACTTCCAATTCAGCATCTCCCACCATCAGATTGATCTCAGGGAAGGTGACTATATCAGCTTGTTTTATCCACAGGCATATCTTCTCTAAGTCTGTCTTGAAATACTTTCTGGAAACAAGTACTTTTTCAAGCTCCTGGAGTTTCTGGCCACATCTATGTAATGTTTTGTCAAAGATGTTTTGTAACTCCTGCAGCTTTGTAAGAATCTCATTCCTCTCTTCCTCGCTGGCATCCCTCATCAGGTCCCTCCCCTGAGACCACAAGGAGGTCAGCTCGCTCTGATAGGCTTTCAGGCTGCTTTGGATGTTCCTACATGTTCTGACCTGCTTGGCCAGGTCATCAGGTAACAAAGCAATGTACTCCTCAGCCTGAGCCTTCTTCTCATTCTGCTGGACCCAGGAAATGGACTGGCTCACAGCCATCAGGAACTGTGTTCTCTCTGTGAAGGCCTTGCTGAGATGTTTTCTGCGCTGCACAACCTTCACACTCAGAGATTCCACCTCATGTTGAGTGTCGACAATAAGCTGTTGGAGACGTTGCCGTTCACTGAGGCCCAGCCGGGCCAGCACCCTGTCAGCATCGGCCATGGCCTGTGCCAGCAGGAGCTGCTTGGCTTCCAACTCACTGCAGATACTGAGGTGGTCAAACAGGAAGCTCTGAGCCAGCTCAGGAGGAGGACTCATTTTCATTGCCTCAGACAGGGCAGGCTGCTGCTCTTCGGCCCAGTCCCGAGCCTCTCTTAGACGGGCCTCCACTTGGCCCATATCTTCCAGCGTCACCACTGAGTCCTGGATTTTCCTCTTGATTAAGTTTTGCATCTGAGACCATCGCTGCTCAAAGTGGCTGATCTGCTCTTTTACCAGCTCCTTGTCATCCAAGTTTAGATGTTGGATGACTTTTTGTTTCTGTTCCTTGAGGTCCTCAAGAGTGCCTTTTTGTTCTTCCAGAGTTACTGCAAGCTTCCTCAATGCCTCCAAATGCTGAGATGAACTTTCTGCATCCGTTCTGTAAGACAAAAAAAATTATTCAAGATATTTTCTTGAAGCCTAAATCAAAACGTATTGGCTTTGGTCCTATCAGGAGATTATTAAAATCAGATCACAGCAGTATTTGATGACTCATTTTGATGTACTTGATGTTCAAACACACCTAGCCAGATTGTCCCACTCTTTGGACACCTGTTCAAAGAGCGCCTCGACTGCAGTGATACAGTCGTGGTATTCTTTAGACCTCTGCAGGTCCTCCTCTCTCTGGATCTGCAGCTTGTTGGCCTGGTGACAGAGCTCGAGCCAGGAATGGCCCAGACGGTCAAGCTCTGCATGTTCTGGAGAGTCCTGGCCACCTGTCAATTTGCTTATATTCTCCGTCATCCTGGTCAGGATACTCTGTTTAGACTGCAGTTGCTGGCTGCATTCCTGTGTGACAGACAATATACTGGATGTTAACCCTGAATACATCCATAGAGCCAAAATGTTATATTAGATAATAACAAAATAACCACAATATTCATATTTAGAATCCATGGACTCTATAGTTGAGGTAAAAAGTACATGTAGACGTGCAGTATTTATGTATTTATACCAGCATATAAAATGGGTTTTATGATTAAGAAAGCGTTTCCCTGTGTGTGCCTTGTCAAAGGATCAGCCGCTCTGATACGGTTTCCTACCTTAGCTTGAGACAGCATGTTTTGCGCTATCTTTGTCTCCAACTCTGCAGGTCTTCTGGAGAGGCTGAGTAGCTGCTGCTCCATATCCTGAAACAGGCTGCTCAGATCTTGCTTCTGTTCCTTGATCTCCCTCCAGCCCTCTGAGAGCTCCTGTGCACTGGACATCCTTTCCTCTATCTGCAAAAACATTTTTACACATTCCCACAGTCAATAATGGCAGAATGATCCTGGATATAATGAAAAACATTCTATACAACTCATGTTAAATCTTCACATACATTCACAAACACCGAACAGTTACAATCACACTGCATGTCACGCTGCTTGTTTATTACTGACTGATGAATGAATATTTGAAATGTAATACTAGTCATAGTATGTCTTAAATCCAGCACTCATTGGACTGGTGACAGAATACAGCTTTTCAATTTGTAATGTGTCAACATAAAACTAAGAACATTGTTTGTTTTAAAAAAAATATGATGCACTATATATACTAGATTCATAAAATGTGTCTTTTATGTTTACAATGGATAAGGAAGTAACAATTACTGACCGTGAGTTTGACTTGCTGGACCTGACCCGCGGTCACTCTCACAGCATCATCAGACAGGTCACACACAGAGCACACTAGGTCCAGGTAAGTGCTGGCCTGCTCCTGGAGGGCCCTGTAGTGCTTCACCTGTGTGTGCAAAAGCAATTAATTAAGTTAAATCATTAACTAAACTAATTAAAATATATACTTTTTTAATTGCTTTCCAAGAGTGGGCCACATTGCACCTGCTTTAGTGCTTCCTGCAGACCCGATGGCCCCTGTTCATTGAGCTGAAGCTCCTCCTGCACTGTGAAGAGCCAGGCCTGACTTTGCTGGAGCGTGTCCTGGTGGTTTACGTGTTTCTGCAGCTCCCGATCCAGACTCTGGTACACCTGTTAAACAAGGTGAGGTAAGACCTTAACTAATTTATATCTTAAAATGTTTTATTTTTCTATTAATTAATTGATAATTAATTAATCTGATAATTAATTAATTAATTATCAAATGGAGAGGTTTCCATGTTAGGAAAAGCAAGAAGATATAAGATGTAGATATGTAGTCTTGTATTACTCACACGCTGGGAAGTGCTGCAAATGGCAGCGTAGCTATCTCTGGTTCCCTGCTGGTGAGCCTGGACTTGTTGACTGATCTTAGCTTGAACTTGATCTGTACAGCTGGCTATGAGACCTTCTCCTTTCTGCTTCAAGCTTGTGAGACGCTCCTCAAAACTGGCAATCTCCTCCATTATTGCCTGAAAGAAAACAGTCATGTGTTTCCAAACAAAGATCACCAGAAGTAATCCATGTAATTGTAAACCACAAAGTATTTGAAGTCATGTAATAGTGTAAAGTACAATTTTTTTTGTAGGACAGTATGTTAAAGGTTACCTTGTGTCGGGCAAGTTGCTGAGTTGCCATCTCCATACCGCTGGTTTGCATGGAGTCTGAGGTGACCAGTCTACTGGACATCTGTAAGAGCCACTTCTCAACCTCTTGCAATTCACTGTTGTAATCCTCGTGCTCCTTCACCCACTCCACAAGGTTTTGAACCTGTGTCTAAAATACAACACACAGCTAATTTCAGAGATTCAGGTTGCTGTATGACATGTAATTATTCATTTTGTTTGTTCGTTATAACACAGATCAAAAAACATTAACACATTTAATCTGTGTATTTTGGACTTTAAGATTCTCATTTGAGACGCCATCCAACATATAGTATCCATACCTTAGCTGCTATGCAGAGATCTTGGTAGTCAGCCTGCAGCTTTTTCATGTTGTCACTTATAGTGGGGTCATGGACTGTGTCGAGCAGGGCTTCTCCTTTCTCAAAGACAGATTTCACTGCTGATTCATGAGACTGCACTGTCTGCTGGATAGTCTGCAAGGAAAAAAAGAGCAAAATATTGCAGATAAAGGAATTCTGTTTATTTAAACTGTATTTCCTCAATGAAAAAAAAATAGCGAGTGTCAATTTACCTTGTACTTTGCTAGCTGAGCCTTTTTCTGGTAGAGTTCAGCTTTAGGCTCCACACTCGATGCTAAAAGGTTCTTGGTCTCCATCACCCACTGGGTCTGGGACTTGTATTTATCCATAAAGTCTTTAGAGAGTGAGATACATTTCTCGAGGGAGCTATGCTCTGTTCGCAGAGCTTCCATCAACTCCTTTAGTTGGAAGAGGCGGCTGTCCACTTCCTCTTTCAGCTGCTCTGCTTCAGGCTCCTCTAAGAATACCATGGCTCTCTCTGTCTTCTCCCTCATTGTCTTCAGGTAAGAGTGACCCTGCTCCATGTCTGCCTGAAGAGCCTGAAAGGTACATGGGATGGTGTTATTCATTTTTTTGTCTGGTAGTGGTGCTGCAACTTTTATTAGTGCACTTTGCAGGCATTTAAACTAATAAGATATATATAGAGGTCAGTAGAAGTTTGTAGTTATGTGCATTTGTATATTATTGTTGAAATGTACAGAAGGCATGTGTTGTATGTTAAAGAAAGTACCTCTAGTTTTTTCATCTTTCTGTCCATAGCAAAGCGGTCCACTACATCAACACTGATAGCCACAGTGCTGAAGTTATTCTGAGCTGCACTGAGCCAATCTGAGAAGGTGTTGAAGACACACTGTGCCTCTTCAATGGAAGACACCTCCTCCTGGAGCTGTTTGATCGTCTCCTGCGATACAAAGAAAGAGTTATGGTTGAAGAAGGCTAATCGTAGCTAAAAGTATGACATCTTTCCAATTATCTTTAAAAATAAAAGATTTCCAACCAAGATTTTAAATGAGAATTATGGGTGGTCTTCATTTAAATGAATCAAGCAATCAATGCATGTCTATTAACAACCATACTGATACTGAGTGCTTTGTTACCAGTAAATGCAGAAGCAGGATGTGGTAGCGGGCTGTAATCTGGGTAGCTCTGGAACTTATCCGGCTGCTAATATGGGTCTCATCCAGAACCTGCTGAGCCAAGAGACTAAGGCCCTCCATCTCCTCTTGATAAACCAGCACTTCCTCCTGCCAGCTCTGAAACAAACACAATTATTTATGCAGATTTGTGCAAAACATGTCCATGTGTATAGCTTCTGTGCATGTAACACTAACCTTTATTAACTGAAGTTGAGCATCTTTGGTGGCGCGGTCGGACCGGCGATGGCTACGCAGTTGTGCTTTGGTCTCCATGCCTTTTAGCCAGCTGTCAAGACGCTGAAACTTCTGCTCCATCTGCCGGAGTTTGGCCAGAGCACTGTTGAGCTGAGCCCGCGTTTCGGCCAGCCGGCTCTGGTACAACCTCCACTCCTGCTGCTGGGTCTCCAGTGCTCGGTCTTCGATCTGAGGCAGGCCCCAGGGAATGACTAGCTCCCGACTGACCAACAGGGTGTTTAGCAAAGCCTGGCCCTCTGTGCAGTGCAGCTGCAGTTCCTGTAGTTACATAGATGTGGTTGAGCACTTTCAGCTCTCACTTTTAGACAATATTTTAACTGAATAGAACTTCTGGATATGTAGTAGAACTAGCATTTAAAGTTCTGGTTATTTATAACGTTTCCCCAGTGAAGATTTTCAGACCTGTAGCTTTTGCAGAGTCTCCTCCAGCATGTCAACATCCCCCTCCAGTTGTGTGTAGCAGCCAAGCTTCTCTTGTTCTTGTTCCAGCCAGTCCTCAAATGCCTGGAGGCCTCGCTGATACTCCTGGTGGGCTTTCACCAGCTCCTCTGCTTTGCCAACAGCCCTCTGAGGACACAATGAAGATACGTATTCAGAGTCATAATGTGATAGCTAATTGATTCAAACCTTTCCTTTGAAAACACATTTGTTGATATGCAACAATTGCGTTGAAATTTTAACACTTCACATTCAAACTGTGTTTTTAGTGTTATGGTATTTTCCTTGAATTTTCTTCTGATGAGCCCTTATGTTAATTTGCGTTAAAAAAAATAGCAAAAAAGCATAAAACAGTTGATGACAATAACTATCAAACACTAAGACTGAAATAAATATTTAAAGTAAGATTTACTGTTCACTCTTTCATTACCATGGCATTATCTTTGATAGTGCTATAGCGCTCCTGCAGATCTTGGAGCTCCAGTTGAGAGACATAGTTCTCAGCGATACTGGCACTCTTTGCAGTGATGGTGTCCAGCAGGGTTCTGTGGCTGAGCACTTCCTCATACAGCAACTGAAACCACAGAGGTACAGTATAAATCAACTGCATTTTTAAAGTATAATTATATGACTTTAATCCCAGCACTGCTCATTTTTACGGCTTGTACAATCTAAGGTTTGAAATTCCAAAGTATTCTGTATTTGTATGTTTACATTAAATTCACTAAATCACGTATACACCTCATACATATATACAGTATGAATAAGAAGATAGCAATACCTTGGCTTTGCTCAGGTTAGCAGTTTTGTCTCTCATCTCTGGGCACTGTTTGTCAGTGGGGTCAAGACTCTCCTCCACACGTTCCACCCATGCCACAAACTGGAGTATGTCCTCCTGGTAACTGGTCCATTGAGACAGGGAACCCTCCAGCTGACTGTCAAATTTAAACCGTATAACAACGTTAGACAATAGTGCAGTAATTGTAGAAATATCAGCAATCAAAGACATGGCAAACATAATACAGCAGGATTGAGATGATGTGGACCCTTTGTGGCTTTTATAGTTAATAGTTCAGGAATAACAGTGAACACTATTGTTGTTGTGAAGCTACCAAAAAGCTTTTTGAAACACATTTTTTTGTTGATGTGTATTGTTACTCGCTAAGAATTAACCTTTTGCATTGTATTGAGGCGGAGAGCAGAGCATCCCAGGAATCTTTTAGGTCCTGTATTTGTTTTTGGAGTACAGGCACTCCTTCAGCTGAGGTGTTTCTCTGAACTGACTCTCCTCTTGTGATCAGCATCTTCAGCTGGATCTCCTTCTCTTGCCGAGCAGTCAGCAAGGCCTGGTGCAACAATGACACATTTAATACACTCTTATGATAGATATTCACAGGGTTATTTCTAATTTCTAAACTACAGGTGACTTTTTATACCTCCAGCTTGATCATCCTGCTATCGAGAACATTTTTGTCAGCGGTGGGGGCGCAGTAAGTTTGCAGCATGTGGCTGGTGTCAGCCACCCAGTTCTGCAGCTCCTTCAACCCTTGGGAAAAAAGTTGATGCTCAGTGGCTATCCGGTCAATCCGTGATGCCTTCTCCTGCAGAATCACAAAATATGCGCAACAAGGAAATTACAACTGTAGGTTTTAGAAATTTAATCAACAACAAACTGATAATTTTACAAGCATAATCTTTAATTATCAATAAAGATTTAGAACAAAGGATATCTTGTGCATTCTCTGTTTAAGACTTACAGTAACAAAAGACAGACATTAGTGTTTAATCATGGTGTTAGTACCTTCACTGTTTATCACTGTAAAATAATATTAAGTCAGAGCTCGATCCAGTCTAGTGCCTCTGTCTCCTCTCCAGCTCTACCCCCAGAAAAGCCCCCGGTGCACAAGCAGATTGGTAGGCATTACTGTACCTTGGTCAGGTTGGTTAAAGCTAGGTACTGAGCAGAGAGCTGCGAGACACGATGCACAAAACCCTTGCCGGCCGCGTGTTCATCCCACAGCAGCTGGGCCTTCTCTTTCAACTTGTTCAGCTGAATCTCGTGAGAGGCTAACTCCTCAAGCACAGACTGGAAGAGCACAAGCAGGTTATCAAAGAGGCATGCAAGCTGACACACAGATATAAGAAATTCAGACACAGACTGAAGGGTTAGAAATGGCAACATGGCAAAAAGAAAAGAGAATGAGACATTTGGCCAATGTTACGGTTTGTAAGGCTCTTTATGGTCATGACGTGTAAGGCCTCTGGAAATAGCTGGCAGACAGTTTAAAGCAATTAATAAAAACAAAAAGCAATTCTTTAATACATGAGGCAAGTATTAATGTATATGATAGACACTGTTAATAGGACATCTGAAAGAAGCAAAGCAAATGGCAGTAATTAAAAAATAAGAAACTGGCAGTTAGTATAAGCTGATGGCAGCGCTTTCTAAAGAATAACAGCAATCCCAAAAACACTGTAACATGGCTGGAATGGTGAGTTTCTGCAAATGACGGGAATAGTTATGTAGGCACTGAGTGGTTGTAGCAGTTGAACATGAGTGGCCTTGAAATGAGGAGTGTTCCAGGCTCAGTGGAAATGACTACCTGTAGCTTGTTAAGCTCTTGCTTCTTGGCTGAAAGATCATGAAGCCTTGTACAGCTCTCGTGTACAGCCAGCTCTGTGGCATTCAGGCACTCATGAAGAGGCTCGGCACTCGCCTCAAAATCTTTCATCTGAGACAAGACGTTCTGAAACACAAAAGACGTGTATAAAGAGACCGTTGAGATGTTTCCTTGACTTAAAATGTATTAATATATATTTTTATATAATGGCTCCGGTTGGTGAGAAGGGGCATTTAGGGGCTTACTTGTAGACTTGTCTCTCTGTTGTGCAGGCTGGTCATCATATTTTTCCAGTCCTCTCTGGCAGTGTTCATTTTAGCCCGAACTGCATCAACTTTGTCTTTAGCTGCGTTACTAGTGACCAGCTCACCGTTCACAACCACAGCATTGAGCTTTGACTGACCTTGATCTCTGTCACTTAGAAACTCCTGAGGAGAGAATCCAAGATGAGAGGATAACACAACCGTGTAGTGAAACACTTAACCGTACAGATCAGACAGTGTAACCATTTCTTGCAATCGTATGAATTACGATACTGTTCTTGAGCTCATAACCTCCTTGATAGAACCCAAAATAAGTGTGACTGTACTGAATATGATTTAGTTATATTCTGTGTCGGTTCCCCTCAGTGGAGATCAAACCTGTAATTCTGGCAGCGAAACTGTCTGAATGTTCTATGGCATTTGACTTTGAGAGCTGTACCTGAATCTTCTGCAAGCTTGATGAGGCCTCGTTAAGATTCTGAGGGACGTCAAAGCACTTGGCCGTGTTGATCTTGGCATTGACCAACCATTTCTGGAACTCTCTGAAGACTGAGCGGAAGCCTTGTTCCAGCAGCTTCTCTTTGCTCTGGCACTCCCTGGACGCTTGGAGACTCAGACTAGAAACAAGCCGTGTATCATTGTTAATCAATACAGAGATCCAAAACATTTCTGTAATTTCTTTGGTCTCAGGCTTGCTTTGACAGTTATTTATTTAGGCATTGACAGAGTGACCAGGAAACTGTTTGTTGACCCTGTGTGTGTCAATTTACACCTTTCTCACCTGTTGTATTCCTTAATGAGAGCAGAAACTCTCTCAGATTGTGTTCCCATGTCTCTGGAGAATCGGCACAGATCGTTGAGTTGAGTCTTCAGACTATCAGACACAGGCTCAGCTTTAACAAGTTCCTCCAAAGTTTCCTAAGAGGAAAACAAACAACCACTGATGAACACCTACAGAAATTCATTAACATTTAATATGGATAAGTCTACTGCCATCATTGCTTGTTTCCAATTATTAGCGGCTTATTACATTACATTACATTACATTACATTTCATTTAGCTGACGCTTTTATCCAAAGCGACTTACATGATATACAGTAGACCGTAGACACAGCAACGGTGAGCAATTAGGGTTAAGTGTCTTGCTCAAGGACACAACGACGCAGACTGCCGGAGCCGGGGATCGAACCACCGACCCTCTGATTGAAAGACCGACTTGCTAACCACTGAGCCACAGTCGCCCCTTATTAATGGACATAAACTGATCCGGGCCATACCTTTGCAATCTGCCAGCCTTTAACAGCCTCCTCTCCTTCATTTTGTCTCTCTGCTTGAGCCAACCACAGACGCCAGTCCTTAAGCTGACGGCTGAAGTCGTGTAGGTCCTGCTCCAGCTGTGCCGACAGGCTCCTGAACTCTTGCTCAGAGCTGGTTATCTGGGAGAGGGCAGTCTCCAGACTAGCCCGTGTCTGCAGTGCTCCACGTTCCCACTGGTCCCATGACGAAAGGAGGGCTGCTTCTTCTCGCTCCAAAGCCTCATAGCCCCCTGAGCCAGTGTGATCTCTTGACACTGCCCCACACCTCTGAACCCGGTTCAGCCTCTCCCTGCCTCGCTGTTTAGATTCAAGCAACTCCTGGAAAGGACAAAAGGAATCATAATTGTCATCTTTCTCAAATAAAAAAAAAGTGAAGTAGGAATGCCCTTCAATCCTAAAAGTGACAAAGTGTGTGCTTGCCTGGACCCAGCCAATTGAAATCCTTTTATTTTTCTTAATCTAGCCACTTGCACCGCAAACTGACAGTCCCCTCTGCAAAAGTAATGGTCCTCACACAAAAGTCAGACAACATATTGAGTGATACCATTCCTTTCAAATTCTGATAAAGGTTTTAATCACAGTAAATGCAATCCTCATACATAAATGATGCACACAAGCCCTAAACTATGACATAATGAAACTGTTGCCACACATGGCAGACAGGATTGGGAGACTGCGCTTCAATTTCATTAAAAGGTCAGAAGCTCAATGCCCCTAGAAGACCTTGATGTCCAGCTAATCCTACAATGAGACGAGCCAGCAGAACTGGCAAAGATGCCTCCAAGGCGCCTCCCTGTGGTGGAGGTCTCTAACTAAATCTGGGAAAAGACACTAAATATGAAACATCATCGCTCAGCTGTTTGTGACCACATACATGTTTTCTTTAATCCAAAACATCTTGAAGTCCTCACCTGCACTTTGGAGAGCTTTCTCTTAATGGAGATTGAGTCTCCGGACAGGTCAGACCAGCGCTGGAGTTCCTCTTTTGCTGAAATCAGCCAGTCATTGAAGTCTCTCACAGCATCAACATACTGCTCATGCTCAGACACAATGCCTTGCATGGACTGGACTTTACCCTTTGTGGAAGAAAAAGACATACATTTATTAATGTAACCAGACTCTCAATTTGTGAGTAGAGCATATGCAGTATCTTATTGGTGGCCCTGTTTTCCTGAATTAATCATCTTGGATTTAGCAATTATTTTCGGTTACTGTGATGTACCCTGGCTTGTATTTAAATCACCTTGACAACAGCTGAGATATCCGCAAAGTGTCCATTGAGCTCCGCCCTCGACTCTGGTCCAAACGTTTGGTCTCCAGTTTTTTCGTGCATCTCCACTGCCTTGTCTGTTAGGCGTGACAGTGCCGTTGCATGAGCATCCACATCAGCCTGGATGGCCCTGAGGCGCTCAAGCAAAGCGGACTTCTCTTTGAGGCCTGGCTGCTGAGGCAGAGTCATCCCCACCTCCTGCTCCACTGACTCCATCCACTGCTGCAGATGGCTCTTACTTTCCTGAAAGCTGGTCCACTGGGCTACTGTCCACTCCAGACGACTAGAGACAATAACAACAGTTTATAGGAAATAAACAAGTGCATTTACCCCTTGATTATGAGCTATGGTGTCAGTGAGTGTTATCAAGACACATTTCCTACCTGTGGCAACTCATGGAGGTCATCAACATGTTGGCCCAGGCATCCTTCAGGCTCTGTAGCTGTGAACAAATGGCCTCCTGTCCCTCCAATCTGTTGTGCTTCAGGACCTGTTCTCCTTTTCCTACGGTCATGTTGAGCTTCACCTCACCTTCACCCTTCATAAGCAGGATATCCTGCAAGTATAAAAAAAACAGCAAGCTTCAAAATGTGTCCAGAAAACACAGAATTCCAAAGCATAATATTTTTAATCAGGGTTATATTCACTGACCTGCACAAGACCTAGTCTTTTCTCTAGAGTCTCTTTATTGCCAACTGTGCTGTTGAGTGAAGCCAGACGCTCCTGGACGCTGTTAAGCCACATCCAGGTAGTCTGCAATGTATCTTCAAAGGCCTGTTGCTCCTGTAAAGTTAGCTGGCAGCTGCGCAGTCTCTCTCTCACACGCCTCAGTAACGCCTGGTGCTGTGACTGCAGCTGAGCTGACACTCTTGTCTCACTACCGTCGCCTCGCCCGCCTTCATTCAGTGCCTGGCCCTCCTGACCGAGGCGTTCAAATGAATCCCTGGAAGAGTAAAGTAAAATGTTGAAATAAGCTACAAAGAGTATTTCGATATTTGATTGTGAACAATTATTAGGGATCCTTTTGGGGACTATGGCAGACGAGGATTCTTTTCCTAGTAAATGCAGTCTTGAAGCAGATTCAGCACCTTTCTTTGAGCACTTCCTGTTGATACTCCTCCACTTGCTCGAGAGCAGCCTTTTCAGGACCACGCTGCTTGGCTTCAGGCAGATCTGTGGCCATCCTCTTTTCCATGTGCTCCAACCACCACCGGAGCTTCTTAAGGCGACCCTCAAACCTAAAACGAATTTACAACGCAATGCTAAATAAAAGTTTGGTTTTCATAGCGCTTGACAGAACTGGTTTGTGAGTCTTTTACCCCTTCATGAGCGATGCACTGTCTTCCAGGATCTGTTGATTCTGTCTGCACTGCTCCACGAAGCTGTCCCAGTCCTGCTGGATGGAGGAGAGGTGCTGCTGGACTTGCCCAGCGCTGGCTTTGGGAAGATGGAGTAGGAGCTTCTCTCCTTCCTCACAGACCTGAGTAAGACGTACCTCACCCTCCTCCACGCGATCCATGGCACCCTGACAGATAACCCACATCACTTTAGCTTTGTATTTTTAACTCCTTTTCTCTGATAATTCTTTCATTTCACAAGTTGTAGATAAGAGCACAATCCACATTTTACTCTCATTCCCATCAAAGACTTTAATTCCATTTTTGGTGTCAGTTTTACCTTTAGTTTCTGTAGTTTGCGCTCAACAATTTGAGTGTCTCCAGACCTGTCAGAGCACTCTTTCACAATCTCCCTCTGTTCGGAAAGCCAGCGATGGAACTCTTGAACTAGATCTAAGGAGGCAGAGGAGAAATAAAATGAATAGCTGGTGTCAACTCACACAGAATCAAGCTGAATATAATCAAACTTATTCTGGCTAAAGCAGTAATGCTACACTCCATGACCACTACTGTATATGAGACATAGATTCCCATTAAAAAACAAGAAATGAAAAGAAGGCTATAAAACGTATCTGGTCATAGAAACAGGACATAGTGCAATAGTTGTAAGCATTGTGCTGTGTTTAAAGGTTTAGAATTGTATTATTACAATCATGTGGCAAGTAAACTAGTAAAGCAAGTGGCTTCTTTGTAAAACTACACATTGTATTTTGTTTATTTCTTTTTGGGGATTTCTCACCATTGAACTGCTGCTGAAGGCAGTTCTGCAGTGATGCCAGCGTCCTGGCAGAAAGCTGGTTCACAGACTCATAAGTCTTGATGAGGTCAGTTAGAGCTGAACCCAAACCAGCCAGCTCCTCAGAGGGATATTTTCGACACAGTGTGTTGAGGCTCTCCCTCGTGGAGTCAATACTCCCCTGCTGATTTTGCAACTCTTTCTGAAGGTCCTTTTAAAACATGTTAAGAGATGTAAATTAGTTTATTGCTTACATTCTCATCCATGTGATCTGTAAGAAAAAGGAGCTGCCTATCTGTAACACCAACAATGTCATTGTTATTGAGGCTGCACCTTCACTCTGCAGATGTCCTCAGGATCCGATCCAGTGGGCGAAGAAACAAGGGAATCCTCCATACTTTTTAACCATGCAGACATCTGTGAGATGTAGTCTTCCAGCTGTTTCTTTTGAGAAGTGAAGTCCATGAGGTTTCTCCTGGCCTGCTCATGCAGCTTCTGAACAGTGCTGATCTTTTTACGAAGGTCATTCTCCAACCCCTGATGCATGTGTAATAAAAGTTTGTGGGTGACACACATGCATTATGAAGAGGACTTACTTATTCTGCAGGTCAGGCGTTAATATATGTTGGTCAATTCGTACACATGTAGTGAGATTCAGTATAAACAGAAAACAAAACAAATATGTTTATAATCATCTTTAGTACCTGTAACTTAGCAGGCGTCTCTTGGCTTTGACTGAACTTCTTCAGCTCTGATAATTTGTTCTGCAGGGTTTCAAGTTTATGCTCCTTCTCGCCCATTTCGCCCTGTGGTAGAATGAGAAGCATGTATTACACACCCTCTGAGTTTTCATTTTTTAACATTAGCATTTTATGGAAAATCATACTTATCAGGTGCCAAAGTATGTCAAACTACTTAATACTGTTGCAGTGAACACTGGACTTTGATCTGATCATGAGAGTTGTGTCTTATAACGTGCGTGGTTTACGCCTTGGACAGGGGGCTGGGGACAAAGCGCGACGTTTTGTTATTGACAAGCTCCTCGAGAGTGCTGATATTTTATGTATACAAGAGACTCTGCTACCCAAACAAGATCTAGATAAACTTAACTCTGTGAATAATAATTTCTATGGCGCAGGTGAGTCGACAACAGATCTAAGTATGGGAATAGTGCGTGGCAGAATACCTGGAGGTGTGGCCATCCTGTGGCATAGGAAACTTGATCCACTGATCGATGTGATTCGATTAGAGGTGGACTGGGCTATAGCAATTAAAGTCGTACATGATAAAAATGTTCTTATTATTTTAAATGTTTACATGCCATATGAATGCTACCAAAATGAAAATGAATATCTTAATAGGCTAGCCTTTATCAGCTCATTCATTAAAGAGAGTGAAAGTAATTGTATTTTTGTGATGGGTGATATGAATGCTGATATGTCAGATGTTAACTCTCTATTTGCTAAACATCTTAATCAATTCTGCCTTGACGGTAAATTATTTCTCTCAAGTAAAATGCTGTTACCAGTAGAAAGTTATACATATATCAGTGAAGCATGGCATTCAACATCTTGGCTAGACCACTGTATATGTACAGCTGATGCTCATGATTGCTTGGAAGTTGAGATTCTGTATGGTCTAGCCACAGCAGATCACATACCTGTCTCCATGATATTAAATCTTGACAGTCTACCTGAGCTGAGTAGCTATGATTGTGATGATAATAATAAGCAAAACAGAAGAGTGGACTGGGAAAAGCTCACAGAACATGATCTATGGAAGTACAACGCACTGAGTGATAAAAGTCTTAGTGATATTGATATACCGCTTGAAGCTATTTCGTGTGGCAACTTAAATTGTAAGAGTCATAAACATCATAGTGATATAGTTTTTATGTATGACAAAATTGTGAACTGCTTGTGAGCCTGCTTGACCTGCTGCCTCCGCGACCCGACCCCGGATAAGCGGTGGAAAATGGATGGATGGATGGAAAATTGTGAACTGTTTAACTAATGTCAGTAAATTATTCATCCGAGAGAAAAGTAATCATAGGATTAGACCAGGATGGAATGAATATGTGTCTGAACTTCATGTGGAGGCTAAGGAAGCTTTATGGAGCTGGGTTTCATCTGGAAAAGCTAGGTATGGCCCAGAGTTTGAACATAAGAAAATGGCAAATGCCAGGTTTAAATATGCTGTACGCTTTATCAAAAGTAATGAGCAGACAATGAGGGCAAATTCTATGACCAGAAAGTTTCAGCAGAATGATTTGTATGAATTCTGGAAGGAAGTGAAGGTTATCAATAACAGCAAGATGCCTTTGCCATCAAGTATTGATGGGATCTCTGGGGATGAAAACATTGCTGAGTTATGGGGGAAACATTTTAGAGAGATTTTTAACTGTGTTGAGAGTGCTGAATATCATGTTGGTGATATCATTAATAATGATGGGGTGGTCATTAGACCTGATGAAGTGTGTCATGCTATTGAGAAATTGGCAGTGAACAAAGCATGTGGTCTTGACCAAATAACAGCTGAACACCTGAAGTATGCAAGTCATAGAATCTCAGTGTTACTTGCTATATGTTTCTCGGGATTATTAGCGCATGGCATATTACCTGACTCTATGTTACCTGTGCTATTAATGCCAGTTATTAAGGACAAAACCTGTAAGGTATCAAGCATAGAAAACTACAGGCCAATTGCTCTAGCGAGTATACTCTCTAAAGTGTTTGAACAAATTCTATTTGATAGACTACGAGAATATATAACAACCACTGATAATCAATTTGGTTTTAAAAAGAAACATGGCACAGATTTGTGTATATATGCACTGAAAGAACTTGTTACCAAGTATAAAAGCCATGGTTCAACAATGTTTTTATGTTTCCTTGATGCTTCTAAAGCTTTTGACCGTGTTAATCACGGTAAACTTTTTATAAAATTACAAGAGCGAGGGGTCCCCCCATACCTAATACGTATCTTGCATTATTGGTACTCCCATCAAACTATGCAAGCTAGATGGGGGAAGACAACATCGGCTCCTTTCACAGTTACCAATGGGGTTAGACAAGGTGGAATATTGTCACCTGTTCTTTTTAATTTGTATATGGATGATCTCTCTAGGACATTAGATGTGTGCAAAACTGGCTGTAAGGTGGGGGATACGTGTATTAATCATCTGATGTATGCAGATGATTTAATTGTTATGTCTCCATATAGTGCTGGCCTACAGCAATTGCTTAGAGTTTGTTCAAACTATGGACTACAGTTTGACATCAAATTTAATGCAAAAAAGAGTGTTGTAATGATTGCCTGCACTAATGAGGACAGGAAGCTGTGCTTTCCCTCTTTTTACTTGGCAGGGCAAGAGCTAAACGTAGTTACTAAAGTAAAATACTTGGGCCACATTATCAGGGATGACTTTTGTGACTAACAGAGTCAAAGAACAACATTTTAAATGCCCTAACTAATCCTTTACTTAGTGACACCAGATACACCTCCCAACTCTGGAAACACTGGAATAAGCAGTTGTACTTGTTTTAATTAATTTGCATAGGTATTTGTATGTTTATATGTAGGTATGAATGTATGTTTGTGTTGTATGTTTTGTATGTTTCTTTATGTAATATGTGGTCAGTGTTGTCTGCATTTATGTATTTATGTTTGTGGGTTTGTTGGTACCCCTCATCTGTTGTGTGTGTGCTGTTTTTGTTTTTGATTCTTGTTTTTGGACCTTGAGTCTGTGAAATAAAGTTATATAATATCAGGTGTTACTATGATATCAGAAATCTTACCTGTAACATGGAGAGCCTTGCCGACACCTTCTGACTGTCATTGAGGTTGTTCAGGCTCTCATTTAGTTCCATCACACAGCTGCTTGTCCAGCTCTCAGTGTCCTCGCTGATTTTACGCACATCCTCCCACAGCGTCAAACTCTGGTTCAGGTGATCAATGTTATCGTCGATCTTCTCAGACACCTGAGAAATGGAATAAATCACAACAGTTTAAGTTGGTTTGGTTTATTTAAAACAACTTGGAGTAGATAGTATTGTGGTCTTTTGTATTTGTGAAGACAACCAAAGATGTATCAAATTTTACCTACTCCATTGTTGTACAGAAATTATTAAAAGCAGATCAATGATGCATCAAATCAACACATCACGATTGTATCAACTCCTGAAGTCAGACTTACATCCAGCCACTGGTCAACAAGGGTCTCCATGTCCTTTTTCATCATCTGAGCATTACACTCAGGGATCTTCTTCAGTTCAATCACCAGTTGTTTTCCTTTACTGGAGAAGTGATCCAGTTCATGTTGCTTGCTAGCCATCTCTATTTTCACTGCCTCGTGCTGCAAATGAAGTAAAGACAACAAACCTTTTAAGTATCCTGATGACCAATAATAAAGACAAAACCAAGATACACCTTTTTTTCTGGATTTGTGTAATGAAAAGTTTACTTAAAAAATGTAAGATGTAAAGAAAATAGATGAATAATTTGACCTGACCTTGGTTAGTGACCTCCTGGTTTCCTCATGGTCCTTCAAAACAGAGCTTATCTCAACCAAAGGTTCGGTGCTTTCAATAATGCTGCTGATGGAGGTTTTCAGTATTTGGTATACTTTCATAAGCTCAACTAGGACATTGCACTGCTCCTGTCTGTCAAAGGGTGAGAGAGAAGTGTGTTGTCCATTGTAGATTATGTAAATTAACTGTAAACATAAAACACAACAAATATACAATAACCTGCCTAACAAAGAAAATAAATAAGTAAATGCAAGACCAGTGTCACAATGATTCTTAATACTCTAATTAGCATATGTGAGAACAAAGTACTATAAAAGAGAGTTAAAATCTCTAAAAATATATATATTTTTTTACTCATTTATATCTGCAACAATTAAAAGAAAAAGAAAATGACAAAACATTTATTTTTTCTACCAGTTGTGAGTGTTTTTGAGAATGCAATATTTCATGACTCACGGAAGATCCTCTTCCACTATTTCAGTACCTCTCTGTGATGAGCTTCTTGGTGTCCTCCCACGTGGTCTCCAGCAAACTGATTTCCCTCAATACCTCCCCAGCCAACTCTGCATCTCTCTGGGCCAGCTGGTTCCCCTTGTCCCTCAGCCACTGTTCCTCATGCTGGTGTGACTGTAGCTCATCCTCCAGCTGATTAAAGAACCTTAGCCTGACAAACAAAGGGATAACATGTTGTTGTTGAACATGTTCTCATACCCACCCACGGCACTGGCATAATATGTTAACAGCCCCCCTCAAATCTTTATTAGAGCATTGACGAAATAGAAATACTGATCTGAACACACTCTTAGGATGCTTTACCTCTGCTGTAGTGCATGCAGGCTGGGCTCTTTGAAGCTCTGGTGGTCAGCTTTTTCTTCAATGTCCTCCACAGCTTTGAGCAGCTGTTCTTTGCGCTGTCTAAATGAGGTCCACAGAGACCCCAGGGCCTCTGCTTCACTCTGCTTTGTACCCAGCAGGTTCCTCACTGCATCCAGCTCAGCACTGAGTGAATCAGCCAGCATGCGGCACGACTTACGAGAGCCCTCGTCAGCGCCAATGTGGAGATGGCTTTTGCAGAGGCTGCTGTCCAGATTGACAGCTAGAGTCTCGAGCTGGCTAATGTCTGGGACAATGGTGGAAAGTTCCTGCTGCAGCTCCTCTACTTTTCCGCGGTCCCAGCTCCCAGCACTCTCCACAGTCTGCTTCAGACCCCGCAACACTCCTGCAGCCACACCGTGAGTCTGCAGAAAAGCCTCGAGCCTTTCAAGGCACTCTAACTGGAGCTCAGCTATGTGCTGGGCCTCCAGGTAGGGCTGCAGACAGCTGTCTGCTCTGCTGCGGAGGAGCTGAGCATCACTCGGCTCACAGAACTGACAGAGCTTCTCGGTCTGCTGCTCCAAGCTCTGTCTCACACTGGACTGCTTCTGTAAGGAACCCATGGTCTCCTGTAACAGGCAATTGATAGAGGATCAGTTGTTGCTCTCAAGCAAAATGCTATTCGTTGGCTAACTGACTTTAAGTGGCTCTGGAGAGAGTAGCCAACAGCATGCAGAAACAGGATGAACAATGACTCTGTGTAGTTCTGACCTTTACTTGCTTGGTGGCGGACTGCAGGTTGCTGACGTTGATTTGAGAAGTTGAGTGCAGATTTGTGAGCATGGCCTCACCCCATTGGGAGAATTTGAGCAGGGCCTGGTCAAACTGCTCAACCAGCGAGAGGTGGCTCTGAAGCTCTTTGATTCTTGGGGACAAAATGTCAACAAAGTGAGTAAATTCAGTAAAGACAAGACCTGCTTTAACGAGTTTTAGTACTGTATACTTTTCAGTCCAATATTTAACACTGATATTCCTTCACTGTTACACTATATTTAACTGTATACCATCAATATGTGGTGGATTGTACATACAGAATATTTGAAATCAACATGTTCTATATTCAATGTCTAAGAAAATCCAAAACAAAGACAAAACATTCCCAAACTCTTTGATTGAGCAGACATTGTGGCTTCTACCACTGATATTTTGGACTATTGCTACTGTGGGGCGAGGGGGCGTGGCTAGCGCGCCTGCGGCAGGGAGAGAGGGAGAGGGGCAATCAGGAGGATCAGCTGTGCGGCTTGTAAAGAGGCACAGCTGATTCCCATGATTGTGGGGATGCGTGGGCGGGGAAGGGAGCATAAGAGCTCCCAGAGCCACGCAAGAGGGGAGAGTGAGCTAGGCATGTGATGTGAGTACTGTGAGTAAAAATGCCTAATAAACAGCGTAAACGTGCGAAACTGGTGTCGTCGCTATGTTCCGAGCTTCATGAGACCATCGGTAGTAAGGAACCCTGCTACAGCTACATTTACTGAATTTGAAATATTTCCACATGACATTGTATCTTGGAACCAATACTCGCTCCAATGCAAAACATACACCACAAAGCAACCATCCCAAATAGCTGTTTTATCAGTACTCAGGTTGATCCAAACTATTAAAAATAGTTTAAAATATTAGAAAATATTACCTAATGTTCAGCATAAAGTGTGTTATTCAAGATACATACTAAAGTCTTCTGGTATTCTATATATACAGTATATATTATATTACTGAGTCATATTACATTTTGCAGTTGCAACAACCAACCAAACCGGAGTAATCAAAGCTAGACTGACTATGCTGAACATGTTTCATCAGAAAGGTCCCTGGAACAGCATGTGGGACCTGTAAAGGAAAAATTGGATTTTGTGTGGGATTATTTTACCTTTGAGGGAGGACTTCATTTTGAACATGCAGTCTCCTCTGCAGGGTCTCCAGCTCGTCTTTCAGCTGCTCCACTCTCTCTTCTGGTGCAGTCGGACACAAAGATGTCCCCAAAGATACCAATTCAGCATGAGCAGGCTCGAGGAACTGGACCTCAGAGTGGAAAGCCTGCCAGAGAAACATAATTTTGTTCTTAAAAAAACATTCTCTCAAAATCGTGTTGAATAAATATCCGTTTATGGTATTTACCCGTCATGTTGTGGGGGAAAAGTCTGTTCACATTATCATATGTGGAGAAAAAATATGATCCCAACCAGCAGCTATCCATCTTTAAACCTTTATTTATCTTTGGCAAATTATTTTAGGGTTAAGATTTAGGTTTAAATGTGTTTTGGAGAACTATAAGAGTCTGTGTATATTTGTACCTGAAAGTCTTGAAGCTCTGTGCGGAGCTTGGCTTTGTCAGCTGACAGATACTGGCTCTCCGGTTTGCATGCAGCTTCACTCCTCTCCAAACAGGAAACAAAGTTTGATCGCTGTTTCTCATACCTGAAATCAATAGAAACACAGGTGTCTCAGTTTCATTTTTCAGTTTCCACAGTTTGCTCTGCTTTACTGCATGTGGAGACATAACATCCCCATCAACTGGAAAAGCCAATGATCAAATGTATATATATATATTAACATTGCTTATATTTACATGATATCCAAATCCTGCATATGTTAAAGTGATCTGTTAGTTCATCTGCTTACTTTTGCCAAAGAGAAAGCAGGCTTTCCAGAGTGCTCTGTTTGTCCTTTGCATCCTGTACGTTTTGGTCATAGCTGTTGTTTAGCTCTGTCACAATCCTCTCCGCTTGCTCTCTGACACTGAGTCTTCTGGCACCAGCTGACAGGGACAGCAGGGTTCCCTTCAGCTTTTCCTGATTCTGACAGACATCCTAAA
Source organism: Cottus gobio (assembly GCA_023566465.1). Classification (NCBI taxonomy): domain Eukaryota; kingdom Metazoa; phylum Chordata; class Actinopteri; order Perciformes; family Cottidae; genus Cottus; species Cottus gobio. The sequence continues at coordinate 7,597,499 of CM042228.1, forward strand.
GAACAAAGACACAAAACAGTGACTAACAAAGCTTTATCTGTGAGCTGGAAGGCAGTGCTGTGTTAAGATTTGCAAATCATTTTTAAATACTGTTGATATGTACAGTATTGATTTATTTCGCATTACTAAGGATTAAAGTATATTTAATGAGTTTTAGTAAAAACAAACACCATGTGGTTTTGAAGAGCTTTGTACGTCTCGGATGAGGAGGTGCAGGATTTGATAGGATGCTCCAGCTTTGTGTGAAGCTCACTGAGAGATGCTCGCACCTAGGAGAGAAACAAGATCAAAACTGTATGCCTGTATCTTCCTTAAATCCTATATCTGTACTGTCATGATATTTGAATAAGACATGTATTAATAAGGCTATTTACCTCCTCGAGGCTAATTTTGAACTTTTGTTGTTGAGAGGAGCTTTCCTCCAGCTGTCCATCAAGCTGCTGTACGCTCTCCTTCAGCTCCTCCCAGTACCTGCCGATTTGGGTCAACCGGGCCTTGATGCGAGCTGCCTCCCCTGAAGATACAAACTGGGCTAGTGCCTGTGAATCTGCCTCCAGCTGACAAGGAACCTCAGCTCGCTCCTGAAGCTCTGCACCAACAGCCTGGACATGCAGGGATGGACGTAAAAGAATAAAAAAAGACTTAAATGTCCAGTGGAGGTATGTTGGGCTTTGGCAGGCGGTGTTCAGCGTGGTACAATTTACACCGCTTAGGTTGGTGGCTATAATGGCCTTGGCTACTGGGGCCCGTTAAACTTCCCCAAACAGTTGCGATTTAAATCCCTTCAAAAATAAATAAAAACAAATAATAATCCAAGTTATCAAAATGGTTTCTAAAGAGTTAAATTCTCACCTTAAATAAAATGTGTGTCAATCTAGCATTTACATTACGAAATAAAACACAAACCACAGACTTCCTGAGCAGTTCCTCTTCTCTATTTGTGTTGAAGACGGAGGGTTGAAGCCAGTGTCGTAAACAGGGACTCTGTGTCAGTGCTCGGGCAAAGAAGGCCTGTATTGCTACTTTCTATCACCAAGGGTGCAGTGTAGGAGAGGTGTCGCTTTATAATACACAATAATGTACCTTTACTGTGATGATCTGTTGCTCAAGAGGCAAAGTAGAAGATTTCAGTACATCCAGCTGCTTTTCCTTGTCAGATATCCACAAAGAAAAGGTTTCAAACACAGCTCCAAACTGATCCCACTGAGTTTTCATTTCTTCCAGAGTCTTGACACTGGAACACAAACGTATTCATTATAATAATAAGTTAATTATTATATAAGTTATAATTACAGATACATCTTGACTATCATGTAAGATACAGTGTTTTTCCTTTGTGGCAAACGCCACTCAAACTGGATTACATATTATTTAGGCTAAAACCATAATGTATTTCAAGACGACTAAAACATTATCTAGCAAAAGCAACACGAATAAAATCCATTGTCTTACTCTTTTTTGAGACTGGCCTCTATTTTGTCCACTTGCTCACTGAGGGAACACGCTTGTTGTGAAAGCAGAGTCTTGTTCTTTGGACCAAGCTGGATTTCTTTTGCTCTCTTCAGTAAAGTGTTCATGTGTGAGGCCTCTGCTTCACACTGCTTCAACAACACCTGTTAAAGAAAACCCAAGAACATATTGTTCATATTCTCCATGTAGCTAATATACATCCAATTGTAAAAATGTCAAGAGTAAAGCAAAGAATTAAACACAAACTTGACTTACTCTGGCCTGGTCAAGTTCAACAGCCAGACTCTCTGGACTGCTGAAGTTCAGGTCTCTCTCCATCGTTGAGCGTGCCTTACTAACAAACTCGTGAACTGCCTCCTGCTGGCTGTCAAACTCCTGCCAGGCTGCCAGTGTGACCTTGAGATGACAATGCCCCAAAATCAATGATATGAAATCAAATGCATTGTTAATGTTTGTTGAATCACTTGAATGTAGTATACAAGTTACAGGAGAAGAATTGTTTTCCAGACCAAGATCACCAGCAAAGGAACATGACATCATTAAGTATACAGACGGCATCACTACATTTGGTTTCATTGGCGAGGCTGATGAGGCACATTGACAGAGGAAGCACAGCTAATATTATGCAAGCACTTTGCCCCAGTGGTGCTGCAGCAGAGGCAGAAACATCAGACATGTTGAATCATTTACTGAGAGCATTCTCCCAAAAACAAATACACTATCTCAAGACTCCCACCTCCATCCTGTCTCTGTTCTATAAAAGCAGCACCGAGAGAGTGAGGACTGACTCACTGCATCACTATCTTCTAAAGGAACTGTAAAGCCTCAGAGGGCCTTCCAGCCTGACCCTCCATTCAGGACAAGTTTTCACAAATGCAGCATCTCCAAAACCGACTGCATTAAAAGGGATCCCTCTCCTCCTTCACATACCCTAGCTCTTTTCTGTTCACACAATGTTCAGCAAGTCTGACCTAATTAATAGCACAGCATGCATGAATTAACTTTGATGAGATGTAATTGTGTTAGAGTTCATGGGCAAGTTGAAAAAACAAAAAGCAGACAAAACAGCACCTCTAGAAGGATGCCGGATAAATTAAAGGAAAAACAAAACTTAACATCTAAAAGTGGTCTAAAAACTATGGTAGCGCTGAAATAAACACTGTTTCAGCTCAAGTCAGAACAAATTACACTTTATTGAATTACCAATAGATAGATTGATCACGAGATGACAAGTGTCAGGATTCAGCTCAGAGGCTGACAGTTATTTATCACATCGTACATTCAGCTCACAACAATTATTTGGAGCAAAACAAAAGATACCTTGATTTTTAAAATGAAGGATAAGTAAAGATCCTTTCTGTTCCTGATGTTTTTCTAATATTTAACAAAGAAATATGGATAATCCTCCTTTTTTCTCAATTTGTTGTCCAGTATTATTCAGAGAAAAGTGCTGATTTAAACAGCTGTGAAATGTTATTCACTAACAGTGTCTCTGATTTACTGCCTCAGTAACGCTGCTCACCTCGAGGCTTTGCTCCTGTGAATCCATATTCTGCTCCATTTTGCCGAGTGTGTTCTCTAAAGTCTGCAGGTCCTGCTGCAGAGTCTCTCCCAAACCCTCCTCAGCCTGGAGCTGCTGGCCTCTGGTGATCAACTGCTGGACATCCTTTCTCTTCATCTTCAAACGTTTTAACAGTTGCTATGGATAGTAATACACATTCAAAGTGTTAATCCATTGAAATTAATTCAAAGTTAACTGAATATGTTTTTCCGAATTTGTGAATGTCCGACAGTACCTGGTGAACGAGAAATAGTTGCTGGGCTTCTCTCACAGTTGGACAGTCCAGTATTTTGGTGACCTCGGCTTGAGCCTCTTTCTGCCCCTGAACGAGATCATCCAAAATCGTTTGTACCTCTTCCCTGAACTGCACACAGTCGCCCACAGTCAGCACCATCTTCTCAGCCTGGAAGATAAAACAGAGAAAAATACTGAATGAGAACAAACATGATACATTGTTGCTGAGGTATATATGCTAAACTAAAATATAAGGCTTATCTTTCTCAAATGTTTTGACACAAATTCACAAAAATCCTTGTTAGCAAAGTTTGCCAAGACATAGGTATAATATATATATATTTTTAAGTCGTGAAAGATGGGAGCTAAAACAAGTTTCTATTTTTGTTCAGTGTATGTCTAGTTTTATGCAATCAGACATACATCTTAACTACTAATTAAAGTGGTGTGATAATACCCTAATAATGTGCACTGATCTATGACATACACCTAGATAGACAGACAGACAGACAGACAGACAGACAGACAGACAGACAGACAGACAGACAGACAGACAGACAGATATACAGTCAGATAGATAGATACTTTATTCATTGTTAGATTATTGCATTGTTTTTGTATCTGTGTTCAACTTTAATAAGGTTTTAATGTTTAAGCAGTATACTGTAGATTCACAGAAGATATATCATTTCTGACACCTTATGTAAAACGTGAAAGCTGGACAAACCTCAACAAGAGACGCAAGAAGACCCTTAAAATCCGTAGACAGCTTGCTCAGGGCACTTCCTTGCCTCTGGGCATCGCTGTCAGCACAGATCTCGATGAGTACGGCCATACGAGCTTTCAACCAGCCCAGATTCCCCTCCTGTAGCTCTGCATCATTCCTCAGCTCCTGCACACAAGCAAAGAGAGTGAGACAGCCCATGGTGCCATAAGAGTGTTTTAACAGTCTTGTGTTCTCAGAAGTGACAATGGCAAGCCAGTGGCACATCACAAGGACAAGAAGGGATTGCCAGTGGGTGTTGTATGTAGTAGTCACTCACCATGATGGTAGCCTTCACCTGGCCATATTTCCTGGGGTCGTTGGCTCGGTTTCTCAGCAGCCTCAGTTGACTTTCTTTAGATATGAGCCAACAGGAAAGTTCAGCGTACCTGTTTCCAACCATGACGGGAAAATCAAAATCAAGAAGATTAAGGGAATAATTGCTGAAAGACTGCATTTATGAGATGTACACTTTTTCAGCCATGGACCTTTGTCAGGCATCAAACTCACGATGCAAACAACTCATCTTTGACCTAAAGCACCAGCCTTTGACATCTGATCAAAAAGGGGAACCAAGTCTCAAATGTTATGCAGTGTGTACATGATGTGCTTAGAATGTATCTTTATATGATTATGTGTGTTTATGACTCAAAAGGAATCACTACTTCTTTTTTTGTTATTATTTTACAGAGTTACTAATCTGTTTACTATTTTATCAAGCTCAGGACAAAATCTATCAAAACCTTCTCCTCGCCTCAACTCTCTCTCTCTCTCTCTCTCTCCTCATCTCAAGTGAATGAAACTATTTAAACATGATTACTTTGGATATGTATTGAATGCAGGACACTGAATAGTCAATGAACAACACATTATTATATTGTTACCACAATGCTACAACAGTCAAAAGGTTAAATCCTATGCTGGACCACAACTCACTCATTATGCTGTATATATCCAGGCTGTAACCACTGCAACCCCTTGACTGCATTAAAAGAGGACTTCATCAAAATAAATAGTTACTGCACCTTGAGTTGTACTCCTTCCATTTATCTGGGTGCTGCATAAGCTTCTGATGGGTGTTCTCGATTTCCTCTCGGACCTCAGCGTAGTCTTTTCTCGATGTTTCCAGGGTCTGGTGGACAGAGTCAGCCTCAGGGAGCTTTTGACAAAGTTCCTCCATCATCTGCAGCCTTTTCTCACAGACTGACTGGGGGCCCTTTTCCCTAAAGAAGGCCTAAAGTAAAACAAAAACACAATTATATACTTGTGTTAGAAGTCAATGCCATGAATACAGGACAGCGTGGAACATGCAATCAAAAAGCAAGAGTGCATGTGGTGTATACAAGGTAAAATAAATGTAAATGTATGTGAATATAAAATGACAGAACACTGCTGATTAAGGTCAGTTTTTGCTAGACACTGGAAGAGCCTCAGTACTTCTGCATCAAGTTTATCAAAATCTTCCCATTCCGCTACACAGCAGTGAATTAGCATTTAGTTATCTCACAATGAGTTAGATCAATACATGACACTCAGCCAGCCACCCTGTGCTCACCCTGTGCTCCTTGACCAGCCTCTCGCTCCCCATGCTAGCCAGGTGTCGGTTTTCCCTGGTCACTTCCGCCTGGCACTCCTGCAGCAACCCCATCAGCTTGCTCCTCTCTCCCTCCACTTTAAGACGCAGGAGGTGGAAGGGGGCGTCCGACTGAATGTCCTGTTAAATGACAATACAACAAATACAAAGCCAGATTCAGAGCCAACGTTTTGGCTAATTTTTCATTTATTATTATTTTTTAATTAATAAATACATATTTATGTCTAATTGACATACTTCAAATGGATTTAAAAAGATGGAAATAAGTCACAATGTATTTGTAATTTACTTGGAGCTGTATAATTGCACACAATGCCACTATTCAAGTCAAGGAACTAACCTTCCAGTGTTTATGCAGCTTCCTGACTGTTTCCTGCAGTGACTGCTGCTCCTGCTCTGGCAAAATATCTGTCAGCTCATCACAGGCCTTGAGGAAAGCATTCAGGACCCGTTGATCCAGCTGACCAAAGAACTCCTGCAAAAAAAAAAGACCTCATCATGTCTCACACCTTGTGCAGGCGGGCCATGTCTTATTTAAATAAATCCTTCTCATCAGCTGTTGCGATTATATTTTGTTTTTTGCTGTTGCATTGTTCCACACTGTGAATTGACTAAGCCTGAATTACACTGTATGTATAGCTACGTATGCTATTGTGAATCTTGCACAAGGCCTGTTTTCTTACGGTGTGTTTCTTGAGCAGCTCCTCTGGGTTGCCTCTTTCTGTCAGACAGTTCTGTGCCATTTTAAGAACTTTCTCCAGCTCTATCCGTGACTCATCAAACCTCTTCATGAGGCTGCTGTTTGCCTCCACATGCTTCCTCCACTCTGTAGATTCCTTAATCATGCCCTTAACACACAAACGACACATTTTTATATATATTTAAATATCCAAACAGTTAAGAGCTGAACAGAAATTAAAACAGGCCTTGATGTTAAATGTACCTGTGAGGAGGACTGCAGGTCTGCTACTCTTTTCTGCAGAAGGCTCATGTCCATGTACTCGAGGGTGTTACTGCTGTTCATTATTTTCTGGATGGTCTGGTGGTTTCTCTCTATTGCTGTCAAACACTTCTTACAGCTTTGTGTGAAGGTCACCAGCTCCTGAAACATTTAATTGCAAGCTGAGTGTTATTTATTGTCATTTATTTATATCTTGAAGCAATGCTTTTTATTTTAAAACATTGTGACAAATCAAACATGCTTGGTATTGGGTATGTTATGCAATTTCTTTTATCTATGCAACGTAAAATTGGGACGGCAACATATTTAAACTTTTGCGTTAGTTACCTGGCAGTTCTGTTTGAAGTCTACTGGTCCCTCAGTGTCGCCGGTGTTGGTAATATGACTGGCCTTCTCCAGAGCCTGGTAGAAGCCTGTGATGTTTTTCTCCATTTCTTCCAGTGGAGGTAATAGAGACTGGGACTCCCTGAGCAGAGGTAAACACGTTTCCCTTACCTGGTTGGAGAAAAGCATAATGATTAAAGAGAATCACATGTGACCGATATGCGGTTTTGATCTTAAATCAAATACAAGAAATGGCATTCATTTGTTTATATATATATATATATATATATATATATATATTCACCTCTAGGGTAACTTATGCTTTTGCCTACTTTTTATGTAAAAGAATATATATAAAAAACACCAGTTTTACTATATTGTATCCACACAAACTCATATAAAGAGAAGTGAAGCTCAACACGTGTACATACATTGTACATACTGAATAATTTCATGCGTAAGGTGCGTACCTTGCTCAGCTGCTCTTTGATCGACGCCATCACAGCCATCATCTGTGAAACTTCCTCCTGTGGAGTGTCTTTGGTCAACAGCTGGGCAGTGCGGCTCGCTGCCTTACAGGCGGCTTCCATAGCTGGCACTTTGTGCTTGACTTCCTAAAGTAAGTCGGAATAGAGAGTAAAACTTCTTGTCATTGCACAGCAGAGAGATTAAAATCAGTTTTACCGGAGAAAAGGATGAGCGAATCAGCTGCTTACCTCAACATTTTGAACAAAGGCTCTGACATTCAGGAAAGATACTTGGACAGGAGCAGTCATCTTCTCATTGGTTGCATCCATAAACATTTTCAAGGTATTAATCCCATCTTGGTAGTCTTGTCTCAATTTATCTACTTCGTCTGCTCTTGCATACTGCCAATGAAACAGAGGAAGACAGTCAGTGGATCATTTTTCTCTTTTTTGAAAACTTAAGCTGATGTGTGGGTTCACAGTATAGTTGTTTAAATGCCATTTACATGTTTGACTTTGACAAACAGCTCTCTCCATCTCCCATTCAGAAGGAGAAGCTGCTGCTTCAGATCTCGTGAGACTGTGTCATCGCATGTCTCAATGAGAAAGTTCCCAGCGTCGTTCATGTCCATGTGCTGCTGCATCCAGTGAGAGAGGTTTCTGAAGAAGTCCTAAAAGAGAAAAAGAAAAAGAAAAACCATTGCTGCAGTGACTCAAATGCTTTGTGACCTTTTAGAAAAAAAACATTCCTCATACAGTTTAGCGGCACAAATATAAACTGTATATTACAAATAATACTGTTTGCCATTTCTAGTATCTGTGATTGTACTTACACGTTTGGCCTTCTCTGACTGATTGAGCATCTGCTCACCGTCCTCTAGCCAAGCCTGCAAAGATGCCACTGTGCTACCGTACTTCTCCCAGTTGGAGATCACCTCCTCCAGCATGCTGCGAACACTGCGCACCTCCAAAGCCAGGTTCCTCCACTGAGCCGTGGCATCATTGAGAAATTTACTAACCCCTTCTGCTTCATCAACTGAAAGTTAATTAAGGAAAAAGTTTGGTTTAGTTCAAACCAATATGGCTATTAACTGTACAGCATTGGATTATGCCTATTGATTATGTGGCCATTTGGCCGATGCTAAAGTCTGTTGGGTCAGAAAGATCGTGCTACGATAGCATTCCGATTGATGCAATTATTGTTACTTTTTCATGCATAATGCAAGATTAGGATTTTTTTTGTTCTGGGGATTAAAAGTATGTTAGAAAAGAAAAGTGCAGCCCCGTATTTACAGAAAGAAACGGCTCAGGAGACAGGCAAAGGTGCGATTTTAAATGCTGTCAGGCTGTATTTGGACTTACCTTTGTTACAGGTCTTAGACCCTGTAACATGAAATCAATAATAAGACTGTTTACCATGAGCCCAAGAAAATGTATAGATACATATAATGAACAAAATATATATATATACATAACAAACAAATTTGTAATAAAAACAGAGAAGAGTCTTACTTGAACTGTCTGACTTTACATAAACCTCTGCAGCTTGCTTGAGGCCTGTGAGGATTATATCATACTGCTCAAAGAACCTGTGGCCTTCAACAAAGGTCTGGAATAGAAAGGCAAACATGAAATTCTGTTAAAATGGTCCGTTAGACACAACAACTTTACTACTTTTAATTACAGCGCCAATCATTTTCACTTACAAGGTAGGTTTGCAACAGGAGTTCCACTGAGTCCCGCCTGCCATATTTAATGATCCAGGACTTGAGCTTTGACTCAGCCAACATAAGAAATGCCATCAGTCGATACTTCATTTCCCAGAATTCCAGTTTAATCAAGTGAGCGTGTGATGATGTGGACACAAAATTGAATCTGCAAAGTAAACAGATGTTCAGTAATAATTTCATTTTTGCTTTGATTTAAGAGGCATCTAAACACAGAACATGTTTTACTTAATTAAAAACAAGAATGCTAAAAGTCTTACCTTTCAGCCATATCTTGGAGCTGCTCAGGTGGGACAGGCACCCCATTCACTGATCTGTCCCTGTGGATCTGCTGGAAGGTTTGTTTGTGCGATTCCAGGTTTTTTAATACCTCCTGCAAACATGAATCACATATAATCAAGTTCACGGTTACTTTTTTGTGTACAGTTCCTGTGTAAAGCAATTCAAACAACATGGTACAGTAGGTATCCACACCCATAGAAAATCAAAGGTTCACTGTGTTACCTTATGTTGCTCTAGTTTTCTGTGCAGAACATTGGCTGTCTCCTCATGAGCATGTTGGATGGGAATGTCCTCTCTCAGAGCCATCTCTGCCCTGTGAAGCCAGGCTCCGATCACTCCCAGAGGACCAGGCAGTGACTTGTCCAGATGGATGTGCCAGTCCAGCAGCTGCAATTGACATCCATTAAAAACCCACTCTACCAAAACAAGATCCCACCACAGATGAGGCTATGCTGATCAAAACATTTCCACATGTTCACAAGCAATCAGAGCACAAAAGAGTTTTATGCCAGTCTAGATGAGCTGTGGATGTCCAGAGGAGCAAGCTGGCCAGTGAACAAAACCTCTTCTGTTCCTGTCTCCTCCCCTCTGAACAAACTCTCATTCAAACGCTTCCATCCCACTGAACTTTCACTGGCAGTCAGTGAAGAGAGCTGTGTTTCTCTCATTATGATATCTCCACTATGGCACAGAAATTAATAAAGACAAATAACAAATGGGCAATATATTATTCATCCTCAGGTTATCTTTACTCTGGGTATGATTCATTATCATAATTAATTCTCCATTTGTGGCTTGTTATAAATTCTTCATGCAGTGTAATTACCCTGGCAGACAAGCGGTCCCACGCCTGTTTGACCAGAGCTTGGTCCACGGACAGCTTGCCGTCTCTGTGGACTGGCTGCAGCAGAGGATCTGTCTGCTTTTTCTTCATTTCATACTGGACACGGAAGCTCTTAAATGCCTGTAGAGCCAAAAATAGTTGATGAATGTCTTTGTCAAAGCAGAATGTCACGGAATGATGCACTTCGTCTTTCCGGGCCTGACTCACCTGATATTTGTCAGTGAGGTTTCCCTCTGCGCCCTGGGCCCGCAGCACATCTCTCTCCAGCTGATCTAAAAACACCTTCAGCTCTCTCAGCATCTTCCGTTCCTCTCTCTGTCACAATCAGGGAACATCCAGGTTAGAGTCACAAATGAGCTCGCCAAAATGAAAATGTTCAGAAAATGAAACCAAATTGACATTCAAGAAACAACCGCAATGTTTTAGCAAAGATTAGAAGTGTTTTATAAGTCATGGTAGAAGGAAAGGGGTTTGGACACTAGCATCCTCTTAAAAACTTCGGCTTTATTCTGTTAATTTAGTGAAACATACCTCAAGCATTTGCTCTATATCTTGGGGACCAAACTATCCAGGAAAGCAGCAAGGCACACAAAGAGATGCAAACACACCACCAAATGCATTAGAAAAGCAAGAAGGAAATAAAGAAGCAAGTTGGAGAGGAAATGGGATGAGTGTGAGTTGGAAATACACTCCAAACAGAGAGCATGCAGCACTATGACCTGAACTCTCACCTTAAGTACCGGCACTGACAGTGCAAAAGTTGGAATTGAGCCAAGAAGCAGCTTAATGTGCACAAAAAATAAGTATATGGAGAAATTAAATGAGTCTGATGATGAAAAAGCAAAATCTTGATGATTATATTCCTGCTGTGTTCATGCTATGATGTGAGCTCAATGTGACAAAATGACAAGCTTACAACAACTAAGCACAGCAGCAGTTAAAGCATGTTTTCATCAAGCATACATACTGCATAAGCACCATACTGCATATTGCCATGAATGGTCATGCCCGAGGTATGTGGTACAAGGAAATGTGGATGGCAACAACATATACAATTTAATGATTGAAATAATAACACATGGCGTAATATATCTATTCTAGATCATATAGTAGTAACACAATGAGATTTGTTCCTAATATTCCCCGATGTTGGACAGGTTATATGCAAGTATCAAACGTTTTAAACAAAGTACCTCATCCTGCTGTCCATCAGTCTCAGAGTGGTGCGGGTTTGGGTAGTGCTTGAGAAACTGAGCCACATATGTCATGATGGATTTCTCATCTGGCTTGTCTACATCCACATCTACAGAGCAACACAAACATGATATGATGCGCTGGATAAAAACGTTAGACGGTAAATGTTTTTCAGGCCTAAAAAAAACCATTACTTCATACCTAGAGAAATAAAGGAAATATTTTGACATGACATAAATAAAAGAATTTTGTGTCCATTCCATATATCCATCCTTGACCCTGATGTTTCTAAAACACCAGGGTCAAGCTCCTGTAACGTTTCTGGGCAGCTCTTTGTGCATTAAGGCGTCATGACCCGGCTCATGAAGGCAGGACTGCAGAGCTACTGCAGACTGCTTCACCTCCTCAGACTAAACCTCAGAACCACAAGTTAACTCAGCATTTTATTCCTCTGGAGGCTTTCACTGATTTTTTCAGCCCACATAAACGCTCATACATTAATTACAGCATTACTATATAGTTGCTGCTTTTATGTGTCTATAACAATGATAAACTTAAAAATACTTAACTATTCAACCCTCATATGCAATGCTATCCTGTCTGAACAGTCTACTACACTAGAATATTTAATGCAAGCAGCAGGAAAGATCGAGGCACCTTCTGCATCCAGCAGGCGGGGAATACCCAGCTCGTTTTCTGCAAGTGCAAAGGCTTCCTCCAAATTCTCCCTGTTGCTCCTCCTCCGCACCACCTCCATGTCCACCAGGTCTGGCCTGATGGCGTGCACCACCGACTGGAACGCAACACCATTACGCCAGCTGGGACCAAAATCCTTCACCTCAATTCCATGATACCTGAAAAACACATACGTAACCATTTTTGTGAAGCAAAAAAACCCAGAACCAAGGCACCTCATCTACTGTCTCTTATACAGCAGAGAACATCTTCACCCATATCTATAATAATAATAACAATAATAATAATAATATACATACTTGGCGGCTGTGCACTGCACCCATCTGAGCAGGGCCTTCTTGGCATTGCCCTGAAATCTGTTAACCACCTTTCGCTTCATGGGTGGGCTTCCTGCTTCAGAGCTGACTAAACTCTCCACAGAAGAGTTGCTGTTGGACAGGGCCTGGAGGGCTGGCAGGTTGCTGGTTAACTCCTCAATCTAAATGAAGAACAAGATCAATTGCAGAAGAGGAGGCGGCATTGTGACAATAGCAACATGAAAAAAAAGGTATTTTTTGGCAAAGATCAACATTTGTTCAAAGCAGATTAGGTCCAGGAGTTTGTGGAACTCAGGGTTTAATTGAAGGGCATCAACTCCCATTGGAGTGAGCACAGTTATGATTAAATTCTCAGGATTTACGGATCAGATCAAGTTTTACCTGGAAGTAGAGGATGACGGTCCATATCAACCCAAGAACAATTGATGGTCGTCCATCTGCGATGTCAGTGGCATGAATGTTAACAAGTTTGATCTGGAACAAAAAACAAGAAGAGGATTGTTATGAAAAAATAAGTCTGGAAGTGAGATTTATTTTGCATTTTCACCCCCAGAAAGTCAGGTCTTTGATGAAGATAAGTACTGTAATATATCCAAACCAGGAAGGCAGAAACAGCCACATTGAAGAGTGAACCAGCAGAGCAGGAAAAACAGAAAAAAAGAATTGTGTCCAACTAAGCATTTTAAGGAAAAGCAGAGGAACCACAGCACTGGAAACCTTGCATTGGAGAAAGGCTTCAATTTGCCATGTTTGCATCTCTACATTTTAGAAGCTGGAGATAACCACATCAGTAACCAGTGTTCTAGGGAAAATGCATCAAAACGGGTGTCAGTAGCAAAGAGTCATAACTACATTTATTGAAACAGAAATGGCTGTATCCAAACGTAGCTTAGTACACATCGTGCAATCAAATGAAAAGAATGCATACAGTATGTGATCACACAGGGCGGTTAATGGCGACTGACCGGAGATCCTCGATACACAGACTGAAGGCACACATGACGGGAGAGAGATCACAACAATGTAAGTCTCAGTCCTCAGGGTGCCCAGATGTACAGGGACACACATGCTTTATAGAGCCGTGGGATTTAGGGATGGATTATGTAATCAAGAATTCCTTTTTCTATCTGATGCTTCTCTGAAAATAGCACGCGTTGTGCAGACCTTATGTAGTCTGACAAAAATCTAATCAACAGCTTTTTCTAATCAGTTCTTAATAATACCCTGGACGTCTTTAAGACATAACACTGCTCATATTAAGTTGTGGAAAAGCAATCTTTAAAACATTTAAAAGGTGAAACTGCTGATATCACTGAATGCTTACCTTCCTGCCTTCTAGGAATTTGAGTGCTGTGCCGATGTTGGAAACCCAGTGGATCCTCTTCAGCTGGCGGCCTTGCTCCCGGGGCTTAAGACACAGGGGACAGACAGTAAAAACTGCTAGCCAAGAAAGGCATATTATAGGAAGCTGAGGATATCTTCATTCCACCATTTACTGCTCTGAAACATTGTAACACATTCACTGCAGATGGTAATTTTGTCTCCTTTACTGCTTAACCACTCCTGTTTGCCACTAGTTGCCCAGTAATAGTGAAAGTGGCCTGGGAATATTAGCAGGGCTTTTCTAACACAAATTAAGAGGTGAGTGCCAAAGCTGCTTTAAGAGAAACAGTATAATCCTGTGCTTTAAAATCTGAGGGAGAGCCGGCTTCAATAAGATCTGTCTATGTGAATTTATTGGCTGATATAAACTAGCAGGGGTCCACTCCTGTAAGCAGTAATTGAAAGCATCAAGCAGTATTCACCATGACATGACATGCTGTTTGCCAAGTAACAGCTTTACAGATGGCATGGCAGTTTGTTTTAAGACATGTGTGATTACCAAATCCCTATCAGAGTCTGGGCCACTGTGTTAATTTGTGTGTGGGCATGTACTTTCATTTTTGTGGGGATCAATTTTGGTTTCATACCATCATTATGAGGACATTTGTGAATTGTTGGGACATTTTGGCAGGCTTTCATCACTGTTTAAATGTTTTTAAGGTTAAGTGTAGCTTTGGGTTGGAATGAGCATTTAGTTGTGACGCTCATGGTTAGGATTAGTGTCTAGGGAACGGATTATGTCTATGAGGGTTCTCAAAAGTATCCAAAGACGAATGTGTGTGCGTTTTTTGTGTGTCTGTGTGTGTCTGTCAGGGATATAGAGAGAGGGAGAAACAGACACCAGTGAGTCAAAAGCTTCTCTCAGTGGGAAGGCTCAGATCTAAATTATGACCCTGCAATTTCTGTGCAGTGTGTTAATGCGAACAACAATTCTATCCAAAGTTTCTCAGTTTTGTAAAATGAATATATAATATATGTATATATGTATGAATGATGGTATATATATATATATATATACATGGATCTGCCACAATTTGTATTTTATTTATTATATTATATTTATTATTATATTTATCATGCAATATTTTAAGATATTGTTCAATGCATTTGACTTAGTTATTTTGTATGCATTTACAGTGTTTAGTCATCTGTTAACTATTTTTGAGTGTAATTAAACATTTACAGATTTAATAATTTATTATGTAAATTATGTGAATTCAACTGGTTGAATTAACTGTCATCTCTGACCAACAACACAACTCACAATTATGTAAATTGTTAAACCTAAATCCTTATGAATCCTTTGAAGTATTGTAGTGAATTTGTATGCAGATTCTTGGCTTTAAACCATGAAATAAATGGGAGGAGAGGCATTACATAATTGGGGTATTGACAATACACGTACAAGTTGACCTGTGAAATTGACCCAGATGAAAAGGAGTGCTGCGATTTACATATTCATTATACCAAGTGGATATCATACAGGGGGGCTCTTTTCCATTTATTAAATCCACACATCAAATCAAGAGTGTGAATATTCTCATTATTGGTAGAAGTCATGTCAATTCAAAAGTATTACTTACAAGTCTTTGACCAGACAGAACCTCCAAAAGAGCCAAAAGTTTCACCCCATCTTTGATGTCCTCAAAAAGGTCGTTAACCTCTAGTGGTGGTTTGTACTGGAGGAGAGAAAACACAGCTTTAATCATTACCACAAATTAAAATAGATGTGATTAGAAATGAATCAGTCTTGAGAACCAATGCATTTATAGTTCCAGCAATGTTGCATTGTTAAATCTTTAGTGTGAAAGGATATTAGTATTCTAGTCATTAGGCGGGATCAGGGGAAACCAAATGCTGTTTGTGAGAAACAGGCTTGTTAGCACCAACCACAGAGCCTCCCTGCAGCTGAAAAGATGGTGCCTTTTCCTCAGCAGTGGCTTGGTGCCCAGGCCTGAAGCGATGAAACTGATTTAACCCTAATTGGACTGTCTCCTGATATCATATCCACACATTTACAGAGCTGTACAATCTCCAATATGAATGACAGCGTTATAACCTACTGAGCATAACTGTAAAAGTAAAAGAAACAGATGCGTATTTATTAAGCAGAGTGAAGTTGTAATTACAAGGAAAGCTCAACATGAGTTCTTTATTTGGCACCATATACAGGCCAATTCACATCTCAACATATTCCATGACAGGATGCAGTTGGCTGCCTATTTGGGGCAAATCAATGTGAAGCGGCTGTACTGTTATTCTGTACATGCACACTCTTCTTCTTCGTCACAAAAGTACTGAAGAAGTCGTGTCGTGTTTTTGTGCCACAAGCTATATATTGTTTAAATATCTTAAACTGCTAATATGCACAGTCACGCAAATATAGCTTTGATTAGCCACAGAATCACATGAGACTGTGGAAAACTATTTTAAAAAAAGCTCAGTAATACAATATCAGAGGAAATGGAAACAAAGACTGGAGGAAGTTCAAGTTTAGATAATACACACTTTCACCCTCAAACAGGAGATTCCTTGTAGACCAGAATTAATCAATTACCCAAACACAATATTGCAAGAAACCATTTGTACACTGATCTACTATAAACGTTACAGCATCACTCCTACAGCCGTGTAAATATGACTATTAAAGCTCTTTCATGATGTAGCTTATGCTATATTAGTCCTATTGGTATGCACCGTGAGTGAGCTTGAGCGCAGTGCATGAATAATAAAGAATAGACCAACAAAGTGTCTCTGCTCTGGCCCACCACATAACTCAGATTCTAAAGTTTTAGAAGCAACGCTTTGGACTAATGTGGGCAGATCAGGCTCAACAAAAGACCCCTCGAAACTAAATCTCTTTGCCAGGTTCCAGACTTACACTGACTAGTTGAACACTCTGCTGTGTCATCAGTGATTACAGTCACTCAGTACGTATTCTGAATTCTGAACAGTTCTTCAGTGTGCATCTAATACAGTTTGTTTTCTAAGCATCACAATGTGAAGTAATCCAGCATTTAAGTTTAAAATATGTTATTGTTGTAATGTACTGTACGTGTCTGAACCTTAGAAGCAAACGACTGCCTACAGGGAACTGTCCTCTCCCTCTTGCTCTCCATCCGCACACCGCATCGCTATCCCTGCCAAGCCTGTCCACAAATACACACACTCACAAGAATAACAAAACACCCACGCGCACTCAGACACACACAGCGGGGGCACACATACACCTAATACACAACGAACACACACCCCACACACCAGGTTCTGAATAATTCCATTATACCTCCCATATGTCCACATAAACACACTCCATTAGTGGTACAGAAGCTCACCCAACTGAGCCTACCGAGCTTCTTTAAAACTGTACTGCAGTTCTCCACTGAGGAGATGCCTCTGAGCTCCGTTAAGAGCTCCGTCATCTTTCCAGCAAAGCAATAAGCAGCATGACCTTTATTAATGGTTCTCCTCTCAGGAAAACAGATCAGAAGAATCCTAGGTTCGTTTTACATCATCCAGAAAACTGTCATAATAAACACGATAAACATGATATGATCTTAAATGCTTAAGAAACAAGGTGGTTTAATTCACGGTTAACTGGGTAAATTGAATTATATCTCTTGTGCAATGTTATTAGGGGCCATTATTGTCGGATTCACAGGCGTGACAGGTCAGTAGCCTAAAATACCACAGACCAAAGAGAAGCTACATCATCATGACGAGCAATAAAACATCACATGAAAAAGGTCAACTTAGCACAGCTTCCAATTTACATGTGATGTAATTGCCCTGACAATTTGTTTTACATGAGCTTGATGAGCTAGAAATAACCCACAATCTCTCGCCCCTGTCAAATGGTATATGATAGCCGTGTAGTGGGAAGGCAGCGGAGAGCATGGATGAAAATTCACACTTACCTTTGCTAAATGAGAGTTTATCCATTTTGTGAAGGTTCTCTTCTGCACTGCCTCCTGCTCATCTGAAAATGAAAGGCACAGAAGTCATGTTCATGTCAATACACTGCTCGGAGGACGCCACATGCTCTTGACGATTGACTGTTCAGCCACATGCTTGCAACTAGAGGAGCTGTTGATACTCGTAGAGGACTCACAACCAAATGTGGACAATACATAGAGTTATACTTGATGATCAGAGATTATGGATTTGCTCTTGCTAAGAAGTGGCTGTTAATTTATTCTAGATATGGATATGGTTGGGTTTATAGCTGCCGCACAATCGTAAAATACATCAAATATTAATCTCTAACTATAACTATATGTATAATGGCCATTGTATGACTCCCCCAGCCAGAACCATACTTTATCCAACCTCATACTACATCATTTGAAACTGCTTCTGGTATGTCAAGTAGCATTTCAACCACCCTGCACCAAACATGTTACAAAGTACCACTTCTGCAATGGTCAGATGTGTGCAAGCGCCCTGTGTTCAGTAATAACATGCGTGATTGTTTTGGTTACCCTCAGCCTCTTTTGTGGTCTATTAATATATTCAGTCCCAATGCTTCATGCATTATGTAGCAGGTATGGCCAAACAATTGATTTCTTTGCTAAACTGGTGCTATTATTGCGTGTGGGACGGATTTCTAACACCCTGACACGCATGCCGGTAGGCTACTGCTGCACACTGCACAGAGTGGCCATTTTTAAACATCCACCCTTAGAGATATAGACAGTGGTCACGTGTTGAGGGAAGCAATGCGAACACTATACAGGGAGCAAAGATATTGAGTTAACCCACAGGCAAATGCTTCATCACTGATGCACAGGGAATGCCCACTGAAGCATAGCACACACACAGATACACACAAACACACACACACACACACAGACACACACACACACACACACAGATGCAGCACACAAACAGCTGTATTTGAGCAGCATGACACTGTAACTAGTTTACATAGTAGGGATTCACCTACAAACCATTAGCATCTGTTATTTTCCCAGTTATATCCCAGATTAGCTACGTACGTGCACACAGATGAGAGATAAAGGATGCTGCTGCCCTACTTACCACGTAGATACTGAAAAAATCCAGTCACCAGATTTAAAGAAGTCTTTCTGACAGATACATCCTTATAGTGAGCCATTCTACATCCCACTCTCCAGTTCTCTCCTTTTGCCTCTCATCAGTTCCAGGGTACATATATGTATGTGTGAAAATAAAATCCACAGTGGAAAACTGGCACAAAAACACAGCTGTCCTTTTCCTTTCCTTTTCCAGCAGGAAGCACAACAGATCTGGCTGCCTGGTTTCCCCGGTGAAAGCTAAAGAGCTGCTGGAGGCTGTGTTGAAAACGTCCCCTCCTCCCTGACACTCTCACACACTGACACACTGCACACACACACACACGCACACACACACACACACACACACACACGCACAGATGGCAGAGGAGAAGACTAACGGATGGGGTCATTTACAATCCCATCCTTCCATCTTGCTGTGTTTTTGCCATCCAGAGGAGCCATGCCTGTGAGGATGTGCACAGCCTCCGCTGCACTGCCTCTGTGTATCATCATACCGTCTGACGCTGGAGAGAGATCAGCTAGAAGCTGCTCCACCAATCAGCATTGGGAAGGCAGTGATGTCACAGCCTTGGCTGCATTATCCTGATTTATGCGCGTCTGTGTGTGTGTTTGGACCTGTGTTTGCCTATAAGATTTGCCTAATCTTCTATGAGACTGACACGGTCAAAAAGCATCACAAATTCCAAGGAAAGTATGAAGTAATTGTAATATTTCTATTCCAAATGGTTTTCCTCTTATTTTTCCTGTAAAATATGATGAATTCCCAGGAGGCCTATTGATTAAATAGCCCAGAACTAAATTATAAGACGGCCGCACAAAGCTCACCAGGTGCAATAGATCTCAATAATTAATGCTGAGGCTGGTGAATGACATCCACCACCTGCTCTCTCTCTCTGTGTCAACGCTATTGTGACGACAAAGCAGACACACCCACTCCGGGATTCCCACTTCACACACAGTATTATGTAAAAGCTCTAAAGCATATTCAATTTTTGTCTTGTAAGACCTACTGGAACGACTTCAGCTTTGACCACTCTGTTATTGGACTACTTTGCCCTTCTGAATATAACACACAATAGTGAATAAGTATAGTACTTGACAGCTTAAAAATCCCTTTATTCTTTCAAGACTACAAGCATACTAAAAGCTTCTCTGATATTCTAAAAATAGGCCTGCGCTTGTGATTCTATTATTACTGCTCTATAGACTGCTAGTGGAACTGGCCCAGAAAAGCTATTTAGGTGAAAATTGATTTTTTTTCTCTCTTTTAAATCAAAAAAAGTAAAAGGTTAAAAGTAGCACCATTCAAATGTTGTCTACCACTGCGTACACTGACAACAATGAGTGGACTGACGTACTGCAATTATTGCACATGTATGAGTTTCTAAATCCCAAGCAAAAAAGGTAAAAAACAAAAATATTAACCCTGTAATTTATTATCAAAAGAAAATTCCCTTTTAGAAAATATAAATGTAACCCTTTAACATTCAACCACCTAGAGACATCCAATTTTTAGGGTTTCAGCATTTATTAGCATTTATGTTACTCTTTAAAAATTACCAAAATTACCAAAAATACTCTACTCTATGGATATATAAATTACTCACTTTCATGGTAACATTCTGAAAATGATACTGCATATGTCCCACTAACAGAACAGTGGATGGTAAAAGGTTATTGTAAAACATGTTGTTTTGCTTGAGTGTGAGTCAACCTATAACCTTTAAACTTAGACCTTTACTTTTGTTATTCTAATCGCCTCATGCCAGATAGGACCAACCCAGGAAGAATCCTCTACTGAAAGGAAGTGATGTGTTTTTGTTTCCACCAGAGCCAACACCTGCATTTTGGCCCTGATTCAAAAACAATTATATTTTTTTGATAGCTTATTTCAAGTTATATAAAGTGTTTCTTCTACAAAACTATTTTCTCACTTTACAAAATAAGGCAGTAGCCAGAAGCAAGTTCTCAAATGTTAAATGCAACCCACGCAACTGTACTCTGCCTAAATATAATTGTCAGAAACTGGTCAAATTTTGAGCTTGAAGGATCATTCAACATAAGATCCATTTTGCTGTCTTCCAGACCCGAGCAAATTCATCCGCTGAGGAAGCTTCAGAAAATAATAAGGTTTAACCTGAATAAATTCTGGTCAAACTGGGAGTCTGTGTACTCATAAAATAAAAAAGCAAACTTGTAAACGATAACTTAAATAGTTTTCGGCTGCTCAGTCTGATATGTTTCTAAATGTTAAGGAGCTGTCCAGAGTCTAAAATGACTTAGTATGTAGTATGTAGGTCAGGTCTAAACCTCTGACAGGCATGACATCCTTATGTAAAGCAGCTCCCCATCATCACGTCATTATGTCAAAGCCAACTGCTTTAATTAAGCCTAATGTAGTACTAGCAGCTAAGTGGCAATTAAAAACGAATAGCCCCAGCAACAAACACCAAACACCAACCAGCAAAGCATCAAACCACGAAAGCATCTGCAAACCCCAAGAGTAATGGAGTACTTAAGGTGATCTTAGGACAGATGATACCTTTGGCAATACTGCACTGTAGGTGCTTGGCTTCATTGGCCTGTGTTGGTCACCTGGGACCACTGTAAAAGCCCACTCACTCTGTTGTTCCATTTAGTCGAGAGCAGCCTTACTTTAGCTCTGACGGGCCAACAACAATCAGGCAGGACAAGATTCTGTAGCTGTCTCTCTCTGAGATGGTTGACACTGAGGATTTACTGACAGTATGAATGGTTTCCTGGTCTTCAAAACAACATGCCAATACTGTCAATCTAATATTCACATACAAAGATAACAAATGAGGAAGATACATAAGATACTAACTGACTTGGATACTAACTGACTTGGAGTGTCGAGTGGGAATCAGGCTCTCTGTTAATGAGATCATATCAGCGTGATGGCTGTCACAGCTGTTACTGACAATGTGGAGTAGAAACATCTCTTACAGCTGACATACATGCTAGTCTGTCTTTTACTTGCTTTTACTCCAACCATCCACTTCATTGTTTACTGGTTTTCCGATTGTGAGGTTTCGCTGAGTCTCATTTTAAACTGAATAGCTTTAAACTGTTGGTCAGTCAAAATGGGTCTGGAAAAATGGAGATGGGCATTTTATCATTATTCTTTGACATTCTGCAGACTAAATAAATAATCCAGCAGTACTAAGGATTTTTCCTTTCATGCTGTGTCACTTGATTACTTATCACAGGAAGAAAAGAGGCGAAAAACTATTTTTAAGGAACTGTTTAAATAGTTTTAGTTTTTGGCCTTATTACTAGAAATCCGAGAAAAATTGGAAAGATAACAATGTGAAACAAAAACCTACATTATTAGGCTGTTATCTATTAGTATGTGTTACATACAGTGAGATGTCACCACAAACCCTTCAGCGGCTGTGTTTCTTCACATCCTGCTTGACACACAGCCGAAACTATAGTGAAACCCACAAGAAACCAGGCGGAATGAGAGAAACACGCTTGTCATGCACACGCCACCAGACAACTAACAGACATCAACTGTTCCCTGAGGGCTACTCTCTGGTCTTATGGTGCTGAAATCAAACACACAACTACTACGACAGTGTGATGACAGCAAAAACTGGAATAAAGTATTTTGTCTGAGATTGGTTATTGATACATTTCGGATCATTCTAAATTAATCTCTTTTAAGGGAAGATTACTCCAATCGACCATAGCTGTATATATTCACAAGACTACAGATTTGCTGGTGTCAATAATTCATCCACCCAGATGGACCTTTCTTTAGATCAAAGTGAGCCTGCATTAACCGTCTCTGCAGGATGCCTTTAATGACAGGAAGCTGCATTTGATTGAACAGTGAAAAAGCCCAGACCAGCTACAGAACACCTAAAACCACTGGCACAATAACGCCTTCCAGATGTGACCTCACACCAGATTCATCCTGTCATGAAACATGCAACACTGGTTGGCACTTTGCATTGCAGATTATGCCATTTCTGCATGGTTCACACAGTATAAATGGCAATGTATTTTTCGGATTTTGTCCGATAGGTCAGAAAGAAAAATGTAGCAATTTCATCTTATTGTGTTTCTAATATTATCTTAAAATGTATATTGAAATCTGATCCTTTTTTTTCAGCAGCAGCTAATATGAGGTTTAGTTTGTGTTTATCATCACACTATACAGCATTAACACGAGTAAATACCTACTTCGAGAGACTTAAACATTAGCTTATATAGTCCTTCATTTCAGTCAGTGCGAGGGCCTCAAAATGTGTCAAACTAATTAATTACACCCAAATGGCAGGTGCTCTTTATTATGACACACTTAACCCTCATTGTGCTTATAATACTAATTGTGAAACCAAGTCTGAAACAGGGCTGCATTGGCACAACCACAGACCAATGTTTCATAACAGTCTCTATGGTAACGAGCTATAAAGTTTCCTGGTATACGGTATATCCAGAAATACATCTAAACTGAGCGGAAGCGGATGCCAGAATCGACCAGACCTGTGTAGTGATGGTGGCCTAATGCCCTTGCAACAAAAGGGGAACACCAACAAAAAGAGACTCCCGCTATCGATCTATTCTCTTAGCAAGGGCAAAAAGGGTGTCAGGTGTTAGTCCTGAGCAGTGTGTTGTCTGTGCATTCATGAAGCCACAGTAAAATTATTGTGACTCCAGTATCTTATGTCCAGATGAAATGTTCCTGATCATCCGTGGGCTGATTGAATCAGCAAGAATACAATTAAGAACCTAACTTTTAACCCACTCTTGGATAAAAACATCAAACTTTCTCATAAGTGGTCAAAACAAGAGCAAAAATGTGTCTATTTCTAGAAAGAATTGGGTCCAAGATGACTTGATGCTACATGAATAATGAGATGATGTGAAAACAAATGTAGCTTTCTAATCACAACAGAGAATAGGATTTAAAAGATAAACAGATTAAAGGAGAGGCATGTGAGCCATATGTTGAGAACAGGAGTTTCATAGTATAGACTGAATAAAACAAATCAAGTTTCTCTGAATGACTTCTCAATTACCATGTCCAGGGCGCCAAACAACGTAGTTTGGTCACAAGATATCACAAGGATGAAAATATAATTATTTTTTTCATTTCAAATAAGACTACATGCTACAGGAACTGATAATACAACACACCTTGCACACGTACAATCTAATTACCCAAATGTGTGATTATATTTTCCTTCCAAAGGACGGGCCAGTTACATAATGTAGGACTGGAACGTATATTTCTATAAAAATAAAAAACATACTTAACATTGCAATTTTTGTGCATTTTATAACTAAGTCTTAACTAGCAATACATAATGCATTGCAGAGAGAAAAAAAGTTGCACATGGAACAGATGAAAGTCAATAAGTAATAGTTTGATTTTTAACAATATATATGTTTTCCATGTATAAATGCTATGTGAATAAATGAGTGTGTTTAAACATGTGTGTGTGAGCATCCTGCCTTGCAGAAGCTGCCAAACATGAGATGGGCACGCAGCCCAGGCATTGAATCAGCACAATATTACTGTGCAGCAGCGCCGGAGGAGAGTGTTTTGTCCGTCAGCCAGCTGAGCAAAAGAACAACACTCACCCTGCAGTTTCTGCATCACATTCGCAATGTCCACAGACGGCCGACCGAAGTGCCTCGGAGAGGCCATGTCGTCCCGCTGCAGCTGTATGACAAGGTGAGTCAATGCTGATGTCAGAAGATCCTTCACAACTATCCTGAGTGGGACATCCCCTCTGCCCCTCCCTCGCTCTCCTTCTCTCTCTCTCTCTCTCTCTCTCTCTTTCTAATTTCACTGCAGGACCAGGTCCAATTGAATCTCAGGTTTCATGCAGGGACAGCAGGTTTACTGTCCAATAGAAGCACTTCTTCCGGTCGTTGCCTGAAAAAGAGAAGCATGTTAAGAGAGTTTCGATTGAGGCCACACCTTTTGTCATGCAACTTCTTCCCAATGCTGTTTTACTCACGATTTATTAACTTATTACATTTTTTATCTGACTCCTTTTTGAGACCAACTTAACTGTTTAACTTGTTTTCTTGTTCATACGTACATGTTGATGTTGAATAACACCCCTATTTGTTACTTTGTACCTTAGAAGTCCTACGTTTTTTTTTACAGTTTACCCCAAACATTGACATACTACTACAATGTGCATGTTTTAAAGCTTTTATTCTAGTTTTCATTGCTGTTGATGTTTTTATCTCTTGGTTGCAATTTTGTGTTTAATTATGCAACTCCAACTTGTTGCATATACCTGAAGACAGAGTTTTCTTTCAGTGAGTTTCTCATGTATAAATTAAATTGAATTACACCTCTACACCAAACAAACAATAAATAATTGATGTGCCACCTGGGACAAAATATATGATGAGACATGAGCCAATTTAGTAAGCCTTTTTCACAGAAGACATGTTGACATGTTGCAAAGCACAGGTGCAATTAATAAAATCAATAACGGCTGAATTCCAATAACCCGTTCACAGTCACACTGTCTGTCATGGCTTAAAACAGAGTCCTCGTTAGTGTTATTTGTGACACCTGTGGTTTCCCTGTTAAGAAAGAACTGTGCTGGGGAACAGGCAACTTACTTAAAACTCACCTTTCCTGGATAACTGAATTGCTTGAATTACAAGTAAGACTATTTCAAAATGCTGCCACATGAAGGATATCTGACAATCTGATGTCAATAGTTCTCAAAAAGACATTTACAGGAAGACACAAGTATAAATAGACATACAGCTGCACAAAGATAAGCAAACATAACCACAAAGTTATCATTAACAGGCAAGCAACTGGACACATGCAACAACCATATAGTACATACTATGAAAGGGTTAATAACCTGAGTAGTTAACAAGGGGTTAAATAAGGAGTAAAGCTGTATTTCTTCTTGGCCAGCAAACTGCCAACTCATAAAACCACAAGCACTTTAAGGACAATCAAAAAGGAAGTGGCTGTTGAGTGATAAAATATGAATTAGCATTAGCTCAAAGAAGTGTCCAAGTTAGCTAGCTAGTCGCAGCCGTTTGCCTCCAACCGTCACGTGTGGGATATTATCATAAAGTTATTTAATACTTCATTACAATCGAAAAAAATAGGACACCTGTATATAGCGCCAGTTCAACGGGGGAGGAAGTTACTAAACCACTAAATTAGAACCAGCGAGCTAGAAACCGTCATAAAATAAAACAAAAAATAGTTAATTGCTTCAGGAAGCAGAACCCTGACAACCAACAGGCAAAACATATACGCTATCACAAAAAAACAAACAAAATTACACCTGACGTGTCATCTTACCACTTTTAGGACTGCAGACGGGCATGATAACTTTACAGAGGAAGTGCCTGTGCGTGTGTGTGTGCCTGTATGTGTGTGTGTGTGTGTGTGTGTTGCCTTGTTGCCAATGGTAACAGTGAAAAGGAAAGGTGGCGTGAAGTGAAGTTTGTAGAAGAAGAAGAAGAAGAAGAAGAAGAAGAAGATGAAGAAGATGAAGATGAAGAAGAAGGTCTGTTCAAGACAGAAACGTGGAGTTTTTTTATTTGTTTTTATTATTTTAAATATGATTTGAGAGATGTTTGTTTATTGTACAATAAGCACAGAAATGATGTATCTATAGGTATTCAATTATGGAGCAACACTAGCATAAATGTGAGAATGTTGCACTAATTTTTGGTTTTCAAAAGGATTATTTATACAGCTATTGTTTAAGGTTACAAGTGTGAACTAAGTATATATTTTTTTGTATTTATTTTTTCTTTTATATTTAATTTTCTTGAGTGTTACTTAATTGATAATAATTTAGACTAGGAATATATAAACATTATACTTCTGCTTATGCCTTTTCAGTATTATTGTATACAATAGTGTATATAGGCTTTACTCATTGTATTGTATGTGATGACTGAATAAAAACACAGTCTGTGTTGTGAATGAAACTAAACAGGATGCTGTATGTAATTTTGTGGGAAATCCTCCTGCAGCATGAGCCTTGCTTTGTCTTTTTAGCTAGCTCTTAAATTAATCAGGAAGTGGGGATGGGAGGGGGGCAGACCATCTGGATCACCATCAATTGGTTAAGACATTAATAAAGGGTCACATGTCACTCTGATATACCAGAAAGTCTGCAGTTATACGTGAGAGTGAGTCTTTAAAGGTCAGGGGTTTCCGTGGGGGGTTCTACCTCTCCAATATGTCATTAGCAAAGGGCAATATGCCATTAGCAAAGGCTCAGTCTTGAGTTTATTCTCAAGATTTCAAGACTCCTAGAAAACATCAGTCCAAAATTGTGAGATTTATTGCAATTCTTTTTAAATCCTCATTCCTCTGTGTACAGCAAATAAAGAAGGAAACAGATCCCTCCACCTGGTCCAGAGAACATTGACTAGACACATTCAAAATAAGCAACATAAAATGTAACATATTTGAGGAAAGAAAGCGTGAATTCTGTGTGAGCGGCAACTCACTCCAGACCTGATGTTGGCAAGTGACTGCAGGGACTCGACTGGGTTTATATTTAGCCATCTGGCGGCTTTCTCCTCATACTCAAGATTGTGTAATTCATTTAACTTAAAAAGACACACTGTTCCAAAGTACGCAGTGCAGACTATGATTAAAGTTATATAAAACTAAGAAGTCTGACTCCCTTTCTAAATTCAAACTAAACCTTCAGTTGGTCACAACTGATGTGTGCAAGACATTAGGGGAAGGACCCAAATGCAGATAGTCCTGGCAATAATTAAGATTTTCAGATATTTATGGAAGAAATCAGCTTACAGAAAGGTGCTGCCTGTAGGCAGGCGGTAGATAGACAGGTAGGTCAGATGTAACCAGAAAACAAAGGCATGAAACAGCAATTTAGCATACTTTGACAAACTGAGGACGAGAGGGAGAGGCTGTGATATGGCTGGGGTAAGTGGACAGGTCAAGGGGTCATTTGGTGGACAGGTAGAAAATGGCCATGAACAGGTCTGGAGAAGAGGGAATGTGTCTGGAGAGAGGGACAGAGAAGTAGATAGGCCTGTGAAGTGCTCAAAGATGCAGTTTCCCAAATTAATCTCCATTGTAAGGACTTCAACGCCACCTCCTGGACTTATTTGAGACATGAATTTCTAGAGAATTTCCCCACAAAACATTTTCTATGTCCTCTTTCTTAACACAAATGTTTGAGGAATGAGTTCAAAGTTAAATCCTAAACAAGTGTTTATAGATATCTAATAAAGGCCCCGGCTTTAAAGCTGTCTCTCAAAATATGTGCAGCATGTCAGCCTGAGGACTCTGAGGACAGAAGTGAAACGGGGAAAGTGCAACAATTGAAGGAAATCCCCATAGAGACTGAGAGCTTGATATCCGGCAGACTCTAGTGGATGGTTATATTTTCAGGGTTTAGTTTATCCAGCATAATTTTAGTTTTGGGATTTACATTTACAATCTAATCGGGCATCTAATTAGGATGCCTCCAGGACGCCTCCCTTTAGATGTTGCGGGTGAGAGAGAAGTCTGGGTCAGCCTGCTGGACCTGCTGCCTCCGCGACCCGACCCCGGATAAGCGGTGGAAAATGGATGGATGGATGGATTTAGAATCTATAAATTAGTGCTTTCCATTAACTTAAGTACAGTGCAGAGACTGTGAACAATTGTCAAAGACAGTGTCCCTGAGTGTATTTAACAGAACTAACTTAAAAACCTAGCATACAAACTAACATACTACCTTTTCTTCAGCAAAGAAGAAAAACAATAATTTAGCCCAACAAAAGTCCCATGAGAATATTCTTGAGGGAGCATAATGTCTTTACCATTTATACATTCACATAAGATGGTTGTGTCTTTTCAATGTATCTTATTTTTCCATCACCAACCCTCTTGGGAATGTGGTTGTCAAAAATGAGAGATTATTCATAGGTTGTTAGTGCATTTTATAAAACTGTGACAGCAATAATAATATTTTTTTTAAATATAAAAATGTTTATGTATTTGTACTAGAGCATGAAAAAGCAGGGAACAGATTTCCTTCCAATCTCATACATACCATCTTTAAAATGTAATGAATTATTACGTCCACTGAATAGGAGAAAGACAAATAGAAATAGGCCTACATAAAGAGCCCATCATGAGCCATTAAAATCCCATTCATAGGCATAGGCTAACAACAATGTGTAAACAGTAAATTACTGCAAAAACACATTAAGTTACTGTAAATTACATATTTCTGCACTATACCCATAATGGTATGCAAATACAAAAACTATAAAGATGTTTCATGGCAGGTTTAGTGAGCATTTGGTGGAATTGAACTGTCAAAGTGACAGCAAAGGCTACACAGTGTATTGATCCCAAGGAAATGATGCAAAAGGAAACCACCCTGTTTCCCAGTGTTGTGTCCCACACAGATAAGCAATGCACTTGCTAATTTTAAAGCCAGAAAGGGAAGGAAGCATGACAGCAAAGTTTCCGCCATACTGGAGAGGGAAAGAGAAAAAAAAGAAAAAAAAGCTTGTCTTGGAAAAAGCTTAGAGTTCGTCTGTTTTCTCGGAGTCGGTGTGGAATCTAACACCAGTTTATGGTGGAATTATGGCACATAATGAAACACATCCCCTTTTGGAAATACTAAAATCATTTAATCTTGGTGAGTGTATATGTGTTTGTTTCTTTTGAAGATTTGAGTAGCATCCCAAAGCTACTCTGTAAGAGTAGCAGGTTGTATTGTAAAATGCAGATATGATAGTTCTTCACTTGATACAAAAAGTTATATTTTCAGCTCCTAAACACAGAGGCATAACAGTTAGTATGGGCCACGTATTTGGAGCACATTTAAAAATAAAACACTCAGCTGAAAGCCTTTGTTTGCTACTGTCTATTATTAAGTTATATGTGTGTCCGTCTTTGCACTGTAACTGCACCGTACCATTTTATCCCTGGGTTTCTTCTGTTTAATTCAATTTAGCTTATTCTGTGGCCTCTATTTAATCTGATTATTTGAAATTCCTATTTATGTATGTCTTGTTTTTCTTTCATGTCTCATGTTAATGCCTATTGTTGTCTTGTATAAAGCAATTCAAATTGCCTAGTTGTGGAGAGGTGCATAAACGTGCCTTGAACAATGTTTTGTGAGAGGTCAATATCCATTTATGACATAATTTCAGGCAGAATGTGACAATCAAGTTATAAAAAGTGGAGTTATTTTTTTGAGTTTGTGCTTCAACACAATGCTACCATACTAGTGAGCCCACACGCAGGTATGATGTAAGATTTTATATAACACTCTGCCCAGTATAGCAGTGTCCAGCAATAGCAAATCAATATAAAGAACAAAATTCCCTGAAACATTCTGGCACAGAGGAGATGCACTTGATGCAACTGCTCAATTCTAATAAGATTATATTACTAACTTGAAATGCAACTGGAACGTCCATCTGGGGAAATAATCTTCCCCATTTTAAGAACAACACAATGCATCTGGCCTCACATTCTGCTAAACATTCATCACAGTATTTCCCCTCATTGACTCTCTGCATTGATTTCTTTTTCTTTTTCCAGGCGATATGATTTTAGCCTTCTGTTTGTCTGTGCTGGTGGGCCTGCTGCTCGGTGCTCTGGTCTACGTTCTGTTGACCTGGGCATCCCGGCGCCAGGCCACCGTCAGGATCACCAGGCGCTCCACAAAGAGATCCGGCACTTCCCAAACAGCCACGGGCAACCAGCTGGGCCTTTACAGAAGCACTTTTCTGAGCGTCTACAGACAGCCCTCTCTGGAGCCGGTGGGCCCTCTAGGGAGTAAGCCCGGTGTAGAGAGCTCCACCTTCCGCCCGGTGCCCAAGAGGAGCAGGGCTGGCCTGGAGATGGGAGAGGACACGCTGATTGCCATGCCCGAGGACACTGCAGCTTCAATCTCATCGGATTCAGCAGCCCTTGTGCCAAACAAAAGACATTCCTTCTGGTTAGGCGGCAACGGACTTAAAGGATTCCTACCCTCACAGACTGCCCCTCCTGCATACGACAGTGTCATCCATGCTTTTGAAGAGACCTGCACTTGAATCTCTCTGCATAATACAAGAAACACTAAAAAAAGAGAGAACATGCTGGGATTACACAGGACTTTCTGATAGCTCTGCTATATATCAGATCATGATCACTTTTCAGTGAACTTCACTGAATAAGATGCTTCCACAACCATCAAATCACAGTGTTGAGATATAGATGAGGGGTGCAACTAATGTTAGTTTCTCAATTACTCAATTAGTTGTGTTCTCTATTGAATGTCTTATCGAGAGCCCAAAGTACTGTAACTTCTCCAAAGGTTTTGTTTAGTTCAAAACTATAACAAAAAAGTATTTAATTTACAATGATATAAAATAAGACAAGTAGCAAATGGAGAACATGTAACAAGTAAATATTTGCTTGAAAAAATGGCTCAAATGATTAATCAATGAATCGAGTAATCATTGCAGTTCCACTATTCTGTAGTTGTTTAAAGAACATCTCATGCATGACTGTGCATGTAGTGAAGACAGTCTGAGGCATTTTGATGATCACATGAATTAGAGGGAAACACTGTGTGCTAGATGGTTATATATTATCTAATATCACAATAAAGATGTAATATTGATTGGATTCCAGTGCTTGTGCTTTTTGTGGATGAATAAAACAATAGAATCAGTTTATTTATTTATAATAAGTGAATATGCTGTCATCATAGGCTGCTTTGGAAATTGAGGAAAGTTATCAGTTATTAATTAATTAAACTTAACATTGTGGCATGAAGGACAGTCAGTTACGAACACATTCATCACACCAAGGTCTTGTGTCAAGAATGTCACTACAACTTACATTACAACGATGGGGTGCGCCTAGCCAGGTTGCCATTATAAAAGAAAACCCCCTTTGAGGTGCAGCAATACATCTTATGTGGCTTATAGTGGCGTTTGGACCGGACTCCATATCAGAATGTAGTAAAATTTGGTTAAACTGTCCACACTTACACTCGGTGATCAGCGACAGGCGTATTGTGTGTGTTGGTGCATTGATTTTAACGGCATTTGAAGTTCGGGGTCTATTTTCCGTGTTATCTGCCTCATGGCAACCCGTTTTAAAGCCACAACCCCAAAGTGCGCCAGCGGAACAGTGCCTGGCAACACGACCGCACTGTGCGCCGACTGCCTCTGGATTAACGCTGTTCCAGTGGTGTCAGGTACAGTACGTACAACTGCATAATGTCTGTCCGTATAACCTCTTTGATGAATGCACTTATTGATCCCCCCCCTCCCCCCGCAGCTTCATTGGTCTCATCAGCAGTGGCTCATTCAGACTGCTGCATGCGGTCAGATGGGCTCCGAGACGCCTTTGAATGAGAAATGCAATTGATGTACAATGTGTAATGTAGTGAGAGAAGCTTCACAGAGGATATGATGGGTCTTTAACTTTGACTTTTTTTGGATGCTGGGAATATTCATTCTTCAAAGCAAGAGGCAAAACAATGTTTTTAACCGTTGTTTGATTTAATTTTTACAAATGTATTCTTAGTATCTGCATTAGAATGCGTTGGTGTTTTTTTTTTTTTGTTATGTAGAAATTACAATATACGAGTTTACATCCTTGCATGGCTGTTCTGGTGTTTGACGTAAAATTGCAGAAACGGACAGTCTCAGTACCCATGGAGACTGCGAGTGCCCTGATCTCCAATGCAGTGTTGCTGTTGCATAGAGACTGAGAAAAACTGTGGATTTCAAGGTTGATGCACTGAATGACAGCGCGGCTATTTTAAGCAAGAACCACCTCTCTGTCACTCTCTTAGATTATCACAGTTTGTTGGATAATAGTGTTTTTTTAATTCGTCTTTTTCTTCTCGTTTTGACAGGATTACACGACTCTTCAGAGACACACCAGGAAGACATGGGGCGGGCCACTGACATCAAAGAAGCCTAATTTCATGTCAAACTCTGAAGTGCAGAGCTGTTTAATTTAAATTAGTGTCGAGCTGGACAACATCTGACTGTACGATGCATTTTACTTCCCCGTCTATTTTTTTGTAAGCACCAGGAGCATAGCAGCCATTACCCTTCAATGCATCATCTGAATAGAAATATGGACACTATCAATGGAGGATTTTTAACTCAACATGTCCAGGAACTATGAGGTATGTTGAATTTACATTTTTTAAAGATATGTCTTCATATTATGCTACTTACAAATGGGCTAGTCACTATTAACTCTTTCTGAGCAGCCAAACATTATTTACATTCACAGGACTTACATTTAAATTGTAGAGGTGATCCCAAAGCCGCCATAAAATACCATTTAAGTCAGACTGATTTTTGGGAAATGTGTAACATGTAACATGATTGATGTATTTTATGGAATTGTTCAGCCAAAAACATGGAATCTTGGGGTTTGCTATTGTACTCGATGTAAACACAATACAGGTTCAATGACGAGGTGGAACATAAGAAAGATAATACTGTTAGACATTGGAATAAGATAAGAAGAAATCAAATGGCAATGCTTTTAATGGGACATTTAGCTTGTTCTGCTTCAAAATAGACACTAGTCCTTTAGCAAATTTTGTTTGTACAAGGTTGGAAATGAATGCATTCAGTCTTAGCAATAATTAAATGAACAGTATTTCAAAAAGGCATTCATTTAATTAATTAATTAATTAAAAGAAATCTGCCTTAGAATAGAATTTACAAGGTACTTATATAATACTTTTAGTTTGGGAATCTGTACAAACAAAAGACAGATTGTAGTGATGATGTCATCAAGGGACAAGTCCTGGAGCTGATCCACAGTGAATAATAGAACAACAGCTTCAACACTTTGAGCAGCAGCCATGGTGATTATACTAGTATAAGGGCACATTTAATGATTCACTGTAGCAAGGTCTGTTCACTCAAATGGAGTATCTCAGACAGAGAGAGCACCAGCCCTTTGTTTCTCTGTTTAAACTAGCTTAGTAATGTGATGTATATTTACATATAAGTAATTGGTGAATGCAACTTTTCATCTTTTAGGCAGCTTCATTTCAATGTTATCCACCCTTGTCCAGAAAAATGTCACCACAAGGTCCATTTAGTGGCTGTTCTGTTCTGTTGTATCAAAGCCCAGCTGATGTTGAAAAAAAAATTGTGACAGGAATTTAGTAGCCGAGGCCTTTTAAACGCATCGTCCTCAGCAGATGGAGACACCAGAAGGTCCAAAGAAGTGAGCTATTTCCAAGGTCAAGAATCAGCTTTCAATCTCATCCGCTTATTGGTTTATTTTACTGTGCTCCTTCTCGCAAAGCTTTTCTCCATGCTTGTGGTCGGTAATGGAGTACTCACGACCAAGCTCGTCACGAGGGAGAGGGAGGCCGGCAAGGGAAGGACCCAAATACAGACAGTTGAGGAAGCAGGATGATTTATTGTTAAACTGAGGGTATATATAGGTTTACGGGCAGGTACTGGTGGCTTGAAAGCAAAAGTGCAAAGCATGCGTAAACTTTAATAATCTGGCAGGGAACAAATGGAACTAGGCAGATACATGAACTGAGATGCTGATGAGGGAATGCGATGCAGGTGAGGAGGTGGGCAAGGGAGGATGGATGGATGGAGACTGGCAATGAAGGGGCCTGGGGAATAGGGAATGTGGCTGGTTTCATAATAAGGTCAAAAAAGTGATATATTTCCTCTTCCTCTGCTTTACCTACCAGCCTGGTCACTCAGTAGGGATGTTGGCCGCCGTGGAACATGGTCCCATCCTCTGCAGCGACTCCAACATCCTCTGCCTCTCATGGAAAGGCAGGGTCCCCAAAAGTGAAAAGGACAAGCCGGTGTGCCGGAGGCGGTACTATGAGGAGGGCTGGCTCGCCACAGGGAACGGAAGAGGAGTTGTTGGGGTGACGTTTACATCGAGCCACTGCAGGAGGGACAGAAGCACGCCTCAGAGAATCAATTTTAATCTACGAGGACACAACAGCGAGGTCTGGTCTTGACTCTAGTAATACTAATGTCTTCACTGGCAATACATCTTTTGCAATCTGTTTTTAATACTTTCAAAATAATTTCTAACATAGCTGACATGTTTGTATATCCTACAAAATCCAACAATTACAACTCTTAAATGTACATTGAAAAGATAATCAAAACTATTTAACAGTCTATAACTAAATAGCACATGGCCATAAGAAGTCAAAAATAATATGCATTCAATATTTAAATGTAGTAATCTAGAGAGATATAGGCAGTAAAATGGCACATTTATTTTTGAGTTCCATTGTATTCAATGTAAATCAGATGAGACACATTAGATATGTAAAAAGAAAATAAAGCAATTCAGAGCAGATGTAGATGTAATAATTTATGCCTTGGCATGCTTTGTAAAATGCATATTTCAATGCCTCTGAGCTGGAGACTGCAGTGGCCGGAGGCATAATGTTTTTGGGGTTTCGGTTTGTCCGTCCCGTTCTCGAGAAAGTAATATCTCAGAAAAGCCTTGAGGGAATTTCTTCAAAATTGGCACACACGTCCACTTGGACGCAAGGATGGTTTGATTATAATTTGGTGTTCAAAGGTCAAAGGTCAAGGTCACTGTGACCTCACGTCTGTCTGATTCTCGAGCTATCTCAGGAGTGCCTTAAGCAAAGCTCCTTCCAGCTGCAGTGGACTTTGAGCTGACATTCAGCTTAAATAGCACTCTATATGAATCATGAATGTTCCTCTGTGCAGAAAGCCACCTGGGTTTGCGAAAAATAGTAACTGTGTTTTTTCATTTTTTTTGCAGGTTGTCCTAGTGCGTTGGAATGAACCCTTTCAGAAGCTGGCCACCTGTGATATGGAAGGAGGCATTTTTGTATGGATCCAGTATGAAGGACGATGGTCTGTAGAGCTGGTGAACGACAGAGGAGCCCAGGTAGACACTTTTTACTTCTATCACATTCACATATGATGCATTATCCTGCTATATATACTAACACATTAAACTGTAAAATAACTCTAAAGCACTTGATGACACAACAATCCGACGTATAGTATTTTGATGTCAGTGTCCTGTATACATACACAAATATAGATTGAAGGTGAAAATGTCTTCCATCCAGGTGAGTGACTTCACATGGTCACATGACGGCACTCAAGCCCTCATCGCATACCGGGATGGCTTCGTGTTAGTCGGCTCGGTCAGCGGACAAAGACACTGGTCCTCAGAGATTAACCTGGAGAGTCAAATCACCTGTGGCATCTGGACACCCGATGATCAGCAGGTACACACTTCCTGGTTGAATTTAAAGGAATTACGTTTTGTGTTATTTAATCTGTCTGTCGTAAAACAGAAAAAGAGTTATCTTTAACAAGAAAAAGTATTTCCTTTTCTTCAAATACAAGATAAAACCACTTATATTAAGGGCTCCACTCCTCGACCTAGAAATTGATGCTCCAGAGCATGTTTTATCATGTCCATCTATTCTAGGGGCGACTGTGGTTAGCAAGTCAGTCTTTGGATCAGAGGGTCAGAGGTTCAAACCCCGGCTCAGCCAGTCCATGTCGTTGTGTCCTTGAGCAAGACACTTAACCCTAATTGCTCACCGTTGCTGTGTCTATGATCTACTGTATACTGTATATCATGTAATTCGCTTTGGATAAAAGCGTCAGCTAAATGAAATGTAATGTAATGTAATATTCAAGTTTAATGTACAATGCCCCCTCAGGTCTTGTTTGGTACAGCAGATGGTCAGGTGATAGTGATGGACTGTCACGGGCGAATGCTCGCCCACGTTCTGTTGCACGAGTCCGACGGGATCGTGAGCATGTCCTGGAACTGCCCCGACTTCCTGGTTGAGGACAGCACAGAGAGCGACACAGACTCTGATGACAATATCCTGCCTTTAGGTACCGACACATCCCCCACAAAACCTCACTGCTGATATAACAGTTTGCTTGTGTTGGCTGTGGAAAACTAATCAACTTCCTTTTCTTTGTTTCTCCAAGTGCGGAGAGTCAAGCCTTTGTTGACAGTCACCTTCTTATCAGGAGATATCAGCTTAATGAATAATTATGACGACCTCTCTCCTGCCGTAATCCGCTCAGGGCTGAAAGGTATAAAAATCCATGTGCCCATCAATTATGTTCATCATATGCCTCATAACACAGAAGGGTTTTTCGCTCTTTCACTCCACAGATGTTGAGGCCCAGTGGTGCTCCCAGGGAGACCTCCTGGCTGTGGCCGGCATGGAAAGACACGGGCTTCCTGTCGACTCCATCATGAGGAACGCCCTCGTTAAGTTCTATAATGTCCAAGGAGAGCACATTTACACTTTGGAAACACCGGCACAGGTTCGTCCTGTATAAAAGAAGGGATGTGGTAGATGTTAAGGCAAATCAATTAGGTATTGCTTCTGTAAAATGCGCAACAGTAAGTTATATAATTAGTGCTGAATATAATGTACACTATGCATATACACATTGTTATTTGGAGGGTCTGAAATTTAAAAGAAAAAGAGACCGGATTAACAGATGAACCAGTAGAGATGTGATTTTGTATTTTTTTCAGAGACCCATCACCACCATCTGTTGGGGTCACAGAGACTCTCGGCTGTTCCTTGCATGTGGACCAGCACTGTATGTGGTGCGTGTGGAGCACAGGGTGGCCAGCCTTCAACTTTTATGCCAGCAGGGCATCGCCAGCGCCCTGCGAGAGGAGAAAGATGTGGGGAAACTGAACATGCCCTCGCTGCTCTGCTCTTACGTCACCACTGCTTTCATACCCACCATCAAGGTGCATTCATTTCTGCTTAATCATTGCAGTGCAGTAACAGTTATAGACAGCGTCTTATCAACCCTTGTTGATAAGGCAAACCTGCTGACTGAGGCATGTTTTCATTTGAGGGTCCAGCAATCCTACAGCTCTTTCCTCTCTTTGTTCTAGCCCCCAATCCCTGACCCCAACAACATCCGTGACTTTGTCAGCTATCCCACAGCTGGGAATGAGAGGCTTCACTGCACCATGAAGAGGGCAGAGGACAGCCCTGAGACAGGCGGCCCCTGCTACACTCTATACCTAGAATATTTGGGAGGACTGGTGCCCATTCTCAAAGGAAGGCGCATCAGTAAATTACGGCCTGAGTTTGTCATTATGGATCCAAAGATGGACAGCAAAGCAGGTGGGTTTAGTTTCTAGATTCAAGAGCTTCTAGATATTTGTATTGTCATATGCACAGATAACAGACAGTTACTCCGTACAATGAAAAGCTTATTTTACTAGGTCCTCCTTACACACAGAAGTACAATAAACTTAAGATAAAACAAATTGAATTAGAATTAAGAATATAAAAAAACATTGCTATAAATGCTAATAGTAGAAGGAAAATATATAAAATAAGGCACACACATATGAGAACAGAGTGTATAAAGTGCACTATGCATTGCTACAAATATATCCTGAAATATTAGACCTGACAGAGCCTTTTCATAGGGACTATTTCTTTTTCAGTAGTTCCAGTAAAAGGTAGCGTAAAATGAAAAGGTTGATACCACTCATATCTCGTCTATATGCTAAATATGAGACTAGAGCCAGGAGATTGGAAGCTAAGGGAAACAGCTAGCTTGGCTTTGTTCAATGTTGAGAAGCACCCTTAAATGTTATGAAATAACATGGCAGACAGCACACAGGACATTGACTTGGAAATGTATTTATTTTTTATTGTATTGTGCATTCAACTTAAGACAGAGCCCGGCTGCTTCCAGTCTTTTGGCTAGCTGCTAGTTTTATATTGAATGGCCAAACATGAGAGTGATGTTGAGCTTTTCGGCAAACTATCAGCAAGAAAGCACAAGGAATATTTAAAGAGGTGAAATTAAAGATGAACTTTAATTAGTAGAGACACATGTAATGGTCCAGAGGTTCAGAGGTCAAAGGTCAAATCTTGTTCCTTGTTATTTTGATATGAAATCCTCTGAGCCTGAGTTCATCTTTCTAAATGTGCTCCATTTTAAAATAACTGCATAATCATGCAAATTCCCTTTAAGTAAGAACAAGTCCATGACTGTTCTTCTCTGATGTAACATGGCCTGAGGCTTGATACAGGAATAGCCTGTACCATGACCTGGTGGCTACAGGGTCACATTTAGTCTGTGGTCCCGGCAAACGTGGGAGTGCGTATT
Organism: Cottus gobio; assembly: GCA_023566465.1. Taxonomy (NCBI): domain Eukaryota; kingdom Metazoa; phylum Chordata; class Actinopteri; order Perciformes; family Cottidae; genus Cottus; species Cottus gobio. Next base: position 7,636,530 of record CM042228.1, read on the forward strand.
TACTTATTTTTTTATTCTGACTCTAGGGTAGTTTAATAATGTCGGTATGTATGAGGACAGTTCAAACTCAACTCTGCTGTTTTGTGTTTGTTTTTTTCTTCCAGAGGAGGTGTGTGTGAACCCCATGATCTCATACACGGACAGTTGCAACTGCTCTGACTCCAGTGACATTGAGTTGAGCGACGAGTGGGTCGGGAAGAAGTCACCAAAGTTATCCAGAGGAAACAGGTCACCAAAACTCTACATGTCTTTTTTTTTTTTGACATTACACCGGCCTGAACCACAGAGGTGTTTTTTTTCTTAGCCATGCTATTTCATCATGCTGGTTGAGTCTGCTTCATCAACTGTAACATTAACTTATCCATATTTCAAGGTAAGAGATGATTGAAAGCTCTTTGTTTCAAAGGATGAACTTGGAATCGAGAAAATCGCCCAAACTCTCACGCGTCAATCAGGAAGGCCAACGGTCGCCACGCTTACCAACAAAGAAGCCTCCAGTTCGGTCTCCCAGTCTGACGCGGCGAGAGTTTTCTATGGACGGGATCACCGAGGTAAGACGCCGCATCATCCGCTAACGATACGGTTTTACCTGCTTTAGTGTCGTCTCATTTTTTACAATTAATTCATAATAGATGTCACAAAGGATATTCTGTGGAATGGAGAATATGAGGGGAAAAAATCTATATATTTTCACAAATTATGTTCTTCCCTAAAATGTTTCTCTATTTCTTATTTCTTTATTGTTAAAATCAAAACAAACAAGATCTTTTGTATTTCTCTTACTGACCAATATGTCTCACCTGTCACAACAATAACTGTCTTTAATTTATTCAAAGCACAACTACCTTGCTCAAGTCACATCCAACATCTGGGGGACAAAATTCAAAATTGTTGGACTTGCTTCTTTTCTCCCGGCCAACCTTGGTGCAGGTAAATGTCACAAAAAACATACATATAAATCACGTTGACCACTGCGATGAATTTAACAGTCACCATGACATTTATTTTATTTTTCAGTCATCTATAAGACAAGTTTGCTTCATCTACAACCAAGACAGATGACAATCTACCTTCCAGAAGTGCGAAAGATTTCTCATGACTTCATGAGCCTTCCTGTGTTCAACCCCAATGTGTTCAGTGAGGATGAGGATGATTTACCAGGTGTGAATGAATGATAAGCACAATATAAGATAGGATAAAATGTTGTGCTGAAAAGTCGCTAACGCGGTTCTCCTTTGTGTTTTTATAAAGTGATGGGGCCATCTGGAGTGGCAGGAGACAATCCTCCCTGTACAGTCAACATCCCCATTGCTCCCATCCACAGCCCGGCTCAGGCAATGTCTCCAACTCAGAGTATCGGCCTGGCTCAGTCTCTTCTGGCCAATCAGAACATTCAGCTTGATGTCCTGACCAACCCGACAGTCACCGCAGCAGCTGCAGCCGCAGCAGCCGCAGCTTCTGTCCCTGTTACGGATCATGGGCAGGATGCAGTTCCATCACCGTATCCAGTGCCAGCTAGATACTCAAACCCCGGTCAAGTGATCATCAATGGGCTGGAGATGGGTCCTCTTCTTCCTGGTACTCTTCCTCCCCCACCTCCACCTCACCATCTCCCACCGCAGCCTCACCCCCAGCGGCCCCATTCACAGCAGCCTCGCCAACTGCCGTCCAAACAGTCACAACAGATGCAGACGCAGCAGCAGAAAATGCATCATCATCAACAGCAGCAGCAGCAGCAGCAGCAACACCATCACCAGTCCCAAGCACAGCAGCAACAGCAGCAATTACAGCAGCAACAGCAGCAAATACAGCAGCAACAGCTGCAGCAGCAACAGCTACAGCAGCAACATCAACAGCTACAGCAGCAACAGCAACAGCTACAGCAACTGCAGACGCTACACCAACAGCAGCAGCAACAACATCAACAACACCAGGTTCAGCAACACCAACAACTCCAACAAAACCCGACGCACCAACAACTTCATCACCAACAGCAAATCCAGCAGCAGCAACAACAGATGCAGATGCAGCACGAGCAGATGCAGCAACAGCAGCAGCAGATGCAGCAGCAGCAGCAGCAGATCCGCCAACAGATCCAGGAGATGAGGCAGCAGCAGCAGCAGCTCCAGCAGCAGCACCAGCAGATCCAGCAGCAACATCAACAGATGCAGAGGCAGCACCAACAAATGCAGCAGCAACTGAAGATGCAGATGACGCTGCCCCCTCCTCCGTCTGGCTATCCAACCATTTCATTGCACCAGATTCATCTTCTGCCTCCCCCACCTACCACTGAGCCTGGGTTCAGCAGGGGGGAGCACGCCCACACGCTGAAGCCAAGTCTGCCACGGACTTTACCTCCCTTCATCGAAATGGATGGAGCTATGGAGATTCACATGCGGAAGGTGAATCCTCCTCCTCCATACCCGGGCACCGTAGTGTCTGCAGTGACATCTACAGCCGTTGCTACGCCTCAAACACTTGTCACAAACTGCGATAGCCCAAGTGTCCTGTCGGCAGACCCTTGCCTGAAGAAGGACGAGTTTTTGCTTCACCCTGTCACTTTACAGTACCCGACACCTCTGGGGTACGAAAGGATCACGACCTTTGACAGCAGTGGCAACGTGGAGGAGGTTTGTCGGCCACGCAGGCGCCTCGTTCGCAACCAAAATGCGTATGCTGGCCACGGCATCGGAGGCTCGGCCACACTCAAAGTCACGTCCTCTGAGAATAAAAAGATTCAGCTTCCCTACAGCTCAGCGACATTGAGTCGTCTTTCCGTCCCGCGATACTCAATACCCAGTGGAGACCCTCCTCCTTACCCTGATCCAGCCAATCAAGTAACTGCTACACTTCCTCCTCCCCAGAGAATCGATAGTCTGATTCATGCCACTCTACGTCGTGACCGCAGGGACGTGGGACTCAAAGTGCCACAGATGATGGAAAGCTCAAGAACCCTCCCCACCAAGGCTAAAATGAACAGTGCACTAGCACTTACCTACCAGCAGAGGGTGCCCACGGCATTGTACACGTGCACACAGTGCAGCAGTAACAGCAGCAGCACCAGTGTCAGTGTTAGTGGCGGTGGGACTACAAGTAGTGGCATCGCAGGCGGCACGGTGGTGAGGCAGGACTTCCCACCAGGGAAAGGAGCACATCACAGTACCATCATCGTGCACTCCAAAAGCACCACACCCATGACCTCGCAATCATCTTACAGTCTGCTGAGTGCTGTGGACAACAGCAGGGACAGAACGGTGTATGTCAACTCCGCCTTTACCGAAGATGAGACTTTGAATCAGCACTGTCACCTTGAGAAATCTGTACGTCAGCTGACTCTCGGCGATGTCAGTTTGACAGTTAAACGCCCTCCGCCTTACCAATGGGACACCTCCACCACAGAGGAGTTCTGGCTCACTCCAGAACAAACAATGTTAGGTCCTCCACCAGGGCCTCATAAACCGCCTCCACTCATCATCAGTCAAGCTCAGCACTTGGACATGACTCGGCTACCGTTTGTCCTCACGACTAAACCTCCAACCAGTCAGACCACGAGTACTCTTACGTTCCCATCCGGTTACCAGATATCTCTCGCGCCTTTTCCTCCGGGTGTGGGTCACAGTGGCCCCCCACTTCAGACCTTACAGAACCCTCCACCCAGTGAAGTGGTTGGCTCAGTCCCCTTTTCTCAGCAGGAACCCAACTTGGTCTTGCCCCCAGGCTATCCTCCAAGTCTTGCTAACTTGGCCTGCTGCCCTCTCCCTCCAATGTATCCAGGAGCCAGTTCATGTGCCGGACTCCAGCTGCACCCCGTCAACCTTCACCCCTGGAACCCTTACCCCTGCCCTCCCCCCATGCAAGACCCCCCAGCACCTCCCCTCCCCACCAAAACTCATCAGATTTTAGAGAAGCCCATCCTCTCGCCGCCTCCTCCTTCTGGGCCGCCCCCACCACCCCCTCTCCCCCCTCCTCCTCCTCCCACTGAGCCCCCGCCCAAAAATCCCACGGAGGATCTAGCAGAGTCTGCCAACAACTTTCTCGAGCCTTCATCTCTGAACGACAGCCCCGTGCCACAGGAGTCAGAGCGCTTCAACAAGAAGAGCCGCAAAAGACTGGACAGCAGAGCTGAGGAAGCCAACATGACCACCGTCTCCGAGGGCAAATCTAGAAAGGAAGGCCGCGCACTCTCTGACTTCAACACTCTCATTTCCAGCCCAAGGCTCGGCAGCAGAGAGAAGAAGAAGCCCAAGGGGCAGAGGGAGCAACTCAATAAAACCAAGAAGATGAGCAGGACCACGAATGAGTTCCAGGACAGCTCAGAGAGTGAGCCGGAGCTGTTCATCAGCGGCGATGAGCTCATGAACCAGAACCAGAGTAGTAAGAAGAGCTGGAAGAACAAGCGCAGCATGCGGATGGCGAGTGAGCTGGAGGAGATAAAGTGCCGCAAGGCAAATGAAAGAGAGGACCGTAGTTTGGGAAGCCAAGGATTCGTCTATGTTATGGCCAATAAACAACCCTTGTGGAATGAAGCCACGCAGGTCTACCAGCTCGATTTTGGAGGACGGGTCACACAGGAGTCGGCGAAGAACTTTCAAATTGAGCTGGATGGTAGACAGGTAATGAGAAAATATGAAATCATAAAGAATTTAGAGCTGAAATCATTAGGGACTTTCTCTTTTTGTTACATTACATTACATTTCATTTAGCTGACGCTTTTATCCAAAAGCGACTTACATGATATACAGTTGACCGTAGACACAGCAACGGTGAGCAATTGTTGATTTATAGAATATTTTATTGCAGCCATTTTTGTACTCACATTTTAAGCAAAAATGGCAAATATTAATTGTATTCAGCTTTTCTTTCTTGTATTTGAAATGTTTCACAAAAAAAATGTGTGTTCTGCATTTTTTTCTAATATTCTATGAAAAGAAATGCAAAAAAAATGGTAGTTTGATTAACAAGAATTGTTTGTTGCAGTCACAGATGATGCATTGATGATTTCATGCTTTCTAAAATGTCGTCCTGTTTTCTCAGGTGATGCAGTTCGGGCGGATTGATGGGAATGGCTACATCTTGGATTTCCAGTATCCTTTCTCAGCAGTGCAGGCATTTGCTGTTGCCTTAGCCAACGTGACTCAAAGGCTGAAATGAAACCTTTTTTGTGTTCTTGTAGACTAATTGAAAAGAAGCCACAATGGTCTCGCACCCCGATGTGTGGGGATGAAGCTGGGAAAGTGTCAATGTTGTGGTGGTTCTTTTGAATATACAAGACGGTCTTGCACATGCAGATAATTTCAAATCAGTCTGTTTGAAGGCACTATCAGTCTAGGTCAGTGGTGATGAAGCCTGCACCGTTTATTCCTTCATTTCTAGTTCAGATGTTGAATGTACTCAAGCTCATTTTATTTATTATTCAGATGTTATATTGTGAAGTAAAAAATATCAGCCTTCCCTGATAATCAAAAGGTTAATAAGGTACATGTTGGAATGGATTTTAAAAGCAGTGTGGAGGTTTAGTACCGCATGTGGTGCCAAAGACATCTTCCCTCTCTTAAAATGACGGCTAATTAAATGTATTTCAAATTAATGAATATTTTATTTATGTTTGTGATGTTTATAAAAAATATACACAGCAAATACCTTCATTCAAAATTGCAAATACATTTTCACCAAGCCATACCATATCTGCACTATTTTAAGTCAGTTTTAAGTAATTGAGTATATCAATTATACGGTTTTATTATAAATATCAAACTGATTGTTTTTTATTCCTCATCAAATCTAATTTGTTCAAAGCAATGATTTGATTTTAAATCTTTAGTTGTTTTTTTTTTATGAATGTCCTTTTGATTATTTTCAAATTGCTGAACATTCAATAGGAGAATATATTGATTCTGTAACTGCAGCATGAAGAGTTGACTGCAGTTTATCATGGTTTGGATATTTTCTATTGATGATACTTCTATGAAGTGGTGCAATTAACATATTAAACCATATTATTTTGGCCACAATACTGCAAATCATATTTCAGTCAGATGCCATTGTGATCTGACAATGTATATTTTATTGAGTCAATTTACACATTTTCATTTCCCAAACCCCGTCTACATATGTGAGTAATGGTCTACAGTGAGTTTATTTGTGCCAAATAGTCGTTTGGCTTAAAGTAAGTTAGTGGAGAATAAGGTAGAAAATGGTCTCATCCCCACCAACAAAAATGTGCATAAATGCGGAGATCCTCCCAGAGAATCTCAAACTTGTGTTGTTTTCATTGGGTGTTTATGACGCTGCTACATCAGTAGTTTGCCTTGTTGGAAACCAGTGCTGCTTTAGATAGAGCTTGTGTGCAATAACGCTACTTACATAGAACTGATGTTGTACTTGCAAAAGAAAAAACAATGCTGCTTGCACTGTGTATTGAGTAAATGACTTAAACATTATTATATGCTTCAACAATTGTGCTTATATGTTGCGGATTTCAGTCATTTTGTACTTCACCTTTGCTTCAACATGGTAACAACCGTTTTTTTGATATTCAACTTTAAAAAAAAGAACGAGAACAATAAACTTGCAACGGTAATAAATACAACTTATTCACAAGTTGTTAAGATTAACTGTCAGTATAGAAGTGAGATTCGTGTAGATTTGGTGCTAATGTATAAAGAAACAAATGTGAAAGGGCATTGTGTTATTTACTAAAACATGGTTGTTGTGACATTTGTCATGTGCTAAAAGAAGGTTATTTTAAAGTATATGAAGAAAGTATTTTAAGAGAGGCTACAGAGAGTTTTCATTTCAGAGCTTTTCATTTAATGCAGCTTTTGAGATTTCAGCGACAGTGTGTGTCAGTTATCAGCAATACTGCCTAATGAATAGTTGGTTGCCTGAATTTCTTTTTCTCTTATTTTGTGAAGGAAACAAATACGATGTGACCATAGGTTTACATGGACCTATCGGCGGGCCAAAATGTAATAAAAAAATACATGGTCCAAATGCGTTGTTTTGTGTAATTTACAGTTTGTTTCTTTATGTATGTATGTATGTATGTATGTATGTATGTATGTATGTATGTATGTATGTATGTATGTATGTATGTATGTATGTATGTATGTATGTATGTATGTATGTATGTATGTATGTATGTATGTATGTATGTATGTATGTATGTATGTATGTATGTATGTATGTATGTATGTATGTATGTATGTATGTATGTATGTATGTATGTATGTATGTATGTATGTATGTATGTATGTATTTTAACATATGCAGAGGTCCTGCTCCAGGGAGAGGAGGGGAAAGAGTAGGGGGGAAAAGGTTCCACACATAACACGGTGGTCACTCCATCGGTTATCTGAGTTATCCGGGAGAGAATAGTGTCTCTCACCGATATCAATATAAACCTTTGGTCTTTTATCTCACCCCATTGTTTGATCGTTAAGATTTATTAAGTTATTGGTTTTCTGGGTGTTTTACAGCTAACGCTTTAGTCCCCCACGATAGGCTGTAACTCGTCTCAACCCGTATTATCTCACTACCTATTTTATACACTCACATTATAGACATGTGAGTATCAAAGTCTTCAACCAGGGTTTTACCTTAAGTTCCTCTGGTAGCATGGTCGTCGCCTCAGTATCACACTTGTTCAGTACTGGGGAAGAAGACCATGCTGAAGAACTAGCTTTAGTTTTAGTTCCAGTTCCTTTCTGAATGGTAAGGCATATTATGATTATTATTATTATTTAGGAATATGTGTGGATAAATTGTAAACATTTTACTCCATGAATTAACATAGTAAATCCTAGAAGTAGTGTAGCTTTAATTACGTTTTATTATTGTTTTAATCTAATTTGTTAATTTAATTGAATGGATAATTATTGTTAAATAATGATTAATTTGAGAAACCGACTTTGATATACACACTAAAATATGGACTGATTAAAAGAAAGCAGTGTTATTAATTTTAAGATTTAATCTTCACTTTTTATTCAGTGGAGTCGGAAGACTGAATGGTTTAACTGGTACGTGAAATGTCCTGTGAGAGGCAGCAATGTGCCGCAAGGCATCTAGTCTGCCGGAAAGCCAGAAGAAGAAGAAGAAGACTGAACGGTTTTGGCCACCGGAAGCTGGGTCACGGGGCTTTTATTTTGTTGAGTGCTTTCGGTCTCATTGGAAGTCAACTTCATTGAGGAAATGCGAAGCGGTCTCTCAAGAGCTTCACTGAACAGACAACCCGCCGCTCAGCTGTCCTCCGGCTCGCTGCGCGTGGGTCGGGCTGTCAGCGCGTGAGTTTCTGTCAGAGAAACGAAACCCTGACCTGTTAGACATGGAGCCGCAAGGTGACGCTCAGCAAAAAGGTCGGTGACTTTCAGAAAAGTGTAATCATTTCCTGGCTTTGAGTTAACTTTATCCTCACGTCAACTCCCAGTTGAACTCCCAATCTCATTATCCCATTTCCTCTGTTCCGCTACTTGTATCAGTTTCTGCTTTTCTTCTCACAACAGACAACCACATCGCTCCAGCTGAGGCGACAGCTCCTGCACCGAGGATGACGAGACAGCAGATTCTCACCTTGATATCAATGGCATCGGTCAACTTTAGTTCAATGATCTGCTACTCAATATTAGGCCCGTTCTTCCCCAATGAGGTAAGCCGAAATACACATTACATGAGTGTAGTGTTGTGTTTGAGTACCTCTTATGGCATTTCTGTCTGCATAGGTTTGCTTTAATGGTTAATAAATATGTTTTTCTTTTCCCGTTATTTGGTATTTTTAAGAGCTAATCTTGGGTTGCCAGGTTGAGAAATTTGGTAATATTGCCGTTGCAACTATTGGTGGTCCATAAATAGTTGTTTAATGAGTTCTTCATACATTTATTTCTGTGGCCCTTTTACAACCCTTTTTAGAAGTTCCATACTTCAAAGGGGGCATTTTATTGCATTGATTTGTAGCGAGCATGTAGCCTTCTGATGTCTTGTTGAATGGGAACTTAAGTCTGTGAGTAAATGCAAATGACACAAGGGATGTGTAACGTGGAAACCACAGCGGCCAGACAACCAAACAAACAGGACCACAGTGAAACAAAGACAATGCCCAACAGCAAGGCAACGTGTCCTTAAAAGCATCTGTTTACCCAAATAAAGAGCATATTCTACAACATATTTTACTGAGAGAGTGTGTACAAATCCTGGTAATATGCATAACATTGGTAGAGAATGCTATCTATTACTAGCTCATCAAAATTACACGTTGATAACTTTTCACAACAATGTTTTTTGTTTTGTTTTTTTAAAGCACTGGAATACAGGATATAACCTTTGGCCTGTTGTGGTGACTCAAGATAGAATACATAGGCCTACTATTTATTATTTTTGAGATAAACTGTAATAAACAGTACCATTATATTGGTTTGGCTTATTTTTGTGATGCTAAAGGTTGTGAAATAACAGCTGTGAAGCATCGGGGGTCCATTGATTGTATATAGTGTTAAGTTCAAAAATCTTTGGGCGGTTGTGTGAAGAGAAGTCCCAGATGCAGAAAGTTATAATAAACATTGATTTAATAAAAAGATGATGAACAGCATTTCAAAATGAATCACACTAATAACTACACAATATATACAAATATATCCCATGGGAGAGAGAAATCCCATGAGACAGAGATCCAGTGCCCCCCCCCCCACCGGACAGCAGATCCATACATACCTGCCCGGCAGAAGGCACCCAGAGATCTGCTGATGTTCTCAAAATGTCTCAGCTTTGCCAGGTTTGGGGTCAGCCCCCCTTCCTCTGGCTAGCCTCTCTTCCAGTCCATTGATTGGACAAGACCTCGTCCTTTTGGTGTTGGTCAAACCAAACCCCCTCTCGCTTAAACAACAGTGCTCAGGACTTCAATCAACCCCCTCACATTCCTGAGCACGTCCTCCTTATCTATCTGCTCCAATCTTCAGGCTGCGTAACTGTTTGTGGGCTCCTGATGTTTTCAGGATTCCTTCCACAATCACTCAATACATTTCATAATTCTAATTAATACATTTGTGTAGTACATACAGTGTCATCCATTCAATATTTGATAATCCATACAGAGTTATTTATTTGTCTTGACCCTCCAATGTAAACTCTCTAGCTCTCACTAGGAGCACTAAAAATCATTATTTTCTAACAATAGTAATGATAATAATGATAATAAGGATGCTTTTCCTAGTCTGAAGCATAGCGTCGGTGTCCTCTGAGTGGAATGAATGAGTGATCATGTGTTAGACAGACACACCTCCCTGAAGGCCAGTGGATGACTGGCTCAGTTGTCCTCGTGGTCTCAGGTACGGTCAGATGACAACATGAGTAATAACTGCTAACCAAGGGTCAGGACGCAGTGGATATAGATAATAAATATGTTACGGTATTGATAAGGCTGTAATGCATAAAAACAGCTTTGTGATAACAATGTTTTATTGGTCATCTCCTATATCAATATATTATCAATGTATTGACCATTTGTGTTATGACATTACATTACACGTCCTTATTTATGTTACTTGGACGGATGGAAATTGTTTCTCTTTCTCTCAGACCAATAAAAACATGGCATCTTTATTTCCACACAGGCATTAAAGAAGGGTGCCACTCAAACTACCATTGGTCTCATATTTGGCTGCTATGCTGTCTGCAATTTAATTGGCTCATTGGTCATGGGAAAATATGTAAGTGCATATGGCTTATTTATTCTGTATGTGAAGTGTGCTTTGTTGCCCAGATGTGCAGTGATTCAGACTTTCTTTGTCGTTGTCCCAGATTGTCCAGATTGGTGCAAAGTTCATGCTGGTGACGGGGCTTTTTGTGTCTTCAGGCTGCACCATCCTGTTCGGGTAAGTGTTGGTCCTGTGAGCTCTGTTAATGGTGATGATGATGATGATGATGACCACAAAGGCATATCACAACTCAACTTATACAATACAGTAATATGGACATGTTTTAGAGCTTTTGAAAGCACCCAAGCAGCAAAGTCTGGGGCTTTATATTTGAGGTGTTTGGCTGCAGAACCATGAAGGAATTAAATATTCTTATTAATATTCTTAATATTCATTAGACCATAGAGCACCAGCTGTGTATTAATCTGCAGAATGAAATATCCATCAAATGCACCACTCTGTCCTGTTGTTTTTAGTCATATATGCTGATATATACAGTGCCCAGCTATTTTAGGAAATTATTCAGCTTAAAAAAAAAAAAGGTGAACAATATACAATATATTTGTGACTCGTTTTCACAGATTCACATCTTCAGTAGGAATGAATGGAGTTGGCGTCGAGAGCCACAGGCAGGGTGGGAAAGTTGTAAAGTACTGAGAGAACGCAGACTTTGTTGTTCCCAGTAAGATCAATATAGAATAACACCTTTAAGACAACTGCCAAAGAGCATTTGTTGCCATATGGCACAGTATTGTATTGGCAATGTGCATCGCTTAATGAATGCATCGTTTTTCTCCACTTTATTTGAATGTGGATACATGCAGATTTGGATTCGAGTACTCTGCATTTGTTCCAGTAATTCTATCTTGAGTGCTGTTTGACATTAGTTTGGATCTTGCAGGTTACTCGACCGGGTTCCCTCGGGAGCCCCGTTCATAAGTCTGTGCTTCATCGTGAGGTCCATCGACGCGTTGGGCTTTGCCGCAGCTATGACCTCCACTTTTGCCATGACGGCAAAAATCTTTCCGAACAATGTGGCAACTGTTTTGGTGAGTGCAGACAACTCTTGTGCAACTGGTATGTTGTTTAGACATTAGAATCACGAGAAAAACAAAAAAAAGGCATTGTGGTTAGGGTTGTTTTGTAACTCCTGTTTCTCCCAGTGTCATGGAAAATAATAAATATCTTCTGGCACGTGTCATAAAAGTCTTTAAGCTGTTTTAAAGTGCTGCAATTCTCTCCGTTTAGGGTAGTTTGGAGGTTTTCACCGGACTTGGACTCATTCTGGGGCCACCGCTCGGAGGGTGGTTCTACCAGTCGTTTGGATATGAAGTTCCTTTCATGCTTCTTGGATGTTTCCTACTGATTATGGTTCCTTTCAACATATACGTCTTGCCAAGCATTGGTAGTAGTCTCAACATATTATGAATATGTCATTTCAATGAAAGATTTTCTTTTTTTTGTCAGATTGTAACCGCGAGCTGTGCTTTGCGCTTCTGCCCAAACAGAATCCGACCCCTCGGAGGATTCCTTCTTTCCGCTTCTCACCAAAGGGAAAATCATCCTGATCTGCTATGCGATATTCACTCTCAGTGGAGGTCTGGGCTTCCTGGATGCCACGTTGTCCCTGTTCGCCATGGAGAAGGTCATTTCCTTTCTTCCCATGAAGTCAATTTATTGTAATTTATTGTAGTTTATTTTTAATTGTGCTTCCACTGAATAAGTTTTCCCCTCTCTGTTACATCAGTTTAAACTATCAGCCGGCTACGTGGGACTCATCCTTCTTGGTTTGTCGTTGCCATACTGCCTGGTATCACCGCTGATTGGGTATATTACTGATAAATATCCTGTGAGTATGAAGGCAAACGTGGATAATTCTTTAAGAATTGTAAGTTTGTAATTTGAAGCAAATCCAAGCGTGTGCGTGTGCGTGTGCGCGTGCGTGCGCGTGTGCGCGTGCGTGTGCGCGTGCGTGTGTGTGTATCAGTCCACCAGGTGTTGGTTCGTTGTGTCGGGAGGTGCCGCCACTGCATTTGGCTTCTTCATGCTCGGCCCTGTGCCTTTCCTTCACATCCCGAGGTGAGCATTGTGCTGAAGATATAAAGTAACAGAGACCCTCTCCTTTTAAAAGAAAAGCCTCACATCTGTATACACGCTTATTCTATTTATTATTATATGTCCATTTAATATGGAGTTCCAGCCAGCAGCCTGTGAGCTTAGCTTAGCATGAAGACTGGAAACAAGGGGACACAGCTAGCCTGGCTCTGAGCGAAGGTCACAAAACCTGCACCAGCTAATTTAAACATCATGCTTTTCATTTTAAAGCTCTTATCGAGAACACAAACATGATAAAAAAGGAAATTGGGTATTCATCCACTGTGATTTTGCTACTTTTACTTGAGTTAAGTACTTCCTCCAACTCTAGCAGTACTCATTAGGTAAGAAGTCGACTCAAAACTATAATTCCTCTGGATTAACAGCACTAACTTCTTATTATATTCTGTTTTTTGTGTGTTTCTGTAGTCAGCTGTGGCTGCTGATCATCATGCTCGGTGTAATTGGGCTTTCTCTGGGCGTGACTGCAATCCCCATGTTCCCTGAGATCATCTCATGTGCATAGTGAGTGGCTTCACATGTTGTGCTGCTCGACATTTGTTTTTATTTATGTATATATTGCAACGTGAAAAACAGATGCTTCTTCTTCGTAGTGAACACGGATATGAAGAAGGGCTTAGCACTCTTGGAATGGTGTCTGGACTGTTTGGGGCATTTTGGTCCTTGGGGTAAGTCCTACTCGTTGCTTCTCAGAAGCCTGAACATAGAAGAAAAAAAACACATGAACATTAAATCAAATGTCTCACAGGTTGGTAATTATTTTCTGCCCTTTGATTTTTTTCAAAGGATGTTTTATGGCCCAACAGTGGGTGGGCTCATCACGCAACATCTGAGCTTTGAGTGGGCAGCGGCAGTCCAGGGAGGCTTGGCGTTTCTGGGTGTAAGTATCTGTTCGGGCCGTGTTCATGTGCATGACGTGAGAAAAGGACACACGAATGGGCAGAATGGCCATTGTCTTCTTGTGATTTAAAAGTTTGCACTACATGGCCATATCATGAGGAGTCACGCAAGCACACGATGGTCACTCGGACGATTTTCAAGCCTGTAAAATGTCGTGAGTGTGACGGAGACGGCATGAGACTGGAAGTTGCCACTTTACTTCCATGACATTTATGTGAGAATGGAGAAAAAGAAACGTTATTTAAAGGCCACTCATCAACGATTTGATAGAGAAAGAAGCGCATGAATGTCTTTTCTGAACAGTTACAGGGTTCACACTAAATGCCCACTTTGTCCTCAGGCCGCTCTCCTTGCTGTGTATTACCTGTGTTATCCCCAACAACGACAAAGGTAATCACATCTATGCCAGATATTTAGATTAACCGTATACTACGTGGAAGGCTATTTAGACTTTTGCATAAACCTACTGGGGTGTAACTCTCACTTTTATGTTTGAATTGAAGCGTTCGAAAAGACAGTCGAGCAACAGATGAACACACTCCTCTCCTGACTGAATGAAGCAGCATGTGGAAGGACGCCATACCGAACAAAACACCATCTAAGTGGTTTTTAATGTTTTGGAAATTATATATTTTTGCTGTTGCAGAGATTGTAATGCTTTTGTATGGGTCATGGAAATATTTCCCTGTAAAAATAATGCTTTTGTGAAATGTTTGAAAAATGTTTAGTCCCTAAACACCAACAACAAAGCGGTACTTCACTGTATTTCTGACTTAACATGATAATTTAACTGGATGATTTCCGATTGTGCCTGATGATTAATGAATGTAGTACGGATGAATGTAGTCGATTACTGGAAAGTCCAAACTAAATGTGCCTTTTGTCCTGAAGCTCTCCTGTATTCATGATCTCAGCTTTCGACGTCACATGACCTGGATTTCATGGCGAAGTTCAACAAGCCAAGAGCTGCTGACCACATTCATGGCAACATGAAGACAATAAGCATGTTATGATCTATGGAGCGACACATTCTTTAGGTCATAGTAAACCTCTGTATAATTCATAATTCAACATTGTGTCACACTCATTGCACTTGGTGATTTTGTATGTTGTGCCTTATTTTCTGACTGAACAATTTTAAGATTTTGTTGCACTGATTTAAAATAAAAACTGAAATTACGTGAATGAAAAACACACACCTGTTTGTTCATTCACTCTATTCTGACCATGTCTGTGCACGCAGCACAAGTGGCTTGATGCTTAAGTTATTCTGAACTGCATAGCCTGCTTATATTATCTTGCAGAAAGAAAAGGTTGGCCACTGAAACATAGCCTATATTGTAAAATAATTCTGCATTGCACAAAAAAATCGATATCCTCTTATTAGCATCTAAAAATTAATCAATATTAACATGTCAAAACGTAGAATAAAACCATTCCATGCTATAGCTTACAAACATTAATTTATAGGTAAGTCCACTTAACTCTAAGTCTTTAAAATAATAGCAACACGCAGAATAATTAGTATCCTATTTGCATTGTTTCATAAGTACATTCCAAAAATGTGATGCATACATAATCAAAATAGCCATAAGCATATTTATTTAATCAAAAGTGTGACTTTACACGTGATTAAACATTTGGAAAGGAATATTCTGTATTTTTATACAGCTTTCTAGAAGTGGCGTATAAAAATGTTTATCTCATATAGGCAAAGAAAATAAAACTACAACAGTAGAGACATTTTGTATTCATATCTTCTATAAAATTGTACACAATAGTCAATTCATGCTTATGTTATTTATAAATATGTACAGAATTATTTATGTGAACAAGTCTTTACATGTCATTGATCAATCTGCATACAGTACAACACAGACATACTGACTTATATTCATTGGTTCACATAATCAAATATAAAAAACAAAACGGTAAAACCTGCAAGATTTATTATAATTACAAAAAAGCATTTCATAAACAAGGTGAAAGCACTCGAGTTGAAAACAGCGATGTGTCAGTGAGTTTACGTGTCGGGCTCGAAGGCACCGTTAGTCCGGCCGGTCGGCCTCTTTGGGAGCGGCCTGTCTGCTGCTCTGCCTGTCCTCCTGGTCCTCGTGGACCCCGGAGCCTCTGCATCGGAAGATCTGGCTTGAATTGAAGGTGCAGGGACTCCGGACTTCTTCACCTTCTTTTTCCTTCTAGCTCTGCGGGAAAACCATCATTATCGTATTATTTCTAAAACCATAACATGTCGGTCACTTTGATCTACACCCGGTGTTCAGCAGGGTTTAAGCACAGCGAGCCACTCACCTGGCATCGGTCAACTCTGGCTCGGTGTCAGAAAGGGTCGGCTCAGAAAGAAACCTAAGTTCCCCAGAAGAGCTAATTGCAGCAGATACCTTCAGAAACGTAAGGAAGAAGAAAAGGTAAAACGATAGGAAAAGCCGTCGTACCAAGCAGATACTTAAAAATAGATCATCATGCAATCTTAAAAGTGAGACTCCTCCCAAAATCAAAGTATTTAAAAAAATACTTCAGCCCAAAAAAGGGTGAACAAGAGTGTGTGATGGTCAGAAGAAAGTATCGCTTTACTAAACAGAAACATAGGCAACATAGACAAGAGACAGAAGACCCGCATAAGAAGTGCAATAAATGTATTCACAGCCACACCTTTGAGCCAATATTCAATACTGCTGAAAAAAACTCATTACTCTTACTGTATTACTCGGCCTGCTTACCCTGGTTGGTGTTGACCTCTCAACAGTCCCTTCGGACAAGGATGCACGTGCCTCAACAGACTGAGTCACCTCTTTATTGAGATCTCCTGTAAGATAAAAGAACTCAGCTTCTTGCACCACATTTGGAAGTTTCATATACATTATCCACGTGGTGTCCATCACAAGAATTTATGATTCACTTACGCTGATCGACTACATAAGAAGCTAGAAAATATCCCTGCTGCCCATTGGCCAGACTCCCGAACCACCAGTTGTCATTGTCTTTGTACAGCACTTGGATGACATCACCGCGGCGTATGGTCAGTTCATCGGACCGATTGGCTTTGTAGTCGTAGAGCGAGACGACCTAGGAGAGGAACATGGATGGAGGGTTTGAATATGATAAAGGTTAAAGGTCCCACACGACTGAGCTGGCAGCTACAGTGGATACTTACGACTTGTTGAACAGGAACAGAATCGTTTTCCACATGGATGCCTGAAGAAATGTGGTCGGGATAGCTCTGATGGAGAAAAATAACATAATTTAAGTCCTGTAAAAGCAACTTTAGCAGACAAATTATACTTGGCAGATAGTAGCAACATTCATCTGGTTAAGATTCAGTTGACATGATAGTTAGAAACAAACAAGATCTAAAAAGCGTATCTTAAAAATTTGGCTTGAAATTGTATAAAAATGTAAAAGGGCAAACTGACAGTTGAACAAATGAAACGCACCAGTACCTTGATTACAATTACAGATTTCTCTTGGTTTGAAAATTGTTGGAAAGATTTGGGATAGCGTAAGTGTAAAACTCAATAAAATATATAACATATTTTTAGACCTTCTAATGCAGAACAGTGACATATTATATAACAGCCTTACCGTCTGTAGCCGGAGAGATGGAGCTCCTTTTAGACGATGACCGACGGGACTGAAACCGCCTGAATCACGAGAAAAAAACAAACGCAACCAAAAATATTTAACGTTAGACTAAACCTTAGTCACACAATTCCGTGATTGTTTACAGAGATCACTCACGGACACAAGTGAAAGTCACAAGCGGCCCGTCTATGTCTCTGTGTATGGTGTACATGCTTCAGGAGACTTTAAACCAGTACCAGTGGAAGTATTTGGTCACCACAGGCTTTACTCAATGCAGCTGTAATCTTGTAAAAATATTTGACCTCACGTATCACAGAGCGGCAGTAAAGTCATTCATTGGTTCAAGAGCAAATAACTGTGTGATTAACTGCACAGGCCACTCACGGTGTTGGGTGCTCAGCGCTGCCTGGGGGATAAGCTGCTCCGCCAGGGAGCCAGAGAGCTGCAGCTGGGAGTGCGGCGACAGGAGGGACGGAGGCAGTAACGAGGCATTTAATTCCGTCTGCAAAGAGAAGGCTCGGCATAAGTGGTCTAGCAATTCTTTTTATAGTAATTTATTAACTACTTTCCTTTCCATGTAGACCTGCTCAGGCGTCCTAATGCAATTTAAAGTCAAGATTAAATTAAAACTTTAGGAGTTTATTATGACATCAAGTGCAATACATGAAGGCAGGTTGACAAAGTGCCCAGTAGAAATGCAATGCACTTCTGTCATGCTGGGCTAATCACGAGTTTATCAATAAAAATGTTTCCTTTCTCAGCACTTGAGAGGAAACCCGAGAACAAGCTGGTTCAGACCGAGATTACAGAGAACAAAATGTTGGCATAAAGGGCTCGACGGGTTACATCACCATATATGACCTCAATAAAGACCAATTATTCAAAGGTGGGTTGACAAAGCAGTACTCACTGTGCCAGAATCCATTGTGAAGCTCCTCCCTGTGTGAGCAATGCTCATTCTGTCTGCAAACCAAACACACAAAGGGAGAATATTTTAGACTGCACTGTTCCAAAGACAGGATGATCAAGATGTAATGCAGCACACCATGTTCATTAGAAAACTCTACAACACGTACAGTACCTTGCTCATAAATGTATCCAGAAGTTGAAGACCTCTGACGTGGCTCCTAAAAAAAAGATTTGAAAAAGTGAGTTTTGGAGATTTTTAATTTCTGTATTTTTATATGTACTTCTTTCTAAGTCATAGCAGATGAGTATTTACAAGTATTGAATCCAGTCGCTCCTTCACACATTGCATTTTCAACGCAAGTCTTGTTGCTTGGGCAAACTGGTCCATGGTTGAAGCAGAGGATGTGTCGCGTAACGCTGGCGGGTCAGGTGTGTTTCTGAGGGTTCTGCTCGCTGATCTGCTCGCAACTTTTATATTGTGCACCTCCAGCTGGGAAACTGTGTAAAGGATGACATAGTTTGTATTTCTAATGCCTGTATGTATCAACTGAATCAAATAGCTCAGCTGACTGAAATAACATTCAGATCTGAAAACAAAATAAGCACAGTGGATGAGAGATTCAGGGGCTACATCCACAGGAAAAAAAAGGTCCGTTGTCTTCACAAACCTTTGCGATCGTACAGGTACAGGCGGACAGGCTGGCTCTGACCGAAGGCACTGAAGGCCACCATGTTTTCGTGAGGGTGGAACGACACGCCATGGAGAGCCGTGGGGTACAAAAGCTCAGAGTAGACTGCAACTTGGTCTCCTGAAGAGACAGAACAGATGAAAGCTGGAGCCACTGTGCACACTACTGTCAAAACCGACAGAACATAAACACGGCATTCTCACCTGTGTCCGTATTCCAGACGTATGCCATCCCATCCTCGCTACCAGAGAAGATGAAGTTCCCGCAGGGCGTGAACGTGCTAAAAATCCTTTCTCTGTAGTTTGTGGCTCCGATGTACTTCTTCACAGCCAGGCTGAAAGGAGATACCATGTTGAGAAGATGGAACATTTACATTTGAAGTTTGAATAAAGAATGTATGTTTTATGGACTGTAAGAACAACTAGTCTGGGAAACACAATATTGTAGGTTTCATACATTTTTGATGATACATTCCTCTCCTAGCCGTAATCATTTAGAAATGCAAACACCAACGTTGTGTTTTAAAACAAGACTGAAGTGAGACATCATCTTATTTAGTCTGGAGTTAAGCTATGAATGGTGAAATGATTTGGTTCTGTATGTATTTTATTGAACCCAGAAATGATGTGTACCTGAGATTCACTTAAAAACTAAAACCACATAATAGCAGTGAGCAGTTGTATAATGTGGTGGGCACTATTACTTGCCAGCGGTGCTTTACCAGGACAAATACAATAAGTTAATTCCATTATATAAAATAAGTTATCATGTACTTGCAAAGGCTTCGATGCTACCACTTGCCAAATTCACCAAGTTGTTTTTTAACTGAAGTGGCCGTATAGAAAAGCATAAAGTTATGTCTTATTGTGTTTACATTCTCAAGTCCATCACCCTCAGCACACTGTCTTTGGCATGGATGAGCAGGCACCGCCCGTTTGGATGGAGCTGCAACATGTTGATGGGGACACCCCTGAGGTCACTCTCATCAATTTTCTGTCAAGAGGAAACATGCAGAGTTTCACATTTCTTTCCAATTTCATTCCTTCCGCATGCAGACCACCTTCTGATCCAACGTACCATCTCTACACACCAGCGATGACAAGGCTGATGCCGCTTGCTGTCATTTATTATAGTTTTCCACACGAGGATGAGGCCTGTATTGTCTGCAGAGAACATTCTCCTTCCTAGTTACAACAAACACAACAAAAGGAGCATCGGCTGTAAGAGGGCACAAGTATAGCATTCTTCATTCACATTACAAAAGAAGCTGGCTCACATTTAATAGACAGAGCACTGCAATTTGCTTTACAAGCTTAAAGGTTGAAATGGTATTCAATGTCTTGCTTTGTGTGCCCACAGGGGTTTTCTGCATTGATTCAGCTCAGCATGTTGCCGGGCTATTTCCCTGGAGCTTCAAGAGTGGAGACATCAGTGCCGAGCATAATTTCCATTTGTTGTAATTAAAGGGTTAAATCTGTGGCTGACATGTTTTTTTCTTTTAAATTAGATTAATACTGTGGGAACTTTCAGGTCCTCAGAAGTAGCTGGAGCTATATGCAGGTAGAGGTGAGAGGTACAGAACATGGACAGGCTGCTGGTTTATGATTGGGTTTACACACAACATGGAAGACACAATACCTTCTGAGTCAAAACAAATCGAGTTGATGAAACTGTTGTGACCCTCAAACTCCTGCAGCAGCTGGCCATTCACGTCATCGACGTCAAGCCTCCACACTCGCACCAGAGAGTCGAAGCCCCCCGTCACCACCAGGTTCTGGGCTGTGGGTTGGTACTGAGCACAGTACACAAAGGATGGATGAGGGAGCACCTTCTGGGCCGTTCCCTGAAGCCTCTCCACGTTCCACTCTCTGATGGAGGAGAGCAAGACAATGTAAATAACGCCAACCCTCTATTGTAAAAATGAATGATGTTCTTTAAATATTATTCAAGTCACACAATCCCCACTCTGGCCCAAAACATGCTGCATCACTGGTAACATGAAGACATAGTGAGCCACTTGCTATATAAAGGGTACTTACTCCCCCTAGAGGTACAATTGCAAACAGCTATGTCAGCTATTTAGTCACCAGCAGTCATTGTGACACCAACTCCTTCATTCATTCACTCTTAATCAGTTTAATTTATTTCTCAATCTAACAAACAGAAACTTACCTGACAGTTCCATCAGAGGAGGCAGACAAAAGGCTCCGATCGTCTCTGGACCAGCAGAGATCATAGACTATTTTGAGATGGCCACTGAAGGCAGCCAAAACCTGGCCAGAGGGAATCTCATACACTGAAACAGTAAAGTAATGGGGGTTACTTATTGAAGAATATATAGTTATTTTCTTCATATGCTTGGAAATTGTAGAGTCTTGAGGTCATCCCCTGAGCTTTTCATGTATAAACAGCAAGTTAATTAGCTTGTGATCACTGCAGAGGTGCGAAGAGGAGCATCAGCAGGTGGAGTTTCACAAGGATGAGTTGTTGCTTACCTACTACAGGGAAAGCATCCGTGTCCGCACAAGCAGCAGCCAGCATCGTCCCGGTGTGAGAGAAGAGCAATGTGAAGCAGCCCATCCGACCACCACGGAACGATAGCATGGACTTGTTAGGAATCCGACACACCTTAAGGAGAAAATCTTTGGTGAGGCTTGCGCAGTAAACCACATCTCAAGGACAGGTTCACATTTTTTTCTGTGTTAAAACAACACTGACATCGCTATATGTACAGTGCTGTTAGCATCAGTGAATTTGTTCTCTTACATAGGCATTGCGTGAGGAAGGGATTACTGGACAGACACTATGGATAGGAGGAACGATCTCAGGGACCAGAAACAGCTTTCATGTAAACTTGTGAATGCTGTTTGTCTGGTTAAACAAATAATAATTCCTAATTCCACCAACCTGTCCAGGCAGCCTGCTCCATCTCAAGGCTGACGGCTTGTTGTCTTGAGGCTGAGTCATGCTTCTCTTGGTGACCTCATTCTGTAGTTCACTGTAGGAGGTGCTACCCCTCTCCTCCTGCAGTGCCATCATGGATCGAATGCTGGGGTCCACCTGCAGAACAAAGGCCAATGTTAGCTCCAGCATATTACTGACTCCACGTGTGGCTTGAAAAAGCTACAGTATCACTAATATGTTACACGTCAACTACATACCCATAGTAGAAATGTAAGACAGAAGTAGTCATCATAAAATACTATAATCATACATAATAGCAGCTGTAAAGCAATAAAGAAACGTACGTGCTCAGGGAGTTTAATGCCTTTCACCGTCACATAAAGGGTGGATGCGTATTTGTTTCGGGGGTACTTCCTCCACCACTCGACCACCTCAATTGTTTTGGGTTGTCTCTTTGCCCGAAGTGGAGGGCAGAAGAGCTGGAGGCGAAGTTTACTGTCGATATTCAGCACACCGTTTGTGCCGACGAGCTGGAGGATACAGAGAAAACTGTGAAATAAGTATTATAAAGAGCAGTTAAAAACAAAAGTCAAAACAGGCCAAATACAGCACCTTGAGAAATGCCCATGCAATCTTTCTGAATCCTCGCTCATGCTTGTCAACATCAACGTTGGCTCTTGCTTCTTCCATGGTTATGAAGTCCAGGATCTTTACGAAACATTTGAAAAGAAAAACATTATTGACAGCTCCATTGAATTTGGCCAAATATGCCGAAATTAAGTGTCTCTTACTTCAAAGAGAAGTATGACTCTGGGGCTTTCATCCTTTTGTTCAACAAAGTAACCAAAGCGTTCATTGAAGATGATCTGTTCCTGCCACTCAGGGATGATTGATTTGTTCTTCTTGAAGTCAAATGGTTGAGTCATGATGGGGAGAATGTGGTCAACGTTCTCTTGCTCGTAAAATGAGGAGACTGGCCGATGGCTATGAAAAACACGACAAAAACATTTAGATATTGTGTTCAATCAAAGTCATTGAAATGAGAGGTTAAAATAACTGTAGAGCATGCATAGACTGAACTACATTAGAAGAAAATAAAGTCCAAATGTTACAAGTTATAGCTACAAATAAAGTATGTTTCAACATTGAATTAAACAGTGAACTGCAGTAATGTCGATGTCTGAGAGCATCCATTCTCACCAGTCTTCCTTCTTCACATACTGTCCAGTGATTTCATCGACGACATGTATTTTCACCATCGGGTGTGAGATCAGTAGGTCCGTCTTGAGGCGATCCGTTCTGTGGACGTACAGTCCCAGCACAAGGCTGTCATCAAATGTTGGTTTCTGTGGTACTTCTGCCTCCGTTTCACTCTCTTCTTTGACAACTGAAAAAAAACGGAAAATTTAAAAACATGAAATGTAAAATCATCAACATTGTAACAGCTTAGTTCCCGACAATAGAGATGCTGTACATGAACATTCACGGACCATGTTTTTTCTTCTTTTTCTTCTTCTTTCCCTTGGCTTCCGGTTCGTTGTCCACATCAGCACCCTGGTCACCATCTTCATCTTCATCCCTAGTGGACCAAAAGGTATTACATTTTACTTCAATGTGCCGCTAAAAACTGTAAATGTAAAAATAATAACAATAACAAAATCGATAGCATACTAGTAGATATACACACCCTACTTCCGGCTGTGTGATCACAGATTTCAGCTTTTTCTTTTTCTTCTTTCCGACATCGTTATTTAGTGAAACATTTTGGGAGATAACACTCTCATCCCCAGTCTTGGTGCTTTCCGTTTTTAAAGTCCTCTCCTCATTCTGTGCAATCTGCTGCTGGTATTCAAGCAGCAGCTTGTCATCTGCATCCTCCAAATGACTCACTTCCTTGACCGTTGTATCTCCCTTGCCTTTACCTTTTTTACTTTTTCGCTTTGGTTCCTTTCCACCACCTACATCCTCTGGCTCCAAAGCAATCTCTGACTTGGAAGCCTCCGTATCCTTCTGGGTGTAACTTTTGGTATCCTCAGGGACAGGAAGGGGGGGAAGCTCCCTCTTGCTTTTCCTCTTGCCTTTTGACGTCTTAGTCTCCTCTTGGTTTCTACTGTTATTGATATTAACCTTTTCCGCTGTTTCCTTCTCTCTTCGCTTATTCTTGGTGTAGCGGGGGCTGCCCTGTTCGGGGTGATATGTATTCTGGAGGATGGTTTCATCATCTTCTGTGTCCTTCTCAAGGTTGAGATTCTTTTTTAGATTCTGAAGCTAAAAGAAACAGGGGGAAAGGAAGAACAAAGATGTGTTAATATGTATGTATGTAACTCTTGTGTCCTTTAATAAGATGTTGACCATTTAAAAAAGTATTTTGAAGGAAGGAGATTTAGTAAACAAACCAGGTGTAATTTGAAACCTTTAGAAAACATACCACAATAGTCTCCTGAGTTTCAGTGGTTTTCTTCTTCAGCTTTTTCTTGTCTGATTCAGAGTATTTCTTGAAGACTTCATTGAATCTTTCCCGGGTCTTTGCCCGGTCTTCACTCTCACCTGTAAAAAGGTTCCACTCATAAATGTGCAAAGTGGCCCTGGGCTGGCTATATTGAGATCAGTTAATTCTATGCGATCAAAACATATATGTATGTATGTATGTGTATGTATCTATGTTGCACATGTGACGGGTAAATTTACAACTTGTACTTATTATCGTACTTAAATATAATTGTTGAGTACTTGCAGGAGTATTTCCATTTGACTTCTCTACTCCACAACATTGCATATTTAAATAGTGTGTCTACTTCACTACATTTATTTACATACATACCAGATATGATCAACAAATAAAAGATGGTGCATTTGTATAGATTAAACAAATCTGGTGTGATGAGGGAACAGCAGGAAACTTACCCACTGGCATCTTCAGGCACCGTTATGGCTCTCATTCTGAGGGCAAAAGGTGCATAAACAAACCAGGCAGATTGGCTTTCATCCTATAAATACAAAACATGTTAACCTTGCACACAATTTCGCAAATTGGATAATCTCAGTAGTACAAACCCACGTCGTGTTTTCTGTGGAGTCTGCTTACTGAAGCTAAAACTGTTATAAGAAAGGCAAACAGTTACCAGTGTTTCGGTTTAATAAGCGACCGTGTTAACTAGTGGCTTGTTTAATTTGTTTATTATATAAATTGTGTATATCAGAGGGTTTGACACTGTATTCAAAATGTAACAATGGCAGCATTTACTAGGACAGCCACGTGTCCTCTTACTATTTTTAACAGCTGTCATAAACACGACAACAACGGTCGCGTTCGGCTGAGAGTCGCCAGTTAACTCGGTCGTTTGTTAAACCGTAACACCGCTAACATTAGCTCGCTAAGTGCTAACCTCAGCTAGCACAAGTGGCATTATTAGCTCCCTAAGTTTGGCACAGTACGACTTAGCTTCTTCAAGCCACGGTGTGAAGCTCGAATTAGACCATATTTCATACACAATGTGTTGAATAAGATGAAAAAGGTGGATAGGAGCACGTTGAGGCATGTGGCGTTACCTGGTTAGCTACCCTGCAGTTTGCGGTGTCCTCCAACGACGCTGCGACGGTTTCCAAGTCAACCACAGGGCTGAACGTGGGGGCGGGGCCTGGCGGCCATGTTTGTGACGTACATACAACAACAACAAATTCACCAATTGTTAAGCGATCCCTGAACAGTATTAAAATGCAAAAGTCCCATTTACGTGACGCAGCTGCAAACACAAAAATGAGTTGTTCCCCCATAGAACACAAAATAAATCTCCACAAGATATTACAAAAATATATAATGCAATACAATCATGCATACGTTAAAGATGATATAGTCCATGAAAACAAATAAAGTGCAAAGATACATAAATTAATACAACAATAATAATTATAAAGAAAAAAACGATTCATATATTATTAAGCCATAATGCAAGTAGAGGTTTTACAAACAAAACATGAGATAAGGGTTGAAAATGCAGTACTGATAAATAATGTTTTATATAATTTTATAATTTTACAATTTTTGCTTCTGAACAAAAGTTGCGTAAAGGGTCTGAGCCGTGATCCCCAGTCACGTGACGTTCCAATGGGCGTGTCTGTGTGCAGGTGGGGCGATAGGCAGGTGCGATACCTTTCTGCTGAAGATGTGGTCATGGCTTCTTCTGGCTTTTGTGAAAATTGCTCCCGACTGCTGAAAGAATTTTTCGTTTATTTGAGGAAAGTCTGCAGAGAGTTTGAGCAAAAACTAAGGGACGTTTTCAGGGAACTTTCTCAGTGCACCTGCTTCAGGAATACCCCGGAGAGTAGTTTCCTGAATAGGAAGACGCACGAGTTGTCTTCTGTACACCTGCTGTGTGGTAGGAACATTGCAGCCGTTCATTTCCTTTGTTGTAGACAGCACTGCTGTGGGGAACAAGCAGGCCTGTAGAGGCTTTGTATTTTTTGTTTCTAAGAAGTCTCCCCTGTTGATAAAGATATGTCATTGTGAAAGGCCAGACAATGTAACATCAACAGTGTATTTTTGACTTTAAAATATATTGCGATTTTTTTGGCAATAGTCATCCTTGTGTATCTGTTTCTTTTCTTAGATGATGAAAGTCAACTACTTAATCAGGAAAGTCTGCGCACACTGAGCAGACTTGCATCATCGGACAACACTGATCTACAAACTACTGCAGCCATGTATTATCTACATGTCAGTCATCATTGTGAGTGAATAAATCCAAACGATTTTTATGTTGCCTGACTATATTGTTATTATAGCTTGGAGATCAGTCGTGCAAAGAATTACCCTGTTGTTTGCACTTTAGGTTTCTCATATCCCTAACCTCAAAGATAACCCCTCCAACGAGTATGACTGGTATCATGCAAATGTCCAACTGTATTTCCCAGGCCTGGCAGACAATTCCCACCGTTTGTTTGCTCTAGTGTCAGTTTGAAGACAAATAGATTTAATTTTGAAATCCCACAGTATAATAAGTACCAAAGCAAAGATTCATATGAAGTATTACTTTTAGTCCAGGGGGCGACTGTGGCTCAGTGGTTAGCAAGTCAGTCTTTCAATCAGAGGGTCGGTGGTTCAAACCCCAGCTCAGCCAGTCCATGTCGTTGTGTCCTTGAGCAAGACACTTAACCCTCATTGCTCACCGTTGCTGTGTCTACGGTCTACTGTATACTCTATATCATGTAAGTCGCTTTGGATAAAAGCGTCAGCTAAATGAAATGTAATGTAATGTATTCAGTTGTAAGCCAAGTATAACCACATACTACATTTTGCATAAAAGTGGCAGTTGACAGATTCTTACTTGGTTTACTTGGTTGCGGTTGACTGAACACAGGTGGGTTATCTCCTTTAGGACCTGCATTTAAAACTCACTGTTAATAACACATGTATGGCTTTTGCTAGTGAGACTGACATCTAATTAAGATTGTGTTTAACTTGGAGACCATTCCTGTCTATTCCAAAAATACTTTTGGGGTGACAAGAGCAAACTCATAAAAGTCTTCTTCTTCAACCAATGATATGTATTTTGCGTTGTGTGTTTCAGTGCAATCTCCTTTACCAGATGCCTTCTTGGAGCCAGTCATGGCTTTACTTTTGTCAGCTGACCTAGATGTGCAAAAGACTATAACTCTCTCCTTGGTCAATCTGTTAGCCAAGAATAATGGTAAGAGATAAGAATCACAAGGTATTTAAAGTATCGTCTTTATCGTTTCAATCATAATCCTTAAAACGCTCCTCTTTATACAAGTTCTTTTAACTGTAAAAAAAAAAAAAAACTTCACAGTTTACACATGAAATCACATTTGTGTGGGTCAGATGATCATAATACTGTCCGTGCAATCTGATTTCAGTGTGCAAAGAGTTAGTGATGGAAATGGGGATGCTGGTGCCCTTACTGGAGCTGTTCCAGTCGGGGGATGCCACCGCTCAGTGTCACTCATGTGCCTGCGTCACCTTGCTGGCTTCCTCAGGTTTGTTCAGACGGGCAAGACCCTGATTAATAGATCTCACTGATGTCTCGCCAGTAAATACTTTGCATTTGGTGAAAGGACAGAAAAAATAGAATCAACATACAGAAAACAATTAATACATCTGTATTGCCATTTATTTAGTGTTCCAGTAGGATTTATTTTATGTCATTGTTTCTGTGAGGATAACATTATATTGTATATGTAATTCTGCACATTGCCACATATGCTGTATGAGCTGTTACTGCAGGACATGTGGGAATAATCAGAGGATGAGATGGTCAGAAACTTTAGAAACAAGGTGCTTTATAAAAGGCCTTTCTGCATCGTCAGTATTCCTGTGTTATTCATCCTGCCTCGCACACAATTATTTCTTGTGTAAGTCTGCAGAGACACAACATACCATTGTAGTCCAGCCTCGATCAGCTTTTCTTTCTTTTCATCCAGAATCAAAAAGTGAAGCTATCATGGTGGATGGCATCATGCCACTGTTGGCTTTAGCCAAGTCCTACGAGCCACAGGTGCAACAGAGCGCCACCTGGGCTCTGTTACATCTCACACAGTCAGGTGGGATCCTTTCCTTTGAATCTCAATGTCCACATATTTTAAATGGAACCAGAAGCTGCTGTGTTTTGTTTTGCTTTAAGACAACACTGTCTACACTGTCTCTTCCCGCCCCCCCCCCCCCCCCCCCCCCCCCAGATTGGTCAACGAGGATCTTATGTGAAGTGGGAGCCATTCCTGTCCTGGTACTTCTGCTGCAGTCCTCAGATTCAGAAGTTCAGTTTTACAGCTGCACCGCTCTGTGCAACATCACTGCTGTTCGGGAGCATCACCCAAAGTTGCTCAGCATCGGGGGACATTTTCTGTTAAAGTCTCTTCTGACTCTCGTGTCGTCCTCTGTGCAAAAGGTAATCGTGACCAGAAGTGTCTGATAGCTGAGTTTGAAGGTAAATCATCAACCATATTTGATAAAAAAATATTTATTTCTTTTTCAGAATTCAATTCAAGCATGCAGATGCCTACAAACTCTCTCAAAGAACGGTAATTATAAACCATGAAGCTAGAGATAATGCATCCCTGAACCAGATGCTGTTTGTCATTTTCTCGTGTGTGTGTGTGTGTGTGTGTGTGTGTGTGTGTGTGTGTGTGTGTGTGTGTGTGTGTGTGTGTGTGTGTGTGTGTGTGTGTGTGTGTGTGTGTGTGTGTGTGTGTGTGTGTGTGTGTGTGTGTGTGTGTGTGTGTGTGTGTGTGTGTGTGTGTGTGTGTGTGTGTGTGTGTGTGTGTGTGTGTGTGTGTGTGTGTAGTGCTGATTCAGGAGCAGCTGATGGAGCTTGACTGTGTGTTGCCCCTGAAGGCGCTGCTGAAAAACTCTTCTCCTGTGTGGAGAGAATCAGCCATAACACTACTTTCCTCACTGTCGGCACACCCACCAAACAATGTGAGATTTCCTACACAGCACGATCATAACAATGATGGAGTTATAACTTGTTAACCATTGGTACTGTGTAACAGCTGGGAAGCTGAAAACTGAATTATTAAACTATTGGGGCATTCATTTTCCTTTTTTGATGTACAAAAACTAAACAGGTGACTGTAGATATGAAGCAACTGTTCCGTTCACATCTTAATATTGATACTATTCCCATGGTTTGACTCCAGGACGTCCTTGTGAGTGAGGGTCTGTTGGATGAGATCGGTCAGCTGCTTCATCATCCAACATCTGTTATAATCACACACAGCTGCAAGATAATCACGGACCTTTGTGGCTCCAGCATGGGTCAGCGGGTAAGCTCCAATTCATGACTTCATGTCACATGTTTGTGGTAAACATGTTTGTGCATGGTGCCTGAGATTGATTGATCGCATCGTCGTTATCTAGGCTGCGGTGGAAAGTCTGTGTTTATCAGGACTCTTCAGGGCCCTGCTGTCTCCGTCCCTGTCAGATGAGACCCTGCTGCATGTGACGTCCTGCTTACATCACCTCATGACCTGGGGTGAGAGATGAATCAGTTCTGTGTGTGTGCATAATAAAATACCCCTTTTATATGAATATTGTTCATAATCCTTCACAATATGTCACTGTTTCAGCTCCACTTAAGTCTAACCTTTCGGTGGCAATAACATCAGAGCAAGTTTCAACACTTGTGAAGTTGTCCGGACAAATCCAAAGTCCTCAGCTGTCCTACAACAGTGCGGCCATCATCGGCTCACTAGAAATGACTGGTAGGTTGTCTGGAAGTATTCCTTTCTGATAGATAACATCAGATAACAACAATAAATAGCATTTTTACACTATTCCCCCAGAGGAGATGGTCCAGTTGCTGAGACCTCACTACGTCCCCATGTTGGAGTACCTGTTGGTGTTTCTCAAAAAGGAAGATGTGAAGTTGCAGCAGCTTGGCATAGTTACAGTATTCAACCTCAAGAAAGGTTAGTATTGGTCGCACCCCTACTTATTAATAAACAACTGATGGTGCTGCGACCGCTTAGATGATCTCATCATACTCCATGTCGCCAAGCAAATTCAAAACATTAAGCCGTTGCAAGTCAGGAGTTCTTAGCTTGCTTTGTGGCGTCTTCCTCTGCAGATGACGGCTTTTCCTCCCTGTTGGCTGGCAGTGAGCTGGAGGCTCAGCTCTGGGAGGTGCATGCGCAGACGGAGGAAACCAGACGGCTGCTGCCTCTTTCTCCGTCTTCTGTTAACCCTTGACTTCCTCATCACAAGCGCTAAGAGATGTGTTCACATGCATATTATGGACAAGCAGCATTTATTGTCCTATCATGTTTATTTCATTTAAAATTTGTATGTTTACAGTCAACACATTAAGTGAAAAACAAGGCAGAGATGCGGCATAGTATCAACTTTAATGAAATATGGCATATAGTTCAACTTTTTAACAGTTTAACAAGTGATAGTTATGAGCAATACTTAAACTATTGGATCAAATATTGATGATCAGGTACATTTGTTTTTATATGCTTTTATTATAATAAACTCGCTTAATTAACCTCTACGCCTCAGCTTTGCTTTGTTAAGTGAAATAATGGATCAAACAAAGCAACTGTCAGGGCAATAAAGGTTTTGT
Organism: Cottus gobio; assembly: GCA_023566465.1. Taxonomy (NCBI): domain Eukaryota; kingdom Metazoa; phylum Chordata; class Actinopteri; order Perciformes; family Cottidae; genus Cottus; species Cottus gobio. The sequence continues at coordinate 7,667,415 of CM042228.1, forward strand.
GCATCATATTCTCTAAAACCACACTAACAAAACTGAAGCAAAGTCTTTGGAAACTAAGTTCCTTAGCAGCTTTGAAATATGTGATTGCTATACTTCACAGAATCAAAGGCAAAGATAAGAATTTACATCAACTTTAACCAACAACCTAAAGTCTTCTGTTCTGAGCGCAAACAGCCACTTGAGCTATTCTAATTCCACAGTGGCAAAACTGTGGAAGGAAAAGTGCTTGGATGGCAAGAAAAATCCGGAATAAGCAAAAAGCATGGCTAACATGTTGTGATTGATAGAATGGCTATTCCTAGTATTTCACAGAGGCAACACTCGCCAGCAAACTATCTTCATTTCTACGTCTACTGGTTTTTGGATCTTCATTATTAGTTCAGAAACCTGCTGTACTGAAGAAAGAAAGAAAGGAATAACTATTTGTGCCACGGGTTACACACAGAAACGTGACCAAATGCTGACGTCCTCAGTGAGAGGCGAGGCTGTACTCTTACGTGCTCTTTTCAAGGTGCCGAAGGGCAGCAACATGGCTACTGCAGTGTGGCTCCAGTGTATCGTGGAGAAATCCCAGCTCTCCAACAAAGTCTTTGAGTGTTTGCCCATGTCTGCAGGTTCTCAGATGACCTCTGAAGAATGCACAATAGGGAGACACAAGAGATATTAAATAAAAATGTTTTTGAGATCAGCTTAAGAGATAAGAAGAACATATTTGATCTTTTTTAGATTTTTCATACAGGGAAAGGAGAGGCACACCGATGATTACCTTTTTGTGCTTTGAATACTGACTGGCTTTGTTGCGGTATATAAATGTTGCAATTATAATATGCCCTTTTCACAGCAGTCATGTTGACATTTCACTGCAGGGTAAACATAGATGTAATTAATAATGGTAATTATGGCCCTGTTCCATTTAGATGGGCCAGGGCCCTGGTATTGTACAGGCTGTGACACACTCAATGGAATAGGGTCATGAATCATTTGATCAATTACACCTGTTTAACTGTTTAATTACACCTGGCTGCTGTGAAAAGGGTCTATACCTTGGGAGCGTGAGAAATTCAGTGTGTGGACAGGCTGTTGTTTTGTCCTGCATGGTCACCAGGGTGCTGCACTAGCCTTAAAGGATATGTACATACAGATATATACATTGATTGGAAACCGAATTTCCAGGTCTATAAGGTGACTCACTTCTAAAGAGTCACTAGTCAGAGATCAAAGTTCTCAGAATCAGCTGGTGGGTGTTAATTTCCCACCCTGAGGACGAGCGTGCTCCAGTGATCGGCCTCACCTGCCCGTTGGTGGCTCTGGATTTCATCCAGGCCCGTGAGGGTCCTGAGGGACCTGCGTTCTTTGAAGGCCACAACAGGTACCACGTCCTCCTCGTTGTTCAGCCCCAGCTGGGAGGTCTTCGTCCCCACCGGCAGCTTGACGGCTTCTATAGCGCCATTGTGCACAGGCTCTGTGTTTTCCTTTGGTTGGACTTCCTTTGGCAAAATACTCGCTGGAACAGATTTCTGTGTTAAAAATGGATGAACCAATTTGGTCTTAGAAGTGGAGCTGGTTGATCATTAGTGGATGTTCATCATATGAGCCCCGAGGCAAGAACGTAACAGCAAATCTAACCGTATCTGGAGAATCTGTCCTTCTGGTTCTCCGCATGATCTCCTCAAGTCGCTGGAAATGAAAACAGCTTTTAATAAACTGGTCAGCGTTGTGAAACCATTCCGTCTCTTTAACGGGACAAAGCTTTTGATGCACTTTATTTTCACGAAGACAGATAATACATTGTTGTCTTCAGATATAGTTATTCACTTTTCAGATTATAAATCTGATTATTCACCTTTTTTCTTGCTTGGCGTGCTGTCTCCTCTTTCTGGGCGAGTACTTCTCGCTCTTGTTTCATCTGCTCTGCTTTGGCCCTCTCTTTGGCTTGTTCCTCCTCTCTCTATATAAACAGGGAAAACAGTGATTGTCCATTAAAAAAAAAAATCGTAATGAAAAGATAAAAAGCAAGCCTCTTCAAATGCCCTCATGCATCGAGGAATGTTATCACCTCTTACCTGTTTCTGCAGAAGAGCGGCCTCCCTCCTAGCCTCTGCTCTTTCTTCCTCGGCCCGTCTCAGCTCCTTTTCCTCCCTCTTCATCTTCTCCTCTATGAGACGCTGAGCCTCGGCCTGCTGTCGCGCTCGCTCGTCTGCCCTCTTGCGCTCCAGCTCTTCACGACCCCGCCTGGACATGAATTCATACATTTATGTCCAATAATCATGAACTCTATAATGCACCAGTCTCTGTGGCCTGCTACTGCAGTGTTTCTGTCTCGGAGGTGGCCATGGTTACCTCTCAGCCTCCTCTCTTTGCAGGCACTCTTGTTCCTCTCGCTCACGTTGAAGTCGGGCCTCTCTCCTTTTTTCAGCAAGGAGACGGGAGGCCTCCCCTGGGTCTGTAGTCCCGGCTGAAGGTCTACACGTGACCTCAGGAGGCTGTGGAGCTGGAAGAGGATGAGTTTGGGTAGGACCTGAAGAGAAATAATATTAACTTCAATACGCTTTTTTTATTTCATAAACAGCACTTATTTAAGCATTTATCTTCCTTACTTCCATGTCCTTCTGTTCTGGTTATAGTAGGTGGAATTTCATCCCTCGCTTTCTCTTGCTGACTTTGAACTGGTGTCCTGACAGGAGGCCTCGAGTTACCGGGGGAGAGGGCTGAACTACAGACAGTGACATCTTCCTCAGGGACAGACGGGAGCTCGAGCTGCAGCAGGGTTGAGTGTCTGCTGATTGATCTTCGGGGCGTCCTTTAAGATCCAGAAAGAAGAGAGCAGATGTCCCACTTTGTTCAGATCGCTGTGACTGTCGTGAATGTAAAGCGGATGTTTTTGGTCAGGAACATTTCACTCACCGTTCAGGCGAGGGGGAGGTCGTCCTGCTTTGTTGGACTTTGGCTGGTTTCACACCGGTGTTGACGGCAGGTGATCTAGTATTTGAGTTGTTCTTATGGGCGCCTTGCGGTCTCTGCACTTTGACCTATAAACAAAAAGAAGAAAAATAGATATCAGAATTATTCATTCACATGTTTCTCAAATCAGAAAAAGTAAACACTGAATAAATAGACAGCTGGGTGATCCTAAAAACATGTAAGACCAAAGGAACAGCTATAATTACCTGTGCCACATTGATGCTCCTGTGCTGGCTGTTGTTGGGACGCCGGGAGGCAGATGGCATGTGGTGGACTGAACCAGAGGGTTTGTGAGGGGCAGTGATGGTGGAATTCATGGAGTGGAATGAAACTGCACGGCGACAAACATGGACAACTGAGCACAAGTGATTTGTGCCATAATTATGGGAAATTGGAGGAAATGTGCACAAATGGATGGAAACAGCGATGGAATTATGAAGCAGCGCGTAAACAGAGAGGAAAATTAGCAGTTGGTTAGTTGTAGTAGGAGGCGCTCTTACAAACAGTTGGCATTGCATTGAAGCAGAGATCTCTTATCATGGGAGTGAGTACCTTCTTCTCCTGACTGACAAGCAGCACTCTTGCTCCTGGCCAGATAAGAGCATGTGGGGGTAAGCAGGCGACTGACCAAGTTCTTCTCCCATGATGTCAGAGGCAAGCGACGTGGTACTAGCATATTGATCAGTGTAAAGTTTTAAGTGCAGCACAAAGACAAAGATAAGGCACGCCAAGACACAGAGAACAGATACGGTTAAGTATGTTATGGGTTTAAAAAGATCATGTTAAAAGAGAGTGACAAAGGAAAACACGTGTCCCTGCTTACTGTTCTTGGTGACTTTCCTTCCTCTTGAGCTTTGACTCAGGCTGTGTTGGGCCTTTTGGCTCTTCTCCACCGTCCTACGCACTGCAGATTCATATCGCTCCTTAATTCAGGAAAACAAAGGCATCGTCAATACTCCACCCAGTAAGCATCGGCCTCGCTAAAAATAAAAGCTTTTTGATTTCCACCCTCAAAACTCACTTTCTCCTCCTTCTGCTTCTGCTTGCGCTTCTCCTCCACAGCGGTGCGCTTCCTCTCCTCTTTGAGCCTCTGGTTCACGAGTTTCTTCTTGCGCTCCTGCAGTTGTTGCTCATAGTACTGCCTGGCCCGCTGCTCCCGCTCCAATCTGCCCCGCTCCCGAGAGGCTGGAGGAACACCAGTATAAATAGATTACTCAGTTATGTATGTCGAACTTATTAGAAATTGAGGACAATGCATTAACAATGTCACATACCAAGTATCTTCTGGTGCTCCGCTCTTCTTTCCCGTGCTGCTTTCAGCCTCTCATCAATATTTGTTCCATTGGCCACTAGAACGCCAAGATAATACTGTCGTCACTGGTTTGGTGCCATAAATTACATCCATATGTTTTTAGTTGTATTAAACATTAGAACCAAACGCAAGACCATCCGTAAAACGAAGTCATGCTGAAAGTCATAATCCAGTATAATAACAATATGACAGCTGCCTGATGAAAGGATGAATGTGAGATTGTATCAACCTGCAGAGGCCCGTGGAGTGGCTGTTGGGGAGATTTGGGCAGCCTTGTTGACAGAAAAGGATGCTTTCCTTTCCTGTGAATTTGGTTTGTTGGAACCACCATTGCCTAAAAGTGAGGGGGAAACGGCATGTTATTTGGTTGAAATATATATCAGTATATCAATACCTCTGACCTCTTCTTATTTTTCCTAATCTGACACTCAATATCCCTCTGATATTTTGGAGTTTCTACTATCTGTAAATGCGTCGTTTAGTACAACAGCGTTAAGGCGTTAAGGGGTCAGCTGCGATTGAAAGAGCCATTATTAACAGCCTGCGTATAAAAAGCGAAGCGAACATGCTAGCACCTGATAAGTCGTCATGGAAATTGAACAAACAACAAAATAGATCAAAGCATAGAGGAAATACACAAGATCTAAGAGCAGTTCTATAAAAGCACAAGGGGGGGAAAAAATCACATGTATGAGTTCCTACAGGCTTGCTGTGTATTGTGTCTCCAGCTGTCCCCTGATATCCTCGTGTGTATTGTGCCATGCGCAGTTACAGAAAGATTCCTCAAAAAGGAATTCATACATTATATTCCTGCGTCATCAATATGATCAGATGACCCTGTGTTTGTGATGCTCAGCCATTCTGGCTTTGCTTCAAGGAAAGGCTTGTTTTGCTCTGAGACCATAAAACATGACATGATATCTACTTTATATTATTATTATTATATTTTCTTAAACAAAAGCGCAGTCAAAAGCTACTCACCTCCTGCTCTTTGAGCTCCATTCCTCCTCTTCTGGCTCTCGATGGTACGTGTAGAAAGGGGTCCCTGCGATGGAGGGATGTCACTGTGTTTCTCCTGCACAGCCATGCTAGGTTTTGAGCCTGGCATACCACTGCTCTCCCTCCTCCTCCTTTCTCTCCTCCTGTCTCTCCTCCTCCTCTTTTGAATTTCTATTTCAAGATGCCTTCGGGTCCTCGCTCTCCAAGTTTGCTGTGCAGAGAGCTGCCCTCTGCATCAGCTGTGCCTTATGAATCAATGGGAGAGAAAAGCATGAAAACAATGCATCCAGTTACATCCAACTTGTGGCTCAGAGATAAATCAATGTTTGATCCCCAAATTGACTCGTGTCTTGTTAAAGGCTATGCATATCTGGAGAGATCCTCAATGAGTCTATAGAAAAGGCACCTCCCCCTTTAAAGATGTCACCCTTGTGAGCTGCTCTGCTTTACTTTCACATAATATAGCTGTGTCACTTTAATTCCCCCACCACTCTGCCTGCTTTCAGGATGGATGTGGCCAAAGGGTTGCAGCGTTTCCTGGAGAAAAAAAAAGATATGTCAGCATAGATGAGAGCATGTCTTCATGAATAATCACCATGACAACTGTGGTATAATAGTCAGTGACATACATTGGTTTGACATTAACCTACTCTGATGGAGTCAGTGTTCTCAGCGGACAAGGAAAACATGTGATGTTTCTTTTTTCTTTTTTTACCCACAATTCCTTCCTGATGAATGAAATAGAATGACCACTAGATGGAGGTCTTTCTATCTGGAGAACGAGCTGAAGCCGGCTTTGCCTTTAAATGGCTTCAGCTACATGCACATAAGGCAACCTTTTTTTTTTTTTTACTAATATGTTATGTTTTATTTAGGTCCAAAAATTATCTCTATATGTTCAGCAAAATCCATTTTCTTGAAAATCAGAAAAATCAGTCAAGTCAAAGAAACATCTCATAAAGTATTGGATGAGTTTGCATGAAAATGTGTTCAGACATTCATGGTCCCCAGAGGAGGAATTCACCTGACTTTTGTGAAACCTTGAGTGTTCCTCCAGCAGGTCAGAGCTTTCACTTAAGCAGTGAAATACATTACAGTTTTTCTTGATTGCTTTGACCTGCTTAAAGAAACTGGGATCCACTCGGTTTTCATCGTCACTGTCTCAGCAGAGCACAAGACACCTCTTGCAAATGTGTTAACCCTTTCTCATTGGATTGACACATTTTCCCCACCCTTTTGCAGAACAGTTAACACGGATGTCATTCAAGCAGTCCAAACTCCATTGTTTTAGCTATGGTAACCAAAAAGAAACCATCTGTTCCTAACTATTAGAAACTACCCACATCAGTATGAAACCACTGAAGCACCTGTTTGACACTCCTTCACACAAATCTTCAATTAGCGATCAGTCTGCAGGCCTTAAAAGGTGCAGCGTCTGGGTTGCAAGAGAGGATATTGAATGTGACGTGGATGAGGCCATGTGGCCCCATTGTCATGACAGAAGAGACTGAGTATCAATAGTGGCTATTTCTTATACTTTACTGTAATAGATTTTATTTTGGTTTACATGTATTTTGTGTAATATTTAAAGTATTTCAGTTTTCAGCCACAGTTAGAAAAAAGAATCAATGGAATCAATAAAATTTGCATCAAAGCATTTCTGATTCTGGATCCAATTCTTTGCAAGAAGGCAAATTTGACAACAAATGGCACTGGCATGAAAGCTACGTACAGTAATTGGCTACAATGACAAGCAATGGTGCACTGATTCGCACTGAGTGCTGTATTTTGTATTTTGTTGTCCACTGTGTAATGGTTGATTGGAAGAGCTCATACACTTGTTTGCAAGTTGTGTTGTTTGAAGGCAACATTTGCTTTTGTTGCATATTTTAAATGTTTTGGCACGGTTAGAGCCTTTTGCAAACAAAATGTGTCATTTCGACCATGAGTGCCACTGTTTCGGCCTGTGTGTTAACTGTTTTGAAAATGTGGAGTTTGAGTTGACTGCTGCATCAAAGCAATCAAGAAAAACTGTAACATCTAGTAGATGGACCTTTAGGAATATCTAATATGAGGCTTCATTTTTAATAAAGTTAAATCAATATTATATCCTCCGTTCATATTGTGGTCACAACAGGTAACGTTAACTAATGAATCCCATATACAGTAAGTATGACGGCTGACTATATTAGAGTAACTTGAGGTATTTCTACACAGATTTGTATATTTTTGCTAGAGGCTGTTAGGGGCGTGTCTTAGCGAGGTATCTTTTGATGTGCCATTGTGGACAGTGTGCACAGTTTGTGCAAAATTGTGCGGCAAATAAGCTAAATATTTTTGTCCATTTAAATAACATAGGAGGCATTGATGTGTTGATATACAATAGAATACATTTCAAACCGTGTAATAATCGAACCAGTCATTACGATTGGGAGTAATTGATCTTAAAGAAAGCTCCTGTGGTCCCTTGAGATTAGCCCCTACGTGCATGACCAACAACAATGGCCCCTGGCTGTGTTTCACTGATTAAGCTCGCCAAACTCCCCCAACCGAGAGTTTGGGAGGAACAGTCACAAGGATACTCTACACCACTGTCAGGTGGTGTGCCCACAGAGTCACTGAAGCACGCATAGGACGGGGATAACCGGTCTACAAGCAACAGCCAAAAAAGGCCTTTGGACAATGTGCCTACATGGGATAAGATTGCATGGTCGGTATCAAGTCCTTCTGTGGTTCACCCTAGACGACATTTTCAAAGGTGTCAATTTAAGGGCTTGGTTGCTCGCTCATGCATATTCATTAGTGTCAACTAAATAGTCTGCCAAAATACATGTCAGAACATGGCATACATTTGAGAAGTTTTATATTTCTAAAATGGATATAATCTCTGCTGAGAGATTATCTGATGTAAAGACTTATTGCATTTAATTGCGTCTGATGACAACATGCATCAGAGACTGAGGTTAGCATCAGACTGCCGGGGCACCGGTAACTCTGCACGGTTGCTGATATGGTCACCGGCTGTCCTGGAGGAACGAGGATCTCCTCAACCCCTCGTAGCCGGTGTTGGGTCATGTAATTAAGGGCAGACTCCCTCAACAGAGTGCTCAGGTGGATGTCACTGAGCGTATCACGCACTTCCAGGTGAGCGGGAAGGAAAAGTAAGCATTCTTTACAATCCTCGGTAAAGAGAAGTAATGTAGTTGCATAAAGTTAGGTTTGTTGTGTGTATGCTACACATCCACTGAAAACCCTGAACGTAGAACGCTAAAACATCCTCAAGTGGGTAAAACATACAGATATTTTCCTGATTTGATAATAATGACAAGATGTTTCCCAGTTATTCCCTCCAAGCTAAATCTATTTTTTTGTTGGGAATAGTGATCCCTCCACACAATAAGGATGCCACATGACTGAAGCGCCTAAATAATTGAGAGGCTAGTTTAATCGGATACCAGCAACTTTAGACTTTGACGTATGGCTTACAGACGGCCGTATGTGTTATTGATGAGATGATGAGTTGTACTTCAGCATTCAACTGAGGTTGCATTGAATAGAAGTTGCGAAAGCATGCCTCAGCAAAACAAAATAATGCAACATAACCAGTACCACTGCTTTTCTTGTCAGACTATGTTTTCCTTCTTTGATCCTTACTCATTCAGGTAAAAATCCTTTTGCAAAAATCAACGACACTTGTGTGATTCAACGTTGAGTTCAGCTTTTAAACCTCAAGGCCCAAAGTTGTGCAAAGAAATGCAAAAGTGTCGCAAATAGGACCTGACACCGTTCGGTGATTCCATGACATAAGACGTGCGTCTGCACCAGGACCAGGTTTGGAACGGCACCCTATTAAAGATTAAATAGGAGCACTCTTCCAACTCGGCTGGCCGGACATTTTGTTTACTTCCATGAAATTCTATCACCAGTGACACAGAAATACATTGATTACCTCATGCGCACACATTTTGAAGCTTTTTGCGGTAAAGTACTGTTTTGATATCCACTACAATAGATGTTACAATGACAAGATGCACATTGGCAAACCCTTTTTGAGCATTTTAAAACATTTCATTTGTGTTTCTCTTCACTTTGTAGCATGCCTAATAGTTTTATGCTATGCAAAAGGCAACATCTTGGACATTGTGTCTGTTCATGATGCTCTTTGAGCTCTGCTGTGCATAGTCACTACACAATTTCCATGGCCCTTGCCCTGTATGTGAAAGTAGCTGGTTGGTGTTTCAGCGACCATCTTAAAGGAGGATTTCGTATTTATGAAAGAATATGTTGAATATTTCCTTTTGTTTTGTGCACAGCCTGTGTGGATTGGTAGACTCTGCTCACAGTGACGTCTCTCAGCGGCCCCTAGTTATAGTTACCAGTCTCGGGTTCAACACTCATGCACTATTCATTGGCGTATCACATCACTCCTGCCCAACTTCAGACTTGGACCAACCCAATTCTTTTCTGTTGAACTTTACTTTGAAGCCTTATTCCTTACGGCTGTGTAAATGTCTAAAATGTTGAAGTAGTGCTGCTTCCATCTCATAGAAAAGGGAGAAAAAAGAGGTTGCTGTTTCCTGTCTTGGAGCGACTCAGAGGAGGGAGACAAGAGCATTATTTTATTGTATGGTATGTATTATAACATTATATTATTTCTTCTACAACAACATCAACAAAGATCAGATGTAACAAGCAATGCTTTGGAATTTAGGCTTCAAGGTTTTGCAGCATACTTGAAGTCTTTATTTTGATGACTAATATTTCTTCTGTTAAAATATTGAAAGCAAATTTCATTGATTTGATAACATAGACACATTCAGAACTTTGCATTCTTGGTTTCTTACAGTGGTGTTTAATTGCATGCTCTTTGGTTATTCTGAACCTCTCCATTATTTTGCTGCGCTCTTGGTTTTGACTGAGTTTCATGCATTGGAACAATGTATGGTGCATAGTTTTGATGAGTTCCACTTTGTTTTTGACTGTTACTCGCAACAACTCTGAGAATGCAGACAAAATATTCAAAAAAGTAAACAAAACATTTAAAAAATGTCAGCTCTTCAGTTATGTATACTTTACATCTAAGAATGCCTATCTTGGAAATAATTAACCCTTCGTCGCATCAAAAAAATTATCAACTCTTTAGATTAAAGTTGTGCACCTGTAAAAAGGGCACTTTGTTGATTAAATATTTTAAGTGTATTAATTTCCACAATGTGTGTGAAATGTATCCTCTTTAATTGATGTATTAAGGTCAGCTGATTTGAATAATTGAAAAGCTCTTTTGAAGGCTAATCCAGGGTGTGGTAGCACACAGACACCCGTCTTAAAATGATAGCATGCATGCTTTACTTTAGTCATCACACTTGAAGCAAATATGTTTCCCAGGTCAAATGTTTTAGTTTTGAATACATGAAATATTTTAAATTCTCTTAATAATTCAGAACTTTTCCAGTTGTTCTTGGACTATTTTTGATAGCAATTAGTTGTTGGCCTCCTTCTGTCTCCAAGATGTCGGCGTAGAGTGTCACGGTTCAGTCTCTTGAGGCTGTTGGTGAGGTCTGTAGAACATCGCATAAAAATAGTTCACTTGTTTGTCTTCTAATTAATTGAAAGTAGTTGAATACAGATTTGAAAGTAATTGCATCAACAACATATATATCAATGTTTTCTTTATGTTTTTGTTCATGTATCACTTTGTATTTCTTTTGCAGAGCACGCAAAGAATTGTGTTGAACCATGAAGCGCAGTAAGCACCGCGGACACAAGGAGGACCGAAACGGAGGTATCAGTAACGGCGATGAATGACGGAAATCCTGCCTGGTTTTACAAACTGTTGGCTTACAGCCCTCTTCCGCCCACTGGAGAGCATTTAGTTAAATACAAAGTACCAAAACTTTTCCTTTCATTTATTATTATCCTGAAAACCAGAATGTATCAGTTGCTTGACCCATATTTTGTTGAGCTGTAAACAGCTTTGTAGCTTATTGGGCCTTTATTAACCAATCCTGCAGTATACAAACATTTTCACATGACGCTGACTTCCATAAAAAGCTCCCCAGGATACCTTTCAGAATAAAACGCACTATGAAACACAATAATTTGAGCAGGACGTTCCATGTTGCAACGCGTTGTCCTTGTGGTGTGTCTTTCCCTTGATCTCCAGATGAGCCAGCTATTCTGGAGACGGAGGACCTGGATCGCCAGGGCATGTTCCTGGGAGGAGGCCCCGATCCCGACACCATCTCACTGGCCTCGGTCACTGCCGTCACCACAAATGTATCAAACAAGAGGCAAGCGTGGTTCTGTTGTGCTCCGGGCTGCGTTAAATAAACTGTATTGCTGTTGGTGGTCATGTGAATCTGTCTGAAGAGTCTCATGTCTGACGCCTCATTGGCTTTCAGATCAAAGCCAGACATAAAGATGGAGCCCAGTTCTGGAAGACCAGTCGATTACCAAGTAAGATAAATCGTACCCATCATTGGCCCAGTCATTATGGACTATATTAATGTTATTGTACTTCTACGGGCATGGTTAATCTTTACATATTCAGTCAATTATTTGATCATTTAATTTCAGATCAGTGTGACAGTTATTGAAGCCAGGCAGCTGATCGGGCTGAACATGGATCCAATGGTCTGTGTGGAGATTGGAGAAGATAAAAAGTACACCTCAATGAAGGAATCGACCAACTGCCCATACTACAACGAAGTGAGTCAGCCATCGCAAGATGTTTATCTATAATCATTTCGGGGGGAATGCTCATTATGAATCTAAACACAGCATCGATTCGAACGATATCATCACTCACTCTTCTCTCTTTTCTCTTCCCAGTATTTTGTGTTCGACTTCCACGTCCCTCCAGATGTCATGTTCGACAAAATCCTGAAGTTGTCTGTAAGTTGTTTGATTCATAACAATGTAACACAAAGCAGATTCATATAATTCCTTCTCTTCTACAAGACGAGTGTATTTAATATTTCAATGTTTTGTTTCTTTGAACTAACCTTTAGGTAATTCACTCCAAAAATCTTCTGCGTAGCGGAACACTGGTTGGAAGTTTTAAACTGGACGTTGGCACAATCTACTCCCAGCCTGGTAAAGAATCAATGAAAATCAGCTTTTGTTGTTATGAATTATGAATTAATGCGTCTTCTCTTTTGTCGTGCAGAACATCAGTTCTACCACAAGTGGGCTTTGTTGTCTGACCCTGATGACATCTCAGCCGGTTGCAAAGGCTACGTGAAGTGTGATGTCGCAGTTGTGGCCAAAGGAGACACTATAAAGACTCCACACAAGGCCAATGAATCCGATGAAGATGACATAGAGGGGTAACTATATGTGTATTGCGCATGGTTCTTTATTAAAAAAATATAACTTGTCCAAAAAGGACTCTTGAAGTTCAGGTGTTTGCAGAATTCAACAGAATTTAAATACAGAAACATGTGTGTTGTTCTGGGGATGAATCTATCAACATGACAGTTGTATCATTAATGGTGGCTTTATCCATAAAAATGTTGTTTGCATTGAAACTTAACGCAGGAAATCCTGCAATCCTGCTAGCATCTTGTTTGTTGTAGTATTAAATCACATCCCATTTCTGTTTCAGCAATCTCTTGATCCCAGAGGGGGTGCCTGCAGAGCGACAGTGGGCCCGTTATTACCTGAAGATCTACAGAGCTGAGGGACTGCCCAGAATGAACACCAGCATCATGGCCAACGTCAAAAAGGCCTTCATAGGAGAAAATAAGGACCTGGTTGATCCGTATGTCCAAGTACTGTTTGCTGGGCAGAAAGTGAGAAATAGTTAGGATCCTAAACATTAATTTCCTTCTGTTTTTGTACTTGTTTCATCTCAGCCAGGTCAAACATTACACTGACCGTACAATAGAGTTGATTTTCATGTGTAATGTGTGATTACAGGGGAAAACATCAGTTCAAAAGAGCTGCTATGAGCCGATCTGGAATGAGCAAGTAGTTTTCACCGAGATGTTTCCACCGCTGTGCAAGCGCATGAAGATCCAGATCCGCGACTCAGATAAAGTGAACGACGTCGCTATTGGAACACACTTCCTGGACCTGCGGAAGATTTCCAATGATGGGGACAAAGGTGACGTACCATTTGAATCTTTGAAAGATGTCTCCACCGAAGATTTCTTAAAAAATATTTTGACCTGGAGCTAGTGGGCAGTGCCTTTAACCATACAAGGATGCGTCCTAGAGGGTTAATTGTTCTCTCATTTAAATGCAGAAGATGTGATCCGATGTGGGATCAGTTGTAGACAATAAGCATGCATGTGTTTTGACCTTGCACTCAGACCTTCTCCATGCTGTCAAAAGGCACCTGTCAAGTAGTACCATTCCATCCATAATTACCAAATAATAAAACACAAATTATACTTATTCTTCATCTCTCAGGCTTCCTTCCCACGCTGGGGCCGGCCTGGGTTAACATGTACGGCTCCACGCGTACCTACACCCTGATGGACGAGTACCAGGAGTTAAACGAGGGGCTCGGAGAGGGGGTGTCCTTCAGGGCCCGTCTGCTCATCAGCCTGGGGGTGGAGATCCTGGACCCCTCCTCGCCCGACATTTCCAACACCACAGATGTGCAGTTGGAGGGAATACCCAACATCTCAGAGGTGGGTCACCTGCTTGGATGGGCAGCCATGCAGAGGGAGTCAATTGCTACTCCTGCTGACAAGGCATTGTGGTAGTTGTGAATTATTGATTGTCTTTATTTAGCCCACCTGGTGCATTATTAACAAGTTGTTTGCATTAATGTGGCTTCGTTTTGTTGGTGGACAATGAAAGTCATACAGCAAATGCAATTGAGGACAGTGGGATCGTAATTCAAAGAGCTCAGGGATTCAGCTCTCACTGTGCAACAGCTCGTATTACTGGTTGTCAGGACCACTGCGTTTATTTATAAGTCATCAAAGAGCCACGGGACATTTATTGTCTCACCATCTTTTGACTCTTACTTAATTAAGAAGAAGCGAATAAGTGAGAAAGAGTTTTCCCACATTTTCACACTTGTTTGTTTACTTCACAGACCGCTACCGGGAAGGTTGAGGAATTTTTCCTCTTTGGGTCTTTCCTGGAGGCCACAATGATTGACAGAAAGATCGGTGACAAGCCCATCAACTTTGAGGTCACCATAGGTATTTACCTACTCCTTTCTCTTAGTGGCTCTCACTGATTCATCTTGAGCCTCAAATTGAATCTTTGGGCTCTTTTTGAGTCGAATTGTCTAAATGAAAACTGCCATAACATATTGTGTTCCACTTTCAGTGAGTTAAATCCATTCACCAACTTCAGTCCTGATCATAGCTACAAAATATTCAGTCATTTTCAGAAGAGCCTCCGTAATGCCTCTGTTTTTTTGTAAAAAAAAAAGAACTAAATGATAATGATAAGCAATAACGTTGATTTTGGGGCATTTTTATTTTAATGCCGGAAACCAGGAAAATATGATGTACATAGGGCACACATGAGAAACGATTCATTCTGGTGGAGAGAAAAAAAAGTAAGAACTACAATTTTGAAGCCAGGGCTCTACATAAATGGGAAAGATTTGTCTTAATGTCAAAATTCATTCCCCATCCATTAACACAGACAAAGTGATGGAAAAATGAAAAAGCTCAAATCTCGTGTGAGGCATAAAGGTTAACTGTCATAACGTAAGAGCAGTCCCAACATTTTAAAGTTGCATAAGGCAGTTTTAGGAAAAACAACAATTTATTAACATAATCAACATAATTTAAGGGCGAGACGAATAAAACGGCTGCTGTGTGTCAGGTTACTATGGAAACGAGATTGACGGGGCTGCCAGGCCAAAGACGAAGGGTAAGAAGGGAGACGGTGACGAAGAGGAAACCGAACTCATCCACAACTCCAGTGACGAGGAGATGGAGGATGACGGGGACCTGACCTCAGTGGCGACTACGCCTCCCATGAAACCCGTCATCACTGACCGGTCAGAAAGATATTCATGAACGTATTCTCCTGAAACAGAAGAAAAGAAACGATGTACTAAATGAAGCCGTTTCTGGAGTTTTTTCCATTTTTGATGAAATGTATTTTTTGTATCGTCAGAAACTACTTCCACCTGCCGTATTTCGAGAGGAAGCCGTGCATCTACATCAAGAGCTGGTGGCAAGACCAGAGAAGGAGGCTGTACAATGCCAACATCATAGACAACGTAGCAGATAAACTGGCAAGTCGTGAACTTTCCCAATAAGTAGGCGAGCATAGCAGTAAAAAAAAAGCATTAAGTTGTGTATTAGCAGTTGAATACAGTTTCTATCTTCATGCTCATTGAGCCCCAACATCTTCTACTGGTACCACAGGAGGACGGACTGAATGATGTGCAAGAGATCATCAAGACGGAGAAGACCTACCCCGAGCGCAGACTGAGAGGCGTCCTCGAGGCACTCAGCCATGGCTGCAGGTCTGTAGCGACGCATTTAAAACCAGCAGGTTTAAACGTCCAATAGATTAGTAAAGACTTTGACGCTGACCGAGCTCCACTTCTTTCAGTCAGTTTCTTTCGCTGGCAAACCAGGACCAGAACCAGTCTGGCAGGACCAAACTTGACCGGGAGAGAGCGAAGCTGTGCATGTCAGAAGTGGTACGTCAACTACAGAAGATCTACGGTGTTGTTTTCTTTCTTCTTGTTGTTACTTGTTAACATTTGCACGTGTCTTGCTAAATGCCGGGCTGTTCTTCTGAGTTTAGGAGAGCATCGGCCAGCAAGCAAAAGCCATGAGGTCACAGGTGAAGAAAAGCACCGTGAGAGATAAGATCAAGCTGGCTCACAACTTCCTCACCAAGCTGCGCTTCCTGGCTGAAGAAGTGAGATCCACAACATGATGTCCACTTACAGATGGTTTACTTTGTTGCACATGTTTGTTTCATTGTGGTCATTTCATGTTTAATGTGAGCGTTCTTTCCGCATTGCAGCCGCAACACAGCGTTCCTGATGTCTTCCTGTGGATGATAAGTAACGGGAAACGCATCGCTTACGCACGTGTTCCCTCCAAAGACATCCTTTACTCCACCACACAGGAGGAGACAGGGAAGGACTGCGGCAAAGTCAAGACAATCTTTCTGAGGGTGAGTTTACACTAATAGTGAGATAATCAATGAAAATGTTGCATCAAATTCCCCAAAAACCTTCTGCGATTGAATTACTTTTTTTTGCCCTCATATACAAAAGATCCCTGGAAAGAAAGGGTTTGGGCCTGCTGGCTGGACAGTCCAGTCCAAGATAGAGATTTATCTCTGGCTGGGTCTGACTAGACAGCGCAAAGACTACCTGAACGGTCTGCCCAATGGATTTGAGGAGAACAAGTTGTCCAAAGGACCTGGCATGCCATGTTCTCCTCCCATCAGCCTCACCTACATGAGTAAGACCATCAAGCGATTCAGTATATCTTCTGTAGCTTTACACCGAAACAAAGACTTTCCTCATAAACATGAGATATGATACCTTGTTAAATTGGCAATCCTTGTAGTAAGTTGGAGATGTGCAGCCGGTCAACTGCAGCTCTTTTCTCAATGCAATATTTTTAAACTGATCTTCTGTCAAAAAGTGACCATAATGACCATCATCTTGTTCTGTAGATGCATTTTTGATGAACAATAGCGGTCAGTGCCAAGCTCACTGACAAACAAAGGAGGAAATGTTAGTTTTGCATTAGTAGTAACTTCATGCAGCACCATACTTCCATCAGTGGGACATCGGCTATAACTATTACACATACTATACTATAGGAGAGATAGTGAGTTAACACATTTATCAAGATGAAAACCTTCATAAAACTATGATATTTGAATACGTTATTCACCATGTTTTAAATATGTACAACTAAGATTATTCTAAACAACATTATACAAACTTTTCCTAAACTTCTAAAACATAAATACAGTCAGTCTTTTAAGAGCGTCGTTATTTGTCCACAGTGAAGCAGATCTTCCAGCTGAGGGTCCACATGTACCAAGCTCGCAGCCTGTTCGCTGCCGACAGCACAGGCCTGTCTGATCCCTTTGCCAGAGTCTTCTTCTCCACACAAAGCCAGGTCACTGAGGTGAGCTCACTCAAAGGGGCGTTTAACAATGCCAGCTATTATCTGAAGATGGGAATTTATCGAACGGCACATCATGCATCTTCATCAAATCTGGTGTTTGCAGGTGCTGGCTGAGACTCTGTGCCCGACGTGGGACCAGCTGCTGGTCTTTGAGAACGTGGAGTTGTTCGGAGAGGCCTGCGAACTGAGAGACGACCCTCCTATTATCGTCATTGAACTCTACGACCAAGACACAGTGGTAAGGGTTGCTCTGTAATAGAGACGCCTCTCTCTTTTTCCATTTGTATTAATGTGAGCAAACAGTTTACCTTCGCACAGCTTGAATTACCAGATAGCAACAGTCTTACCATTCTCCTCCATCCTTAGCGTCCTAATAATTTAAGAGCCTGTCTTTCACTTGAAATGTATACGAACATGTCACTCACCAGTATATGCCCTGAGTAATGTGTTTGTCAATGTTAACCTGATAGAAGTTATATTTGAAAGAATGCTTTTGCTGACTGATCATTTTATATTTGCTCCTGTCGATAACAACATTGTTTTGGATGACCCTTTGGATAAGTAGAGTGTGGATTCTGATGGCTTGATGTACCGTAGAAGCACTGTAATGTGTGCAATATAGATTGTATTGAAAGGCATGCGAGAGGAATAAGATACGTCCATAAGGATAGATGAACTTATACCTGTTGCATTCCTTTAAGTGACATTTTGTGCTTTTTGTTGGTGGCCAACCAGTAATTTTGACTCTTTATAACCACTAACTGCAAGAGAGTTTTAATGTAATAATATGTAATAATTCAACATCTTTTGAGATATATGCATATGCCTGTTTTGCAGTTCACTGGTTATTTTAGGTATGTTGCTTTTGTTCATTTTTTTCTTTTGGGCTCTTTTATCTTCAATGGTTTTTTATCCAGTCTGCCTAGAAACATGTGCCTCTCAAGCCATGTTTCTTCCCGCTGATAGGACAAAAATAATAATTCATGATAACACCAGAAGCAACCTTTTTCTTTTTGGGGGGATTTTAAAAGCGATTGTAATATAAAAACTATGGATTGGATATGGTAGGCTAAAAAGACCATTCTTTCAAATATTCAAACCAGAGGTCACGTATTAAGGGTTCAACATTAATTCACCGTTATGCTTCCAGGGTAAAGCTGATTTCATGGGCAGAACTTTTGCCAAGCCTGTGGTCAAAATGGCCGACGAGCACTATGGTCCCCCGCGCTTCCCTCCTCAACTGGAGTACTATCAGATCTACCGCGGGAACTGCACCGCCGGAGAGATGCTGGCAGCCTTTGAACTGCTGCAGGTTAGACTTACGGACACCATGCAGCTGTGAGGCGTTCACTGTTTAAATTACTTATAAAGACGTCCTTGTGTGCTCCGTTAGATTGGCCCCAATGGAAAAGCTGACCTGCCTCCCATAGACGGTCCCACGGATATGGACCGCGGCCCGATCCTGCCCGTACCACTGGGGATCAGACCAGTGCTCAGCAAATACAGAATTGAGGTGATTTTATCTTTATAACTGATGTATTTATTAACAGAAAAGGAAAGTGAAACAACAATAATACATACTGAACGTCCCTACTCCTTAGGTTTTGTTCTGGGGCTTGAGGGACTTGAAGAGGGTGAATCTGGCGCAGGTGGATCGGCCTCGTGTGGACATTGAATGCGCCGGAAAGGGAGTACAGTCCGCCCTCATCCCCAATTACAAAAAAAACCCCAACTTCAGCACCCTCGTCAAGTGGTTTGAAGTGGTATTTTGGCATTTAAATTCCTTTTTTTAATCACCTTTTGTTAAATCAAAATAATACATGCCGCACACATAATAGAAAAGAAGCATTCAAATAGTAATACCTGTACAAATTATTCTCGTCAATGAAACTGATTGTGGATTTGTGTGTCAGGATTTGCCTGAGAACGAGTTGCTCCACCCGCCGCTGAACATCCGAGTGGTGGACTGCAGGGCGTTTGGCCGCTACACGCTGGTGGGCTCCAACGCCGTCGC
Source organism: Cottus gobio (assembly GCA_023566465.1). Taxonomy (NCBI): domain Eukaryota; kingdom Metazoa; phylum Chordata; class Actinopteri; order Perciformes; family Cottidae; genus Cottus; species Cottus gobio. The sequence goes on from CM042228.1 coordinate 7,686,790, forward strand.
CAGCCTGCGGAAGTTCATCTACAGGGCAACGGACAAGCAGGCCAACAACTTTTCCACTAACGGTACACATTAAAACCTGGATGCATATTACACACTTCTGCATTCTCTTTACAAGATCAACAGACAATAATCAATACTGATTGAAGATAAAGTGTGTTTGCCTTTTTTTGCAATGAATGACGATTAGAAATAAACATGCATACGTTCTCCTTTTATCTTTCAGAGGAAATAATTGTTGTCAACATGGAACCTGAGCCTGGTTTTAAGAAGATGGACACGGTGGTCAAACTAGACTGTGTACGTTTCATTTTTGTACATTTTATGTAACCTTTATTCAAAGAACTGGATCATGTTTGAACACTTTTCTTTTTATATTTTGCAATATTGTTTTCTACCTAGGGCTCTGATGCTGTGGTCAAAGTTGAGGTGAGCAGCGGGCTTTACACTTCATTTAAATTTGATGTTGCAAGAAATCATAAATCTTTATTGAGAGCGTTTTTTTTAAATGCTTTTTATATGAAAAAGGATGATGATAAGGATGGAAAGGGGAAAAAGAAGAAGAGGAAGAAGGGTGAGGAGATTGAAGAGGAGGAACTTGACATGAGCATGTTGGACTGGTGGTCCAAATATTTTGCCTCCATTGAAACTTTGACAGAGGTGAGTAACAGAAACGTATGTTTGCTTTACTGGCTGCAGTTGCTGGATTAAGTTGAACAATGTTTTGGGGAAACAGGATTGTGTTTTGGTTTCGATAAATCCAGTTGAGAAATGACCTCCTGCTCCTACAGGCTCTCAAGGCTCAAGAGGCTGCTCTCTCAGATTCAGAGGACAAAGATGACATGGACATTACGGATGGAGGTAAAACCTGATAAAAGGACAAACAACACACACACACACACACACACACAACTGCTTTTTGTTCCCTTCCACAAGTGCATATTAGCCGTATGCTTGGCATGAAAGATGTCCATACACAATTACAGTGAATCAAAAAACACAGACAATTTGATGACATCATGAGCCTTTATTTTTGTGATATATTTGAAACATTAATTATGTGCGGTGTCAACCAGGGTGCACAGAATCAACTACTTATAACATGACAAATGATAGTATTATTATGCAAATGCAGTATGCACTATATTACATTACATATACTTTGACATGACATGACTGAGGATGATAATGACAAAAAACAATCAGGTCTTTGCACAGCTTCCTGCCTGAACTGTGTACTTTAATATTAATGGCATGCTTGTATACAGTAACAGCTGGTTTTGGCAACTTTCATGGGGCATTCATGTCTCGAGTGCTTTACCCCCAATCCCCCATCCAACCCCCTTCGCCTCGTCTTCTCTGCTTACCTGTACTCAGATATCAAACCTGAGGACTCTCCTGTGAAAGTCCCCAAGAGAGGAAAAGGCAAGAAGGACAAGAAGAAGCAGACGTTCGATCCGTTCGAGAAGAAGAAGCAAAAGCTGGACGAGCTGAAGGTAGAAGACACACCGACAATCCAGCTGAAAGCAATGCGGCCTGTTGTGTTTGCTTGATGAGACAGGATCAGTATACATGAAAATAAGCGCCATAGAGTTAGAAAAAGAGATCATGCACAACCACTTTTTTCCTTTGATAAATGTGTGTTCTCAAACAAGGTGTACCCGAAAGAACTGGAGAGTGAATTTGACAACTTTGAAGACTGGCTCCACAGCTTCAACCTGTTCAGGGGAAAAGGAGGCGATGACGACGACGAAAACGTGATGGATGAGGACCGAATCGTTGGAAAATTCAAAGTAAGAACAGACTGTTTGGAGCACAATATACATTTAATTCTTCTGTTACATCAAACGTCTGTGTAAGGCTTTGTCATTTGTTTAAAACGAGCTGGTTATCGGTTTCTCATAAGACAAATACAGAATGCACAACTCATCGTTTTGACTGTGTCCCTCTAGGGCTCGATGTGCATGTACAAAGTGTCGGATGACATGCAGAGAGACATGAACTTGGATTCCAACATGGGAATGTTTCAGAACATTCCTCACAACGATCCCATAAATATCCTCGTCCGCATCTACGTTATCAGGGTAGGCTATGAGTTCTGCACTTTAAGGATTTGTGGATTTGTTGTTGTGATTATATAACACAGGATTGCTCAATGAAATGTAGTTGTAGCCCCCTTCCATGCTACGCACACAGAATATGTATATTTAAATTTGACTAGAACAGTATATGAACAATGAAATGGCAACTTAAAGGGCACAAAAATACACAGACAAACCAACAAACATAACCTCCTTGGTGAGGTAATAAAAGATGGAACAAACTATTTAAGTAGCATGAAAGGAAGAAATACAAAGGAAAACTAGATTATATTTATAAGAATGATATACAGTCGCGTATATAATATAAATGATAACATGATTATTTTGAATTTTAGTGCAAATAAAAGACTTATGACTTATGGTGGTATAATGAGAACCCCATTGTAGCTATCTCAGATTACCCATTTTGCTTTTTAATTCTCCCATTTTATTTGGCAGGCAACTGATCTGCATCCAGCTGACATTAATGGGAAAGCTGACCCGTACATTGCAATCAAACTGGGTAAGACAGAGATCAAAGACAAAGAGAACTACATCTCAAAACAGCTGAACCCTTTGTTTGGCAAGTAAGTAGAAATATTTGATTCATTTTAAATTGTCCATATGATCTTACAAAGTTATGGCTATGTTTAAATACACACGAAAACCTGACAAACGCTGTATTTCTCGTCTCATCAGATCCTTTGACGTGGAGGCCACATTCCCAATGGATTCCACACTCACTGTGTCAATTTATGACTGGGACCTGGTGGGGACCGATGATCTGATTGGAGAAACTAAACTTGACCTTGAGAACCGTTTCTACAGCAAACACAGAGCCACGTGTGGTGTCACATGTAACTACGCCATGTAAGAGTCAAAGGCCAGACTCCCTGTGGCAGTGTGTGATAGATTGGGGGAACATATTGCTTAAATATTCAATACAGGGTTATGAGAAGCATCTTGATGACTCAGGTTGCATAAGGAAGTCATAGCATCGGTCATGAATTCGGGAGACAGAATTACATTTTCATAGCTGAATGTGTGGTGCATGGAAAACCACACATATCATGTTTTTATGTTTGAATGTATTGTCCGAACCAGATGAGGAAGTATTCAGATCCTTTAATGAAGTAAAAGTACTAAAACCAGTGAAAATATTTACTAAAGATGTTACTTTAGGAAAAGTATGTAAGTATAATCAGGAAAATGTACTTTACTATTAAAAGTAAAAGTACTCATTGCAGAAAAATGTCCCCTCGGACTGTAAACTATTATATATTATATCATTAGCTGTTTATTACTCGTACAGATTATTACAAATAAATTAAGATGATTATAATAATAAAAAAGAAAAGCAGCAAATCTTTGTAATGCTGGAAAACATAAAACATTACTTTAGAATATAATTGCCTTCATATCATCTATTGTTTTCCATTGAACTCGTTTCTTCAGCCATGGTTACAACGTGTGGCGGGACCCAATGAAACCAACACAGATCCTGGCTCGGCTTTGTAAGGAGGGCAAGCTGGACGGGCCTCACTACGGCCCGGGAGGACGAGTGAAGGTGGAGAACCGTGTCTTCATGGCACCGACTGAGATAGAGGACGATAACGGTATAACTTTCACTCATTTCACTTATAACCTAACTATGTATAACGTTCACTTTGTTTTAAAGTCCTCTGGAGCAGCATCTAATTGCCTAAAATGTGAAATTAGAACGAAACCACCATTTGATGATGTTTGTCAGGTTTAAAGAAGCAGACAGAAGAACATCTGGCTCTGACCGTGTTGAAGCACTGGGAGGACATCCCACGGGTCGGCTGCAAACTGGTCCCAGAACATGTGGAAACCAGACCCCTGCTGCACCCTGATAAACCAGGAATTGAACAAGTATGTCGTTCAGTGTAACTCCTGCTGGCTCTACTCGAGCCAACCACTACCTGTTAATCAAGTCAATGTATACTTTATTGTTTTGTTTGCATAGTTTTGGAGCTCATTTCCTTGTGTGCAACTGCTTTTAGGGGAGGATTGAGATGTGGGTGGATATGTTCCCTAAGGACATGACTGCACCCGGCCCTGCTCTTGATATTTCACCAAGGAAACCAAAGAAGTATGTTCTCTAGTCAAACCTGTCAGTCTACAGTTGTTGTTTTTGCTTTTCATCTAAATAAATGTTTCATCCTATATCTTGTAAATGTTGCTTGTGTCCAGGTTTGAACTGAGGGTGATCGTCTGGAACACAGATGAGGTCCTGCTGGAGGACGATGATATCTTCACTGGCGAGAAATCAAGTGACATATTTGTGCGAGGGTAATTATAAGCACGATATGTTTTGGGGCACAAAACCAAAGCACAATACACTGAAAGGCACCACCATCGGATTCTGATTTAGATTGACATTTAAAAATAAACCTAATAATTGAAAACCGTGTTTAAGATTGTGTACCCTACATATTTGTTCCTGCCCCAGCTGGTTGAAGGGGCAGCAGGAGGACAAGCAGGACACCGACGTCCACTACCACTCCATCACTGGGGAGGGCAACTTCAACTGGCGCTTCGTCTACCCCTTCGACTACCTCATGGCCGAAGAGAAGATCGTCATCTCAAAAAAAGAGTCCATGTTTGCCTGGGATGAGACTGAATACAAGATCCCAGCTCGTCTTAATCTGCAAGTGTGGGACGCCGACCATTTCTCTGCAGATGACTTCTTAGGTGAAGTGGACAATAGCTTATGAAAACATTTGACTTCTCACATCATTGTCAATTGAAACAGATGCTGCTTATGGGGTCACTTGAGAGCTTTGATGACTAAATCCCACTCTTGAAGACTGGATCATTTTTTGGGACATGAGACATGGATCTGTCTGTTACTTCCTGTTTCTTCCACCACTTTAGCTTCCTTGAGTTAAACAATGTCTCTTTGTAGGTGCAATCGAGCTGGACCTTAACCGTTTCCCCCGTGGTGCGAAGACTGCCAAGCAGTGCACCTTAGAGATGGTGACAAAAGAAGGAGAGATGCCCACGGTCTCCATCTTCAAACAGAAGAGGATCAAAGGCTGGTGGCCGTTTGTGGCCAGAAACGAAGATGACGAGTTTGAACTCACGGTGGGTCAAAGTAAAAGAAATATGCATATATCTATATATATTTGTCCGAAATAAATAAAAAAACTGTATACGCTGGAAAATAGTTTAAAAGAACAGTGTGTTACATTTAGGTGGATCTCCTGGCACAAATGGTATATAATATTTATTATAATTACCGTAATAAAAGGTTTTACTTTAGAATGAGCCATGTTTCTACAGAAGCCCAGAAGGGACAAACCAAACACTGACTCCATGTTCTGAGTTTTCACTTGGACCGGCTGCAGTTCTCCGACATGCTTGGCACACGGGACGAGTTTCAGTTGGTTGCCATTTGCCACCTCATTGTTAGGTGCCACTAAAACCTGCCCACTGCGTCTCTAAGGCCTCCTTGTGACCGAATGGTTTTATTGTCCCTTTTAGGGAAAAGTGGAAGCAGAGCTGCACCTTCTGACAGGAGAGGAGGCAGAGAGAAGCCCAGTTGGTGAAGGACGCAACGAACCAGAGCCACTGGAGAAACCCAAGTATGAAGGATGTTCTGATATCCCCACCACTGTCCACGTGCTTATTACTGACCACTCTTCTGATCTTTGCTTCTCAATTACATCGTTCAGCTTATTCTATGGCTTTGCTATCTTTCATCCTCACCATGTGCACCTGGACATGCAAAGGCAAGGACACTTATATTTTCCAGCTGCTGAAGTTCCAGCTTAACTCAAAACTCCAAAACAAGTCAGCAATAAAAAAAATCTAAATTCTAAATTACCTGAATAAATAAAAATATAAATTGTGTGATTAAAAACAACATGAATTCTCAAACATAAAACAAGCATAAACATAAAACAATTTAAAAATCTAATAATATTAGCAATGTAAGCAAATTCCCTGAAATGAGGAAAGACATTTTTATGAATTTACTTCAACCACTTTCTGGACTTACAGCTAGGATCTTCTTTCTTTACATGGTAAGTTGCTGTTTCTTGATTTCATTTGTGTATTTCTACCTAGATTCTCCTTTTTAAGTTCTTAAAATTAATGTAAGTATTGCCTTTTGCTTTGTCCTATAGTTCCAGTAATGTCAGCTATATTTAAATACAAATTTGATTTACTAAGAGAGCTACAATAATGGTCTGTAATGCTTAAAGTGTGTACTATTGAACATCTGTGTTTTGTCCTTCCAGCCGCCCAGACACCAGCCTTCTGTGGCTGCTCACTCCCTTCAAGGCCATAACGCACTTGTTCTGCAATCAGTACAAGTGGCTGGCCGTCACAATTGTCTCTGCTCTCCTGCTGCTGCTCATGCTGGCTCTTTTCCTCTACTACAGTGTGCCTGGTTACATGGTCAAGAAAATGTTGGGAGCTTGAGATGTTGCTCAGACATCTCTGCAGAAGGTTCCAGCAATTTCACGATAACTGCACGGTTTCCAACTCTCTCTCTCTCTATTCCTTCTTTCTACAAAAAAGAATGACAATGAAGTGATTTTTTTCTGCAACCTCTTTATAGACAAGAGGAACGATTAGCTACAGTGACTCTGACGTGCAGTTTGTGATAACAGGGCTCAAACACATGCTGCCGTCCATCAAAAGTCAAATATGTGCTTCGTATTAACCTCCTATGTATTTTATATTTTCTATGAATTGTCTTTGGCATTCAGTAATTGTGTCTACGTGTCTGTGCTCCACCAGCCGTCCAGACATCGCCCTCCTCTGGTTCCTCATCCCGTTCAAAGCTGCGAAAAACCTGATTTGTGACCAGTACAGGTGGCTGACCATCAAGATCGTCTCTGCTCTCCTGCTGCTGGCCATCTTGGCTCTTTTCCTCTATAACATGCCCGGTTACATGGTGAAGAAAATGTTGGGGGCCTGAGTTAAGAAGACGGTAACTTTTTTCAAAGGGTGTGCATTCAGTAATTCTTAGAATTGTTTTGTGAGCGTTTTGCTAATTACTTACTTAAATAATAGATGTATACACTATTACAACAGCAGTTATACATCTTTTGTGCGTCCATCATTGATTATTAATGTAGTCTCATGTGTACAAATCTCAACATATTACTACTGTTGGTGTGATAACTGCAGTTTTTCTCGTGTCTTCAATTGTGGTTTCCTTTATTCCCATTAAATTTGTTTCCATTGCTCACCTATGAGTTGGTTTGTGTTGGAGTTCAGATTTGTATCCTTTAAACAATTTCCTGTCCTGTTCGTGAAATGCGTCTATGTATGATATTTCAGATTTGTGCATAAATTGACCTGTGAACCATTTTATGGTAGTCTTGTCACTTGTCATTGTGTAGTATGTATGTGCATATGTACTTGAAAACTGAAAGAACAGTTTAAGTTATGCTATGACTCAAACAGGTAGTTACATACTGTCAAGGGGAAATCATTGTTTGAGTGTCTTTATTTCAATAAGAATACATCCAACCAATCCCTCCTTCCTGGTGCTCTTTACAGTGGCAACTATTTTTTCTTCAGAAGTCGAAGGTAAATCGCTCAAAAGTGTTCTCAGAAAAGTTCAACAGACTATTGTGGTCCTTGTTACACAGTACATTTGTCAAAGTAAATTTTACTCAAATTGAAAAAAATACTCCAAAAAATATAACATTTGGTCCCAATCTAAATATAGTAAAATATACTCTTTCCTCAGAGTTAATAATTCAGAGTTTATATTTAACTCTACATGATGATAATTTACTAGAATTCTATATAGAATTTGATTAAATTCTTTGTAGAATTCTATATAGAAATTCTATACAGAATTCTATATAGAATTGGATTCAACTCCCTTCAGCTCTCTTCCGTCACATAAACCGTGCATAGCGAGAGGTTTCAAGAAAGCGAATCTTAAGGAACCGTGGTGGGCGTGGTCACTCAGTTTTAAGCCAATAGATTTTAATCTGAATATTTGCTTTTTATATATTATTATAATATTTGCATTTTGGAGTGATTACACTCCAAAATGATGAAAAATTACTCCCCCGGTGTACCTTTCCAACTTTAGCTTAAGATATACTTAAAAACTAAAAATGTATTAAAAACACCTTGACTGCAATAAGGAAAGCCCATGAATGTTTCAATCCTGGTGGAGAGGAAGTGGTTATGACCTCAGGTTGAATCAATATGTTGTTATTGCCCCACTTATGATACACACATTGCATTTGGAACCAATGGCTTTTGGAAATGTTGATTGCCTTCTAATACAGTTTGTGTCTGTGCTCCACCAGTCGTCCAGACATCGCCCTCCTCTGGTTCCTCATCCCGTTCAAAGCTGCGAAACACCTGATTTGTGACCAGTACAGGTGGCTGACCATCAAGATCGTCTCTGCTCTCCTGCTGCTGGCCATCTTGGCTCTTTTCCTCTATAACATGCCCGGTTACATGGTGAAGAAAATGTTGGGGGCTTGAGTTATCTGCTGGAAATTACTATTTCACACTCAAAGAAATCATTTCACTTGTATGTTGCCCTCCTGTTCTTTGACAAAAGGCAACATCAAGTTTTATATTATAAGCATCAGAATAGCGAGTACGCAATAAAGCAAGCTTGTTCTCATATTGGCATGTAGTCGCTAAAATCCATTACTGCTATGTACTGGTGAAAGTGTGTTATTATTTCGCAATGACACTTAGTTTTATCTGGCTTACAATATTTTTAGTATTATAGTTATAATTAATATTCTTTTAGTTGGTGTGGTTGCTGCTGTTGCAAGGTAAGGCTGTCACCTTTGTGCTGATTTATTGTGAACTCAACAGTTTGTCAACAGTGTGCAGTATTTGTCTGACCTTTGAATTTGAAAATAAAGTGTCAACTACAAATGTTTCTAATCTTAAAATAATCTGTCTGGTCATCTGTTCACATGTACACGGCTGTTGAAGCTCTCCAGTTGTTTAAAGAGCTTTAACTCATTAACTCATTTATTTATAAAATAATCCTTATTACTCCCACAGCGGGGAATTTTGCAGGATTACAGCAGCAGAGTGGAGAGTGAAACAAACTAACAAGATTATTTATTTATTTAAAAATAATTCTCAGTCTTCTCAAATAAATAAATAATTTAACTTGGTGTGCAGGGGTTAGGGTTATAGGCTCTGTGTTAATTTGGGGTTGAAATGCAATCAACAGGTACTGCAGTATATCAACAGGAAGTATTAATAACAGGATGTCGCGTTAAAACTAGCCCCCACCATTTCTCGTCTTTCTTGGAATCCCTCCGCGGTTGATTGGCAGTCGGAAATGGAAAGGTGAGATAAGTTGATTTTTTTTTTAAGTTGAATCATTTAAGCCAACGCTAATTGCCCAAACTAAATATTTCATTAATATAAAAATCTCCAAGTCCTATTTAACGTGTGAATGCACGAGTTTCCGAGGACAGTTCTTTGGTGCAACTTTCACGGCTCCTCCCGCAGCAGCTCCAACACATAACGTGGTGTTGTGCCGTCACCTGCTGGTCCTCAATGGGACCAACTGGGCCATTCTCCCGTCACAGTGTGGTATTCAACCAGTTCTGTATACATTTAGCATGCAATGAATCGGAATTCGCCGTTTTTTTTTAGTATTGTAACGAATTGTAGTGGAATGTGGTCGAAGGCTGACCTTTATATACATGTGTTCCTTGTAAGTAACACGCTATACCGCGGAAGGTTAATTATCTTCCAATAGATAGACTGCTCTTTCTGCGGTACAACGCCCGAGCTAACAAATGACAAGCATGGACGAAAGGTTACGCTTTAAGTTGCCGATATTTATCCATGGACAGTCGGATAGCTGAAAAAAGTTATTTTGGAGGATGCGGGCATCGATCCCGCTACCTCTCGCATGCTAAGCGAGCGCTCTACCATTTGAGCTAATCCCCCTGTATGAGTCAAAGGAGGCGCTCGCGTAGAAATAAAAAAGCATGACGTCACATAACGACGTTCAAAAGGTTGCCTACCTAACAACAATGTTTGGAAACCGTACTCAATAACTAATTTTAATATTTGACTGTATTGGAATTAAATGATGGGATGCGACCCCACTACTCTGCAGGGTTAACTCTGATCTGCACAACATGCTTGTTGTATAGGTATGTTTCTAGTGTGTCATAGATTTACATGTACTTTAGTGTGGAGCAGTTAGTACATTCTCATATAAAGTTAGCTAACCCCCTTTAGGGTTCATGAAGTGAATATGTGGCCAATGTGAGCTTACATTACAAATCCATTCTCATTTGAAATAAACCAACACCATTTATTTCACAACCGTTTATTTATTCAAAACTCAAAAGATGAGTGTTCAGTCGATGTTTACATGGTCAATGAATGCAAGTTCCAGAGCAGACTTAAGCCAGTTTGCAAGTAAAAAAAGCTGGGGAAGACCAAGGAGACTTCCTAAGTTTAACTGACTGCTTATGATGACAAGTCAAATAGTCAGTGATTTCTTTCTAATGACTTTCTTCCTAACTACAACTCATATACCCTGGGCAACCCTTAACAGCAAATAAAAAGTCTAAACACATTATGGTTAGCAGGAAAAACATAACAAACCCTGTCGTGTGAAAAAACGTATCTGTATTAATTCAGTGTCAAGCTCCCTTTTATATTTTTTAATAAAACATTATTACTGCTACAATCTCTAACCATGTTGTCAGTCTGCAGGTGGCTTTCCACCTCTAAATTTCAAACTTCTGCATGTCGGCCTAAAGATATATCGGCAATTAACCAGGATCGTGCGACATCAGACAAAATCTCCACACAAAGTACATATACAAAATATCACTCATTCACAGTCAATGTGTAACATTCTCATGCTCAGATATGTTGCTGATCACTAATGAATAATCACAGAGCACCGATCATATGCCTTGAGTCAAGACAAAGAATTTCCTTCAGCGTTTCTACAAGCCATGAACCAACCATAACAGAAAATAAAAGCTTGATGCTGACTCAAGCACAAACCATAACTGAAAAAACACACATGGCCTCAGCTTTCAATTCAGTAAGATTTGCACTGAGTTTGCTACAGAAAGTTAATCTAAATTAAATATAAGTTAAATAAATACGAAATTGTTATTAAAAAAGTCACTTTTGTTACAGTTTTAGTAGCTCTGGGAGTGTCCTGATGGCACATTGGAGCAGCGTTGTTCTGTGCTTGAATAGAAGTATCACAGCGCACCAAAGTTAATCAAATAAATAACTCCATAATGAGCGAAGACATTGTTCGCTCAGGAATCACAATGTCAGCAATATTTACAGACTTAAAACTCAGTGTTTGCCTTAAACAACCTCCGCACTGTTTTTTCTCCGTTGCTCATGCTGAAATAACTGGGATGTGTCGTACATTACGGTTATTGTTACTGTTGTAAGTGGAGGCAGGGGGGAGCAGCAGATGATGATGATGCAGACTAGTTGTGTATAGTGTGGAGACAGCCAGAGGGCGATGGGGGGGGGGTTAAGAACAGATATACATATGGGAAAGAAAAGAAAAGACTGAGGGAGGGAAGGCAGGGATAATGGTGAGTATTTATAGAGAGCGTGCAGAGAGAGTAGAAAATATATGAGGGCAAAAAGAAAAGGAAAGGGAAGATGGAGCTGTTTGGGGGGGGGGGGGGGGGGGTGAAGTGCTCAGTATTCATCCTGGTCCAGGTGAGCTTGTTCATCAAGGTCCTCGTCCTCCGGCGGTGCAAAGCCATCCTGAGAAACAAGGGGGGGAGTTATTATTCAGGTTTGCTGTTTTTTTTATCTTCTGTTAACCTCCCGCAAAATATATCCTGATCAAATAGGATATAAAAATAGATGTCCTCTATATAGATCTTCGATTAATCAATGTGATCATCATCCAATATTTTTTTCTTAAAATGCCCATCCCTATTCTCTAGGAAATAATGTTTGTTTAAGGCATCTGATGACAGAAATATTGAATAAATAATACTTTTTTTTAAATCACCAATCTCATCTGAATTTATGGAGTGAGCCACATGACATACTGTTAAGTATGATTATGTTCGCTGTATTTTCTAAATTTAAAGAAATGAACGCGCTACTGGAACATAACTCTGACTCAGGCTCTTTCTCTCATAACTGAGTAATCTGAGTACAGCACATGCAGATGGAAATGGTGCAGTGCAGCCTGCCCGTGTTGCTGATAAAGAGCCGATACCTCTGTGGCGTAGAGAATGTTGATTATACTGCTGAGGACGGTGTTGTTTTCACTCTCGTGTTCCTGGCAGATCAGCTCGACGTCCCGTAGTTTGCTGAAGTAGAAGTCTCTCTCCTTCTCTAGTCCGTCCACAGTCAACTTCAACTCCATCAACTTGGAAAGAAAATAAAATTAATGAATTGTAAGAAAAATCACAGGTGTAACTAACATTCACACATGCTTTTATTACTATATTATTATTGTGATGGTATTGCTGTTAATGCATTACATGAAATGCTTTCAGTAGGTGTGAACCCATCAACATGAGACTGAAAAGGTGCCAGATAGATGACATGGGGTTTAGAGTACTCTTGTTGTCTACCTGTTGATTTAGCTCCATGATCTCAGCGTCACTGCCCCCGTTTCTAGACAAAGATGGATTCTTCCTCATAGCTGGAGTGTTGTGTTGGACCCGCTGTGGTGTTGGCATGTTTTTGGGAACTGTTGGAGATGTCCTCTGTGGTCCTGGAGTGGTCAGAGATTATCAGAGATGTTAATCATTTGAATTAAGATGGATTTACTGCATTTTTGTTGGCTTTGTAGCAACTGTGGCAATGGATATAGCACATTATAGAGAGCTGATGTCATCAGCTTTTAGCATAATGTTGTGCCTATGATATGCCATTTTTTTGTGAAAGAATTTCAAATTGCTTTACAACACAACTGATTTTAAAAGAGACAAATTTAGATTGCCGGATTTCAAAAAGCCAATTTCTGAAAGAAAAAAGAAATTAAATATTTCAAAATGGTTGAATGTCACACTTATTGGGGTCAAAACCTTGAAAACAGAAAAACCCTGCATCCTGCCAAACCTCTATAAGTGCTTCAGCGGAGGCGTTAAACTGAAAGCATGCCAACACGCATTATCACAGTTTTGAAACTGGAAAAAACAAAAAATGCCCATTTACAACCACACTGCTCACCAGTGACAAAGTCCCAAAGCAGGCTCACGGCACACTACGGGTCACATTAAGCTTGTTCACCGTGATGTTTCAAGCGAAAAGCTTTCACAGAGACATAGCAAGGCTGCTCAGGCTGACGTTAACTCTTGTTAGTAAGAATGAGGCAAACATTCTACTTTGTATCTGTCCGGCTGCCCGAGAGAGATGGAGCTGCAACAGTGTTGCATCAGCTGCTTGATGCGGGACACTGGAGAACACATTTCTGTCGCTGATGACGATCAATTAGAATTAGGAAGACGGTTGCATGTGGTGGTTTTTCACTGATGCCGCGTCCCCACGAGTCACTGAGGCGATCGCTGCGATCCCGCCAGCGACTGGGAGAACAGCGTTCAGTCTGTGAGTCGTGCTGCTCACACCACTTGCTTGCCGGAAGCGCTTTTCGAGCCATCCAAAAGCTCAGCAAGACCGTGCAGCAACGGCGAAACTGTTTGGTTTACCTGGGTTTCTCTTTGGTTTGTGGATAAAGTGATCACCTGGGTTGGGGGCGGGGGCCACGTCCTGCCCCTGTCTAGATAGTAAGGGGTCATACTCCTTCCCGTCGTAGTTGGCGTCGAAGAACTTCTTGAACCACTGCACGAATTCAAAGTTGTCCTGGAACTTCCCTTTTACGAGCTTTTCTACGGGAATTATCTGGAGGACGGAAACAAGGAAATGCTTCAACAACACACTTCCATATATGATAACACAATAAAACATCTTAAATAGTATCAGAAGTGTAGTGGAATACGTAATGGAAATGTTATAAAAGTATTCTGACTTTGTCAACACTCATCCTTTTAAAAGCTGCCTGAAGAACTTTGAAGTTGTGTATAGATTCATGCTCCAGCTTGGCTTGAAATTTGACCTTCTTTAGAAGGATACAGCCTGGAAACAACATGTCCATGAACTGGCAATATGTTGCTCCTGGGAAGAAAAAAAAGACACACAAAGACACAACAATTTAGTGTTTTCTTCTTCTGTCATCTGGCGGTGAGAAGTGTTTGAACTCTCTGGCCTTACCTGAACAGAGCTGTTCAATCTTAGTGTAGTTGAGGTGCAAAGAATCGTTGACCCATGCCAGCATGTCATGTCGGCTGAGGTTGTCAATGGACACCGACGTGGCGTACACATTCACTGCCATCCCAAACCTGGAGCGCACAACAGGAGAGAGAAATAGACGTTCAGTGTTGAAACTCCAATGATTACTTCATCTGTTTTTGATTAGGCACCAAATGTAAATAGACACAGATTGCTCTTATCACATCCATCTTTCCAAGAACCCACCCATTTTAAAACAAGCTGCCTACCACGTCCTCCACTGCCCCGTCCACTAAGCATCCACATAACGTTTTTTCCCCAAACTACTTCTCAAACCTGACATACTTATTTAGGGCCGCAATCAACAATGTTTCGTATTATTGATTTATTTGCAGAGTACTCTCTTGCTTAACCATTTTATTGACAACATATCACAACATACTGAGAACTGCTGGTTACAATTATCTGAAGTTTGAACCCAGAAATCATTGATTTTCTGTCAAAACAACAGATCCTCACAAGGAGAAACTCATTTGAATGTTTACTTTCCCAAACAATGTAATAATATTATAATAATAATCAATGTATTAACTAAATCTTTCAGCTTCAGGTTTATTCATTGACTGACAGTACTGGACCACTTCTTGATCTAATTGTCCTTTCAGATGTTGGCTGTATTAGATCTTAATATAGATCTTAATATAATATATATGACCTTTCCCAAATATCATGCAATGCAAATGTCACAATCCCAACTGCAACCCAAGCAAACCGTCTCTTTTTTTAATATTCTTTTTTAGAGAGTTCAACCATTTGTTTTTCATTATGTCTCAAGGCTTTGCGTGGTAGTGTTTCCTTGTCCTCTATGATTAGAAATCTTGGGTTTGGCCAGAACCCGTTATGGTTGCGATCCTGTAAAACCCACTGGCTGGTGGAACCGGCCTGGCTTTGGGGGAAATGCAAATGATTTCTGACTGTAAACACAGTGCCTGAGAAGCATCTTTACTTTCAGTTTTAATCTACAGACGTGTTGAGAGCATAATCCGCCCGAGATTAAACAGAAATACCCTGATGTTTGTGAGCAGCTTTGCACATCTGGCCGCTGCAGCCTTCTCTGTGGTCACTTTGCTTTTTCCCCTGCTAACAAAAACCTTCCGGTGGTCTCGTGTCCACAGGGGCCTGTAACACCTTGACTTCCCCTGCAGTCAAAATGCACATTAACACAAGCACGTCTATAAACCATCAATGCACGTGTGAAAGGTTGCTTTCTACGGGTCCCACGCCGCTCTGTGTCTGCAGGTGACAGCTATTGTCAGATATTACAGCGCGTATGCACCTTTCACGCTTCATAAACAAGTGGATCTCTGCTTACTTGCAGCGCAAGCAGTGATTTGTGGCGATAACAATGATAATATTGTGAATGCGCCCTCAGCGGCGTGCAGCAGTCTCTCATGGGGCTCGGCTAGCATACAATGGCATGATAATAAACCACAGCCGTATATAGCACCAACAATGAGCCCATTTACGGGACGAAACCATGCGGGTTCAGCCACATTGACGTGTCTTGCAGTGGGTGTAATTACTAATAAATTATGGATTATTGGACCGCGTGGAAGGGAATTCAATCTATTCGGGCCTTCGAGAAAGCTCCAAATAATTACTGCAGCAAAACGCAGTGAACAAAACCCGCAAGTGTAACAAAACAAATGGGCGGGGGGCTGAAAACAATTCAAGCCCGAGCTGAGAACAATAAATGTGCCCGTTTGCTGGTGGCCTTTCGGTTTAAAAAAAAAAAAGAGAGAAAAAAACCCGCAACGCTGGTGCTGCTCTCCAAGCGGCCCCCTCTACAGGCCTCCCCGGATAACTCAGGACTGTCAGTGCACGGGGAAATATCCTCACTGCGTGGGAATAAAGCACGAGCTCCCCCCTCCTTCCACGCAAACGCGCTGCCACGCACAAACAGGGGAACAAACAAAGCGCGAGCGAGGCAGCGGGTGCGCTCGCGCGTCGGTACTCACTTTATTCAGGAGTGTCTGTGTTGTTATCACGCTGGCAGTGGTCCTTATGTCGATGCCCGTCGCTGTCGTCGTTGTCAGACCCTGCGCGGTGCACTGCTTGGTAACGGGCCGCCCTGTCTGGGGCTGCAACAATCCAGCTCCGACCGCGCATGCGCCTGACTCCATGCTGTTAAAGGTTCATTATAAATAGGACTTTGGCCCGTTCCAGCTAAGAGACACATGATGTGGCTGGGTGGATTTTAGGCCTGCTGGTGACTGAGGTTTTACTGAAGGCAGGCTGCATATACATGCTTTATCTCCTGCTGGATTGAAACAAAAATGTTGTGTGAGGAAGTATTCAGCTCCTCTACTGAAGTAAAAGTGCTTATACAACCGTTAGGACTAAAACTAACAATACTTTTTCATGATTAATTCATCCTTAGGTTCACTCATGTGCTGCCGTTATCAGAGCACATGCAATATTTACTTACACACGTCATTCAAAACAGAAAACACGTGGCTCCTTATTCGTCATACTGCACTTTTACTGGATTTCTGTTGATGCCGCTGATGTTTTGCTCACTCGTCAGTTGTGTTTTACCATTATGTTATTATACTTCATTGGTTATATTATTGTACTTTTTTAGCATATATTCTGTACTTGTTATAGCTAATATGTATTACCTTTTATCTCATTCATGCCTTATTCTTTCCTTGTAAACGTGTGAAGTGTTTTAATACAAAGCACCATTTTGTTGAGCGTCCAGAATGACAATAAGAGTCTTGATCGATGCCTAATATCCATCCAACAGTAAAAACCCAACGAGATTTATAGGTTTATAATGATATAAAACAGATGAATTCAGAAAATTGCTTGAAACAATGAACCCTACTATGAAAATAGTTCAGAGATGATTTATCTGTTGAACTAATATATTTTTATTTAAGCCTCCAAGAGTGTAAAAATAGTCCATAACGTAACTAAAAAGTAAAAGCTTGGAAACAGGTTTAGATATTACTTGGTATATCTGTCAAATAAATATAGTGAACTAAAAAGTACAATATTTCTTCCTGAAATAGTAGTAAATAGTAGTAAAGTAGAAGTATAAAGTAGCATAGAGTTGTTGTTTTGAGTACAAGTGCAGTGCTTCAGTAAATCCCCCCACAGGTCAGTAATCAGACACAGTATTGCGTTGGAGATTTCATTGTGGTTTATTTGCACTCAAATCATGTGATAAAGAGCTGCAAGAAGAAACAAGAGATAAAGGAAGTCAATGTGACGACACATTGTTCAGCACCAGTGGACATTTGGGAGGGGGAAGATGCAACAAGAGTCACTGGAGTTTCTAGAAGTGAAATTGGTCCCAAACAAAACAACCAAACAATGATGTGGGACTTGTACTGTCACGTGATGATCTTCTGAACAAAACTGAGTCTAAACATGTTACAAATTGTGTGTGCGTTGACAAAAACACAACAAAATCAATGACTAAGACAAGTATTCACAATAAGAATGATGTAACTAAAAACAAACAATAAAAAATACAGTAGTAGTATCAGTGCTTTTCTGTAGCAAGCATGCCTTCCTGTTATGATGTTGAGCTTTCAGTGGCGTACAGTGTGAAGGCATTCGATCCCCTCAAGAAATGTCATTAATTGACTGAACATATCCGCTGTTGAACTTCAGCTCTGAACACTGCAGAGGATCATTTCACCTTCTCTAATTGCTTCTCAGTGGTGTGTTAGAGTCAGCGTAGCATTTGAACCCCCCGCCGTTTCAGACCAGTAAAAAAAGAAACGGCAGCGTTCAACATGTTGTAGTGTGGGACGGTGTGTTTGTGTGTGTCGGTGTTCTCGGGTGAGAAAAAGGCAGTTTGGGTGAGACTTTTTGCTCTCTGTGGAAAAATGGATATGATCACAAAGAATGCTGTGTAACACGAGCAACACGAGTGCTGATTACAGTAGTTCTAACTATGCGACCATGCACCGCACACACAGCATAGGTTCATTCACATTTGGTGGGGGTGGAACAGAAGTCTATTCTGCTGTAAGGCTGTAAACATGATCTGAAATGCTAATCCGACAACGATGAGCTACCGAACAAAGACCTCATTCTCACTTAGGAAATTATTCTAACACTGTAGCATCGACGGAAAACAGCACACGTAATGCAATATAAATAATAAATAAACAAACGTATATAAAAGGCTAGCTTGCATTATGATATTTTTCATCAATTTCTTTTTATAACTGACATATTTAATGTCGTGCCCACACCCTGCTAATAACTTACCACATTTCATTCTCCATGGCTTGCGTTAAAAAGACATTTGTGATATTTGTGACATTAAATCATGTAAAAAGGCATCTAAATAGTACATGATATAAGTGCAAAATCGTATTTTACAGTGAGGTAACACAATCGCATCATAAAAACCACGACTCACCTTCATAATCCTAAAACAGTAAGATCTGAAATATTTTTCCCCCTAACGTGATCCAACAGCCAAAGTAAATCATTGGCCACCCATTTTTGATTTGCTGCTTATATTTGGTTAAAATTTAACCGAAATGTTGGTAGCTATAACCATTTAGCAATAGTTTTCCTTGATACATACGCCCATATTATTACAGCAAATGTTATACAGTTTAACGTTTTACAATCTAATGTAACTGTGCTGAGTTCAAAATAAAAACATGACTCCATTATTAATTAACCCACACAACGTATTCTAAGCTTCCAGAAAGAAAAACAAGTCGGCTTGCTTGGCCATATGTTTCCCTTCGGGTGTCGATCTTCCGCTTCACGTGAGGGCCGTCTGATTGGTTACCAGATCCCGCTGGATCTCCCTCCAGGAGGAGCAAGGATCCTGGCCGAGGATCTCTTTGGAATTTTGTCATCGATCTGGGCACCTGGAGCAGGACGGGGAACGCAAACGTGTGCATGGGTTCAACAGTGAAGCACAAGGAACGACTATGTCCTAGTCGTATTTACTGTCCTATTTACTGTATGTGCAGCTCAATCACATTTTTCTTCTATAGGGCTCCCTATAAGCCGCTTATGTTAAGTTCCTGGCAGATTGAAGCGATGCCGTGTACAAAAGATAAATTCCTCTCATTCCATTTAAAATGCTGCTTAAACCATTTATAAAAACTGGCAAGTTTTTGGGTGTAGAGAAAAAAACATGTATGGTAGATAATCTGGCTTTTTAGTTGGCTGAAGAATGGTAACACTCAAATACTGAAAACTGTCAACTTGCAAAAAAAAAAACCAACCAAAACTGTACATTTGATGCCTAAGGATAAGGATTCCTCATTGGGTTAAATGTGTACTAGAGGGGTGTCCTGGTGGCCAAGGGGTTAAGGTCCTGACCATAAATACTTTGAGTCTCTGTTACATGCCAGTCCCCATCTGTCATAATGTCTTTTCTCATCATAAATCAACCTGTTTATGCTTTTAATTAGGGCATGTGTTCAATCAAACTGCTTGTGATTTGTTTTCCGTGTCATTGTAATTGTTTTCTTATACAACAGCTGGGGCCGTGGGTGGAGAGGGTGAGCAAGCTGTCTGCATCTGTGTATTTGCAGTGTATGTTATTATGTTACGTAATGTTTTTTTGTCTTTTATAATGATCTATTATCTGTTGGATCACCCTCAGAAATGAGATCCTCAATCCTTTCAATACGTTCAAATGTCCTGTCAGCTCTCTACCGTCAAATTAATCTAATTTAGCTTCATGTGAAAAAAAGAATATGTGTAAGCCTTTTACATCTTGGTTTGCTAAAGCAATAAAAAAAAGCCCTTAAAATGTATTGAACTACGGCACCCTCGTCAGACCAGGTAGTGTATGTTTTAAAGATTGGAAAAGCTCTGACAAAATACAGCATCTCTCTCTCCAAGTGGATGAAAGAATGCAGTCTAAGAAATACTCCCTCTTTGTGTCATCATATGAAAGAAAATAATAGAAATGTCCACTGATATCTGACTGAATCTGTTGACTCTTACCAGACAGGCTGAAGCTGGACTCTTGGAGGTCCCTCAGTCCCCCGTGCCGGGTGCAGGGGCGCGTCGGAGTTTCCAGATCTGAAACCACGAAATCCCTCTTTCCTGAGTTGAGCACCGCTACAACTTCACCTGTGTAGGGCTCCCGCTCGACAGCCTTCACAGCCTGGCACTGGTAGGTCAACACACATGGACATATATATTACATTTACAAGTTAATACAATGAAATTAATGAACACATGAACGGTAAAAAAAAATTCAAAACAAGAAGCAGAAGTGGCAGCATGGCTGAACAGAGTACTATAAATACTCCTTTGACAACAAATATAGCCCCTTGGTTGGACTACAACTAGACTGTAATCCATGGCCCACTTTCACACCGACTCTGGCGCAACGGTAGCGCGTCTGACTCCAGATCAGAAGGTTGCGTGTTCAAATCACGTCAGGGTCAAAATTTTATTTTTAATTATTTAAGAAAAAAACAATCATTACATAACATTAGAACCAACATTGGGCAACGCAGTATGCAAAGCAAAGGTCCAGAGTCTATTTCCTCTACTTAGACCGAATGGAGGGGGGAGGATAGAAGGAGGTAAATAAGGGAGGAGCGGGGCAAGAAAGGAATAGAAAATATGAGAAGGCAACAAAAATAATAAAATAAAAATAAATACAAAATAATAAACAAATGAGAAAGAAAGAGAGAAACTTAAGAACGCAATAAGAAAAGAGGGAATGAAAGCAGAAAGACAGAAGAATGGAGAGATGAAACAAGGAAACGAGAGAAGGGGAAAAAGTAAAAAAGGGAACATGGAAACTTAGGAAGGAATTAAAAGAAGGAAGGAAAGATAGAAAAAAGGAAAAAAGAGACAGAATGAGGGTAAGGAGGAAAGAAAATAAGATAACCTAAGAGGAAAGGAAAAAAGGAAAGCAAGGAAAAAGGTAAAGAAATGATTGAGGAAGAAGCAAAGAAAGAAATGAAGAAAGAACAAAGGAAGGAAAGAAAGAAAGAAAGAAAGACAGTTCTGTCTGATACCTTTTCCCTCTGAACCATCTTCTTGTAGAGGTAATCTGGGAAGGTCCTCAGGGGGCAAAACTTCCCGGAGCCCTCAGCACACGTGAAAATGCCATTCTCATAGACCAGACGGCCGCGGCTGATGGTGACCAGGGGAACGCCATGACAACGGAGACCTTCATACAGGTTCACGTCTCCTCCCTGGACCTGGTTATTCACAGAAATGGTCCTGCAGACAGAGATGGGAAGAAAAAGAAGTTGACCCAGTTAAATCCGGCAAAAAGCTAATCAGCTTCTGGGAATTGAGATGAAAGCTGCAGTGGTGCGTGCTGGTCGATGAATGGAGGGATTGAGTTTCATACTTGGATCCCTCGGGGTCCCAGACCACCACGTCAGCATCTGCTCCTGGGATGATCCGTCCTTTCCTGGGGTACAGGTTGTAGATCTTGGCTGCATTTGAGCTCGTCACTGCAACAAAACGATTCTCATCCATCTTCCCTCCAATCTGTGAATTGTAATCATAAAAATTAACTTTTTGTTTGTTTACTGAAACAACCAATGCACCAGAAGCAGATACCTCTACTGTTGATCTCTTTTTTTTTAAGTTAAAATCATGAAAATAACCCAGATGTCTTGTTTAAAGAGGTTCTCTGGCAGCCAGACAGGAACAAAAGAGCTACACATACCACTCCCTTCTCCCAGATGACGCTCATGCGATCCTGAACGCCAGGAAGCCCGTGGGGGATCTTTGTGAAGTCATCCTTGCCCATGGCTCTCTGCTTGATGGTGAATGGACGGTGGTCGGACCCCACTGCATTCAGAGTGTCACTGCAGCCGAACGGAGTGGGATGGGAAGGTCACACGTGTTACTGCAGCGCCACTGACACCATGTTACAATTCATGTGTGGATTTGATCGCGTTTCCCTCACTTCCCCAGCAGGCTCATCAGGAAATTGGGAGTATTGGGGTCCAGGCGGAGAGGAGGCACGGTGACGTGGGCGGCGGCGTGGGCCCAGTCCTGGTGGTAGTACTGCATGCCGCTCAGCACGGCGTGGGCTGTGGTTGTTTCCCCGTGGACCACTTTACCTGTGAAGAGACGGTACAATACACACTGGATCAAATGGCAGTGAAGAGGATTGTCAGAAAAGAGGAAGAGATTCAAAGATTAAGCAAGCAAACCATGGCTTACTTGTTTCAGTCTAAAACACTTCAAGAAAACAACCAAAAAATACCATTTTAAATGCAACAGAGAATTTGGAATGCAGAATAAGAAATTTAAAAAAATCGGATGGAAGTTGATGTGGTGGGAGTTCATTACACAGGAGTTTAGGCACCATTGTCCCGTTGGTATTGAACACAAAAAAAGGTCCAAGGGAGGTAATTAACTGCAGTAATAAAGATCTTCAGTAGTCACTTTTACACATATCTTTAGATATCTCCAAAATACTGAGAGAAAAATAAATATTAAAATTCTTGAAATATACTGTCCAACTTTCTCCAAAAACAGGATACATATTTGGGCACGGTCCACCAGTGCTGTGCCACCCTCCCCACAGCAGGACCACTGGGTTTCAGTTAATTTAGATTTCAATGGTTATAAAGGGCTGAATCCGATTTGAGTTGGATGGAGCTTCCTTTGTATAATTTAGAAAATTACAATTTAGTAAAGTAAATCTCGTGTAATGCTATTTATTTTGATGGGCATTCATACTCTTTGCTTCCCAACAGACAATAGGCCTTACCCTGCATCTTGGCTGTAGCTACTACGTCTCCTGCAGACATACTGGAGACATTGACCAGGTAGATGGGGCAGTGGGCCTAACAGAAAACACACAAACAAAGCACCTCATGTAATATACAGTAAGATAACCACACTTGTCTTTTCACAATGCTGCTTCTTCATTTGTGCTGGAGAGATCTCACTCACCCTGTTTGCGATGGTAATGGCCCTGTGGGTCGCCTCGGCTTCCAACTGCAAAGAGAAAGAGGACGGTGATGAATCATAGTGAGACACAAAGCTAGAGACTTTATTCCTCACATAAATAATATGAATACTCATGACATGGCTGGATATAGTTAAAGTAAACCTGAATGTAATACCTCTTCAGGCCTGCTGATTTCAATCCCTTCTGGGCCACTGATGCCCAGGTCCAATGTTTCTTTTGCACCCTGGGAAAAGACAAGATATTGCCATTATTCATGTATATATGTATATATTTATGTTGTGTGCACAACAATATATATAATATACAGAATGAGAAGGAACAGTGAAATGAATGCCTCACCTCTGCCACCAGCTCCCCATTTTCAGCATGGACTCTTGCGATAGCTCCGATGTCCTTACAGTGCTGCAGAGCCTGGAAGAGCTCGCCGTCCCTCAGCATGAACATGTCCTTATAGGCCATGAACATCTGGAAGGAATTCACTCCGTTCTCCCTCACCAGCTTCTCCATCTCAGCTCGCACCTGCAGGAAGGCAACGTGTAAGTGAGCTCCAGCAAAGCCTCGGCCTGAACCACCTCTTTGCACGGAGAGGAATCCAGATCTTCTGTTCTGTGTTCTTCTTGTTATTTGGTGGTATATTTCTTGTATTCTTGTGGATAAGAACAGTCTAAAATATGTGTTGCAAACATCAAGTTTTTAAACCAAACAGCTCCAGTGTTTAACAACTAAAGTACTAAACAGTTAGAAAGTCATCATACAAAAAGCGTAGAAAAGCGTCTCTACCAGCCTCAATTAAGCAGAAAGAAACTCCGCCACAGCGAGGAGCAAACGTTTGTTATTGTCTATTGCTATTGTTCACACTCATCTCCATGTGTCCACCTACACATATAAGGGAATGAAAGAAATATGTAAACATCTGGTCTCTGGAGACCAAAAAAAAAGCATTCTGGGAATTGTAGGAAGTCGCTAACAAAGCGACAGCAGAAAAAAGAAACATGACAGGCTGGTTGAGACTCAACCTTTTGCCATAAAATGAAATCATCCTGGAAAAAGGATCAAGTGGACGGTCGGCACAGTGTCGGAGTACCTTGGGTCCCCACCAAGTGACCCCCACGTGCAGCGCGTAGTCACAGCAGGCTTTGGGGTCCGCCAAGCCGCGGCACTTCTCGTAGGCTTCCAGCAGAGACTCATTCTTCTCAGGCAGAATGTGTCCGAACACCATTGTTGTACCTCCAGCTAGAGCCGCCTAGAAGAAATAGAAACAACAGCTCTCAAGTTTCCTTAATTGTAGGAAGTAATTCTGCCATGATTATTGTGTTGTTTACTTTCTGTATTGTTTACACACAACTGGCCGTGTGACTG
Source organism: Cottus gobio (assembly GCA_023566465.1). Classification (NCBI taxonomy): domain Eukaryota; kingdom Metazoa; phylum Chordata; class Actinopteri; order Perciformes; family Cottidae; genus Cottus; species Cottus gobio. Next base: position 7,711,420 of record CM042228.1, read on the forward strand.
CCAGTCCACAACAAGTATGTTATATATATGACGAAGCGCTCCAACCGTCCTCTGTTGGAGAGTCAGTATAGTGATTCGAAAAACAATACACTTAATACTCTTTATTAAATTCCTTCAGAGTCTTCACCACACATACAGTATTATATGTGGCTCAGTGGTTAGCAAGTCGGTCTTTCAATCAGAAGGTCGGTGGTTCGATCCCCGGCTCCGGCAGTCTGCGTCGTTGTGTCCTTGAGCAAGACACTTAACCCTAATTGCTCACCGTTGCTGTGTCTACGGTCTACTGTATATCATGTAAGTCGCTTTGGATAAAAGCGTCAGCTAAATGAAATGGAATGTAATGTAAAATATGACAGACATGGGTGTAAACCGCAATTTTAATTTATTAATTGCCATCGCAGACTAAAAGGAACTGGGGTTAAATGATCATTAAACCGAGGCATAATGGATGTAGAAGTAGAATATATTGATTTGTTAAGCTCATAAATACAGATGTGACTGTAATTGACTGATCAACACAGCTCTTGCTCCAAGAATAAAAGTAGAAGCCTCAATTGCCGTTAATGCATATTTTTTATGGTTATTTGCAGATGATTGCTGAGGGAAATATAAATCCCTCAGTAGTTAAAACACAGGATTTACTGCCCCCCACAGCATGAGATACAAAGCAATAATTCCCTTACGGTATCAGCACTTCTTGCTCATTAACAGATTGAGATGTTTTAACACTACAATGCATCTTATTAACCCCAACAAGTGGAAACAGAGTGTGTTTTGTGTATAAGAGCATGCTTCGCTGAGCATCTGTCAGCTGACCCTAGAGAGTGGAGTGGTGTGCAGTGGGAGGGACCACGAGGGGGGCGTGGGTCTGGGAACCATTGTCTCGCAGCACAATGGAGTGAGTGAAAAGGCTTTGCAGCAGTCTTTGCAGCAGCCCCCTGGTATCCATGGAAACAGATACTGATCTGCATTTGTCTCCGGACGTATTTTGGAGCACGGTAGCAGGAGGGGAGGGGCGAGGAGGGGCGAGGAGGGGCGAGGAGGGAGGAATGAGGAGAATAGTGTCTGTCACCAGCGTCTACCGGCCGCGGCCGGTCCAGCTACTAAAACAAATGAAACCCAGCCTCCGTCGTCTCTCGCGCTCCATCACCTCAAAGTGCTCCAGAGTGATGAGTCATCATGGTGCCCTGAAGCAGAGTGGGCTATCCCAGTCTTTATCGGCCGCCATGATGACTTCATCCCACGCTTTCTGGCAGCCTCGCCAACAGCGAAGTGCCAAATCATCTGTGTGATGTTGCTGAAACACAGACTCTGCAACCTTGTGACACTTGCTGAAAATAAATAAAAACAAATCAAAGTGCCAAGTAGGCCAGTTTTATATCTCTAGATCTACAAATTGTTTTGTTTTTTAATGATGCATGATCAAAATTTATAATTTGTACTTGAAAAGTGTAGGAATTTGTTAAAGTGCCCGTCCAGTTTTCACTTTAGCTTTTTTTTTTTATTACAAGTTTGTAAGCGATTATCCAGGTTCTGTTCGCTGTTAATCTAATTTATGATTACCACTTGCAATGTTGAAACAGGATTTGTGACATCTGGCTATTTGAGGAGGATTTTATAGATCAAAAAGTGAGTCATCCAGCCGGCAGTCTAAAACTCAAAGATGTAAAACCTGATCATTTTTGCTATTTTTGCTTTCAAAAATGACTAAAACAATTAACAATTAACTTTCTGTCCATTTACCAATATATTAATCAACTAAAGATTGGGGCTCCACCTCTAGGATTGATGGCTCGGCTGGAAGAACATGCAAAGTATGTCACTGACAAATAACTGACCAGACTTTAAAGCAACGCAGTCTTGTAGGTGTTCAAACTGTCACCATCATCCACCGAGATTACTTTTTAACATGTTTGTATTATATCACTTTAATGCGTTATATTTCATATTATCTTACTATTGCAGTTTCAGTGTTAATGTTCTAATTTTGTCATTTTACTTTGACAGCAAGTATGGCTGTGTCCAAAATAATAACCAACGTAATATTAAGAGAGCCGTCTCATCTCATCAAAACCAAACTAAAGAAGCTTCTAGTCATGACTAAAATTAGCATCAATGAAGAGCTTTCATTGATCTCCATCTGACGTATTCATGATCATAAGTAAAACTAAAGTGAGGGGGATAGCCAAGCGAGTCAAGCGGAATTTAGTACAAAAACTAGAAGAAGAAAACCTGAATGTTAAAGTGCAGACACACACTTCCTATTTCATGCTTCCACTGAAAAACACACTGTGACTTTAATAATTGGGACAATGCAAGTTGCCCTACTTCCCAATCCAAACCCTCCTCTCTTCTTCTTTCTTTTCATTTCCAGCGGGAGGTTACCTTGGTGCCGCTGTAGAAGTCATCTGCCGTGGTCGCGTTCATGAAGCTCTCCTCCAGGTGGACGCTGGTGTCGATGCCCCCGGGGAGGACCAGTTTTCCCGAGGCGTCGATCACTTTGGCTCCACCCGGGATCATCAGCTCCTTCCCCACCTGCACGATGATGCCATTCTCGATGTAGACGTCGGCCTCCTGGGTGCAGTCGTCGTTCACCACCTTGCCGCCCTTTATCAGGATCCGCACCGTCGCTGAACTGGAAGACATGGCTGTAGCTCTGTGAGGGAGAAAGAGGAAAAGATGGAGTGTATCCCTGTTTTTGTCTGGGAATGGGAGCAGCTGCTAAAACTGTGGCACACTGACTAGATCTAAAACTACTAAAACACAAAAAGCAACAACAACAAAAAGTTACAGCTATAGTAATTTTTCCTTTTTACAGTACCTCATCCTGAGACAGTGTAGTAAGTCTGGCAGAGACAAGAAACAATGATGCTGCCCTGGGATCAGTCTGTCAGGCTGAACTGACATCAGCTACACGACTGTGTCAGTCACGGCCTGAGACCTGACGAATCAGTGGACAGTGACGTAGTGGTGAATAGAGAGAAGCTGAGGCCAGTTGTGGATCACAATAAGGCAGGCATGGGTCAATAAGGCCATTATTTTGAAAGGACTAAAGCAGCATTAAGCCACGTATAATGTTGTTCACTCAATACAAAGCAATACAGAAAGAATAGTGGCTGAATATAGGAACTAAGAAAGGTCACGTGTATTCACATTACTTTTTTTGGGAAATTGTCTACTGTCCCAACCTGGGGACCAGATGAGGGTAGAAAATTGTAATTATTAAGACATATTTTACTCCACAATTGTTGTTGTTTACACAATTTTACGTTTCAGTACTGCTTTTTTATTCTTGCGACATTCAACCTCTTTTCCATCAGAATCCGAAAAGGTAAAACCACAGTTTGAATTAAACTGCTCATAGTCATGCATTGAGGACAATGAAGCCATGTCTTTGATATTATTTCTGTGAATTTGAGTAATTATAAGGAGTTAATTGCAGTATTTTTGACTAAAATAGTCTTTTTAGACTACAAAAAAAGTGAGTCAGTATCAAGAATTTTACTCCCAGCAGAGTTGAAACAGGGCTTACACTTCATGTTGCTAGATTACATTTGCGGAATTGAATGAATAAGTCAATATTTATGAAGACATTTGAAAAAAATATTGTTTGTGTCTGGTCCAGGTTAGTATTACAGTATTTGAAAAATGAAAAATGAATCTCCTTAAAATGATTTGGTTAACTGGTTGTGGTCATAGATCATCAGGGATTATCTATTCAACAATAACAAAGAATCCATCTCTAGGATCTCTGCCTCCTCCCTTCCCTTTTACAGCACTGTAATGATGTGAGATATTGTGTGTGTGTGTGTGTGTGTGTGTGTGTGTGTGTGTGTGTGTCTAGAGAGAGAGAGCGTGTGTGTGCCCATCCTGCGTGCTTGCGTGCAGGATGCGTGCGTATGAGGGTGCGGCAACTTTACTGCATGGACCCTTTTACACATCCAGACTGATGGTTGACAATGTGGAGGATGCGTGAGGATGTTGTTACTGTGCAATAGTCTTCCAAAACCTGGAAGCAGCTACAGGCTATACCATAAAGTTATTACTATTATTTTACAGGGCATGTTGCTCAGTCAGCACCGTGGAAGTTTGTCATGAATAAACAGGTGAGCTTATGATACCTGTTTTAAGACTTGCACAAATATGAAATGAAACACACACAAAATAAAGATTCAATATATGCAGCTATAGAAAGAACTGCATGTGTTTTATATTTTCACTTTGGAATATAATAATACACCTACAGGCCCTGGTTCTATCGGGCAAATGTCTTTGCATGTATTAGACTTAAATTGAATCTATTAATAATTCCCCGCTACAAATCCAACGCGATCGCAAGCACGCCTCAATTAGTATCAAACCGAATATAATATCCAGGCATAAAAACGTGATTCCACTGCAAACGTGTGATCGCAGTGGAATGATGACACTTGCACTTGTGCGACTTGACACAAAGAAACCGGTCCCCATCCGGCATGATCGGCTGCTCGGCGTTCATACGCGACATGGAAACCGTCTCCAGCCCTCAGTCCCTCCTCTCCCTCCTCCACCACGAAGGCAGGCTCGCTGTCTGAAGTGGCCCCACACACACTATGTGTGATCACACCGATAGCTGTGCAGCAGGTTCAGAGGTGGAGTTGTACTTCAGGGTGTGTGTAGATCCTGGGAGGGTGGCATGGACAGCGAGCAGGGCAGACACCCAGACGTGCAGCCATGGGCATGGAAACAAAGTCTCCCGAGCTCCAGGAGAGGATTTCTCCCCCCAAGGCGCTACAGTTAACGAGTCCGAATAATACCATTGATGTGGTCCACATACCTCCTCTCTGTGCCTGCTGCTCCACTCGGCTCTCTGCTTATTTTCTTCCAGGAACAGAATGCAACCAAATCCGTGGATGGCACTTCCCAAGGAGACACTCACACACACTCACACACACGCACACAAACTCACGCACACACCAGATGGATGCCTTCCTGGCCGGTCCGGGACCAGCAGACCGCAGCATCATCCCCGTCAAGTCAGCAAGAAGGTACAAGTAAGACCTCCGGTTGTGGCTTTCAAAATAAATCCGAATGGTTTTCCACTGTGCATCTGCATGAAATTAAAAGAAATCTCCCACCATATGTAATGTGCAAATATTTTACTACCACTCTCGTATAGATCTGTGCCAAATACTTTCTCCCATCATGTACTGGGCAAGAAAATATCTGGCAAATTTTGAAAATCGTTTGCACCTACCTCATACTGTAAATACTTACATAATACTAAAGTCATAATTTGTACAACCAACATGAATCGGTTAATAAATACATACATCAAAACTATAGATGATACTTCCAATGTATCATTGGGTGACCTAGTAGGCTACTAATATAATATTAAGTGTGGTAAAAAAATAAATAATTGGAAGTGGTCATACCATGATGTTATGTACAAATGTATAATGGCTGCCCTCCACAAATATGTTCACATTTTATATTAGTTTACCAAATGCTAATATTCCAGCAGCTTTATTTAATTTAATTTTCTTTATTTTTGTTGAGTAATGAGAGAAATCTATTGGCCTTGGACATCTTCGGCGACTCTCTCTAGACACAATTCTCTGCTTTTATTTTGTAGGATAATCTCCAGTTTTCCGGCACCGTTCCCTCTCTCTGTGGTTAACTTGATGCAGCCTGCAGCATCCCAGCAGTGAGACGGATGACGCTCCAATCAGCGGATCTGAGTGAAGGCTTGGTCGCCTAAGCCACCAATTACTTTGGGGTTAGGGCGTGTCCTCTGAGATGAGGCTGTACCACTATCAGAGGAAAGGGGTGGCATAAAGATAAGAGCAGAGGGAGGCTGCTTAATAGATTTTCTACAGCGTGTTATCATCTTTGTTATCATGGATTCAATGGCCTGAATGTCTCTTTGAGCTTTAGTTGGATATATTACTATTCTTACACGGCCTGGGTTTGATGTGTAACAATTATAGAAGCCAAAAAAGAAACATAAAACCGATCAATCATATATTCACGAGCATTAGTTGAATTGTAACCGTAGAATGCACTTATTGTAAGTCACTTTGGATAAAAGCGTCAGCTAAATGACATGTAATGTAATGTAATAATTAGTATGAAATGTAGGTGCAAGCCCATACACTCTGTGTGATTGATGGCTGAATGAAAGGTCTGATCAGAAAGGAGCTGCAGGGCAACACCCTTATTTATTTAAAGCCCTGAAGCCGGTGAAGACCCGGGTGTCAAGAAGCCACCGAGCGACAAATCCTCTGCTGGAGGGCACAAGGGCATGGAAATGGGAGCTGAGTATCAATATCCACATCTTCTCCTGACAATAGAAGCTTAAGCAGATTGGTGTTAATTATGGTTGTAATTGTCCAACATCCATAATATTTGCATGTGGAATGTAATGGAAGCTAATTTTTGTCACTTAGGGAAAGGTTTTCATTATCAAGTGTTTTCTCCCCATAATTCCGATTTATATTAATGTATAATATTAGGGAGATGGTTTATTAAAATTACAAGATTTATCATAATACTAACGTTATGTATTAATGTTATTAGTAATCCCTTATGCTTTCCTGCTTTGACTATTCAAAATGGTGTGTTAGAAAAGGCCTCTTACAGACATGGCGGCCAATTTCAAATGTTTTATACCTTATAGAAAGTATTATACCTTTATATCATAGTTTTGAGATAGTGTCAAATAATTAGTCATACTTATGTTATACTAATTATGATATAAAAAGTAATAATGAGAAAAGCACACGATTTTGTATTTCTTTCTGAACTTCTCCTCACTGACTTGACGTGACTGAGTTGTAAAAAGTTGCTGTTGGAACGTTTAACAATCAATACTCAATATGACAGAGCAATATTTGAGATACTGGAAACCACATTTTCAAGCGCTTCAGTTTAAAAGGTCAGGTACAATTTATTAAATATGACTTTAAAAAAAAAGAAGAGGAGGTGACAGACTTTTGCACAAAAACAATACATTTATTCAAGTGTTCTCCAGCACAAGTACACACGGAGCCTCTATCTTCTCTCTGGACACTAAACTGAAGTATGGGGGGTTCGGTCAAAGTGGAGAATGACTGCTACATCTGCTGTACGAACTGGTCTTGAGGGAAAGCGTATAGGCCATAAACAGTTATGACAGAAAGAAAGTCACACAGAGCGTCAACAGTATTACCGAATATAGAATTATTGACCTGCCTCGAACAGTAAAACTCAAATGTTGTTTCTGATATAAAAAAGAAAAAACATCAATTCAAAACAACATGGAGAATATTACGGCATGGAATGTAGGATTAAGAAGCAATGCGTATTAAGCATACATTATGCTACAGTAAAAGTTATTACCGCTTTTTTTTTTCCTCACACGATTTTCCCACAGATAAGCACCAACTACAGCAATCTCTAGTCTAAAACAATATAGGAAACCTTTCATTATTTGTTATCCTTATTTTTTCAAGTACAAAGTTAAAATGCATTTGTTAATATATTTATATGAGTGAAATAATAGTTCTTTTGCATTACTACGAGGAACTTAAAAACAGTCATTGTCAAGACATTTCTCTTCCAATCAAATATATTTTTCTTGTTTGGATAAAATGTTTAGCACCATCAGAAACACCGACAATCCCTCTTTTTAAAGGAAATATAAGCAAAGTAACACCACCATGTAGGGCTGTGCAGTGAAGTTGAGAGCGTTCATCTTAAAGCTGTCCATAGGCCACTATTAAGATCACATGACATTAAAATCTGGATTCACTTGACACAAACAAATCAGTACAATAAAGTAGTCGACTTGGAGTCTCCCTACATCTAATGCTCAAAGCAAGTTTTGAATCAAATTTCTCACTTGATCTTTAAAATTTTTAACCTAAGATTTTTCCTAATTTGATGATATATATTAGCAAAGAATTATATTTGTACATCTCATATGTAATATAAAAAAAAAAGATAAAAACCAATTGAAAACAGCAACCGGAAAACTCTATGTACAAAATGTACAAACATGAGGAGATGTTAAGCATTATAGGAGGAGGGGGAAATAACATCTGGTTAAAGTATCACAAAGCACAAGAGCTCATATCAAGCCCAGTGTGCATGGACAAAAATCATGGCAATAAGGTCACTTAAGAAATTAATTACATTAAGAAATTAAATTTCAAATTTAGAAACTTAAATATGATATAGATAAGCGATAACATCTGTTGTTATTACCCTTTCAACTCTATGAGTGCCGACGTCTTCGTCAAACACTGTCAGTTTCTCGTCTCGACAAACTGCAGCCTAAATCCTCCATGTTTATCTCAGAGGTTACAATCAAGAGAATTTAGTTCGTGAAAGCGATCCAAATTTGGATCAGCACTTACAATGTGTCAACATGGCGACTACGATTTATCAGGGAAATGGCAAAAATATTCTACAAAGCGCATGACATAGTTCCCTAACTGTGTCTTACATTTTACAATCTTCAAAAGAAATAGACAATCTTTGAATCTGGGGAGTGTCACACTGCATCGCTGCTGTGAAGCAGGGAGCAGCGTGGATGATGCAGGAAGGGGAAAGGGGTTTGGGGTTACAAATGTCAATCCATCGACTGTACACTGAGTCCAATAACATGGGGTTCACATATCAAAAATCCATTCTTTCACTTCTATTGGCACAGCCCTACTGTATACAAAAAGTATTACACGAGGGTAGATCAGTTCACATCATGAAACAAAAACAAAAACAATTCACAAGAACCAATATTTCGTTTTAAAATATATAAGAAAACAAAAAAAAAGAAAGTATACATATAAAAGTGCTTTATAATGTTGATAAAACAGCACAGAGTTGCTATAAAAAGGTAGAAGAACTTTGTGAAGCCGCACCATATTGTTGAGGATTTGCACCTGACAGTTTTTCAGTTTAGAGAGGTGGAAGTTGACGAGGAGAGTTACCCGGCCTGCTCACCCTCCCCTCCCTACAGCGACCACACTTACTCAACAGTTGTACAGTAATTTCATTGGTCAGGGAAAAAAAAAAGTTTCACAGACATTGATCTTACGGTTTTGAATGACAGAATACATCATTGCCCATGTGGATAGCTTCACTGTCTGTTTTGTGCAGATCCAGGCGGCGAGCCTGAGAGGTTAAACGAGCACCTACAGTACAAACTGTATAAAAGCTGTAAAATGCAGAAAAGAGCGACCGCTCTATTTTTAGTCTGTCACTTTCCTTTCGGAGTGACCAAAACAACTCAGAGCAAAATTGTTTCTCTCTCTCGCAACATCAAGCCCACATGTATTTTTCCAGCAACACCTTAAAGAGCTCCGTGTTGTCTAAAGTTGCAGTGCCACATGGGCCATGATGTTTCCCATCACCTTTTGGAGCACCATGGTATTGTAACCATATTACAGTAGTACCTTTATTACCTTCAGTTGTGTGTAGAAACTGTAAACAAAGAGGTATATGTGATCTGGTGTTTTGGGTTCTTAGAGACGCAGCTCTCCTGACACTGAGGGAAACAGCCTCCCTCTTCACATCTCTGCGAGGCTCAGTAGCTGGAAGCATGGCCGCGCTGCAGGTGGGAATCCGGCGGCCCCGACGTTACAGTACGCTCACACAGCAGAAACATTTCACGTGTCTCCAAACCCTGTCCTATCCGTCGGGGTCTTTCCCATTGCATTGCCCGCCTCGTTTTTAAAAACCCATGTTTACCACTTTTCTGTCTCAGTGTCGTGAGAAGAAAGCATAGTCTCAAGTATAGCTTGCACAAACAAATCGACAATACTTGATAACACTGCTAAAAGGTAAAATGACATATCAAAATTAAATAGAATAAGAATTACAATTCAAATACAAGAAATAATGTGAAATCTACGTCCATGTTTCGCTTGCAAATTATACGAGAGTATAATTCGAGGATCAAGGCTCTGAATTCTAGTCACAACATACAGCTGTGGTTCCTAAATGTTTCTTTTCCTGCTGCTCAATTACAGGCAAAGTAATCTTTGAGGGGTGCAAACAGGTGGCGGATCACCGGGACGCTCCATGATCGGCCCAGGAGCCGTTGCCTTGCCAGTCGGCTCATGTTGGACACGTCCGTATAGTGGACCGGGAAGCCGAAGATCCTGACAGGGAAACCAGTCAGAACCAAAAACAACCAGCAAATCAGCCAGCAGGCAGGCAGGCGGGCAGCAGAATAAAGGGAGAGACAGGAAGGTTTGTTTTGAGATCGTGATCGCTGAAAGAGCTGTGGCAGTTTAGTTTGACGGACAATCTTTGCGTTTACATACCTCTCCATCTCAGTGCACCAGAGGATGTCCTCCTTCTCGTTCATGTACACGGGGAAGTGCTGGTCCTTGCCTTGCTTGATGGAGTTAGACCGGGTGGTGATGGTCCTCACCTTGCCAAACTGAAAGAAATATTATTCTGAGTTTTAATTCAATTTGTTTTCATCCATCCATGCATGTGTGAGCTGCAAAACCTTGAGATTTTACCGCTTTCATTATTGCATTACAGCTCAGATCGCTTGAAAAGGATGAGGATTCTGTGTGTGGTTAATATCTCAGTCGTGACTGATGGACTTTCTAGCTGTTACCTCTCGCTGCCACCGGGGGCCGCCAGTGTGCCAAGTTGCTTATGCTTGAGCAATTCAATTAAATGTTGTGATTTTCCTTTATTTTCTCATTTAATTTAATTGTTCCCTGTTGTTTTTTTTTCTTCTAAATATATATAATATATAAATATTATTCACAACTGGTTTTCTTCCCATGAGAGAAAACACAAGTTAACTTGCTGCATATTCAGATTTCTGAAAGCCATTGTTGAATGAATGTAATGTAAGGAAAGATAGATCTGTTGTGCTATATTTGTTCAGTCAAAGTATTACACAAATACCTTAGCTGTTCTGCCGTGTTCTAAACAGTCCTGGAGGTCCACCCTGTCATTGTACATAGCGCTCAAAGGCCTGCAAAAGACAAAGAACAGGAGCCACAACTTAGATGAAGACACATGAAGACACATGCCATCTATTGCACTTCTGTCCCTGCTTGGAGATGGATCCATCCTCTTGCTCTCCCTCAGGTCTCTCCCTTTTTTTCTCCACAATGAAGTTTTAATAAATACAGCCGGGCATCGAATTCAGACATTGGACCTCATCCATATTGTCCAAACCTTTTTAAATATTCATCCATGATCCATTAAAGAAGGTAAATGGCAGGTCTCATCTTCTTTTAATTTAAAGTCTGCTGCCTGGTCAGTTTCATGTCCTAACTCTGAAGTCTTAAAAACTTTTTAGTTTATATATAACCGTCATCGTCACTATCTTAATTAGGGTAATTGTTAAAAGCTTGGGCTTTGTTAATTTAGTCCCTTTTTCAAAGGGTATATTTTTTTCCCATCGTGTAGGTCACAGGCAGCTGCTTCCCTCACCATTCACACACCAACCTGTTCATGCCAGGAAGGTTACCCCAGAAGTAGCGGGCGCGGTGGGCAGCGGACACTTCCTTGGCATCGATCATCACCGGGTTGCACTGGAACCAAAGTAAAGCAGAGGAGACATGACACCAGGGACCAAGGTACGATGCTGCGTGGCACACCGTGTATTACAGTAGAATTAAAGCTCTTATTTAATAGCACAGTATTACTGGTATTGGATATGAAAATCTGTGTGTAGTTTGATTGACTAAAGTCAATTTAGGGTCCGGTCATCCCACCATTTAAAGGGGGTTAAAAGCCAAAACAGCAATATGGACAGCACATAGCACATTAAAGATTATTACATCAAATGATATGTGTCTAAAGATAATGAATTAGTGCCACAAGGGGGCGTTCATAAGCCATCGAAGCCTTCGCGTCACATCAAACTATATCTCGAAGATAGGAGCAGTTATGACCTGCAGGATTAGATAAATCTTAACCAACCAGTACAGCGGACAAAGAGGGGCTGACCTCTAAAAAGCGAGATATGTCCCTCTTATCGCTGACGCCCATGGCCACCACATTTTCAAAGAGCCAGAAGAAAGGCCGGTTCTCCCCCTCCTTTGGCCGGGCCTCGTGGAGCAGCCTGTAAAACTCAAAGAACAGGCGGCCGGTGCCCTCTGGGACAGAAACATACAATGAACAGTGAGTTCAGTGAGGGGCATATGCTGATGATACTGCGATTTGTCTATTCAGATAATCAACTTGTCTGTATTTGACTTGATCTTAATCCAAAACCACATCAAAAAGAAAGTCATGACAGTGAGCAGTGAACCTACCAAAAAGACCTTTCCGAGCAGGGTTGACTATAGAGAGGTCATTGCATGGGCTCCCACCAATAACTAGGTCAAAAGGACCCCACTCCTGTATCTGTAGAGAGATAAGAGACAGGGTCAGAAAAACAGAGATAAAGACAGAGCCAGTATAGATAATATGTTGTGACACAATGGGAAAAAAAGGACCAATTCAGTTCTACTCGTGGAGTCTCGTGGAGGCTTAATATATTGTATTGTGTTCTAGTCTCTTCCTTTATTGTCTTAATGGAGCAAGATTTTAGTTTTTTTCTTGATAATATTGGCCGGGAATAACGGGATGTAAGGGAACTGCAAGAGAGACTACAGGTTTTATATTTGTTTATATATTCTTACATAAAACTCCTTCCTAATATAGGTTTATTGATAATCTATACTTGCCCCCCCTTTGCTGCAGTCTACAGTGTGTGTGTGTTGCATCCATGTCTCTTTTTGATGCATGTGTCCTTGTTTTAAAGCAGGAACTTGCGTAGGATTAAAGTTCTTGCAGGATTTCTGCGGTTTCCTAGCCAGACATCTGTAAACAAAGCCAACTATCCCCCAGCGTGTTGTCTCTGTATTTACTCAGTTCAATATGTACTTCCCACGTCAAAGTTGTAGTGAGCGGTCAGTGTAGTTGCATGAATATGAAGCATGTTACAACAAAAAAAAGATAAGCATACTTCACAACCCTGAGCAAAAAAATAAAAGAATCCAATCAAACTCACATGTTTGCGTGTGACGGTCCTCACATCGCCAACATACATGATGCGACCCTGATGCCGGACGATGCCCACAGTGATGGAGTCTTCGCACACTTCGGAAGCTATGTAGCGATCCACTCGGATGCCAAGTTCTTTCAGCACCAATAGCCCTGCACAGGTTGAGGTCAAAGGTCAGACAGGACATAGAAAGCTGAGGAGGCCAATGAACTGTGCATGATAAGAAAATGAAAAAAAAAGAAGCAAAAACTGATGTGTAGCTCTGGAGCATCTCTGATTCATAAACTAATCATACTGAAAATGACTCTCCATTTAATAATGCATATTTATTGCCCAATAAGATGACATGAAAGTCAACTAAAAAGATGACTCTGACCCAAGTTATTATGAATTCGAATTGAAAATGTTCCATTGAATAGAGGTCGTGGCATTTGGAATAAATTGGTGCAGTTCTTGTCTCACCTGTTGCTATGCCGTCAAATAGCGACAGGACACGAATGGCCTTCCTCTTCTCCACCATGACCGGAGGGTAAAGCTTTGGTGCATCCTGAAGAACAACCCGGAGAGGGGAGGGAATAAAGTGAGACGCACAGGAACAACGACTCCTCAATCGGAGACAACTTAATGGGATTTAAAGCCTTAAAGCTCCATTACTCACAAAATCTTGGTCGTGATTATTTGCAAAGAAGCGCTGGAGACGGCTGGGCCAGTCGGTGCGACGCCCCAGGAGACCAAACGCGTCCTTCTGCCCACACATGAAGCAGTTCCACGGGTCCTCCTTGATGGCAGCGTGGGCGGCTCCTTGACCCACGAGGAGCTCGACACACTCCACACAGAAACACCTGCACACAAGCCACAGAGGTTCACTAGTGCAAGAGATAGTGTATCTAGATAGTGTCGCGTAGAAGAAAGGGTTCTTTTGTGCAAAGATGAGTAACGAACATCAGTGAGCAACGCCGGCATGCTAACGTAATAAACATGGAAACTGAAATCAATCCCACAAACAAAGCTGCTGTTAATACTAGTGCAACTAATTCATGCACACTCATGCCTTTGTAACATTTGCACACTAACTTTTTATTAAAAATTATTAAGCTTTTGTTTTAATTTATTTGTATTAAATTGTATATATTCGTGAACTATCCTTTATCAGAAGGGCTTGGGCCTGAGTTCCACAGACAGGGCATTGAAAACAGCACATTGTTTGTCTCTGTTATCATAATCCTTATGAGAGTGTGTAATAAATGATTGACCACTCTATCCTCCCAAAAACCGGTTTCTAAATCAGGTCAGTAACAAGATACCTGATTGTAGCATCTGTCCGAGTTGTAATGAGGTTTGGGAGTTTTATGACGCAATGTCATGCAAACATAAAGCAAACCGTTGTTTGCTGCTGAACATGTGACTGACGAGGTAAACAGTTCTAGTAAACAGTGATCTATTCAATTGATGTACAACCACACTTTATATTATTATTTGTGACAAACAAACTACTGATTTATGTGAAGATGTTGTAGATATTGCATATGAACAATTTGTCTTCAGGGTAAAAAAAACCTTTATGGAAAAATGTATAATTAAAATAAATAGTGGAATGTCTGCTCACTGTATATATATATATATATATATACACATATATATGGCGTATATAAGTACTTCAGCCTGGTTATTGTGGATCAAAGTTATGGAGTTCTGGGTGGATGGTTTGGTTCAGTAAGTAGTAATTTATGTTTATTTGGGGACATATCTGAAATATCAAACGTGTTTATTTTTTTCAGGTATTACAGTGAATATGTTTAAAGACTCCAGAAATCAATTCCAGATTTGACAGATTGAGATACAGTCCTAGGGCCCTTTTTGGACCAAGAAAATCGACTGTCTGTTCATCTTATGGCGGACTGGGTCTCTCATGTGCAACTTATTTTTATTGATTTAATCAACGTTTTATTTCCTTATACCATGATTTATAGTAGTGTCTACTCCTATAACTGAAATGAGGTTGAGCTCTACTTGCTGCCACGTGTCAATCCTTTTATTTAAATCAGGAAGTCATTTCTTGATAATTCACCGCCATAAACAGTTGATCTCGCTCCTTTCAACTGTATTCTACACATATTGATGACGATATTCAGACACCTGCCATCATCCACCCATCATCCCCCAGTAGAAATCTTACCGACAGCAGTTGTTGTTTCCGCACATGAGCACCTCCCGTCCCCCGCAGCAGATCGTGCAGTAGGACTGGTAACCATCGTCGTCATACTGGTAAGCACACTCTAGGAAGCAGTTCTGCAAAAAAGAGACAAAACAAACGAGCAGTTTAATTTATTTAAAACCTAAAATGCCACGGGGGGGTTTTACGTCAGGTGCTGATTGAAATATGTTCAGTTTATGATCAGCTTTGACAGGCGTTGAGTCCCGGGCTTTTTAATGACCTCGATCACAGCTTACCTTACAGCTCTGGCACATTCCTCCTGCAAACAGCGGGTGCTCGAGGCTAATATTCAGACTTCCACAGGAGATACAGATGTCTGCAGAAAGATGTTCAGCGTGTCAGTATTTAGCAGAGTGGAGGTCAGAGCAGTGTGCATCTCTCACTTCAATGGAACGATTTGAGCAGCTCTCACGGAGGTGAAGATCTAATGAGCTCAGCTGGGATCATGGATATGTTGCCTCTGCTGTAGTTGTATTAACATTGACACACAGAGTTCTGCTGCTTTGCTTTTAACAACAAGGGGAAGTGTGAGGCGGCAAGGTGTGCATCACTAGAGAGCACACACACACACACACACACGCACACACACACACACACACACTGCTACAAGAGGGCTCAGAGGACACACCACTTACCCTCTAGGCTGCGGCACTTTTGTCTCACTTCTTGAACGAGCCGTTCTGAAAACACAACGTGTGATACACCTCGTGAGAAATGTAGGTTAACAAAATGTAACACGCGACAACACATCTGTGAGGTCAACAGTTTGTCTCCTTTCAAACTCTAATGTTACTTTAGTTGTTTTCATTTGACTTATCCAAACAGGTAAGAAGAAAAAAACATGCGACTACAAATCATGCAACCAACTGCAAATCAAAAATGTGTCTGTGCATAAATATATACAGTAAATCATTTTGTTTTTAATGTAAAAGCCAGATTAAATGATGCTAGAAGTTGGAAATCAGGAATTTCTTGACAGATTTTAAAAAGCCTTTAAAAAGGATCGGACCACCTCGGGAACTCTGACATTCAAAATTTCTCTTCAAGCTTCTTGAGTATGCAGACTGCAGCTGATTTTTTTTGTGTTTGGGGAAAGTACTAGATGTGTTAAATTACTAAACAGTGAAAAAACGCTGTAGAGAGTTGAGAATGCAGTTCATAAATGATATCTGTGTGCTCCCTGTACTCTACAAAACATTCAAATAAAAGAAATCTTGAGTTTTCTGATGTGTCTATGAAAATGAATTGTATGTGTAAATGTACGAACCTTCGTAAGATCATGTGTGTAAATTAGGAGCCAGACAGAACAATGTAAAACCATTGTATCAATCAGTTAAAAAAGTGATTTAAACAATAGCTTTTCTAGGATTAGGCGACATCGATACTGGCGTCTGCTATACTACTGAATCCGGTGCTCATTTCAAAAGACATCTATTCATAGTCGGTGGAACAGTCTGAGCCTTTTGGCCTCGTCGCATCACTCACTTCCTTAAACCTGCCGCTCTAATGGACCTCTTATCCCCACGCGACTTCTCCGACCACTTACCCTGCTGCATGGGAGGAAATGCAGAGTTCATGACTCCTATTCCACCTAATAAACGAGGTTCCTTACCTCGTGTCCTCTCGTCAATGATTTCCTTGACCCTGGGTTTCTCTGCTGTACTTTTGCGAGGCTTTTTGGCTGGAGGAGGCGTGTAAGCTGCCGCTTCAGGCTCCACCCACATCTCAGGGTAAACCTCTTTATATGGGTTACGCTCCTCTGGAGGGCACAGCATGTCAGACAATTCATATTACATTGTGAATTATTCAATCGCATGCTTCATTTAATAGATGTGTAGTTGAAGAGGTCTATTAACAGCTTTGATATCCGGGTTCATACGCATGGGAAGTTTCTTGCTTCCTAATAGCGACGTCCTCCTACCTTCTGGTGGCTCTAAAGCCTTGGGTCCAGTGGGCTGAAACCCTGTCATGGCCCAGTCGATCATCTGCTTGTTCAGCAACTCTACAGATTTAGAGGTTTCCGTCTCGTCACTGTCGGGGCACGCCATGAAGGCTTTTCCTGCCCGGCTGCCGGCCGCCTGTGAACATATAAAAAACATTAATGACTGAAGTTCATCCTCAATATACTTACAGGAATGATCATCGACTAAATCAATCAGTGTGGGCAACGTCTCAACAAAAGGCTTCAGCTAGGCATCATAATTATATATCGTAATTTTGTTCTCTTCTCTTTGTATCGGCCTGTGTTAATTGCGCGGAATTTCAAAACGTCATTTTTGATGGTTTTATGGATAGTGCACACTAGTGCCTCTGGCTATGGATGCCAAGGGAAGACGACAAGGAACCGTTGCTTCCACATAATGGAAAATAACAGCTGAACATTTGTAGCAGAGAATTGAATCAGAAGTCTCACCCGAAGGAGAGGTCTCGATCTGAATGCCTGAGAGGTTTCGGCCTTATCGGCGTTGTCAAAATCATCGAAATGGAAATCTTTTAGATATCACTGGGCTACGCGCTCTGTACTCTCTCCAACCCTCACTCGTGTTTCCAGAGTCGTGTGCCGGAAGACAACGGAAGTCTCATTTCTCGCATTTTTTGAAAGATACTTGACTTTGCTAATACCAATAAGGTAAGACTCTGCTTAACATAGTCCTTAATATTTTCAGCCCGTTTCGTGACTGCTGGCTGTGTAGCGCTCACTCATTACTGGACAATTTCTATAATAATTAAACCAATGAGCTCAGTTTAATAGGCTTATTTATTTTACGAGTGAACCAGTTTGTTAAAGATAATTTAAACACTGCTCTTATTACTCACCTGTAGCACCTCGTAGATGGCTTTCTTGTACATGGGCTGCTTGTTGTAAGTTGGTTGGTGAAAGGCATTATCGAAGGAACTTAAAGGCATGAGTTTCTCTACACAAACCTGTAAAAGTACACAGACAATAAAGAAATTGTTTTAATCACATGTTGGAAGAATTGTGAATTGTGTGTCTGGAGATTGATGGTTTTGATGTTTATGCTGAAAGTATGTGGTTGTTACTATAAACAAAAGGCTGTTTTGACTAATGCTCTGGTGGAAAGAAATGAAATCACCTGACAGCAATATTACACCGGCTCTCAACACTCACCACGGAGAACTTTCCGTCTCCAAACCACATCACCCATCTGGTCCCCTCGGCGGCTCTGCTCCGCCCCGTCATCCACCAGGATACAATGCGGCCCGGCCACCACGAGAACCCGCGAAGCTTTCCCCAAACCAGCTCGCCGATGCCAAAACCACGACCGTCCTGCAGCCAAAAAGAAAAAAGACAAATCACCCGCTCTGTGAGAACTTTTAGGCATCGTTGTGAAACCATTTTATACGCTGCCTTTTTCTTTGGGATGAGATATCAAATTTTCCACAAGGAGCTTTCCAATCATCAGTCTCTATTCTTAAATTTGATTCAGATAAGGTGTAAATGCTCAATATACCTGGTATGGACAGATATGCAATCATTTAAATGTATATGAAGAATATGGAGACCAAAAGCTAAATTACATTATTATTATATTCCTATTCAATTATATTATTATGCTATAAAACAATGATATTACAAAATGTATACTATAGTAAAAATATATAAAGCTGATTAATCATAGTATGAATTAGAGCTGCCAATGTTGTATTACTTTCATTATTGATTAGTTTTTTTATTCAAAAGAAGTGTAAAATGACCAATGCAATATTTATAATCCCCAGGGGACCTCTTCAATTCAACATTCCTGATAATTAATTAATTCATTATCATGATCACTTTAGACACAAAAAAAAGCAGCACAATCTCAAGACTAAGAAGCTGGAAATGGAATTTTTGCACAAAAAAAATATTGTATTGATTTATAATATTGTTTAATTAGTTTTGCCGATGAATTTTCTTTCGACTTCTATCGAGTGAGAAAGTCAACAAGGCACATATTTGGTACCTTTTTTTGTAAACATTCGGCTCTCCACGAGGCCGACAGTTGTAAAATACCTGAAGAGCATAAATTCCCAAATGGCTGCTTCCCCCGACATGGATAAGTCCTGGACTTTAACAAAATCCTTTTCCCAACCAGGACCTCTGTAGTAAAATGCCGTTGGTCTCCAGCCAGACGTTAATCAGTGTGAATCAATATCATCGTACCTCGTACTCGGGCTCCGTGTCCGCAGGCTTGGGGGACGTCTTGTCTCCACCGCTAATGGCGACAGGCTCAGGGGTCGTGGCCACAGTGGGGGAGGCGGGGTCAGTCGGCTGCTGAGGCGGCTGCTGAGGTGGCTGCTGATGCTGTTGTTGTTGTTGTTGTTGTTGTTGTAGCAGCGACGGCTGTGATTGCTGTTGATACTGAGGCTGTGACTGAGTGTGCATCTGAGGCTGCTGCTTTAAAGGTGATGGGTGCTTGATTATTGAGACGTCTTCTATCTGAGGCTCCGCTTCGATCTCCTCGGGGTCCTTTATCGCGTTCATTGCTGACATCAGTTTGGACTTTTGTTCTGCCTGAAACACAGCCGAGTGACAGCAGTGATGAGGACAGGTCTTAAAAAATACAGTGTACATTATAATAATAATAAAAAAGGAATTAAAAGGGGATATATCACATATTTTTGGGTTTCCACCAGAACGTGTTTACATGCTTTAAGTTAAACACAATTAAATGGCTGGTTGGATCACATGATTTCTGATCTAAGCTCCCCACGAAGAACCGACTGAGTCGTCTTATTTCACAGTTTTTGGGTTAGTAGGCATTCCAGTTACCGAAATGCATGGGCACAAGCACTGAAAACGTGAGCTGTTCATGATAGGTCCCCATCGGCTTAGCCATTACTAGACTATAATAACTAGAAATAACTAGAGCAGTTTGCTATAATTATTTCCTTGAGAGAGGAAAGGAATAGAAAGAAATGACATGGCTAACCAACGTCCTCAGAAACAAACAAAACTCTAATTTTAGGCCAATGTCCATAATGTCCAGCAATAAATCAGGAACTAAGTCAGAGAAGAAACAAAGCAGCGTCTGACCAAGCGTCTGTGGGTTTGTCACCTTTCACAATACACACACATCTGACCCATCATTATTGTCAATATATTGATTATCACATGCTACGTGGTCATATAATACATGTAATCATAATTTCAGTCTGATTCATGGCCATGCCCACTAAAACTGTATTACTAGCAGTTTACATCGAGGCCGCTCGCATTTTCATCTGTGCATCGCCAGTTGGGCACGTCGTCTCCGCTGTGTGAGTGCAGAGTCTCGATTGTGCGAGCCTGACAGCCTTTGTAAACACGGCTTTATCTCCGGCTGCAAGGCCCATTCATCAACGGCACGGTATACAGTAACTCTATAATGTCCAGAGCTGCAGCGCAGAGTTCACCGGGTTTGTGGTACCTGACACTGAACCGCTAGGTCGATCAGAGAGGACGAGACGCAGCCGGGACTTAAGCCTCTCACAGTAAATCCCCAACAGCTGCACTCATTCTGATGTCTCTCTCTCTCTCTCAAACACACACACACACACACGGTAGGACTCGCATGGACACACATGTTAACTTTCTTCTTCTCGCTTCAAAACACACACGCATACAGAATACTCAGTATATCTGCAGTCCTATATGTAAACACGTGTTAGTCATACTATAGGATCCACGTGAGAGCCGCGCTGCACAGCTGTGCTTACTTTCCTCGAGTCCTTCTCGGGTTCTCAGGTCTCACACACACACTGTAAATGTCCAGAGGTGGACCGGGTGTGCAGGAAGAGGAGGGAAAAGGCACGAAGGGGAGAGACTGCCCAGTCCTCCGTCCTCTCTCTCTCTCCCAGTGTGTGACTCGTAAACAATAGTGCCTTTAAAAGGGAGGTGGCGCTTAGGCGGCATGAGGAGGGGCTTCGTTGCTGAAGAGTAGAAACATGTGCTCTTCCATCAAGAGGCTCTGCTGTGGTTTATAAATATCTGTACTGTACTGTTGGATGGAAGGTTCAAAGCCCTTGGCCATATATGTGTGTGTGTGTGTGTGTGTGTGTGTGTGTGGCTTCTTGGCTGCAGCACGAGCACATTGGAGTTAGTGTTCGACAGCCTGCTCGGACGTGTGGTTCCAGATGGTAAACTGCAAAAACTAACAAATGTCAATTAAATTGGCAAATGCGTTATGTGTATTGGGGAAAAGCAATCTGTAATAATGCCGGCAAGTGAGAAGAGCAGTTGCTGGAAGAGAATAACTGCAAATGGACATTTTATGAATTTCCTCTTTGAGTGAGCTTCTTCATCTCCGGTGACCAGTAATCACGAGGACACTGGGATATGTGTAAATGGCAATAAAGCGTCTGGGCTACTGTTGGCGTGCTCATTTTGGGATGTTTAGGGTCAGCCGGTCTCCAGGGTTCCGTCCCCTCAGAGCCAATCAGAAAGTGATGCTAGAAATGCCAGTGGGGGGAGGAGAGAAAGTACAGTGGCTATAAGAACCAGATATTTGTCTCTGGACTTCTTCCCAGTTGTAAATGGCCCCCTTTTGGGAGCCTCACAGTGTGTGTGCAGCTCCACCAGCAAGACAGGCCCTCCAAGGCTAAAGGGGGAAATAGGAAAGGAGGTAGCAGAGACACAATGCATGTCTTTTATCATTTGCACACGCCTGCCCGTCACTGACAGCTCAGAAATGCCACCACTTATATCCGCTGTCACGTCCACGCTGAAAACAAAGACCATAAAGGACAGCGGGCATACTATACTATACTATAGATGTATAAACACAGCCGAGCAAACGTTGAAACAACCTCACAGACAACACATCTATACTTTTACCCCTTGGAAAAACTATGTTATATATGAATACAATGGAAAACCAAACCTAGCTAACCGTACTGACGTAAGTGTGGGTTTAGTTAAGGGTAGAGTGTAAGCAGAAGCTGCACAGGCCTTTGGCACTGCAGAGACATGTCGGGTGCACAATAAGGGATAATCGGACCTAGAGGTCTGTGCAGCACGATACCCTGAGGGCTCAAGGGGTGAGGGAGTGCACTGGGAGGCAGAAAAAAAGAGAAGAGATATTAGTCTCTGGGGTGTGTAGATAATACCTCGGTATCTAATCTCGTAATCTTGTAATTGCGAGCAAAAAGGTCACGTTCACTGCGTAGTTTCAGTTATTTATATGACAAAAGCTTCTTATTACAAGGCTGTTAACATTATTAGGAAAATGTCTCCGCCTCAAAAGAGTCAAAAGTGCAGTTGTTGAGATGAATCACCATTGTGCTTAAGCCCTGAACACTCACGTGAGACGACAACTATCAAACAAATCAGACATTAGAGATAACAAAAAAAAAAAAACTTAGCAGTTTGGGTGCCATTGACTCAAAACAAACAAGCAGTCAGCAAACTCTGATTAAAGGTAAAAGTGAAATGAAATAAACTGTCACTGAACATTACTTCCTCACACAACGTGACAGCGAGTCTTTGAAGCAACACAAAAGAGTTTGACCTCTGAATGCAGTAGTCCCTCAAGCGCAACAGGCAGGAGAGACGCAGCGGGGCCCGTTTTGTGTAATTGTTTGATGGATTATGCGGTGACATATGTCCTCGGCACCAGCTTATCTGCTGAGCGGGATGGCGAACAAATAATAAAACAAAGTTCCCCAAGTCACGACAGGTGTAGCTGACTCAAGATGCAACAGGACCAGGAACGCCGATCCCAAACTTTGGGGGGGGGGAAAAGCTGCATTTAAAAGTGGAAATACTGTCTGAAAAGTGTCTGCTCCGTTGTGCAGCGATGTGGCCACTGCATTCATTAGCGTGATTTTA
This sequence comes from Cottus gobio, assembly GCA_023566465.1. NCBI lineage: Eukaryota > Metazoa > Chordata > Actinopteri > Perciformes > Cottidae > Cottus > Cottus gobio. The sequence continues at coordinate 7,734,436 of CM042228.1, forward strand.
GCACAGACCCTTACAAAGGCTGTGTATTTCATGAGTGGCCTTGGGGGGGTCACACCCAAATAGGCCATCTGGTCCTCATTGTATAGCGTCCTTTTAAGAGATAATTAGGAATATTACAGAGTCAGCCCTGAATACATAAACAGAATTCCCATGAATCTACAAGTGGAGTTGTTAAAAAAAAAAGGCTCCCTGAGGAGGCTGCTCGGCTTCCTCTGAAGTCCTTTTAAAACCTTTTCAAGTTATCAAATAACTCTCCTCATAGTACATCTCTGACCCGAGTCACACGGAGCAAAGTACACAATGATAGGAAGGAAACAGATTCGAGGCCTATACAACAACAGTGCAATGTTATGTAAGGTGAAATCACGGTGGCTCTCACAAAACAGCAACATTCCTAAGGTAAATATATCTGCCCTAAGAATGAAATGATGCTACTCTGATATTTCTAGGCTCTGCTATGAAACAGGAAATAGTTTCAGCACTCATTCACCCCACGGGAAAAACTTTGTTTTCCACGCAAGCATACTTTTTTCCCAAACACGGCTAAAGCCTCCTCACTCTTCCTTTTTTTAAAGAGACGGTTTCCCTTTAAGCCGTGCCGAGCAGATGGCCCACGGCGACTCTTATGGAAATACCTGAAGTCAGCATATTCCCCTCGCTGTAAGCAGGCTAATCACACATGCACACTATCTCTCCGTGTTATCAAACAAACAATGCAGTGCACATACCCATACACACCAGCGCGCAACCCTCATAATCCAGTGTGGGGCTTGAGTTTTTGTTTCACCCCCACTCTCAGGGTAGAAGAGATCGCTTAAAAAAAGAAAGCATGAACATTTCTTTGTCTGGGAATTCAGGGTCAGGTGATTGCCGACAGGAATTCTGGTTGGCTAGAGAGGACTTGCAAAATGTTGGCTGCGAGCCAAGAGGCTGTCTTGCAAGCAGGGCTGGAAATTTGCTGCAAACCTCATCTTCACCCTCATATCCATAGCACAGAGTTCATTTCCATAGCTGGGGGAGGGGTCAGGAGAAGAATGGGGGAGGGAAACGGAGAGGGAAAGAGGGAGAAGTCCACTGTAACACAAGGCACATGAAAAGAAAAGAGAGAGAGAGAGATCCTGGAGAAGTGCAAGACGGCAGTAACCCTTTCAGCCACCATGTCCTGCCTGCTGCAGAAACATGCAACAGCAAAGCTCTGGCGAGAGCAGAACTAAAACTAAAACGCATGCATCATGTTACTCCTCAGGAGGAAGGCTTGGATGCAGAAACAAATCAGTCTTTGTGCAAATGAGATCAAAGCTTGCAATATGCTAGATAAGAAGAAAAGGGGGGAAAACATAATAGACATTTGCATTTTTGCAAATCCCCTTAAATCTCAACCTTGTAGAGCAACTTGTTGAAGAAAACCTCCGTTCGGTAGACGCACACTGCTTACTTGCCTCATATATCACGGAATTTCACTTGTGGGACCCGAGCATGTCCTGCTAATTTGGCAATATTTCCTCCCTGGAGACATTTTTATGGCCGCTCTCCGAGCCCTCCCCAGAATAGAGCCGGGGGATGATGGGAGGCCGAAGACATGGAAGACCCCATGTTAATACTACGGAGAATCCTCGTTATGCAACAGATGTTGCATAACAGATGTTGTTGTAAGCAAAGTCCATAATTTAGTAGCTTTCCTTCAAATCCCAAGATCTTCATGGGTCGATAGGGTTTGCTCTAGGGCTGGGCGGTATACCGTTTCAACCGGTATACCGGTGTCAAATTTACGTAAGGTATGACTTTTTCACATACCGGCACACCGGTGCCCAGCCGTAGTCACTGGCGAAGCAGTAGGAGTTATGTGTGTTACATACATTGATTTAGAGTCATGGTTTTAATTTTATAACAACAATTAATAACCCGCAACTAACGCTCTTTAACAGGGCACAACACCACAAAACAACAGTTTGTGATACATAAACAATTTGTAACACTAATAATTGTAAATTTTATTAATTTACTCCGCCGAACTGCATGCTGGGTACAGCCCGCCCACTATCACAGAAAGAAGAAACTCCGTCGCTACATTGAAAACGTAAAAGAGCGATGCAGGAGGAACAAGAGAGAGCAGAGACGCACCAACACAACGTGTTGCCCAGAGAGGAGCTGTGTCTGCTGGCTGGAGGGTTTGAAAAGTCCGACGTAGTTTAGAATACGATGTATTGCAAAGAAGCTGAACCTGGAGGGACTTAGGACCCAGGGGAATGCAGGTGAAAAAACCCCGGAAGAGACAGACCGGCTGTCACGCCACACAAACGGCTGTTCACAGCTTGCTGGGCAGTTGCGAGGGAGTTGGCCAGCGAGCGAACAACGAGCGGTGAACAGCTGTTCAGGTGGCCGCCGGTCCTTTTCGGCGTCAATAAATTAATGTTAATACTGTGATATACCGTGAAACCGCCAGAATCTTACAAAATACCGTGATATGAATTTTTGGCCATACCGCCCAGCCCTAGTTTGCTCAGTGGTCATAGAGACATTTCCATTCCTCTGAATACTTCAAGGAGTGCTCGACATTGGAAAGTTGGCAAAACGATCTCACTACAAGCTCCATTTGGTACCTGCTTTACATCTTGAAGATTGCGAGATACAACTGAAAGCTCCAAGATTGATGCTAAATGGAACTTGTCGTTTCAAGGTTAAAAATGTACTTCCTATTATTGCACAACATTTTATGTGGAAAGTTCAATTGGAACTAACTGGACGAAAAAAGCAGGTTCAAATCTAAATTTACAATAAAATTTTCACAGCAGAGGTGACGGACGTTTCCTGAACTGATACAATAGACAAGAACAAAGTCAGGAAACGCAGGAGCGAACCGAGCCAGAGGCCCTGGAAATCCACTGAAATGAATGGTACCTTCATGAGATATCAAATGACCCATCAAATACACTTGGCCGGTAATGCGCCACAAGCCCTATATTTGGCCCTGGCAGCTTGAGTCCACGCCTGATCTTGTAATCTACGGTGGCTGGGACAGAGCTGGGGTACTCACCTCCATCTTCCACTTGGCCAGCCATTCCTCCCTGGTCCTCTTGCTAATGTAATGAGGGTCACCAGCCTGGAAGGTTATTCTGGGCATGGGCCTCTGACGAAGGCTGATCTCCCAACCAACTCCCCTCTTGCCTCGACCTGCCTGTTTAAGGTGTTAAAAAAAAAAAAAAAGTTAGCTACTTGTTTTTGATTCTTCCTTCTTTTCTCAAAAGAAAGCATCTAGATTTGGAGTAAATCTGGGCTTCCAGTCTGTCACTAGAGCTGCTGAGACAGAATCTGGTTAACAAGTGAGTAATTTGCGGTTGAGGCCATGGGATTGTCTGATCTCAAAAAATATCTTGACTGCCGTATGGTGCCATCAGTTCGTGATTGGTCAGCCAGCAATAAGTGATGCCACAGCGTCTAATCACAACTCCCTGGCAAGCTGTCTCGAGGTCACCAGCACCGGCTGAATTGACGAGCTCCCAAGTGTATTTGATATTTCAAATCTATTCACCAGTAGGTACCATTTCTTTCACAAGTCCAAAGGCAAGAGAACTACTTTTTTCTGGACCTTGAAGAATACCTAAGCTTCTAGCAATGAGGCAAATAACACGCGTCTAGTCTAGCATTGAGGCAAATAACTAAGCTTCTAGTCTAGCATTGAGGCAAATAACTAAGCTTCTAGTATAGCATGGAGGCAAATAACTAAGCTTCTAGTATAGCATGGAGGCAAATAACTAAGCTTCTAGTATAGCATGGAGGCAAATAACTAAGCTTCTAGTATAGCATGGAGGCAAATAACTAAGCTTCTAGTCTAGCATTGGTGCAGATACAGTTTACTTTGGGTGCAAGCTCCTTGTCAGAGAGTAGGTGTCAAAAGGTGTAATACACAAGCTTCACTTAATAGATTGACATTTTGAATTCACTTTCTTGATTTTAACACTTTTGTTTTTTGTAATGGTTGAGCAAGTGAGATATAATGTGGACAGTGCCGGGCTAGCTGTTTCCTTCTGTTCCCGGTCTTTATTTTAAATAAGCTCCAGCTATAACACCTATGAGACTGGCACCTAACTCTCGACAAGACAACAAATAAGCGTATTTCCCAAGATAACTGCCCAGCTATAGTCATGCACAATAACACATACACCTCCCCTCATCAAGCATACAACTTGACCTACAAAGTTTCTGGATGGGTTGATGCAATTATATCCAGTGTTTTTGCAACAAAACGTCCCTTTTCTAGTCCAAAAAAGCTCTCTTGCTTCTGTTTGAGCTGCACTGCAGCTATCTATCATGCTGGCAAGCAGAGGTTTCTGACAAGAAAGGTGATTCACCCCTAAAAAAAGGAAAGCTACAGTCATTGCAAGTGTCAAAGACGCCTCAAGAGTTACACCAGCCAGAAGGAAAGAAAAAGACTGAGCAGAAATCTTACCTCGGTCTTGACTGCATCGCGCCTGTCCTCCTCCTTGTGCTCCACATCTAGAGAGAAGACAGCGACACAATGGATGTCCTGAATCATTCATAGGAGAGTGGAAATTGGCCACATCGGTTAGCCTTAAATTCAGTTAGCCCTACACATCATCCCACTAACTACGCGTTTGATCAAATTAAAGTCACCGCTGAGAGATACGGGCTCGGGAAACTCCTGAAGCGAGCTCAGAGTTTGAAATCCCCTACAACCCCGGGAGCTTGTGCGATCAGGTGTCATGTGAGGGGTTGATGCAGCCCAGAGGGTTTGTAGTTGCTGCCCAGGTTATGATGAGTGTGGAAACGGGCCAGGTTTATTTTGGCAAATGTCACACTTCTGACCTTAAATCTCCTCTTTACGAGACACACAGCTGGTTGCTATAAGCGTGGCCTCTCCCACGCCGCTGACATAAAAACCTTCTGATTCATGTGTCTGTGACTCTGAGGCCGTACTTTATACAATTTATATAATGTGCAATAATGGTGCAATATCATGGACATGATCATTCTGTATTAACAATGTACTCTTACACAACCAACACTTTAGAGTTGACACTGAACATGTACAGTATATAAAAATACAACACTTCAATATATGGAAAGTATTCAGAGTATGTGGTTTATTATCATCCATCTTTTATCTATTAGCATCCCATATTCGATAGCCTACAACGGGTAAAAAATTAAACAGCAACCCCATCTCGGGTTGACACACTATATTGCGGTCGCTATTCAGATCCAATGATGAGTTGTGTTACAGGTAATACATTCTGGGACTTTTACCTATAATGGAGTATTTTTTTTTTATTGCAGCATTCCTACTTTAAATATCCTAAATACTTCCTCAAACACTGATATATTGTCAGCAGTTTATTTGAAATACAAATATTTTCCACAGGAATGAAAATGCCCTTTATATTCAGAGGAAGTTGCAAAACCAGAAGCAGCGGCAGACTAAGAGCGTCGAAAATAGCCCCGAAAATATTTGGTGAAATGGGCACTGAAACCACAGTCCAATAAAAATATCTTGAGCACAATAAAAGCTCCAGTTGGGATTTCCCACTAACTTGGCCAAGGTTTAAGATGTGGGGGTCCACAACAACAACGGGGGCGTGTTATTCATTCTTTAACAGCATTGTTTTCCTGTGTTTAGCCAAGCGGTGTTGGGGTTAGCCAGGGAGTGTGGAAACCACCCAACTGAAACACTAAGACCGCAGTGTCAGGACTCATGATTCAAGAAAAGCGGCAGGAGAATAAAAAAAAATAAAAAAAAGAAGCCACAAATCAGCGTCATCCCAGAAGCTCAAATCAACACCTATGGTATTACTTTCACGTCGTTAAACTTCAACACAAGCGAGACGCTCCAAGTGCCGAGACGCTGGTGATGCGACACCGGCGGAGTGTCGCATCCTTCAAGCAGCTGGGCCTTAAATTAGCGTGATGGCACAGCCTGAGTAAACATGACCACGTCTGCTGAGTGGAGAACCCAACACTATCATAACACTTGAGCCCTGAGAGGCTCAGGACAACTTTTTGAAGGCATGTTTTCTGCACAGCCAACACCGGCTTGTCGGTGAAGCACCCTCCACACCAGCCCACACAATAGTGCGCTCTCTCCGCGGCCTCTTCAAGTTGGTTCCATGTGTAGCTGAGGCCTCTGCTCCTCCCCCTTCTCCCCCTTGCTCCTTTTTTTTCCTCCTTCCCATCCTTTTCTCCTCTCTCCTCGTTCTTATCGGGAATAAGTGACTATATAACAAATCTATGGGGCAGTGCGGGCTGCCAAGGTCACAGGGTTTGTGAGGGGAGCTGGCTAATGTTGCCCACAGAGAGTATACCTTTGCCAGCTTGAGAGGGGTCCAGCTCTCGTGTTGCTAGAGCTCAGTTCCCCTCCAGCTCAAATCCTTCCTGTGCCCTCCAGATGGAGAACAGAAACCCTGTTTAGCGGACTATCGATCTACCTCACCGCCACCCACCAAGGACTCGGCTATCTGAGATTAATATACCAACAGCAACGGGATTTATATCCCTGCATGTATATGGTTGCTGTTTAGTACATTTGAGACTTTATGCAGGCGAACATTGTGTTTTTTTGTACATGCAAATATCTGGGCACTTTTTCTTAATCCTCCACATTATTTTGATCCTCTATAAATTGTTTCCATGTCTCATCAGGCGTCAGATATTACTCACAAACTTGACACCAAACAGCAAATTTGTGTGTGCGGCTTGCAAACAACAAACGATCCATCCTCTGGACTGAGTTTGCACAACGTGACTGCCCCTGCCCGTCCCGCAGCCTTGGAAGAAAAACAAAGCATGTCACTAACATCTGCTGCAGGTCCTGCAGACCCCGCGCAGACCTTTTAATCTCGTCTTTTCTTCTTCATGGCTGAAACTGCTAATGCTGACATCTTAGTTCCTCTTTCTGTTACTTGTAAAAGACACTTCCTGGTTGACACTGTGACAATATGATGAAAACTACTGTAACAAACTGTGTACCATGTTAAGGGTGAATGTATATTTTACGAGTGCCACTGTGTTTAGAGGTAGTTCAGTTAGACGGATAATGAATAAAGAATTGTTTATTGGAGCTGCTGCTGCTGCTGCAATTGAGTCAGTAAACATGTGGTCAAGCTCGGATGCTGTGAAGCCCGTCACTCAGTATGAAAGTGGTTTGATCAAGAGTATCAGCGAGAGTTACAAGGAATCTTTTGTTTGTTTACTAGTCGGGTGGGTTTGAGAGAGGCTACATGCGGGGGTTTTAGCTAGAGGCTAACCGCACTGCTATCTGTTTAGTTTAAACATTTGCTTCTGTCATTCACTAAAGATTTATATCAAAAATGGAGTACAGTGCAGATGATCTTGTGCAATTTTGAGTGTCTTCTTCTCTTTTTATGCTCAACTTTAAGAAGTTAATGCAACAATGTAAACTCTATAATCATGTTGAAGCTCATTTGTGACCAAAAACTATACTAATATATATATATATCTATATATATATATATATATATATCTATATATAAATATATATATATATATATATATATATATATATATATATATATATATATATATATATATAGATATAGATAAAACAAGATACAGAGTAGTGCATAAACTTCTCCAGTCGATCGATGCATCGACCCCATTTTCTGCCCAGATGTACAAAAAAAAAAAAAAAAATGGTTCTGTCTATTCTGTCTGTCTATATATAGAGAACCTTTTATAACCTTTTTTATAATTTTCACTCATAAAGCAAACTCGTTGTCAGGGCATGCTGATGCTAGTTATCAAACAATGTAAAACACTTATGATGAAATTGTGAAATCCCTGAATCAAACTGAAGCTGAGCAGCAGTGGAGCCAAACACAGATGAGGGAGCGGAGATGCAAACCAGTTTTTGGCCATTTACACCAAACGCTAACGGGGTTATCCCAGATTTCTGCTTCAAAGTGGAGTAACCGATCCCAGACGCTCAGATCAGGTGAATACAGAGTGCAGTCTCGGTTTGTAAAGAGTTCTGGGCACGCCGCCATCCACCTGGCAGGGCCCCCGCCGGGGAGACGGCCACAACAGAGACCGGCCAGCTCCCAACAGAGGCTCGTTGCCCGGAGACGGGTCGCTCCTCCCCTGGCTTTATTTACTGCACTCCTCATCAAGGTCATAGCCGGTGTCTCTGAGGCCGAGAGAGGAGCAGCAGAGACACGTGGCTGAGAGAGAGAGAGAGAGAGAGAGAGAGAGAGAGAGAGAGAGAGAGAGGACTAAAAGCAGAGAGTGGAGGGGCAGCTAGGTGATATTGTTAATCTCCATCTTGGACTAAAAACTACCTGTCAGCACCTCTCTCTGCCCCTGATTCATATCATCTTGACAACGCTCAGGTTATTCACTTCTGTGGGACCAAACTCAATTAAAAATGACGCATAATACAAAAAATGTGCACAGTTTGCTTTCGAAATGGTTATTTTACAAAAGATAAAATAAATACATTTTCTTAGATTCAATTCTTAGAAGTTATGATTATTTCAGGACAAGTAATGTCTCCTTTTCTGAATTATATAGTTTGAAAATGTTTCACTTTTTACACAGCTTAAAGCTTTTGTCACACATAAACTCGTGTTTTAAAAGGTTCTCAACATGGCAGCAAACACCTATTTACTGTGTGACGGTCTAGTGGACTAATGTGGACCCGGGCGGGGCCTGAAGCCCCCCAACCCCCCCGTGAGCGTCGTTATCAGAGCTTCTCTGTTGACATAAAGCCGCGTTGGCTGCGCCTGCTTTTCCTGCATGTTTGTGTATGTGAGCGTGCCCCACGTATAAACATACGTTCTCATAATCAGTTCATCTTACATTTAGACCCGTGTCGATGAATCCCTTCATGGTTTCCTGAAGACGTCTGCTGACCTTTTCAGTCGCAGATTAAGTTTCTGTCTACGGACTAATCAATTAATGAGCTGGTTGTTTCAATGCTGCAGATAATTAATTACTAATTCAATAGTCTTCGGTAAAATTACAATCAAAAAGGCACAAAAGTGGATTCTTGTCTGATTAGAAAGTGGTTAATCGTTTTTCTTCACATTTAATTAATTGCAATCTATTAGTCTGGGTGTTCATATTGTAATTGCGTGTGTGATGGTGTGTGTGTGTGTGTGTGTGTGTGTGTGTGTGCGTGCGTGTGTGTAAACATGCTAGCTAGCTCTGCTAGCTTGACAGAGTAGCAGCAGAGTGTGGGGCTTATTGAAGGGCCAATTAGATGTCGGGTCCACTCTTCTTTTTGCAACATTATTTCTCTCTCTCTCTTTTCCCATTGCAACTGTCTGTTTCTCCATCATAAATCATGTTTTGGGCAAATGGTGCACGTTGCATATTTAAATGGCAACAAGTTGAGCATGTTGAGAGCATGTTGGTAAGCCACATCGAGTCATTCCAAAGAAGTGAAATACAACGTATACCTTTTGGTAAAATAGAAATAAATATAGTGTAGATATAAACATTATAATTAGGATTTACAGTGTAGCTCTAATATTTACTTGTGCCTTTCCGTCCTTGCAGCAGCATGAGTGCAACACATTTAACCTCAGTGTTACTAATCCTGGAAGAGTCAGTGCCGAGCTCACTGTGCTGAGCTGCACAGACCCAGTGAGTCTGACATCCATCTACAGCTCTCTAGTCGACATCATGTCCTAGTCACATGCACATGGCTTTCCCTGCCAGATCCACAGAGAGCGGATCAAAAGTTAACCGAGCCCAACGAGCAGAAGCCAAACACTCACATTTCGTCGGGCGCTCCAGTTTCCGCCTCCCTCGCTTCTTGCACGGCGTCGTCGAGCTGTCGTCCTTGTCTTTCTCCGAGTCCTGGTCTTCCCGGCTGGGCGGGAATCCGTTCTCCGGGGAGGGACTCAGGCTCTGACCCTGGGAGCTGTCCTCTACCCGGCAAGAGGAAGGGTCTCTGGGGATCCCGTTCTCCACATCCCTCTTCTCCTGTTTGGGGAAGCAGGCGTCGGACGTCCTGTCTCTGTGACCGCCCACGTCTCCGTTGTGGACCTGTGCCATGGACGGCCTCCCCACTCCGGTGTAGCTGTTGCCCACACCCACGGTGCCTTTGAGAGAGCCGCAGCTCTCGGCCTGCAGGCGGGGGAAGAGGAGGGTGAAATGTTAGCATCCTGGCAATCTGTCAGCTTCAGAGGTTGTTATTGCTGAAGCAGCGTGTCACTATGGGATGTTCTGAAGTTGTACAACAGCGTCGAGCCTGTCAGCAGTTATGCCGTATCACTAGACACACTGCAGCCGGCTGCGCAATAAACAAAACCTTTCAGGAATTACAACAAATCATCCAGCACGCTGGAGAAAAGGTCATCGCGGTGAGCAACAATAAAACAGCTGGCACTATCAGAGGATAAGCACTTCCCGGTCTCTGCTGGCTAAATGGGCTACTTGACATGAAATATGGGTTAACGCATTCATCTATTTCATATTAGATTAGCTTAATTTCATCCCTTAAACCCTCTCAACTCTATCTGGACAGAATCAAACGTGTAGCTCAACATCTACAGTTATTAGCCGGTGAATTATGACATTTCCCATTCAGCTAGAGTTGTAAACTTCAAAGCATGCCAGTAAATCTGCTGCACAGTTATTTACTTGCAAGGGAGGGAAGGATTACATTAAAGTTCATCAGGTACACCACTGAGCTTCCTATGGTCGTGCATTCGTGATTACAGCAGCACGGAAATATGTCAAGAATGTTGGCTGTTTGACAACAAAGAGGTCCAGTTTGAAACGCCCAGTTAAACTCTTCTGCTCTGAGACTCAAAGAGAGCTAACCTGTCTCAAGCTGCGGTTTAAGTTACAATGGCAGACGTTCAGCTCCTACACATTGCCTCGCATAAAAGAAAGCAGCGACCGTCTCGGAAGACCTAGAAAAAGATTTGTTTCAACCACACAAGTTTGAAGAAATGTGATTGTGTCTGCACTTAAAAACACACTTTCTCAGACAATCCCGTTACTGGGTTACCGTGAGCAGAAAGTGGAGCATGTCTTGTGAGATCAGACTGTCACCGCTGATGAGAGCAGCGCTGACGCTTTCATCTCCTGCGGCTGTAGGTACAGCAGTTTGCATTTAAGGCAGGCGACAACAACGCCTCAGGAGGCATCTGTCTTTCAGCAGATCATATTTAACAAACACAAAGATCCTCTGCTTGAAGATAAAAAGTGAAATCGCGTTCCTGCAGATTAAATAAGAAAACACAATTTAAAGCTGGTTCCAATGTGACCCGGAGATCTATACAACATCTGTGTAATAAACACAATGCAAAGTGAAAGCCGGACTGTATTGTAACACAAATCTGAATCGAGCCAAAGATTTGTTTTTTTAAACATTCCTCGCAGGCCGCAAAACTCCAAATGACTTCATCATTGCAGTAACCGAGAATCAACTGTAAATGTTTGATCTGTTGCAGGCGCTCCAGTTAATCTGTTTGACACGATGAATGAAAGCAACAAATCCACAGTTAATATTCTCCCTCAGAAAAAGAGTTTGCTGTGAGTTTGTGAATGTGTGTCAGTGTGTGTGTGTGTGTGTGTGTGTGTGTGTGTGTGTGTGTGTGTGTGTGTGTGTGTGTGAGTCTGTGTGTGTGTGTGTGTGTGTGCTCAGGCAACGTGCTCACAAAAACACACAAACAGTCCACACAACTGTCGCTAAAAGAATTACGCAACAGATTAGTGACCCACTGAACTACATGTGGCCCCTGCCAGAGGTCAAAGGTCACAGCTATTAAATCAGGCCGCTCAGACAGGCGGACAGAGGTCAAAATAAAACACTGGCTACCTAATCCAATTTACTGCTGCAGCATCACAGCTGACATACAATGAGTTGAACGCATATGTTTAGTCAGCTGTTAAAGCGGCACTAATCGATATTTCTATATTAACAATGGATCAAAGGACTGAGTATAACAGATAATTATCATCCAACTATGCAGTTCCTCTCTTCTCTACAGACCAGTTTAGCGTGTTTCAGGTCATTGTTTTGGTTCTACGACCCACAACCTTTGACGCTCACTCTCATCAGCGTCAAATTCAGCTTCATCCCTCCACGGATGAACCCACCGTGAGCTTTCAGCACATAGTGAACATAGTGGAGCATCTAGCAAATAAAGGAGCCAGATATTTCCCTCAAGAAAAGAAAAGATTGCTAGAAGAATTCTTGAAGGAGCAAATGTTTGTGTATTTCTGTGAGACAGGTTGCAATCTGATGAGTTAGTTGTTGTTGTTGAGGATTAAATATTGACAACAGTCATGTCATTGACTGCCCTGAAACATGTTTTATCTGCACATATTTACTTATTGATGCAATTTATCTTCCAGATGAAGCAACTTGGCTGAGATATATCACTTAGCAGCTAGTTTGTATTAAATTAAACAGCAGGTTTCACTCTTAATTGATCCCAAAAGGGGAAATGAGTTGTAAATATTGTGTATATTCAGTGCTGAAACATGCCAAACACCAGCTGCACATTTGTTAAACTCCACATGAGCTGAAGGCGCTAAATGTTACTTCCTACAACCATAATAGTAAAGACCAGCACAGTCGGTTAATATGTATTTAAATGAATAAATGCTTTAATTTGGTTGCTATTTTTTAAAGCAGTCATTCAACATTTTCTAATAAGACCTAATTTGACCTCGTCCATGTTTTCTGTTTACTTAATGGATAAAAAAAGGCTCGGAGCTTGTGATATACCACCATTAACAGCTATTCGCCAGCTTTACCTCGCACAAAGAGAAAGAAATGCAACCTTTAATCCACGAGTATCTTCGTAATAAAAAAATAAAAGCCTTTTAGACGGCATATTACGTTTTCAAGTTTTCAATAACATCAACAACAAAACACCTCTGTGACTGGAGCGTCTGGCACATGTGCTCAATCCCCGAAGGCTGTGAAACACTCGAGTAACACGTTCCTTCAACTGTAACCGGTCGCACCACTCAGCTGCTTTGAACACACTTTGACAATATCCCTCCCTCACCTACAATTTATGAAAATTGGTTTTGTTGAATCACACTGTGTGAATAAATTAACATGATTTTAGAGCTAATGTTTATTCAAATGCTAATTTCTCCACACAAAAAAAAACATACATGTTTGCCCAAGAGTCGTTATTAAATCAGGGCTTTTAGCTGCAAAAGACTTCACAGATAACAACTGTTGTTGGTGTAGTGTCAGTGTGTAGCGGAGACACACGGTGGAGGCATGCCGATGTTTATGCACCAGTACAAAGTAGCACATGCAGTGTTTACGAAAGCTGAGACGGCAGCTTTTATTTTTATACAGAGGCTGTTGATATTTGTCGCCTTGTGCAGATTTTCTAAATTATTTCAACAAAAACTGAACTTTTGTAGAAATTAGCCAATGCCTCACCAAGATTTTACTTTTTTTGTTTTACTATTTAATTAAAGCCTATGAATTATAAGCTATCATGTCATACCAGAGGCCGGGGTATGCTTGGAACAAGCCACTTCACAGGACGTCTCGTACAGCAAATATATTTATACTGTAGTGGTGAAAGGTCTGCTGTCATAATGATGGTGCCCCTTAAAGCATCCACTATTCCCCATTTGCCTGCATACTGACTCACCTCCAAACACACGACCTCTCGCTACATGAAGAGGGCGAGAATGACGGTTATTAAAAGTTATTAAAACGATTCCCTCGCAGTTTCTGTCAGCAAGGCGTGTGAGGGAGAGAGGGGTTTCCACCTTTGAATCGCGAGGTGGGCGGAGGTTTCTAGATCCAACAAGCTCTCTGTTTGCAGGATACTACAGTTATCCACCAACGGAAATGCTCATCGGCATCTGAAACAACCCCTCTTCTGCAATCCGACATTCACACCCACTTCTTTCGGTGATTGAGTTAGCTTTTTTGTTGCTTTTCATGTGTACAAATGATTTCAACACAATGAATACTTTATAGCCAAGACGGTCTGAAAATATGTGCATTTATCCCCATATTTAAAAGATTAATAACGTCTCCCTCTGGCAGGACTTTCCCACCACAAGTTTGGATATTCGGAACAGCTGCCTTAAGATGTGACTGGATAACATGTGTTTTTTTTTTATTATTTTTTTTTACATGAAATGTATGATCTTATCAAGCATAACACAGCCTCAGCCCAATAAGACCAGCATGGTACACAAAGACTCTTCACTATGACCGCAGCTAAAGGAATTCTTAAAGGGATGGAAATTCCTTAAAAGGCATTGACTCTCTCCTCCTATTCATAGCAGGACAGTTTGGGAATTACTCGACAAAAAGCACTTGTGAGCAACCTAAATAAATTAATCAAAAAGTCTTGTTTTATTCCTTTTTATGTTGCTGCGCTAAAAAACTAGCTAATATCTAATTTTGACTATGAGCAATCTTTAGTTAACATACTAGAAAACAGATCCCTGTGAAACACGTGCGCATGGATGGATGAAGTTGTACAATCATGTCAGATCAACACTCACTGGAAACTGCTTGCGCTTCCTTCCAGGCTTGCCAACTTTACAAGAGGCACTACTTTTAGCCGACTTCTCCTCCTTCATCAGGTCCATTTCAAGTATTGTGCTTTCACCCTGCAAACAAAAAAAACAACACATCACGATTTAGACTCAGTACACTACACTAATCAGAGTAACAGTGCCGTTACCGATGGGAATGTCACATTTACATTTCGGGCCTGGATGCACACGAGCACCGTCCCAGGTTTTAAAAGCCTTGCATACAGTCAGCTAAGTGGTGGTTTCACCTCAGCCAAAGGTGCAGCAGGAGTGATGCTAGATCTGCAGGACACACAGAACACTGCACCACTCTCAAACACTTGAGCATTTGGCGGGGGACTGCAGCAGGTCCTTGAGTGTCTTTGGCTGAGTGGACAATGAGGCAGATAGAGAGTGAATGGCACGTTCCTTTGAACTGGGCTGAAGTGAAAGCTCCACGGACACAGCGCTGACCTTCCGCAGACAATCCCCTCTTGACACCGTCACAAAGACGTGGACCGGCCCCCGCCTTCCCCTGCTGTAATTTCCCTTTGATTAATAAAACTGTCTACCCCCGTGAACAAAGCCCCATGTTCGCCACCACCAAGTACCCCTGGTGTTGATGGGAGAAAAGATGATCCTAATGTAGATGCTTTGAGCTTCAATATGGACTGAATAGGACCACCAGCACCAGGTTGGAATGCAAATGAGACGGCGAGGCCGTTCCTGACAGCTGCGGTGGGGGTTGGAGGGCCGGGTCCTTCAGTACTGAATGTGAGATTCCTTTAAAGATAAATGAGCTTTCCGCACTGTGAGGCATTCTGCAATGTTCTTGACTTGTTCTGTACTTTTATTTTAAATCGTAGGCACTGTGGCACACCATGACAGAAGATTACTGCGAGATGACTTTGCATAATGGAGGGTGTTAGATACAGCAGCACAATTATGTGACTTAATAACCGATGAAAAGTAGTGGAAACCAGGGACAGTGCAACACCTTTAATTCCTCCAAGAGGAAGCAAACTACAGTGACAACATTATCCTGCATATCTACAATTACTGTATGTTGTATTCTTGGATTAGAACATTATGTCAAAACTATCTGAAAAACTACAGTTTGAGTGGAAGACTACATTATAACATGATAACCAAAACTGCACTTTCCAGGCTACGGAGCAACCAGTGGTGTATTTTAGACATGTATATACGTTCATTTAAGTTTCACACCTTGCATCCAGACATCTAATAACTACATTTCAATTGAGCATCAAACCTTGAAAACAGTTGAGACCACAAGGTCCATTAAGTAGCCGCTCAAGAGTTCAATCTTATCTCATGATCTTCATCCGCAGGTAGTTTGCCCAGTTGTTTTAGAATAGTCGATGTTAGATTGTGCACTTTAAGGACTTCTACTGTTCATTTAAGATTCAAAGCATTTGGAAAACTCCATCTGCTCATGAAGATCAAGTGATATGATCAAAACCTACTAAATGGGGCTTGAGTGGAGAATTGCTTCCATGGATGAAAGGTCTGAAAATTCCTCAAAAAAAAGGTGAGATTCTGATGTCACACTGAAAAGGTCAAGAATAATAATAAAAAAAAATGAAATTACTGATAGAATATTGACAGAATGGAGTAACATCCTGACATGTTACACCCTGAGAGTGTTTGCTGATAAAATGGAATAAATCCATCAACTATCGGTGTCCCAGGGTGATGAACTGATTTGCATAAAGACATAGATGAGATTAATGGGTACACGGTTATAATTGATCAATGTTGGTGGATAAATGATCCTAGGATAATCATCAGTTATCTCTGGATTAAAACACTCAGTTTACCGCCAAGCCTTTTGAAAGGTTATTTTATACGTGGGTATGGATGCCTCTCTGAGAGGATGTGTTTTTCCGGATCATTGTGTGATTACTAGTAGAGAGCCCGGGTGCTCCGGGGGGGGTTTTACCCCTTTACAGGGCGGCAGAATTTGCATAGATAATAGCACGTTTTGAATGCAGCCTGGTGTGCAGGCTCATTTGGGAACCACTTACATGGATGACACAATTCAGTGGTGCTCTGCTATCGCTGCAGGAACAGCCTACATGCACCAACCGAGAGCTCAGACGCACTGAATGGAGAGAACACGCCATTTTCACACACAGCTTCACCCCAATATTTCCGGGGAAAAAAGAAAGCAAAAAAACCCGAAAAAGCCTGAAATATGATTTGTTGTTGCCTCGAGTGAACCCTACTACATTGTCAATATCTCTGCACTTTTTCCATCTGGGTAGCCGGTTATTTAAGGCAATTTCTGTTGCCAGGCAACAAGACTAAGGACAGTACTGTGTAATGGGAACGTAGAGAAAGAGGACAGATCCCCCCCAGTAAAAAAAAAAAAAAAGAAGCTGTAGAGCCATTCCAGCTCCAGCTCAACCTACACCAGCCAACGCCCACGTCACCAACCACCATTACAACAGCGGATGTCACATAATACAGCTGCATCTCGTGATGCACAGCCTCCTCAGTGATGCTGCCACCGCTGCCTCCGAGGAGCATCAGTGATGCTGCAGCGAGGCACGGACTCTGATGATGGGTCTGTCAGCATCATGAAAGGTGACGAGGCACTTCACATGCTGTTTGGATTCTTGACTGATGAACAGGAGAAAGTGATGCAACTCCAGCCGGTCTTGAGATCAAAAGGCATCAGCTTGACGGATCGCTCCATTCATAAGATTAAGGGGCTGTTGTAATGGGCTTTGACCTGAAGCGACCGTTCCAAACCGCCGGCAATGTAATATCAAACTGTGCTTTACCAAACACACTCACGCGCATGTGTACTATTTACAGATATTTTAGGAAAATATTAAAAGCCACATTGCTGGATAAGCCCAGGAGAAACTAATCTCCTTTTTAAATCTGGTGAGTTTGAGGGCTTTCAAAAAAAATTGCATTTTTCACAGATGGGGACTCAAATCCAATATTAATCAAAAGCTTATAGCTCAAGTCATTCCAAAAGCCAAAACATCAGCGAGTAAACTCTATGAAGCCCAGGGCTATAAAGGTGAGAAATCCCAGGTCATTCAGCAACGCACCAAGCTTCAGAGGAGTCTCTGAAATACCCGACGTGAGAGGCACACTTTGATGTTCGACACACGTTTCTTACCATTCTGTTTCCAGGTGAATCAGCATAGTCTGAGCCTTTGAATGCAGGGGTGTTGGTGTTGGTGACAGTGTTGGACGGCATCGTGGAGTCCTACGGGGCCTTTGGGGGATATGTGATAATGGGGCGCCGATGTAGATGATGAGGTGAAAATAAAACTCAAAGGAACAAAAAAAAAAAAGAAATGAGAGATGATCCCTCTTCTCTCCGCTCTCCTGGAAGAAAAAGAAGGAAACGTGACAATCAGCGTGTTCATGAGCTTCAGTTGAGAATAGGTGTTGTGATGCTTTCACTCACAGGTGAGCTTCAGGCTGCAGGGACACATCTTGTGCATGTTTATTCAAATACGTTTGGTTCAAATTTACACGGTCTGTCATAAAGTGGGTTATTTTTAGCACCAGCTTTCTTTTGCTGAGTGCATGTCACGTGCAGGAACCTCACAGGTTTCTATAGGATACTGCATGGCTACTAGCACCTCTATAGGGCCTTTTACACCACATGGATATATGGGTGCACAGTATAGTCAACATGTAATGGCTGCTGATTTTTGCTCGATATTCTGAATAACACTGTAAATCCAAGATGATTGTCTTTTTTTTTTATAATATTTAATCTCACTTAAAGTGTTAAAGTCACACTATAGGAGTCTGCCATGGGTGCACAGCGGAGCCACAGTAAGACTCGTGGAAATGTGCAAAAAAAAAAAGAAAAAAAAGAAGCTTAAATATATGCATATAGCCCTGGGATGTGTTTAATTTCCTTTTCGGGTTACATTAATATTGATGACAGACGGTTCTGATTAATTTGAAACGGTCTAATAGGCTGATTGGCTCCTAAAAAATAAGCTCAGGCAACAACCAGAACGTGTTATCTTAAAAAAAAAAAATGTATTATTGGGCCACATAGGCGTTTAATGTCACCGCATTACCCTGCACATCAAGCCACGAGCCCATAAGCTCACATTACTGCGATCGGCTGACTTACATTCATTATTCAATTAAACTAAACATTAAAAGTTTCGGATGTCTGAGCAGCAGGGAAAGTATGCATTATGACCACGGGGATTGTGGCTCTTTTACAGGCCACGGCCACTCAAGTAGAAACCCCCCGTTATTATTTTTTTAATGAGGCCAATGTTATTAGGAACGGCGGACCCGGTTCTGTGCTGTAAATTAGGTCAAGTTCAAGTGCACATCGCGATGTCCAATCAGCACATCTGCAAAAAAAAAAAAAAAAAAGGCATAACCCTAAATCGCTATTTCCCCATTTCCTTCGAGCGCCTTCCGCTCTCAGGCACGTTTTTCTTCACATGAAGGTTACCCTTCCTGCACGGCGAGCAGTGCCGGGTTAAACGGATTTAAAGGCGTGAATCGCTGTGTGATCGTTACCCGATTTTCCCCGAGTCCCAGGCCTGACCTTTTTTTGTCTCGCTTGCTCCCGGAGCCTCCTTTCTCTTCTCTCCCCGTCCTCCACCTCCCCAGCCGGCCAGCTCTCTTCCAGATGCACCGCTCTCACTGCAGGGGCCTGCAGACTGTCGGCCGGCTGCCGCGGGGTCCTAAAGACTGCCGGTTCACGTCAGTGTGCAGAGGGGCGGAGGAGAGGACAGAAAGGGTGATGATGGTCACTATCACCCTTACTCCCCTACAAAAAACATCTAGATCTGTTTTTAGATATTTTTCTCGGGAGCTAAGTAACATTTGGAAACGTATTTATTCATCTTTTTTTTCTTCTCATTTTGGGAGCAATGTTATCTTTATTTAAGGTAGTCCGGTGACATTAAAGAAAGGGGCAGTAAACAGAAGATGAAGAATCAACAACAAACAAATATTGATCACCTGATATGCATCTTAGGCCACAGGGTTGCCTCAACATCTTAATTTAAAGGTTTAATCATTAGTGCCCAACTGGAACACTCCCATGCTTAATGTTTAAACTTAGGTTACACCTGACAGACTTTTGAGGGGCCTAAGTACAACTCTGGCTCCTTTGATGTGACCTCAGGGCAAAAATAAACACGAGACCCTTTTCTTATGTTCACCACTTCCCCTAGAAAGATGTAGTTTATGTGGATTGTATTGCGTAGGTGCCGATGTAGAGGCCTGTTTGGGCCAAGGCACTATAAGGAATATGTGTTCAACCTCCTTCACATCCTTCATAGTCTCACAACAGTCCACGTCACCTGTGTGAAAATATAAGAGGGAACTGTACATTATTGAAATTGTATTGTCATAGTACATTAGAAACTATATCCAGTGGCATTTGAAATGGGGTGTACATTAATAGCCAACGACTGTAATGTTTCAAAATGATCTTTGCATGGTGCATATGTTCAAATGTATTAACTAGAATACAATATACTACAATTAGAATAACTTAAAGGCTAAAAAAAAACTAACAATGTGTTCAGTACAGCTTTAGTCTGTGCATAAAACATACAAGTGCATCACACAAAGTAATTTTATACAAATGTTGACTAAATGAACACAGGAACCATTATTAATTTGCTGCGTTTATGGGCCCCCTGGTGGCTGTGGGGCCCGAAGCAGTCATGTAATTAGCTGCTGCCTCAGGCCAGCTTTGAGGCCTAGTGAAGCGAAACATGCTTTCTACACTTATGGATATTCACTTCGCGACATGTTGTAAACTCTTCTGCACTCACTCACTCGACAGTACAGTATGTGGATGCATTTGCATACTCTGCACATTCCATTGAACAAACCTCAACGATTACACCACATTGGTCCCCAATCCTTCAACATGTGGCTTTTTCACACTTTTGACATCTCTTTGTGATTCAAATTTGCTTGTTTTTCCCAGATAGTTCACTATTGTTCTGTTTTCTGCAGTGATGCCTGAGATTCTGTTTAGGATGAAATACAGAGTCCTCTTGGACTATCTTGGGTTGAATTGATCGTTTTCACAGCGGACATCTTGACTTTTCAAACAACCGTGTTAACATTGTGCTTTCCATGCTATGACAAGTAAAAACGTGTGCTGTGTCTAATAAAAAAAAAAATTATTTTGGAAGAGAATGCTCAGATGGTGTCAAGAAAAAGGTATTCAGAAAGAAAAACAATATGTGAGCAGAAACGATCTGTACAAGATGGACTTTGTTTGATTCTGCTTATCAACCAAAACATTTTATAATTCAAATCCAAAATAGTGCAGTTACAGTTGGTATGGCAGGAAATACTTTGTCTTTTGTTTGTAAAACCTCTGGAATGTTTTATTTCCATAACCATAAACTAATAAGAAACATGAGGCACGTGGTTTTAATCATGTTATAGTATTTGAGTCAAAATAATTGGTTAGTTTCTCCGGTATTGTTATCGGTTTATTAAAATCCAGTATATTCATTTTGCATGTGTTTTATCCTCCAAAAGGGGTATGACTTAGATCCAAGAGTTGTGTTTTCCTTTCATCAAACTAAATGATAATAATGCAGTTGTTGAAAACTATATCAAAGTGAGGGATGAAAACATCGCCATAGCGGGGAAGTTTTGCACAATTTTGCTGTATAAAAACCACATAACGACACCGTACTATACAAAAAGATAGAAGTATGTATGTATATATATATATATATATAAACCCAGAAAACAGGGCCTATTTAATAGGCCATGTAGATAAAAATACATTTTGAATAGGTTTTTCTCCCCTCTTCTGAGGCGCCCCTAGCATTGGCCTGTACTTTGCCCAGCTCTGCTTACATCTGTATATAAACGGATGAAAGAGCATGTAGCTCATCGCATAGATTTTACCCTCTGAGCAGGATCTTTATTTCATTTCCTCGAGTGCAGTTAGAACAAGGTATCAAATATCTTATCACATGCATTCCATTAACTCTGCAGCAGCCTGCAACCAACACTCAATACCGCACAGGCCCACTAGGCGGAGACACAGTGAGGTAAATGCTCCGGATGCAGGAAGGTTCAAGGCTCATCTTGCTGTGAGGCAGATTGAGTGCTCTTTGGGGCCAACAAGAGAGAGAGAGAGACAGAGAGACAGAGAGAGAGAGGAAATGTGTGAGCAGCGGGCGGATGTGGTTCACTGATCTGGAAACAGCGGCGTCTCTTCTTTCAATGGCACTGAGAGGTTCATCTGAGGACAGCAGCCTCAGCAGCAGCAAGACGCCGCCGCCCCATGACCTACATGTGAGCTGGTGGAAACTGGCTCAACCTCATCTCACCTGCATGCGAGACAAGCTCACCGATTGACAATCGGAAACAATTATTTCTATAAATCTGGCCAGATAATGACCACAAAAAGGGTGATGGGGGAACAAACAATATAAAAAAGTTTATGCAACAATGTAGAAATCCTTACACTAGTAAAGGTAAAGGTATTTATTAGAGTAATGTAGAATGTTGCTACGTTATATACTAATATTTAGTGGATAATAATGCAATACAATTTATTTGTGTATATATTATATATATATACAATTCTGTAGTTTAGTATGTGACAATCTCTTGTATTTTACAACATGATCACTTGATTTGCAGGGGGAAAACACACTAATAAATAACGTATGTTTGGCAACAACAGAGGGGCCTTTAGTGATGCTTCATCAAACCACACCAACAATCATGACATGACCAGTCAAAGCCATATTTTAAATCTTTTTAATATATCTCACATTTGATTTATTTACAGAAGACAGTGGCTTTGTGACATAAAACTATGTTTTGTAAAATCAACATGAGAAACAAATGTGTACCAGAAGCGTAACCGCACAGAACACATACACAGATAAATAACATCAGGGGAGCGTCGTCGTCGAGGTCGTCCTCTTTGCACATTGTCTCTCTGCAAACAATTAAAGGATCACAATGGATGCACCTCGGCATGACCGGCTGGGTTTTATTTGCGTTACCCCGAGCTGCTCTGACAGGGTGTACAGTATTGCCTCCACATTGGCGATAGTAACATCAGTCTATCATCTGGAATGTGTTGTCTGTCTTTATTAACACTTAAACGTTTTTTCCAGCAGTGGAAACCATTAACATCTCCAGGCATTCTGTGAGTAAACTATGGGCAACAACAACATACTAATGCAGATATACTTTGATATATATCTGGAATTTATATGACACACAATGTCTGCAAACAGTTTGGCACGAATGTAAAGGCTGAGCATGAGTTTCCCCCCAGAACACACTAAATAAATAAATCAATTCTACAAAGTCACAGACATAAAGGCGGATGGATGTATTTGCTGAATGGTTACTTTACACAGCACTTTACAGAACAGCTACAGGCACAAACTGAAATCATGAAAATAAACTTTAGAGTCTGAATGCATGGCGAGAATGAAGGGGAAGACAGTAACTCTTTAAG
This sequence comes from Cottus gobio, assembly GCA_023566465.1. Taxonomy (NCBI): domain Eukaryota; kingdom Metazoa; phylum Chordata; class Actinopteri; order Perciformes; family Cottidae; genus Cottus; species Cottus gobio. The sequence continues at coordinate 7,757,432 of CM042228.1, forward strand.
TTTAAATCCTTTCTGGACCTTTGAATAAACCAAACATGTTGACAGCAGCGGTCACAGAATTTTAACTGACAGTACTTCATTGTATTCATTTATATTTGGGCGGCTACGCAAGCGCGAGTGTGCATGTGATTCTCCGTTTTTGCCAAACTCATTACATTGATAATACTCCACTAATACTAAACAATAATAACAAAGAGCAGAACGGAGAACTGAATAAAAACATCACATATAAAATGTCGATAAAAGAGGAGCCTCTTTTTGATCTTTTTCTTGACACAGTGTAACAGGTTGTTGAAACCTTATACTCAGCTTATATTTCATGGATAGGCTTACTGTACAGATCTCAAAACAAAAACATCATGCTTTTCGGTTCGATTCAGTCCGATTTCACTTCCTTTGAGAGCTGAACATATCGCTATAAAACCGCTGCGAGACCTTTATCACATTGCATCGACTAAAAACCAAACATTGCTCATGTTTTTAGATGTATGGCAACCCTGAAGGACAAAAAACATTGAACCAGAAGACAAGAATGTGAAGGTAACTTTGACCTGACTCAGAATGAACATCCTCTCTGGTTGACAGCTACCTCTGTGATGAACCTGCACACTTGGCTTCTCCGTGAAAGACACAACTTCGCACACACATCAAACTATATCCAACAACATGCTTCACCATATATCACTTCAGAAAAACATCTCTCCTTCTAATAATCAACATTCTACACCCAGTTTTGAAACACTTGCTGAAGTTATCCTCTCCATATTCATCAAAGTGCTTAATTCCAAAATTAGACAAAATTGACTGGTGATATGAGAGTGAAATGTACAACTTGAGGAAGTTTCAACTTAATCTCACGACAGGTATCACAAGCAAGTTTTATCTGTGAATAAGTGGGTGTATGTTTTGGAATAAAACCTCCATTTTTCTATCATCATTGACCTTTAACCTCTCAGTCTGAGGCCAATGACACGAGCAGTTAAAGGACATTCCCACCGAGAGTAGCTCTGCAGTCCCTGAGCACCGACCTTCATTGCACATAAACATTTTCAATATTTCTTTATTAATTAAATAAAGCTCTCAAAGCATTTCCTACTTACTAACTATGACCTCACGTCCCCACATACTGTATAGGTGTTCATCTTGTAACTCACAACTACATCTCAATGCCTAATTCATCACTATTTAAACATCTTGGGATGCTTCCCTACACTTGAAACAAAAAAAAATACTGAGGCTCCCATCTAGTCAGGTGTGTTCAGTTAAGTTTTCACGGGGAGGAAATAATGAGACTCGACTCATTTTTGTGTGTTTGTAGCAGCCCCTTGGTTTCACTTAATCGCACAGCCCTCTTATTTGCACGGGTGGCTCACTTAGAGCGCAGTAGCAGCAGTACAGTATGTGACTCAATGTGTGTGTGTGTGTGTGTGTGTGTGTGTGTGTGTTTACATGCACGCAGTATTCTGAATGACAGCTATCATTTCTGGAAGTCCCTGCACACGTTCACAGAAATAATATTAACATGGAAACACAGGTGTCTCCTGACCAGAGCTGCAACTCATTTCTATATGATTTGTATTGTTAATGATTAAAACAATAGTTGAATATTTTTGTGAAGAAGCATATTTACTGTTATTGCCAGAAGTTAGATGAGTAGATCGATACCACTCTCACGTGTAAGTAAGTATGAAGGTACAGCCAGCCTAAGCTTAGCTTAGCATAACACCAGAAAACAGGTGGAAGAGCTAGCCTGGCTATATCTCCTTTGATTAATCTGTAAAAAAAAAAAAGCTTTAAAAAAAAGAATCACTTCAAGACTCCAGGAAGTCTAGAATCCTGAAAAACTACATTGTGTTGTTTTTATGGATTAAACAAACTAAGATATAAAATATTCATTAGTGAGCTTCAGAAGAGCTGGTAGGTGTATGTTTTAGCTGTTTCTCCTGTGTCTGGTCTTTATGCTAAGCTAAGCTAACCATGTTCAGTGTCCAGCACCACATAAATATGAGAATGGTATCGATCTCGTCTTACTCTCAGCAAGTAGGCGAATATGTGTTTTCCCCATAATGTTAAAATATTATTCACTGAAACTGGAGCATATCCGGAATTCTGCTTTTACAAACTTCAAAGAGTTTTTTGAAGAAACTTCAGAATAAGAATGTGACAGTAAACACACTCGGCGTGAATTCTGAGACGAGACAAGTTCTGACACTCCAGCTGTCATCGTAAACCCACAGAGAGCTGGCATTGCATGGTACAGTACCTAGACCCCAAATCCATGAGTGCAACTTCATGCAAAAATGATTAAAAATAAATACATAAAAAAAACAAAAGAAAAATACTAGCACCAGTCATACCAAGTCACGAACAGGGGACATGTTGTCAGCTTCATTTCGGGGCGTTCCCGTGGTCATGTGTTTACAGTATCTTATATACAGAATGATCTGCTGCAGTGGAACAGTTGGGCGAGAAAGCACAGCAAGCCATTCCTTAGCAGTCATGAGGGAAATCATTAATTAATTACAGCAGTTTTTGTTTACAGGACAACACACACACTCGCTAATTAGACACATCTTGCTACCTGCAAGGTGTGAAGAGAGTTTTTTTTTTTTTTTTCACATAGTGAAATCCTTTTAGATTACAGCATGCATTACTCTACGTGCTAATGCCAGGGGTTGTTGTTGTTGTTGTTGTTGTTACTGATTCTTTCCAGTTGACGACTAGATGTCCTTACAGGGTGGAATGGTGTGAGCTTGTCCTCAGTGCTTCTGTACTCTCAGTGTGCCTGGATACACACAAAGAGCATATTTAGCATATTTTGTTAAAAAAAACACACTGCAGATATAAATGCTGCAGGGCTACTTCGGATGGAGGCTGATAAAGGTGCAGCGACTCTTCCAATCCAACAAGTGCTGTCATGATTAGCACCAACTACTTTTTGTTCGGTTGCAAAAAATAAAAGTACCTCTTATCTCAGAATGTCTTTTTCTCTTAACAATAGGTTAATTATCTCAAGAAAACAAGCTGTTTCCAAAGATATATTAAAAACAGATTGTTTTCTCGTGATTGCGGGTTAATTATCTCGTTATCTCGACAAAACTATATGTTTTTTAGATAATGGGATAATTAACACTTTAAAATGTTGGTAATTTTAAGATACGTATCCCGTTATCGAGGGAAAATAACCGTCTGTTTTTGTATCTTTGGAAACAACTCGATATTTTAACCCATCATCAGTAAAAAGAGCTATTTTCATATATCGAAATAACAGAATAGGTAATTTATAATCTTAATACGATGATCACAACTACAGTGATTCTCAACTACTATACTATGTTATCTATGCATGATATAATATACATTTGTTTTAACTCCTACTTTTTGTTTTTCATTCTGCTTCAGCTGAAAAAAAGAAAGGGATTATGTTTATGTTTTGGATTATCTTTATGATGAACACTAATAATTTTGTATTCTGTTTTTGGGTGAAATACTGTAGATAGTAATACAACTTGAGTGGTTAAAGTAGGAAACTAATGGCATGGACTTGGCCTTACCTCTGTCCCCACCGTTCCTCATGTTGGTCTCCTCTTCCACGTCATCAACTTTAAAAACAAAACCTGACATTTCAGTGACAATGTTTTTGATCACTATGTAAAAAAATAAAAAATATGGAGGGAAACATATCTGAAGAAAAAACAGTCCAAGGCAGATATTCATAATCCAGATGATGAAACAGATTCAAAACATGAAACTGAAACCTACTTCTGATTGTTAAAAGATTTCTAAGAAACACCTTCCCAAATAAAACTGAAAAAACAGCTTTCATGACCAAAATAAATATACAGTTTATTCTCACCCAATACCGCCTGCCATCATGATTCTAAATTTAATATATTCAGGGTCATATTTTCTTTTTGCATTTCAAAACTGACCCATTTTGACTAAAACTTGTTTGTCTCTACCCGATGAGGTGTCGTGATATTCTAATGTAACTGGACATTGAAGTTATGCTTTGTTTGGATTACAATTTGTTTTATCTATGTGTCAGCACATTTAGACATAACAAAAAATAGCTTTGTAAATTACGAAAAAATTATATTATTTTTCATTTAAACTAACCATTTGACAGGACGAGCGGTGGCGCTCAGAGGCCCGTGGTCGAGAGCAGCTGGTTGAGACTAACCTGAGTGCAGCTCTTTCACCAGCGATGACATGGTGTTTGTGATTGAGTCAGCAGCAACTAGTAGATCATTCCGAAGATTTCTAGGTACACCTAGAAAAAAGAAACATTTCTAGTCTTGCAGTGTAATAAATGTGAAAGTGTAAATAAGTCTGCAAAATGTATATTTTTTCTTTATATCAAAATTCCTGTTTTATAGATTGTGCTTTTTAATAAACACTCTGTATTGGGTGTTGGTGTGCACTCACCCTGAGCGAAGGCCTCAAGCACGTCCCCGCCCACCCCTGCCAGGCAGTCCTGCGGTGTGTGAGTTGGGGTGGACCCAGCGGAGGTGGAGCGTATGGGCATGGGCATGGTGCAGCCCGCTCCGTGACTGGGGGAGGAATGAGGGGAGCCTCCAGACTGGGACTGCAACAAAAAAACATCCACGATAGTTACATCAGCAGCTTTTTACAGATTTAAGAAAGAGACAAGCATGAAAACTGGAGAGCTGGTTTTGTTACCTTTGCACAGAGCCAGGCTAGCTGTTTCCAGTCTTTATGCTAAGCTATGCTAACCAACGTAGCGTCAAATTGAGAGTATAGTCTTATCTCTCTCTGCAAGAAATCCTATTCCTTTAATGCCAAATGTAGTCATCCCATAACACGTAAAGACAATATGCCTATTTTCATGACTTTTTAAAAGGTCCCACAATAATTTGGAGAACTTGGTCTTAAACATTTTTTTTAGTTGGCCACGATCTTGATTTGCATCATCAACTACTATAGCCCCCATGAATGAGATGTACACGTTATTTTTATGTGTTTGACCACAAAAGGTGCAGAAAGACGAGCTAACAAATGTCACTCGGCATCTTTTTGCCGGTGCATTGTTGGCCAATAATAACATGGCATAATTGGTTATTTTCATGACATACTGGATTGTCTTCCATCTACAAGCTTTTAGTGAATCTGGGCTTCTGATCGAGAGAAAAAAACGGATTAATCTCTAAATCAACAAAGCCAATTCTGGAACAACTGCATTTCTATGGAAGTATTGCAGTCACAGATTGCAGCTTTTGGGAAGAGAGGACCTTTTTGCTTCTAACGGTGACTTTAATTGAAACAAACACAGACACAGATGTGACCAGAAGAATCCTTTCAGGAAGAACAAACAAAAACAACGGTTTGACGACAAGAAACCCTTCAGGAAATCCCTATACTGGCTGGCTGTACTATGTACAGTACTGGCTGTACTGTTTTTCTTGTCTATAATGCAGCTTTACTGCATCGAGGGGGTAATGAGAACCATGTGTGGGTGAGCGGCTGGGCCCTGTGCTGGGATGAGAGATATATCTCCCAGAGAAAAGGATCACTGTGTGTTTCTGGGTGCAGCCCCAGGTCGATGGCTCGGAGCCAGGCGGCAGATGGCCGGCCAGGCTGCAGTCACATTAGACGGGAGGTTGTTAGTGCAGATGAAAGGAACAGGTCCCTGATATATTTGGGCATAAAAAAACCCCCACAGTTCTCTGACCTTGTTTGGACTAAGGAACTGAGAAACATATTATAAACCACAATGGTGCCAGTGAGGAAGTGGTGGAGTAGCCTGGATAAGAGGACTAGATTATTGTAACCCAGTTAGATAGTGGAATCCTATTATCTTAAAAACCTATTACAAAAACGTCCGTCAATCACATCTGTGTGAAGGAGGAGTTTAGTAGCATTAAACTAAGTGCTGAGACTAGAGCCAGGTATTGTAGCCTTGCAAACTGAATTAAAGGCAACTTACAGCCTGCTTCTGCTCCTCATCCTATCAGCCAGCAAAGGTAAGCAGTGAGAGAGAGAGCAAGAAGAGTGAGAGCAACAGAATTAAAGCAGCGGAGGAAGAAGAAGAAGAAGAAGAAGAAGAAGAAGAAGAAAGGGATTTCTGTCTTGGTTTTAAAGAATGAAACATGTCAACATCTCATTTTATCAAACACGCCACCAAAGCTTTAAAACCAAATCAACTTGATTAGCAGAGACAACACCTTTAAAATGCTATTTTTATTAGAGACAGTGGGTCTGTGTTTATTTACCATCCTAGGATATTAATAGTGATTCAGAGGTTTCCTGGAAACAGGTGATCGTCTTACCTTTAGCAGCCTCATAAGTCCCTCCAGCTGCACCATCAGCTCCCGTCTGCTCTCCTGCAGGGCCGACATGCGCCTCTCCAGCTCGTCCTTCCTGTGTCTGCAGCAGAAGGACAGAGTGTTCAGAGACATCGAAACACAAGCGAGGAAGTCCGACTTGGATCTTATCTCTCTCTTATCTAATAAAACAAAACATGACAGCTTAATTCTTTTGGGAAACCCCTTTCTTTTTTTGTGAACAGTGTATTTAAAGTATTTTACAAATGCATTTACTGTAGTTTACCCCCCAGATACCTGTACAGATGTGTGAGAGGGGATTCAATATTATCCAATAAGTCGAGGATCAGATACAGACACTGCAGTGGACTATTTTTACTATGCCACAGTTACTAATACCTTATTTGTCAAGTCGGCCCACATGACTATTTTAAAAAGGCTATTAAATCTGGCCCACTAAATGTGTCCCCCACTGTGATTTCTTTAAAATTTTCACTTTTCCAGTTATCACATACTTTTATTTTGAAAGGCTACGATATTGGAGCATAAAACAAGAGCTTTCCCCCCCCCGACACACACATTTAACTATGGCAAGCTGCATCTGCTGTAGTTGCACAAGTGGTTAACATAAATATTTGTGACCAACGAAAGTCTTATTTCCTGTGGCGCACCTGCCCTCTCCCAGGTAACTTAAGTTTGACACCCCTGTAAATATGGCCATGTTATTTATTTGAAGACCTATTACCGCCCTCTGGTGTTCACAATGAGTAACTGCATTACAAAAATGTCGAGCTCCAAAAACAAACATCTGCAGACTGTGAACACCTCCGCTCTGCTTTCTGTATGCACCGACTGAATAAAGGCAACATCACAGCCCTGCAGCCAGGCTTCAAACACAGTGTGACGTCTGTGATGATGTCTCGGTATAAACCTGAATCACAAACAGGCCCAGTGAGCTGGACAATGGTTCTAGACATGTTTGAATACAATCTGTGAGAACTGAACAAGTGGAATAAATGTATCCTCCAGTGATATAAACCAAAAGATGTATTACTATGTTTAAAAACAACATACAATTAGATTCCTGTGCATCCAACAATCCTCAAACATGCCAAAAAGTGAGAAAGTATCATTCAAATTCATCTGTAGTTCTGCTGAATAAATGCAATCACCCAGCATTGAAGCACGTCATAAAACATTACATCAATGTTGCAGTGAAATCGTTGCCACGGCTGTTGATCTGACTGCTGATTCATAATTTAGGCCAGGCCGGACAAACAAGGAGTCATTCAGCGCAACAAGTGCTGCTAACGCGTCCTCTCAGGGTGAGTCTCTTCCAAGAACCGAACCCAAGGGTCTCAGCGTCCTGCCAGCATGACAAATGCACACGTTGCTGCTGGTGAAGCTAACTCATGTCCTGAATTAGCGGGACATTATTTCTTCTTGAAGAATGAGTCCAGCCTGCATTAATGCAACAGCCCTGAAGTGGTTTTACTGCCTGCTTTGCTCAGTGCATGTCTATCTCTTCCTGTTGGGAGGAAGCTGCTCTCGTCGGAGGGCCGGTGGTGTCCGCAGGGATAATACCTGAGGAGCCGCAGTTCAGTAAGCAGCGTGGGGTTTTGCTGAGCTTTTTCTGGGGTCGGCTGGGAGGCCTGCTCGTGCTCCAAACGCAGCCGCTGGATCTCCTGGAGGATCTCCCTGAGTGAGTTAATCAATCAGTTAAGTGAACAGCCAAAGATTCTTTACTTAGCGGACCAGTGTTTATAGGCTCCATCTAGTGGTTGGGTTTCAGATTGCAACCAACTGAATATGAAGCGATTGAAAACACAGAGATTCTTAGTTTCAGGTGATTATACACTAATGAAAATATAATAATGAAATAGTAAGTAGTAGTAGAAGTAGTTCCTGCATTCTAAATTAGTATTATATGCAAAATCTACGTCCAGTAACAAAAAAGTAATAAAAAAAAGTAATATTCATGCAGGATTACTGCTTACATAGTGATTTAGTATACTACTTTTTTTTTTTTAAGAGTTGTGAATTTACTGCCAAAACAATATCTGGGACATGAAAACACAACTTTTAGTTTTAACACTTACATTTTTTGTTTCTAGTTCAACAATCCAGATGTAATGTTTTAATCAATGGGCTTCAGGGGTGCCGGTAGGCAGATTTAGTTACCTTTGGACAGAGCCAGGCTACCCGCTTCCCCACTTCCGGTCTTTATACTAAGAGAAGCTAACTTCATATTTACTGGATGTGGTATCTGTCATCTCATCTAACTCTCGGCAAGAAAACAGATCCCCAATCTATTCATTTGTGCATCAGTGCATCATTGTTTTAGAAGCGTAACATTATGCTTTGCATATAAAATCTAAATCTGTAAAGATACTAGCAATTATAGTTGTCAGATAAATTTAGTTGAGTCAAAAAATACATTGTGTTTTTCTAAGAATATAATAGAAGAATAAAGTGGCATACTAATACTTAAGTAAAGCACAGGTACCTGGAAACTATATTTTAGTAAAACTCAGAACTAGTAGTATATTATACTAATAATTACTTTACACCACTTCCAACCAGCCAACTCATCAGTAAAATAGCACTGCATTGTGAGAATACTACATTTTACCTGTTTTTGTTCTCCAGCTCTGCAATCAGTTGTCTCTGTTGCTTATTGGCATCAAAGTTGAAACCCAGATCTGTTGGAGGACATTGTTGCTGAAAAACAAAATTAGCATATAATGTCATTAATAACAACCAAGCGCTACCTTCTGACCACGATGAGCAGTAATGCCTCTCTGCTGGAGACGTAATATAGTGTCTGCATAATCATTCCTTCATCCATATATAAAGGGATGCAAAGTACAAATCCAAATGACCCTACAAGTTATCCTCCATGAACATTTACTGCCTCAGGAAACTGTTCCTTGGGAGTCGTAACTTCTCTTCTGAAATTTTAAATTACACAAGCTTCTGCTTTTTTTTATCAAATACTCCTTGATGGTGCTCATTTAGTCATGAATATGTATTGTTTTCAAGGCTTTAAAGTTGTAATCCTTAAGATTTTTATGAAATCAAACCACATTTTTGAGTCTTTAATGGCGATCAAAGTAAGTGATTATCTCTTCATTTAGTAGTTTCTGTTAGTAGTGGCGGAGTCCGCCATTCTCCCACTGGATTCAGATTGCCTACATATGTGTGAGGGATTCATAAGAAAAATGCATGTCATCCAGCACAATTTTATCTAATTGATATTGGCCTCACTGTTTACTGTCTACTCCCTTCAACCCACGGCAGCGTTGAGTTAAGATCCTGCCGGAGCCAACCGCACATTTCCTGCTGCCGGCGTTACACATTAAAAGCCATCAACTGGCTAAACGCGTTGGCTTTTATTCACAGGGAACGCACTGCATTTGTGTTAGTTATCAATCACCATAATCATAAAAAAATGTGTCTACACAACCAGATTTTCACTGGGGATGACTTTTGAGTAAAACTGCAGGGAAATAAGTAACGCCTGGCTTAACTTGACAGTGTGAGTATAGCCTGCAGCTTCAACATTCAAGCGCTCTTGCATCAAGGAAGCGCCTAGAACAACTTGTCAGAACATGGGATGTGCGATGCGGGTTGACTGAAGGCCGCCAAGGGCCGCACTGCGAGACACTCACTGTGGAGTTGCCCGCCTCGGCTGCCAGGCGGGCGGCGTAGCGAGCGATGAGGCGGTGCTCTTCATCTAGCCGACTGGGACTCTCCAAGACACTGCCCAAAGTCATAGACAGAGAAATACATCACACACACACACACACACACACACTCAGCGACGTTGACTCTAATATGAACAGCTCTTATGTAAGGAGGGAAAAGTTTGTCGAGTCAAAGTGATTATGTCAAACTTTATAATTGAGGTGACCTTAATTATTTCACACCGAGTGTTGATCGGCACATAATTGGTCATAACTGTGAACTGAGATGGATAAGAGGGAATAAGAGTGCATTTGTGACCGAGCCAATGCTCGTTTAGGCCGCTTCATCGGCGACTGGAAATGTCAAATAAGGCATGAGATTGTAAATGGGCGTGGCATATGGTGTGGACAGATGACGGGACATATGCTGTCCCTTCTCGGCCGGCGGTCTGCGATGAAGAGTGAAGGAGAGCTGACATGGAGCCGGGCTCCCTCTAACTCTGCCTGGAGAATGAGCGATGATTAAGACCATTAAACCCAATCTGGCTCCAAACACTCCGCTGCACCGACAGCTCTGACAACCCAGGCGCTTAAACACACTGCAAACCAGCCTTTCGATCCACTTTTGTATTAAAATCGCATCTTTCTCAAAGCGGATAAAATAAAAAGCTGTCTGTGTGATGAGATAAATTTAGCTGCTCCAGCTCCTCACACATTTGTTTCAAGGCCCAGTGATGATATCTTCAAATACTCTGTGGATCGTTCGACTTATTTTCGAGATAGTGTCACCTGATTTATAAAAAAACAATCAGTTGGTCTGCACTAGGCTGTCAGGAAATGTCCTGCAAAATGGGACGCTATCTCAATAATTTATACGCGTCCTCGGGCCGAAGCCTCGACGGAGCCCGAGTTTTTTTTGGGGTGTAAAATTAAAGTCATACTTTAACGCATATCAGGGAGCTGCGTGGGTTGGCCCAGGAACCGCTGGGACCCAACGAGGTCTTTCGGGGCCGGGCTGCATGTCTGGATGTTTGGCCGGCATCAGGATAAAAGCTGCTCCGTCGGGGAGGTTCCTGGCACCACCTGACGGTCTGTTCCGGGTTTTGGACAAAGATGCATAAACTGCCTTCGAGCCTTCCTAAACTGGCATCTTTCCTAGACACTTTTTTTTATTATTTTTCTCTCACAGTGGAAAATACCAGCATTTATTTTTACTTGCAAACACTTGATTGGCCTGAAGGTGAAAAAACTGAAGGTCAAAACTTTTAGAGATCCGAATCTGAGTAACATCTGGAGGGTTGATGCATCTTGTTCCTGACTTTCCCTGCAGATTTCATGATGGATGGCATGTTTACTTGTTAACAGGACAAAGCAATGTGGTTGGAATCAATATCCTGATATAACAACATATTTGCTAAATTTTGTATCCAATCTAAAGACAAATACATATTTGTGTATCATTAATCTGCATTGCAAAGTTAGATGGACGGCCTTATTGACAATACGGGATAATCATCTTGCGATATAATCGAAGCTCGACAGTTAAAGTTTTATTTAATTTCAGTACATTTCTTGTCTCTTTTAAATCTTGAATCTTTAGATATTTCATTAATTGATTTGCCTCATAAGCTGCTTTGGATATCGGCTATGACGTGACCGATACACATCTCTTGTGTATAACTTTGTGTATTTAGTCATGTTACCTTACATGTAAATGATTCCAATGAGCTCCAAGCATTAAGTTGATATTAGTATTTTTACTGGGTATTAATACTAAATAGTGCGACTTGAAGCGAAGTGTTACCAAATGTAAGCAAAATCACATTTAAAGCAATTCAATCAATGTTCAATGAAATAACTTTGTTCCATGATTGTGAATTATGTCACTCAAAACTCATTTTGTTAGCTTTACACAAAAGTCTGCCTGAAGTCATTTTTGTAATACAGTAATAACATATTTGACTTTCATAACCATATAATTCCACTGAAAATCAAAACACGCTAATATCGAGTAATTACAAAGCACGGCTTGATCCATTTGAGGTATTTTGCATATTTTGTATTGCAGTTTGTTTGGATGTGGGGCCAAAGTTACTCACCACTAATTGTTTTAATATAAGCTTCTATGTTTAGATATTTTACGTGTCACACAGTGAACGACGCCTCCTGATAGACAAACTGCTGCGTTCCTCACATTTAGCAAATTCTCAGTTAACTCTGAATTAAAACTCATCAAGCTCAAGACAGCGTTTTCTTTTTCCTTTTTTTTGTTTTTTATTTTATCTTCTGCCGCCGTGGTTCTGCATGACTAACAGGTAATAAATTGCGGTTCGCCCTTGGAGGACGAGCTTGTGGTGAGCGATTGTCTCTGAGAGAGAGAGAGAGAGAGAGAGCGAGGTGGGAGGGAGCGAGCAGATGCCATGTCAGCAGAGCCGACCGTATCAGAGAGCAGGCGATGATGGAGGCTGGAAGCACAACACCCACAATTTCTCAAACAGAGTGCATTCAGTTTCAACTCTACACCGACAACACACAATCATGAAGGTGTGCTGTATTTTTCTTTGAATCTGAAAGGGTCAACAAGGACAGCACCGGATCTGCTTTTTAGTGTGTGTGTGTGTGTGTGTGTGTGTGTGTGTGTGTGTGTAGGGGGCTCTTGAACCTTGGCAGAGCCACAAGGAGCTTTGCATTATTCAGCGGCAGCATCTTTGACTCATAGGCTCCCCATGTGAGAGCAGGCAGACCGGTGCCGGGTAATTATAATAATAGATTAATATCTACAAACCAAATATGACACAGTGAGAGGCTGGCAGGAACCGGCCCTCTGTTCTCTGCGACCAGAAGTGAAGCCTTTTCCTTCCCTCCACCTTCAGCATCCTATCTACCGGTACCCACACTGACTCCCAACACAACTTATTTTGGAAGCGTTACGGTAGCTTAATGCGCAATTTCTGCCCTAAATATGGCAGCTTTGTAGTTGTTATGCCCCCTCCCTCCCCCTCCCCCCCCCCCCCCCATAGCAGCAGCATCCTCGGTGCATGCCATCTTCCCAAAGCAGCACTGACTCACAGAGCAAAATGTCAAGACAAAGGTTATCAGGCTCCTTCATTACTGCCACAGTGGAACAAACCTCAGGAGAGCGGCGCCTCGCTCTCGTACGCGCTGCGACGCGTGGCGTCTTCCACTGACCTCCACGGGTCTGGATGCAAGGCATCGTTTACCGCCTCGGGTGTCCCTATCTTGTCAGCTTCCTTCAAACCCCCTCTAATCTTGATACTGTCAGCCCTCCGAGACGAGACTGCACTGCACAAAATGTTCATCTCTGCAAGAAACTTAATCTGGTATCGATCGTCAGCATCATGCGTTGTTCTAACCACAGATAGGGAATCTTCCAGCAAGGTCAGATAATTACACTTTTAATGTAACAGAGGAAATGTAGCCATGACCTCGCCCGTTTACTTTCACATTTTTAAGGTTCAGTCTTGCGGTGATGGAGTTTTTTTTTTTTTTTTTTGCAGTGTGCATGCTGCCCTTCAGCTGCCTGGGTCCGTGGTAGTACCGTATCCCGGCCCAGAAGAGCACAAGTGGAGAATAAACAGTAACAGACTTCATTCAAGCTCTTTCAGAATTCTCTCCCAAAGTCTTTAGTCTGGATTTCAATCAAACACAATCTAAAACACGGTTGATGTGCAAACGTCTATTCTCTTTCTGTACACCAGACAGCGACGCCTCGTCCCTTCTAATGTGCCGTGGGAAGTCCTGAGTCCCTGAGCGGTCTCGTCTTGCAAACATAAATTGCCAGAAAGATGTGAGCGAGAGATACTGTACACAAAGGGAAAATGTACCGTGCGCAGACTTGCAGGACAGAGTGCAGATCCATTAAAGCCGCCTCAAAGTGCTCTCCATTATCATTCATAACCACAATGGTTCATTACCAATGGGAGCAAATAATAATAGAGGTGGCTTTTAACTGAGAGGGGCTGGAATGAGCGAGGGCTCTCGCCTGCTATCTGCTTACATGACGAGACGCCAATTCTATCATAATCTATTTGTCAAATCAACCCTTTTAAGTAGCATTCCCTTCATGACACCGTAGCAAATTTCTCTAAAAATACACTCACAAGGGCATGCTGCTTGGATGCAAATGTGTGTCAAGTGTGAGGGAACAAATCACATCTGTAGTCTGATTTATGTGCATTTTCGCTGTTTCCACTGACGACAGAGCATCTGTCACCTATTCTGAGTGAATTATCTGGGATTAAAAGAATGTATTTTTGCAGTGTGTGTCATCTTTCAAGAAAACTAATTATGTGGCTGAATCAGAATCACATCTTTAGAAAGACATTGTGCGTTATGCCTGGGGGTGCTTACCTTTTGGTGGGAGTAGGTGTCCCAGAGGACATGAGCATTGTGTCGTTCATGTTGTTGGCCGCTGGTTTCGGCTGACTAAAAGACAAGATTAGAGGTCTTTAATGCTACACTGCAGAGGCCTGTGGCGCTTGTCACCAGGGAATGGGGTAGAGGGCATTTGCATTATATTAGCAATCATGAATCAGCGATCCTGACTTCAATCTAATCCAACTGCACAAAAGAGAGTAAGAGGAGATCGTTATAAACTCTACCGAGTGTGGGCCGCAAAATCTGGTTCTTGAGTTAACGCAATAATTGACTTTCCTGGGAATTTAAATGTTTTTAGGGCTATTAGCTTCAACCTAATTAAAATGAGTAAGTGCAACAACAAGCAGACAAGGAAACTAATTAAACTGGAAGTCTGTGGAGAAACTTGGAAAGGTGACATTGTGGGAGCTAATTTGCGAGAACAAACAAAGCGATGGGGTCCATCTGGCGGCTGCACCGGTGGCCCCCTCGCGAGCTCATCGGAGCCCAAACCCCCGGACCACGGAGTCTCATTAACGGATCAAAATATCGCTCAGGTGCTCTCCGCTTCACACCTCACCCGCCACAGAACATTTCCCTCGATTTCCACGTCTCCGTATGCATGTCCTCAATCTGCACAGTTAGATAGATTCTATTGTTACAGACTGTTTTATTTTAGGGACTCATTATCACATAAAAGGCAAAAGCCCTGAACAGCATGGTGTCTTATGTGCGTATTTGTCCAATCAGCATTTTTTGGCCAAAATCAAACTATTTATATCCACATTGCACGGAATAACTGTTATCAGCACAAGACACACAGTGTTTGTCTGCCAACAGCGGACAGCACACGCGCTCCTCTTTTCTGTATGTTATTGCGCTTCTAAAAATAAGTGCAAGAGAAGCTGCGGTAATTTCTGGATCATTAATTATATTCAAATCATTTGTTAGCTGTACATATTCCCTGCATTAATTTGGAGGCTCGTGGGGGTTAAGCAGCTTTTTTTTCAAGACACGTTGTAATTATTTATTGGCTCAAACATGTTAAATTTCCCTCTGGACGAGCCCAACAGATTCCGCTGTGGACGGTCCTGCATAACTCATTCATATACCATAACACAGTCCTGCTAAATCTAATGTTTCAGACAATAATATAAAAACAATCAATCCTCACACCTGCACATGCTGCCCTTTCGTTTCCTCCACATATAGACTGTGTGCACAAATACTCCAAGTTAAATGTTTCCTCACTCAACGCTCACCATTGTTTACAATAATCCCCCGAGGCTGCAGACGGAAGAGAAGAGGACACACGGGGCATCACACTTACCTCTGTGAGGAGAGAGAGCACCTGACCGGCTGGCAAAATACATCCAACTGCTGTTTCCAGATGCCTAATCTGCCCTCAACTGAGCAAGCGAGCATTTCAATGTACTACACGGCTGCTGTCTCCAAGGAAACTCGGCGGTCACGTGACTTCATGACGACGTGGAGCTCTCTCTCCCTCTCTCTCTCTCTCTCTCTCTCTCTTTCTGCTCTGACTCTGTCTTTTCACCGCTCTCTGACACCTCAATACACACTGGAAATTAGGGAAATGCCACTTGCTGAAAATACCTCAATTGAAACTTCTAAAAAAAAAAAAGCCTTAATCTACTCTCATCCCTGACAGAGAAAACAAACCGGCCTCTGCAGCCCATACTATATAATATAATTGCATTTTAAACACCTTGACTCTTCCTCTTACCTTCAGCGAGTTACATAAGTCAAAGCTCTCCACAGCAATCCTTCTATAAATAATCATCAGTCCTTTTCAAGCACGCCAATATAACTCCTGTGGAACTGACGGACTTCTTCTTACGTAAAAGTATTTCATTTTCCTCTAAGACTTGGATTCATTCTAACAGGCGTCCTGACTCATTCTCATCAGTCTACAGCTCCGCGGTTCACCGACTGAAGAAACGCTGATGAGAGACACACAGTCCAGTAATTCCGCCGGTGGCGCCTCAGAGGTCAAACTGGAGTGACTTAACACAACATTTAGGCACTAAAAGATCAAAGTCTGCAATGCGCTAAGCCCCGTGCTACCTGCGTGCAGTGAATGACAATGTGCCACCCGCTCCTTGCACCTGTCAGGGGCACATGGGGGGAAAGCAAGTCTGTTGGGGCTTCATACACTCATATCCACCTTATTTCTGACAAACAAACGAATGCATGGCTGCCTTCAACTGCTCTCAGCCGGCTAAAAATAATACGCAAACATGAAGCATCCTCTCCCGCTGGCGAAGGTGCTCCTGTTTCCCCGATGCCTCGGCCATAAAAACCCCAATGGATCCCGCTCAGGAAAGTCAATTACGTGCCCGTTCTCTCTATTTTGATGCCACTGATGGAATTTGACCATGAGAATAAAGAAAGATGTTAAAAACAGAGGAAGGCATTTAAATCATTTTTAAAAAGGGATTTCTGGGGATTATAGAGGGAGTGGAAAATTGCGACTTTGACACTAAAGTGTGTGTTCCACATTAATGCAAAGTATGTTAAGATGCCTATTTTCGACTCTTCGACGGTCTCGGTGTTTAAAGTCTCTGACGGAAGCGGCGCTAAGTCTGAAGGTAAGAAGCCGTGCGATAGATTTAAAGTTCCTGAGACAGGCGGTGCATCCCAAACCTACAACTCCTCTCCCAAACACAAGTCCACAAGAATCTCTCTGACAGTTTTGAGTTGAGGGAAAAAATCACAGCTCAGCTCGCTGTTAGTTTTTGCTTTCAGACGCCAGTAAATGTTTAAAAAAAACACAGTTTCAGGAGAGATTCCCTTTGTCTGTAGAGGATGCGAGCGGTTTGGACAACTAGGAGACGCGGGTCCGTTCAGTTTGGAAGTTTTGATCAAACCTGACTGTCTACCCTGATTCTGCCATTATTACTCACTCACAGCGGCTTCGTCAGACACGCACACACACACACACACACACACACACACACACACACACACACACACACACACACACACACACAGACCTGAGAGACCACGCTCACGGATGTCTTTGTTCACGACAAGAAATATCACTTCTTCACAGACAACATTCATCAGGACGGGCAACCAGCTGCACTAGTTTTAGAATCTCTCTGTTATGAATCATCAATAAAATCATGTGAATGCAGAACAGAATCGGAGGCTCTGTAGTTTTCCTGTGACTAATTATCTATGGGATCCAGTATTAGGGAAGATTTCTGTCGCCAGCAGGGGAATCATCATGGGAATGGTAGGCGTACAATGACTGTATTCACCCATAATTTCTCTGAAATGGACCGTTAACAAGTGAGAATTATTCCATTAGCGCCGGCTCTTCCTCGCGGCTCGTGGCTACAGAGAGAGGCGAAGTAAGATTTACACTGGGAACTTTGGAGTTAGAGGAATAGTTCAACTATTTTGTGTGAATTATGCTCATTTTCCCAGAGTTAGAGGAGACTATTCACGGCTCATTTCACAGCTCTACCGCTTTCTACCGCGGCCAGTTAGCTTAGTTTAGCATCAAGCCTGGAGACGGGGGGAAACAACGGAGATGGTTCTGTCTTGAGATGACAAAATCCACCTGCCAGCACCTGTAAAAGTGTGTTGAGACCCACGGGTGCATCTTAATAATTGGTGGTGCACTGACTTCCTGGAGTCTTCACATTTCTTTTTTTGGATTAAACAAACAAGACGTAACATGTAAATTAGTGCACTTCGGAGGTGGATTTTGTTACTCTACGGTGGAGCCGGGCTCACTGTTTCTTTATACTCAATCTTCAAATGATGTGCCATATTCCCAACTACTAATGATGTGGATATGTTCACCAATGTGTCGTCAACACAGACTCTTAAAGACTCTCCAATCCAATTTGTTCTGCAGTTTGAAGACGTGAGCAGTTAAATATGGAAGCGTTAGATCTGAGCCAAAATTGAGAAAGGCAGTCACCGATAAATACACATTTTGAACGGCTGTCAGGTTTAGGAAACATCTTTTCACGGCACGGTTGATGAGAGGCGCTACTTCATCACCACACACAAATAAAAACAGAGATGCTTCTGGAACCAAAAATAGACATTTGTTTTCATCAAAGACAGAGACAATGACAATACAATGGACACAAAGAGACATTCAAACGTCTCAAGGGTCAACAGGCACATCCATCATCCTAAAAGTCAGTGAACAAACACACACACAATGCCACCGTCCTTGAAGATGCCATCTGCGAGAGCATGAGAATGCACTTTGTCCATTAAAGTCTGAAAGGAATACATAACAACAACAAGATCCTTGAATTTCTACCCAACCTTTTTGAATTTGAGCCACAAACGTTGTTTTAATCACGATTAATCTACTTGTAGGATGAGATTCTTTTCCCCACTTTGCTGATACTGTGCGGATAAATCGCCTCGTTGGAGGGAAACATGCAGTCCGACAGTTGATCCTCCACGTTGTGATGAATTGTAGATTTATGCAAATGTTGACTTCATCTTGGATGCATAAGTTTGGGCACAATGCAGATAAATCCTGCCGCCAGTAGGCAGAGCCTGGATGTGATCTTGAGATCTTTCACGCAGCAAAACAGGAAATCATGAGGATGTTTTTTTTTACGCCGTGTCTATTTTTCTTGCAGTTCACTGAGCTGGTTTCTCCTCCGTGATGCAGCTCACTATCAATTACTCACTGACACTTGCCAGAAGCGAAACCATATACAGACGGCTTGGATTTGAGGTCGTGACTGCAATATGAATATGAGGATTGTGTTATGGAATGTGCCATGAGTAAGTTGAGAGATTTCCTGTGATCCTATTAACGCCACGGACACGCAAAATCACCAATCACTGTTTGAACCTGAAACATTATTTGATTTCGTTTGTGATGGAGGACAAAAGCGTCTGAGAGTTTCGGCAACAAAAAAAAAAGGATGATGAAAAAAATATGAAGTGACCTTAGCGATGGGGACTTCTGCGGATATAACTCAATGGTAAAATTGATTATGGAAATCGTTCAGTTTTTTCAACTGAAATGTAAATGAGTGTGCGGGGTTTAAGACAGCAGCAGAATATAATACATTTCCTATAATGACCTCCAGGAGCCTCAAAACCTGGAGTGTGAGATTTATACCACCGTCCCCATTTCACTGCCAACAGATTTGATGAGGGCGCCGGCGCTGCTCGCGGCAGCAGCGGCTGAGCCTGCGCAGTATATCACCATTTCCACGTTAGCAAATAATCACGGCCTCGACATCTTAGCGAGATGGCCCTCTCATCAGTCGTGGAGTGACGGGAAATGGAAAGACGGAGGCAGTTACATGACGAGAGCCGAGTATGGATCGCGAGCGCACCGGGGCCTCGCTGTGCGGTTAATCAACAAATCAGTTGGGTTTCCCTCGTTAATGACACAACCGGTGGTAACGAACGCTCTGAGGGCGGCACTTACACAGTGTGGGTGAGTTCCTGCGGTCTCTCAGCCTGCTCGGGGAACACGGGATGTGGCGGCTCGCCGATGGGGACGCAGCCCAGAGATTTACTGATTGCGTGGCTCAGCTTTTTGGCCGGAGACTTCTGCGAGGAGGGCGGAGGACAAAGAAAGTGTCTGTCAGGTATCTGCAGTCTCTGCAGGGCTCCACTGTAAAAGTTGCCAGGTTAACCATTGGGAACCATTTTGAGAAATTGGCAACCAATTTGTGGCCTTTGTTTGCAATCAGTGGCAACCAGTTTTTAACAGAAAGCAAACGAAGGAACAAGCAACCAGTGAATTGCTGGATTCATATTTGAGGGATGTGTGAAGAACAGGACAACAGCTGCAGTACTGGTACTTTGTAAACCAGGAATAGAGTTTGGATATGTTAACACTTAGGATTAAAATCAGCTAAAACACAAAGTACAATTTAATGCAGTTACTGGATTAAAGTTTTTATTCACATTTTCACCACTAAGCTGACTTTTAACTGCATCGTATCTTGGTAACATAAAATATAACAATCACTTCTTAAAGTTAGTGGCTTTTGTGTTGTATTTACTATTATAATAGGGACATAGGTGGAGAGAAATAAAGACTAGTAGCAGACACAACTGAGGTCTTGCTTCTGTATGAGCAGCCTTTTTCTTCCGTCACAACAAAGTGGAAATGGCCGGTAATGCTACCAGCTAATCAGACCTGTGGTGGATGCTGGTTGTCAGCACTGGAAACCAAATAAATAAAAGGCGATGAACATTACACCAATTTGTGACAAAAGAGGTAAACTAATAAGAACAGATTGATCCACTTCAACCTTATGATAGACATCATAAATGTGTTTTTGAATATTAAACACAGTGGTTTGTGTTTTATGCACTCAGGCATGTAATTCAATCCTGAGTCGTTCTCTTCTGTGCAAACATCAAGTGGGATGGGAATTTGATTTGGGATCCAGTGCTTTGACTTCCCTTGTTTAGATTAGATTTATAACATGATGATCAAGCTTTGGGGGGGTGGGGGGGTGGGGGGGTTGCGACAACAGGGCAAATTCATTCAATGCAACTTAATGTGCCAAAATAATAAAACCCCATAAAATCCCTCGTGGATTAATCTGACAGGACAGGCTGCCGTGTTGTGAACTCACTGCACACTCTCACAGAGATACTGACTCTGGGATGGATTCGTGAAGCTCAGACTGATCTTACCCAAGATGAGTGCTCCTTCATCTGGTGCTGGTTGCTGTGGGGACCGTTGGCATGGCCACGCCAGAAGCAGCTCTGGCAGAGCTGGTACCCGTGGCACTGCTGGCACCGGTACCGGAAACCCATCATGCTCTCGCTCCGGCAATACGAACATTCCACCGGATGGAAGACTGGGCGGCAAAAACCACAACGAAGATGAGACAGAGACGTCTTCACTCACAAAGAGTTGCTCTTTTATAGTTTATATTTTTCTTTTACATACCTCTAATTATTGTATTTATTTTATTTTTGACCTTGCTTTATGTATCTGCTTATTTCTTATCTACCTTTGCATACAGTCACTGTTAAGACTGACGTACAAGACGTTACATACAAAAATGTATGATAAACTTAAAACATTATCCTTTTGTAAAACAGAAGTGGTGGAAGAAATACTTATGTATTTTAATAAAGTAAGTAACTGGGCAATATCACTCTGTAAAAAGTACAAGTTTTACATTTAAGGATCCACCTAAGTAAAAGTATGAAAGTATTAACAGCTAAATTGAATAAAGCATTAAAGTAAAAGTACTTGATTTAACACGTAAACAGGATTTTAATGTAACAGCTGGTGGAGATGAATCACCTTTAAGGTGCTTTATATATTGTTGGATAATCTAAAGCACAGTATCATATTTTATAAATGGATCAAATGTTACTTAATCTGTCAAATCTCAAGCAATCCCAGTTAAATAAACAAATATACTCAAGTAAACAGTACAATATTTCACTGATTTTGTGGAATAGAACAATAAAGTATAGAATTGTACAGTACAGTACTTGAGTAAATGTACTTAGTTAGTTTCCACCACTGAAATACAAGATCTAGTTGGGGCCCTTGTCAGGTTTCAGATGTCTATGAGTTGTTCGCAGTTTTATTAATGTTGAAAATCAAATATGTTTGAGGTTGAGTGTGAATATAAATAGAGTCCAGATCTCACCATTTTCAACATTGGCAAGTCGGTGCATGAGCGGCAGCCACACGAGGCATTGAGGGGGAGGATCTGCCATCAACACATCCAAAAACGTGTTCAGCATAATCTTCTTCTGGATGCAAACACACACAAGCATGTAGTAAACGAGACGTGTAAATGATGAGAGCGTTAAAAGGAGGAAGAGGAGGAGGAGGAAGGGAGGGTCGAGAGGTCAGATGTCCTCCTCATACCTGCTGAGGGAAGCACGTCCGCACCGAATGCTCCGTGTAGCCGAAGGAAGGGCCCTCGAACACGGCGGTGGGGAGTTTCAGCACCTCCCGGAGAAACTGATCGAACTTTGCAAACATCATGACTCCACTCGAGTCAGAGATCTGTGAGAAAATATCTGAGAGACAGTGCATGACAGAATTACTATTCCGAGCAAAAATGAAAGTGCAGAACAGGCTGCAGACATATCTGTGTGAATGTGTTGATCCACAGTCTGTGTACTATATACACGGTTAAAGCCAATTCATTCAGCATGCATGTTCCAACAGTGCCCCCGTGTGCTTGATATGAGCAACTACATGAAGGTAGCCGTGACATCAGATTTCAGAAAATCAAGGTAATAAAAAAGAAAAGCAGCTCATTCATGTGTATATCTTCTGAGGTGGTGCATGGAGGGTACTCACAGCGTAGTTTGTCCACTATTTTCCCTCCACACATTGTTGACAGCATGGCTTTCATTGAGAAGACCGTCAGCTTCCCATGGCTTTCACTGCCAGGGAGAAAGAAAGGTCGAGACGTTGAATTCATAATATCATCCCCCAACTGTCACCTAATAAAGTCACATGCAGTGGCCTCGCTTTAATAAAAGATATTGTAGTGTTTGCACAGAAATATTACACGTTGCATTGATCATTGGACCCGAGAATCTTGCTGAGATTTGAGATGAAAACCGGCAAAATGCCACCAAGATTAACATATTATACAACAGTGCGTATGCCAGACTACATTTGACTGCACATGTCTTGATTGCATTTTTTGGATGTTGCATCCAGTAGTGTGTAAAATGTCAAAAATCATGAACTAAGCCTTAAATCACAGATTAACACGGTGTATTCAGGTCAGGCCGCCTCAAGAACCCTTCAAATCTCTCCAACTTGCAGAGACACCGGCTCTTTAATTTCAGATTCATCTAGCTCTGGTTTCCGAGCAGAGGTAACGGAGTACATGAAAGCCCTTCTGCCTAATTCAGTTTGGAGCTCGAGGGACATATGGGGAAACTGCTTCCTGTGATGGCACACGGTCACTTCCACGAAGTTTCCCAGAGATACGGCAGCGTGAATAATAACGGAGCTGGATCAGAGTGGCCTCCCAGATAAAAGTGAAACCAGCTGAACGGGGTCGATGAATGGACGAGGCGAGCAGCCAATCAATTTGAGGACGCAGAGTACAATGATGAGAGAGAGCTTCGCAGTCAATACAAAGCCTCTGAGGTCCGGGACGCATCGAGCAGCACATATGAAGAGGAGGGGAACACAGTAAAACATCAGCAGGAGTACTTCAGCTGAATGCGACTTTGCTTTCTACACAGCACACGTCTCTGTCTCCTGTGTGATAGAGAAAGCAGGCAGATATGTGTTTTTTCCAACATTTGTCAGCTTTCATGGCAGGATTTCTGAGGCCTGGCTGCTTGGATAGTTTGTACAATGACGTCCGTGCCAGAGCTGCCATTGAGAACACTGAAGGCATGGGCTGTGTATCTGTGAGCTATACGCCTACACATGGAGTCAGTCTTTTCCCATTAGAATTGTATTTATTCTCAGTGTTGAGAGGGCTTTAAATCAGCATTTAGACATTTGTATTGGGAAATAAAACGTTCAGGCTTTTAATCTTTAATTTCTCAACAATGTCAAATTTCCAAAGATTCCTGGTAAAAAAAAGAACTACGTAATTTGGTACTAATTATAAGGAAAACTGAGAATGTTGTGTGACAGTTCTGAGTAGCACTGCTGATTAATCGTTCAATTTATAAAACTTTAGAAAAATGCCCATCACAACGGAGGTGAAGTCTTAAGAAGTGTTGTTTAATCCGACCAACAGTCCAAAACCCAAATATATGTAATGTCCTATACTTTAAGACTTAAGGATTAATTTGAATAACAATAAGAGTTTAATCAATACATAATGTACAAATAATCAAATAAATTTAGACTTTATTTCTGTGTTTTTTTCTTTAGGCCACAAAAATGACTCAACCATGAATCTGTTGACTGTAAACAGGACATTTTTTCAGCAGTAGATAGCAGCCAAGTGGTTATTGTTATTATTTATTAAATATAGTTTTACAGACTAATTCACTTTTCTGTTAAATGTCTGTAAATTGATTGACAAGAACATGGGATTAAGTCTGTTCGCAGATTTTTAGTTTTTCATGTAGAGATTAGTGTACATTACTGGTCATCCCAAACCAGGTAAACAACTACGTGTACCGACTTGAGCAAAGGTGTGATTTACCTGCAGAGGTCAAGTCTCCCACAAGGGGTCGCGATATTTGTCATTTAGCTTCTGAGGCCCTTGTTAACAACCAACATCCATTTTGATGTGGCATCTGCATCAACGCTTCCCCCCAAAAAAGTGCAACACCCCTCTGCACCGACCACATGACCCCTACCTGTCGTAAGTGGCCACCATGAAGTTGAGCAGCAGCCCGATGGACTGCTCCACATTGATCTGGTGGGTGGTGGGCAGCCGCTTGTTGAGCTGGTAGTAGATCGAAGACAGAATGGTCTCCAGCCGGGACACGTTGATCTCGGCGTTGTGGTCCAACGTGTTGAGCCCGTTGTCACGAAAGGCTTCGATCATGTTCCAGACATCCACCAGGTGAACTGTGAGGAGGAGGACAGACAGACGGGGGGGATCAGACTGCGACTGCGTCTGTTTCCATGTTGGAAAGCAATGAGAAATCTGTATCCTCTTACGGTTGCATCTCTTCTGCACAAACCGGAGTTTGCAGGCGGTCCTGTAAGTCGACAGTCTGATGACGTCGAAGTTTTGAGCTCCTGTAAAACAAAAGCGTAGTGAGAAGAAGAAGAAGAAGAAGAAGAAGAAAAAAGATCTCAAATCAGTGCTACGTGTGTCCGGTTTGATCAAATCAAATGAAGGTCGTTCCAAACACAATCAGGCTGACAGGAAGTACATTTAAAACGCCGTCGCTGTCGCTGTGTGGGAGGAACGATGCTGTACGTGTGAGGCAACACGCATCGCACAGAATTCCATGAGCCGCGGCGGACTATGAATAGTGAAAAGAGATTTCTCTCAGTCGACTCCACTCACTCATTTCCATGAAGAGCTGTCTCTTCTCCACCATGGCCTTGCCCCGTTTACTGCCTTCCTCGATCATTCTGTGGCACATCAAACAGCAGAGCATGCAATGCTTACAGTTCAGACGCTGGCTTGTTACTGACACAGCTCAGGAACCTTGCAAGTGAAGATGATTAATACACACACACACATATATATGTATACATACATGATTACCTAAAGATCATAAATTAACATATTTTAAAAATAGAAGATTTGTTTTTCATGTGTGTTATTGCACCTGTTTGTTTTTTTTTCAGCTAAAATGCACACGTGCTCCTGAACGCTGGTGTACCAGATGGAAACAGTATGTTCTTTGTTATTTACTATATGTCAAGGACGTGTTAGTCATCACTCCAGCTGTTCACTTCCCTGTTCAATACATAGATTATATGTCTTTGGTTGACTTTTTAACAAATGATGGAACAAATTATAGGGATGAAATTCATTATTTATATTATTTAATTATTATAAGTGGTCCAATAAAACCTTTGTTGATTTGAAAGACTCAGACTGATCTGTCAATTTGTTTTACTTCATTCAAATATTGGATCCAGTTAAATACATTGCAAAAGAAATACAATTTATTTTATTTATTTATTTACTTATTGAAAGTTATACGAGAGAAGATGCAGCTTTTTAATAATAATAATAATAATAATAATATTTGTACGATACCAATATATGGATGTAAATGTTTGTGGAAATTCAACTGGAAATGGGATTAATCATTCTTTATTTATTTTCTTTATGTTGGGAAGTTAATAAGCGTATCAATAAGCGTGTTTCACGAAATGTCCTGGATGCTAAATATGAAGCTACAGACAATTAGCGAAATCCACCTACCAGCACCTCTAACGCTTGAGTAATAACACATACAAGTTGTGGTTTTACATCAGAGGTCTTGTATGTTTTTGCCAAACTACACCAGAAAAATATAACATCCCAAAAATGCCGAACAATTCCTTTAAAGTGTGTTGACAATCTGCATTTTACGGTAAAACCATCTGCACAAAGATTATAAAAATTATTTCATAGTTCCGCCGTCTAAAAATGAACGTTTCCCACAAAGACTTTAATCCTCAGGATGCAGGTATCGGATTCTGAATGGAGGAACAAACCATCTGTGTCACGCCAAAGACTCCACTTCAATTGAACTATTTAAACTTTAACTTTAGTTCTGACGTCTGATTCAACGTGTTTTCAAAGACGATTCATTGTTCGTGTCGATTCATTCTTTTTGTTTCAACACAGCACTCAAACCTGTGGAAGACAAATTCCCTTTGAAACAAAACAGGTTTCCTCATTTAATTCACTCCTTCTGTGTACTATAAGTGTCATCAGGGCTCTTTGATCATGTGATACAAGTCCTTTATTCAAGGGGAATGTTTCTTAAAGAATGAGCATTTTAATTTGAATTATTACTTTGTGTTTTTATGAAATGAAGACATATAATAGTGGTATCAATATAGTCGCGTAATGTATTGGAGAATAGTGTTATTTGTTTTTAGACTACATAGCACAGATACACTATGCCTTTCACCTCATGAGAGATAACATTAGGAAGTCATATTTACCTGGCGCTGGCTGAATGTCAAACAAAGCGAAGCCCTCAACGTCGACCCTGTGAAGAGAAGCCATATTGGAAAAGTTAGTGCTTTTTGACTTGATGACATCATCACCATGAGAGAGAAGCCATTCCTCGCTGACAGAAGTGGAAGTTGACTTTTGAATTAATAATCAACACCTCCCCACTCTCCCCTCCTTCAAGGACTTCATTACCCCCGCCCTTCCCCATCTCTCTCTTCCTGTAGAGATATTGGTGAGCTGGCCGGGGAACTCTCCAGCGCCGTGGTCTGTGCAAATGATAATTGTCCGTGACATCCCGCTCGGCAGCGACTGCATCCTGTGGGCTAATGACACCGACTGAGAGCTGCAAAGGAAGCACTTAACAATGACGGACACGGAGCACGTTACAGCTGGCCAATGAGGGAGCAGCGCTGGGTGCCCCAAACATGCCTGGATCACATGCATGTTCTCAGGGTGCGTTCACTGACCAGGGGGGTCAGGCAGGGCAATGAGCAAAGGAACCAAGGTCCTGCTACCCTGAGGAAGTCCACAGACGCTCGTCTTATTTTTTTTTTTTTTTTGTTGCTTATTTTAGAGACACTCTTCTTCCCTTGTGAGCTCTACTGTTGTGACAGAAACTCTTTACAGTCACTAACTTGCTTCTCTGTCTGGCTTGTGTTGAGTGGTTCTTATTGCTGGTTGCTGTTCTTTTTAATGGACCCTGTCCACTGAAATGGAGTCAAGCATCTTTATTTCAAACAATTATAATCAGGGTTACAGCTAATGATAACTTTAGTGAGGAAGTCCGTGAAATAGTAAAAGAAATAGTAAACATATATATGAAGTGAGCCATCACAAGAGCTGCAAAGCTTAGTCAATTAATCTACTATATTGATATCTATATCAACGGAAAGCTAATCAGCAAAAGCAAAAAATGACAAACATTTGCAGGTTGCAGCTTCACAAATGTAAGAATTTAATGCTTTTCTGTCGTATATTTGAATAGTTTTGGATTTTGGAGTGTTGATCGGACAAAAAAAGACACTTGAAGACGTCACCTTGGACTCTAAGGAAGTATAACGGGCATGTTTCACTATTTTGTAACATTTTATAGACAAACCAATTTATTGATCAATCGATGGAATAATCTGAAGATAATGACAATAGCTTTGTATTGCAGCCATACCCATCACCATTCCCAGAGCTCAAGGTGACATCTTTTTTTTTCGCTGAACAATCTAAACAACAACAATATTGAATTGACTTTGTTGTAAGGAAGAGAAAAGCAGAAGATCCTCTCCTTGAGAAGCTGAAACAGAGTGTTTGCCATGCTCGCTCATTAAAATAGTTGCCAATTATGTTGTGGTGTTGTGCAAATGACCAATGAATGGACCAATATGGCTGCATTTTAAGACAGCAATACAAGACTGTGTGCTAACTTAAACAGCAATGTTACCGCTCTGAAAAGATTGCATGGCATCCTGCAGCTCAGTGTGCAAACCACGGCAATAACTCAGTCAAGATTAAGAAATGATTCACGTGGGTCATGATGGCAATTGAAAACACTTGGTCAGCATCATTGCATATTAATGTAGTCCTAAATGGGCAACACACGCTGTATTTTTAGAGATAATATGTCAGAGGAGCTCTGCTGTATTGGGAGGAAAGGGAAGAAAACATTTGCTATGCAGTGGGAGAGCCAACCGACACATGTCAGCAAAATAACACAATGGCTCATTGTAAATATTCAGCCTGTGAAGTAACTGCAGAAATTCATGAGTAGGCAACTCAGGCCTTGCATTGGAAGGCACTGTTTGGGGGGTGAAGGGGGCTGTGCAGGATACCAAATTAATGAGTTTAATGCAGGAGTTGATCGCTTCATGTTAGATACGGAAACAGAGAGAAGTTGTTAATAATTCATAGGCAAAATTAATTCACAGACCTGAGCACATTCAAAGGCACAGAGCAGAATCAGTGTGATAAAGGTTAATGGGATTTTTTTTTTAGCCCGTTGAATTCACTCATTCGTACTATAATACTCATAAGCCCTTCATTGTGTTGATATCAGATCTTTTCTTTTTGACACAAACACTGTGTGCTTGTCATCATAGGCGCAAGGTGCATTTTACTGTAACCGCACCTTCAGCTTCGAGTAATGACAACATCCTTTGACGCGAGTCAACATAAGGACTCGGTTACTGCAGTACCTCCCTTCCGCTGATATCACCCACTTCTCGGTTTCCACGAGCCTCGTTGCTCACAGTGAGCAATCCTGCAACACTATAAAATGCACTTCTGACGCCACGGCACAGCACACACGCAGCCATATTGGTGATTTAACTGCCTATTTACCTTATTTCCGCAATGGGAATGGTGTGTCGTGATGCCCGTATATATCTTCTTTTTTTTTTTTGAGGGGGAGGGATAATAAACTATGGCAATCCTGCATCTTTTCATTTCTCACTGACGTCTCGACTACAGAGAGGCAGACAGCTGGCCTTTAACGGAGGAAAATCACGCAGGTTGCGTTTAGAGCATCATCATCATCATCATCATCGGCAGCAGCATCAGATGGGAAGGATGAGTGCGGGCTGAATAAGGAGGATATTTCCTCTGTTAGTCGCACTCTCACCTTTGATGAATCCGCGCGTTGTCCGCCGACGTTACAGCTGTCCGCGCGCGGAGGAACGGCTCGGACGATCCATCTTCATATCCCAACCTGCTCTCCCGTTTCATTCGCCTTCAGTCTCAGGGAACTGCGGTTGTAGCCGCACACAGGGACGTACGAGCGCCGCGCTCCGCTCGGCATCACCAGCGACCCAGCGGCAGAGGACGGCAGAGCAGAGCGCGAGCAGGCGCGGAGATGCCATGCGCGACCACCTACTACACTTTACGCATGTGCGCACGCACGCTGGTTAAAGGCGCACTACTACTGTTTCTGCTTTTACTCTGAAATGTGATCCGCAGCAGGAGAGAATAGAGAGGAGACAAGAAGAAGATTACATGTAGCTTAAAGGGATATCCCAGTGATTCACTTGCCCTTTCATAAAGGTGGGGGACTCAAAAGAGACAGATAACAAATCAATGCAGCAGAGGCAATATATACATACACATACAATATATGTGTATGTATGTATGTGTCGATATATTACATATATAGAGTATATATATATATATATATCTCTATCTATCTATATATATGTGTGTGTGTGTGTGCACCTTCCGCCAGGACAAATTCCTTGAATGTGAAAACAAACATATATATATATATGTCATATAGGTGTCCGTTGACATCCCTCTGTGTGCGATCAACACCAGTAAACACACACAATGCTTTTCTTTTTCGTTATTTATTCATAATAGTCTATAACCTCTGATAAAATACACTTGGTTTATGAGTGCTGATTACTATATTACATTCACCCGGAGTTTAAATGGGGACAAAAAGACACAGACATAAAAACAAATTCATCTCATAAAAGTTGACATTTCAAAAATGGCGGTGATTGCCCATGACACTTTCTGGACATTGCTTTATGAACTGCTCTTCTGAATGCACACACAACAGGTAACTTCAATGTCAGTGGGGACGGCTGCCTGACTCACGTTTCAGTCCTTATTAACAAAGATTTCAGCTGCCTTTTGAGTTGTTTGATTGTGTTTGTTAATTGTTTTTTTTGCAGTGCAATCCAGTCCCCAACTCTACATGAGTAAATACAACATCCTAACATCACATTCAACCAAATAAGACCTAAAGATTCATGGGGAATATATTAAATTTGTGTTAACAAAATAAAATACTGGTACGCCAGTTTTAGTGAAATTACTAAATATGTGGAAACCTCTCCTGACTCTAGCCCTATAATCTTAAAACCAATTTTCCACAAGACATAAGCCGCCATTTAATAACAAATACATTTAAAAATGGACTTTGTTTAATCCACTGACCTACAAATGGTGCTTTAAAAACAGATCTTTTTGTCTTCATAAGGTAATGACACAAATGTAGACAGCTCAAACGATACTCACATACGACAACATCTCTATGGAAAAATACAGACCAACATGTCCATTAACAAAAGCTGGGCCACACAGATTATCGATACCTGGGCAATTTGATTTATAAAAGTTATTCTCTGTATGGACTAGTCTGTCCACTCCAAACAGAATTATAGGAAAAAAAACGGACAGCCAATATATTATTATAGTAAATACCCTGTTGATTTTCAAAAACAATTAGCAAATAGATTTTTTTATATTAAAATATATTAATTAAAATATATTACTTTATGATTACAATATTACTTTCTTTAAAAGGTGACTTTGGCATGTTACTTTGAACATAAGTGCTATGAAACAGGCCTGCGTTGCACCTCCAGGAGATTTCAAAATAAAGTTGATGCGTCTTAATTTGCAATCAGCACGAACACCAAACCCACGCGCTGAGGTAACGCTTCACACTGGCATTATGAATGTTAATATGTGGTGAAGTAGGGATCCATACTGTGTTAACATTATCAAATGCAGCTACACACTTGTAACAACACAGAGTGCACAACACCAATGTGCTGATTCATCATTGTACGTCACACACATTATAGTTGTACATTATATAAACACGATCCAGTAATATTCTGTGCTTACGGTACTTCATGCCACATTGAAATGGAGGGTAACGCTCTCAATTTCCCTGGAAAAAGGCCATTTAAATGGGAAGTGTTCCTCTCGCCTGTTAATCAGTGTCATATTGTACCTCCAAATAATTTTGTAAAACTCAAGCATGCTATGCCGAATCATTCTATGATCAAGCATTTAGCTTCTTAGCATAAGGAACTGTTCTTCTCCATTTTCTTTCCACATTAAAAATAATGTTGTAATAAGCAGGATATACTCAAGCAATGTGTGCTGCACGAATAAAATAAAATACATTTCTACATCTAGGCGTATACTGTAAATAAGCAAGTATTTATAGTGAAAAAGCAAAATGATCTTCATTTTCTTCCCTTGAGTGTTTTTTTACTGTTTGCCACATCTTTCAATACAGACGTACCAGCATGAGAAGACCCAGCTCACGGGAGACAACATCTACAAACTGGCTTTTTTGGTGAGGAAATGAAGGTTCACACAGTAGGACGTGACCTAGAAAAGATCTTAGTCTGCCAAATGGAACATATAGGCATTTTTATATATAAATTATTTTCCCCCCCAGCCCATGTTTGAATGTAAATACTGCACACAGTGACTACCATATATGGTGGTTTTAAGTGCTTTGCCTTTTAACTGTCAGTCAAAAATGTATGTAATGTGCAATCCTCACGAGTCGATTGTATGGTATCTTTAAAAATTCCATCCATTTATATTCTCTTTCTAAAATTAGACGTTCTTTCTAGTTTCTGTGTGTGATCAGTAATAAATGTACAGTTTTTATATAAAACAGTTACTGTGAGTTGCACTTTCCTGCAATGCGTGCATAAATGCCAGGAGGTACTCTACAACAAATGATTATCATTAGCGCCCTTTTTTAGCCTTTAAACCACAACTGATTAGGCCCAATAATAAAAAGTGTCAGTATTAAACACAACAGTCATTATGTTCTACAAAAATAGCAACATTCATTTTTCCCTCCTTTTTTTAACTACACATATATATCTATATACGTATATATATATATATATTTATAAAAAATATATCACACTAATCCTATCCGAGTGCAAACATTGCCAGACTTTATATTTGTCACACATCTGACAAACTACTGATTTGATTAAAAACTGATTGACATTTCTCTAAAAAAATTGCACGAAACAACTTTTTGTCCATGTAGATGAAACAAAAGCCCATCCAGTGTAAATCCTTGCCTTTGCACCAGCGGCCACATGCTGGTTGTTTTATCTGGAGTGTGGCTAAGGCGCTTCACCCCAGCAGTGATTGATTCTGGATGACCTGCTTCTGCTTGGTGTCCGGCTCCGATGCAAATCAAACCACGATTTAATCTCAGTATTATTCATCGCACAACTAAACACGACACACACAGTTTCGAGGGGCCGATGCAGTCGTCGTGGCAAAAGGCTCCGCATCCGTTGCACATGATCATCGCCTTCAGTCTGCAGTAGCATTTAGACTGGACGTCCTCCATGTTGGCGCCCTCGATGAACGCCTGCTCAGGCGAGGGCTCGCCCTGGGTGCCGTGGTCTAACGAGTGGCCGGCGGGTATGGTGGTGACGGTCACCGAGAAAGACATGACGCCGCCGTCGGCCTCGGACGAGGCTGTGGAAGAGCCGGTGCCTGCAGCGCCGTGGTTCAAAGTGTGAGGTACAGACATGCTGATAGTGCCGCCGTAGCATGACGCTGCCACGACGTCCTGATTATCGAGCGTCCTCTGGGTGTGAAAGGCAGACTGCCGCTGGTGAATGGGGTCCACGTGGGTGAGATATGGCTGGGAGTTTCCTTGGTTACTATTGCGGAGTTCGAGGTGCCTTCGGTGGGACTGAGAAAAGGGGCTGGTGTCTTTGGCTGTCCCGCCGGCGCTGTTGTTATCGCCAGCGGCTGCACTGTCCTCTGATCCAGGCTCAGTCTTTACATTGGAGCAATGCTGAATGCTCGCTGCCTCGTCAGAGAGTCCATGCTGCTCTGTTTTAACCACAGAAGCAGGAAAGAAACATTTCCTGGCAGGTTCTTCTTCGTCAGCCGCCTCCTCTTCTTCTGTGCTTTCCCTTTTTAAACTGGACACAGACACGTTGGGGATGACAGACTGGTGCAGTCTCTTGCTCTCCGGTCCTCGGCCGTATGTGGACACATTGAGCAGGTAATGCCCCGTCATGGCTGGCCTGGGAATCCTCTTTCGACCCAGAGATCCTACTGAAATCCTGGATTGGTCCTGAAGTTCTTCTGCATGCACCAGCTGATGGGCTTTGTGTTGAGGGTGCTGAGGTCCCATACCACCACAAGGCTGGCTCAGCTGGCCTTTCCTCTGCATTAGAGCCTGCAGGATCTGCTCCTGAGTCTCCTTATCAGGAAGTTCCCTGTGGTGTCTTGTGTACTCTGAGACCACTCCTGCTTGTCCAGCTGTATTGAACTGCTGGTACACCGGCGTATCAGCCTCGTGCTCGGCAGAGTGTGGCGTCTTCTCCTTACTCCTAGAGGGTACATTTGACATCTTCACTTCCACCTTGGAAAGCGGTTTTGGGAGAATTTTCTCCAACGGAACCTCATTTCCTTGCAGAAGCTGAGTGACCAGTGGGTTATTTTCAGGAATACAGGAGCTGGTCTTCCTTGACCCAGCAAGTGATGGGTTTTCCTGTCCCATCCCAGTGTGCACAGATGACGGAGTGTGCTGCATATCAATGCTATCGGTTCCTGCACTGACAGAACCAGCAGAATGACCTTTGCGTTCATCATCGAGTTTGCTGGGGAAAGAGCTTTGAGAACAGTTTGGGCTTAGCTGGCCAAAAGAGTCCAGTGGGCGAGAAGGAGGTGTACTGGTCCAACTGCTGCTGCTGGAGGCTGGTAACCCGGTTGATGCCTGTGGGGACGTTGGACTCGGGCTGGGCGATGGCTGTGTCTGCTCACCACTGCCTCCCCCTGGCCCCGGGCCCGGCACCGCTCCCTTTGATGCGGATGATACCGCGGCAGCCGCTGCCCGCTGCGCTCGGGCAAGCTGAGCTTTGGCTTTGATGTCAGCTAAAGTGCGAGCACCAGTGCGGCCTGGGCTGCTCAGCGGGGCCAGGAGGGGAGTCCTGGGTGAGACTTGACTGGGTGACAAAGGAACGGGAAGAATTCGCGCCACTGGGATCTGCAGAGTGAAAAATGTTATAGAAATAACTGTACTTCAAAACATGCATATGTAAGTAAATGAAAAGCATCCATAAGATAAGTTTAAAGTTTCTCCACAACATAGCCAAATAAAATACTTCTGTCTCGTGTCATTGCTTCCTCACAGCTACAAAACATTACCGAAGGTGTGTTGATTTACGGAATATATTTGGGAAGCTAATACTGTCCTGGAATATACTGATAATATGGATCAAATGCAGAGAAATGCAGGAGGGGGTTGAGACATTTCTAAAGACATTTGATCATTTTTGACACCTTTCCTTCCATGCCTCTCTAACTGCTGTGAATGTGTGACTGCCGCCCTCTGCAAAGAAGCAAGCTACAAACCTGTCAGAGCCACATTTCAAGCCTACAAGTGGTGAGTTATTTTTGTATACTAGATTTATAGATGGATAAATCCGAGGAGACTTTGGACTCACAAACATGTTTCCTACCTTGAGTGGTGGAACCCTTGGATTTGTTGTTGAAGTTGGTGTAGCGGGGCTAGATATGGATGACGCTGGAGGAGATACAGAGGAGACTGAGGACAGTGAGGAAACGGAGGACATACGGGGCCTTTTCTCTGGTGTCAATTCCTCCCCAATCTCACTGAGAGATTTCCTTTTTAGCGGCTCTGATGGCCCACTGGGCTCAGAGATGACATCTTTGCTCTCCTCAGCAGGCTTAACCACAGACACCGGCTGATCCTCGCTTATCTCCAAACTAGCCGGTGGTGGACGGCTCTTCTTCACAGGCGACTGGGGGAGTTCAGTTTTCTCCTCCTTCACTTCCTCTTTGCGCTCCTTTTCAGGCAGTGTACCTGTCGCGGCCCGTTCGGTCGGCCTCTCAACCTCCGGTGTTTTCACTGCGGGTGTTGGCCCCGGCTGTGCTGCGGCGGCGTTCAACCTGCGGTCCTCAGCGTACTGCGCTCGGCGGGTCTTCATGGGCTCAGTGGTGGAGACCATCTCTCTCTGGGCCGCCTGCGCCTTCGGAGGTTCCTTTGTGGGCTTTGAGTCTTTCACAGCGGCAGCAGCAGCATCGCTCTGGCTGCTGTCCTCGGTGCCCTTGGGATCCTCTGGTGCTTGAGAGGCAGGTCCTGTCTGATGAGGGGGGGAACGGGGCCTGGCAGACTCCTGATTCACATCAGCCTTTGTCAGCTCTTTGGATTCCTCAAAGCTGAGCCCAGAACTAGACAAAGAGAGATTAGGAAGGTAGAAAAACAGACAAATAAATAAATCCAGTGATTTCGTTCTTAAAAGGAACCGAGATATTTTATAAAACACTGAGCTTTGAAGGAATTATGAGGAGTATTCACTTAGTAGGGCTTTAAAGTGGCATGGATTTAAAACGGACAACATCAACAATTAAGTTGCTAGTTAGTTTTATAGATCACTGAATAAAAGCATTACGCTGTATTTACTGTTGACAGATTCCCTACATTTGTGTTAGATTTAACATGCTGAGCTGATCTTTTTTACTGAATTAAAATTGCTCGACACCTGAGTGATGAGAGGCCTTCAAATGAATGATGAGAGCGGAGTATGAAACTTAAGAAGACTTTTGCATATCATCCAGTGAGACCGCTTAGTGAGCCTCCAAATTAGATACACTTTTAAGCAACTGACAGGTCAATTCAATTTCTAGGTCCTGGATGGCTTTTAATGTGAAAGGAACTGTCTTTTGGAAAAACTGAGAAACAATATGCCTTCCAACATTAGTGATTGAATAAATAACATATCATGGTGGAGGACTTACTTTTGCCCATAATAGTTTTCAAAGAAGGCTTCCTTCCAGAGCTCAACTCTCTTTTCCTTCTCTATTTCTTGGCGCATTCGTAGCTGCAACTCGGGAGTGAATTCCCCTGTAGAGACAGAAGTTACATAATAAAAGACAGAAAAGTTACACTTCTTCTGTGTAGTGGCACTGAACCTTGGTGACATAGTTGTGCTTTGAATATGAACTGAATGCAGTTAATAGCAGATGGACGCAGTTGCACTGACCCTCAGCCAGTCTCTCCTTCCAGGACTGAGCTGCTGACGTGAAGAACTCATTGTTCAAGGCAGAACTAGTGACCTTCAGAAGGCCGTCCATGCAAGCCTGGGGAGAGGAGGCACAATGTTATGACTAACATCATCACCATCACCGCATCAGTGCATGTACTTATGCTTCTCGTATGTGATGCACAGTTAAACATGTAGAATCAGTGAACATCAATAAATGCTGTACTGTGGTTAGCTGTGTGTAAAATGTTTATCTATGAGCAGATGTTATCGACATTATCAAAACAACTATTTTGTGAGATGGTTTAACACATCAAACGACGATTGCCAGGAAAGATGGGAGATGACATGCAATAGTATAACATAATATATCCATATTTAGTGCTTGATAATGCAACAAACACATAAGAAGTATAATTTTAGAGACACCTGCCGGTCAACTTCAGGAAGAAGTTTGAGCAGCCTCTGTTGGCAGTCTGGAGGC
Source organism: Cottus gobio (assembly GCA_023566465.1). NCBI lineage: Eukaryota > Metazoa > Chordata > Actinopteri > Perciformes > Cottidae > Cottus > Cottus gobio. Next base: position 7,794,632 of record CM042228.1, read on the forward strand.
AGGACAGAGAAGGTGTGCTTGTTGATGATCGCCCTTAAGTTGGTGTTCACCAAAATGGAGTCTGGTGTTTCCACATCGATTTTACACTTTGTACGTTTCAGCTGCCCTGCAATACAAAACAGGAAGCAGATGAAAGTCAAGACAGTTGAAGCAAAGCCGATCCTACAACTGACACCGTGAGTAATTGTTGTGGTGTGCGGTTGTGATACAGCAGTTATGATACAGCAGTTATGATAACTCAAAATAAACTGCAGTGTCTTGTGTTGAATTTGTAATGTATGTGATGAAAGAACATGTGATCCAGTGCAACGGTGTGGTTTCTAAAATAATTTGGACAACAGAGTAATATATTTTACTATATTCATTGTTCGTTTTGGTCTCTTCATGGGGTTTGTGGACAGTAAAAACTACATTTATCCACTCGCTGCTGTCAGCCTCTGCCAACCAGTTTACATCTGTGTCTGTCCAAACTTAATTCCTTCATCTTTTTATCCTATTCTTTATTTGTATGAAATTGTCATAATTAACATATGAATCTTGAATAATGGCCAAAAACGTGTTTTGTGAGGTCATGGTGACCTTTTCCTTTGACCACCGAAATTCAATCAGTTCATCCTTGAATCAAGGTGGACGTTTACGCCAAATTTAAAGAAATTCCCTCCCTGAGAAAACACCATCCAATAGATTAACTTAAAGAAGATGTCTGTCTTACCTGCACCAAGGCGGCCTGACCTCTGAGAAACCTTCCGAGGGACAACTGGGTGGCATAAGTCTATTTGGACAGAAAGAGAAAGAGCCAATTATATGAGTCATGTTTGGATGATGCTCATACAATGCCTTTTGTTGTGTAGTTATGAGTGATAAGAAAATAACAAGACAATACATAAGAACTGCAACGGTTATTTAGCGTCAAAACTGTGTGGTTTATCATGCAATGAACGTTAATATAATATCCAAAGGGACTACTATTAAATTAATTTTATATTGTATTTGACAACATAATAGCTGCCACCTACCAGCTTTTGTAGTAATGTTGTCAGCCATATCTTTGATGGTTTTCAGAAGCAGTCTAGGACTGGATGTGGTTGGCATTCCCCCCTGTCTGCGCTGGTTTCTCTGTTGCTGCTGCTTCAAGGCCTGAAGCCGAGCAAAACAAGAAAGGAACAAAAAGCCAGCAGTATGAGAAAAAGAGTGTGAATGTGTGAAACCCTCCGTTTCCCTGCAACTACTCCCTCAGGGTCACTTGCCTGGTTAAATAACAGCTAAGTAGCAGTGCAGCAATGAAACATAGGTTGCATAACACAAGCATAAATCAACTCTGGGTTGTGAATCTGTCGACAAGTCAGAACGCCTCACAAACACCTCGTCAACTGATTGAAGAAGCAAACAAAGACAGTTCACGGATTGTCTTTGTTTTGTCTTAAGAAAAAAAATACACTAAGTCTCCCCAGCGCAGATATTTTTGCCAAATCGCAACCCTCTTGTGTTTCCTACGCCCAATAAATGAACACAAATTGGTCTTACACAGCTAAAAATTCCACACCAGCACAGATGGAGTGAATTACAATCTGTGCAATGAAGTGAAATCCAATTAAATGTAACACAAAACACAACGCAGCCAATAAGAAAATATGTTGAACAGGGTGGATTATGAGGACATTAATACTGTAAAACCAGCTATGGGCATTTTTTCCTGCCGTCTCATTGTTTTTAAATAATCAGCACAAGATGTTTTACAGGCAGGGAATGGAAAGATAGCTTGCGCCTGCTGACAAGCCAACATGGGTTATGTACACGTTTACTGAAAATGTGTCAGCGAAAAAGTTTAGATAAATGTGAGAGGTGCGAGATTCAGATCAGAACTCTTTTTCATTTTAAAGTAGCACTCTCCTTTGAAAACCGCCACACTTTGAATGTTAATGCAAGTAAAACTACGTGAATATATTACTAAACCTAACAAGTATGTATTTGTGTGTTGCAGTGTGGGGTGGCATGGATGTAAATGAGTGTATGAGGGTGCGGCAGGAACTCGTGTAGCATCTGAGACGTGTTTACAAAATAGTGAAAATAGTGTTTGCGCTGCTAAGAAGATGTTATTAACAAAATCAAGAAAGAATAAACAATAAGCAATAGCAAACCAGTCTGTACCTGTTTCAAAGCTTTCTTGCTGTGTTTCTGCGAGGGAGAGATGAGTTTACTGGGGACAGAAGGCGACGGGCATCGAGGCTGCGGAGAGGACGGCTGTGACTGCAGCTTGGAGGGAACTACGAAATGCAAGAGCACAATACAGATGGTACAAAATACACTTCCTGAGGGTGGTGTACAGACTTTATCACATCATGCTTTTGTTTTGATGAAACTGAAACCAATATCTTGCACAAAGAAGCAGATTGTATTACCTTGCAAAAATATCATATTACTAAAAATGGGCTGAATGTCTCAATAGAAAGATTGTTCACAACAACCTCTCTGCTCTGTATTTCTCATTCTATTTTTCCACATACTGCAGCAGTTCCACTAGTTTCTTTTCTCAATGCCACTTAATTTGCATTTGACTTTGTGGCTCTTTGCATCGATTAGTTCAAAAATAAAACAATATCTGAGTCCTCCCACTCGGATATGAACCAAGGTTATTTGCTTGGCAGTTTCTCGCTGCATAATGAGGAAGTGGTCACAGGTCATGCTGAGAAAATACAGTTTCCTGTTTTAACAGTCACTTAAAATATTCAAGTGGCAGAGAGAAATAATGAGAGTCAGTGAGAGCACAGTGTGAGGAAAACAAAATTATTTCTACTTGAAGAGAAGATCAATCTTGAAAGTTGCTCTTCAATCTGTGCAGTCTGGTGTACAACTCACAATAAGATGATTTGCCCGCGCAGAAGCTCAAAAGAGCAAAATCTGCCATGACGTGACCTCCATGTGCAGCTTCTCCGCAGACAATTAACAAAATACTTTATGGACACAGCGTGTTTGCTCAAAAGATAAAACCCACCTTTTGCTATCAGCATGTTTGATGTCCAGTGTATTCCAGGAATTATTTTGTTAGGAGACGACGTAATTTATGCTTGCCTCTTTTACTGCTTCTTCAGCTGGTTTCCTGTGTTTCCCGAAATGACTTTTCACAACGGCTGCGATGGGCGTTAACTGTAGTGGTCATGACAGAGCTCGGTATCCAATCGGCAAAAATTAACTAATGAGTAGAGCTACCGTCCTTAGTGCGTCATTACAGCTGTATATTTATCTCCTATTTTAAAGCCTTTATTATTTAATACTGTAGACAGAGCTTGAAAATAAAGCTAATCGGAACATTGTATTTTGTAAAATTGGTATACCATCAGGAATGTTTATCTGTGACGTAGTATGACGTTTCTTTTAATGTCTTGCAAATTCTTAAATGAGGTAACGCACTATAGTTTCTGTTAACATCTCCATTAAATATTCACATGTTCAAGTTATTATGAACGATGGTCTGTAAACTCCCCTTAAAGTGGATCTACTTAAGGGATGTAGGGATGTACAAAGGGTTAGCAGTGATCCCGTACACAGTACCTCTTCGCATCCATTTTCCTCTCCTGCCCTCCCCTGTGATGGCACTGCTGTTGTTTTCTGTGCTTTGGGAGTCTGACAGAGTGTCGCTGCTCTCCTCAGAGCTCTCCTCGGATAGTTCCTTTGCCATATCTGAGATGTCCTTCTACGAAAAAAATAAGAGCAGTTATTCTCAAGCATCTTCCACGTCCATCCCATGTCATACATACATATAATTCAACCTTAGCACTCATGATTTATGTATAAGAGCATGGAGATATTTATCTTTGGTTATCATGTCATAATGCTAACCAATAATTGTGTTTTCCTGGATGATCTTTTACATAATAGTAGCCCATTCATGACTTGTAAAGCTGCTTTATGTCTAACTAACCTTTAATGTGTAGACCCCCATTCTGCCTGGGACTTTGTAGAAGATCCCCTCCTCTCCACGAGAGTTTGTGTGCAGCATTGCGTTCAGACATGCCAGCGGCGAGGTTCCACTGGATCATGAAAGAAAAAAAAAGAATTACACATCTGTTGCCAAATAAATCAAACAGCTTGGGAGAAAGACGCAAGAAAGGTCAATCCTGGTCTGATATCTGGGAGAAATTACAGTTCAAGTCATTTTCACGTCAGTGTAGTTGTGGGCAATTTACGGAATGCTTTACCCAGAATCAGTTGAGTAAAACTGGTTTAAGACTAATCTTAGTATAAGGACCTGATATTCTCATATTAAACTGGTCCAGCATAACTATGTCTACTGCATTAAACTCTGCTATAGTTAAGTCAAACATTTTCAAAGAAAACTTGAGTTAATTAAGAGTGCACAATAATGCCTCAGCAGCCATGCAAGAGATTTATCCAGGAGTACATGATGAAGCAAAAAAATAATATTTTTTGTCAGTGTAAAATACAATATGTTACGTAAAGTATGTGAAGCAAAGCGTTTGGTAATAAAACTGAGAAAAATGCAACATCTGTTTTTGATTTAGAAAATTACACTAGTTAGGGTTACCAATATTTCCAGCTGGTTAATTAAGCTCATTAAATTGACCTCCCCCAATACATTTTTGGAAAATGTAACTGTGTTAAACTTTTGAATCTACAGAGTAAAAACTTCACCACTGGGGTCCATCCTTTAATTTGTTAGAAGGTTGAATAATTTACCATACTGAAAAAAATAAAATATATATATGTTTTTATGCAACAGGTGGTTATAAATGATACCAAGTCTAAGTAGACCACAAGTGTGACTCTAACGCTGTCTATATGCAACTGAACCTAGGACATGTTATTGTTAATAACATGCAAAAGGTAAAACCAAACAAAGTGGCATTGCAGTGAGTTTGTTAAGATAAGGGGTGGGGGCTAGCTTTTTCTTACCTTCTGGACGAAAACAGTGACAATGAAACAAAAAGAAATGAAACAGTTATTAATTGACTAAAATAACCGTTGCTATGTGAACAAGAAAAAGGGAAGTACAATCAATAACAGAGGGAGCCGGATGTGTCCTCCCTCTCTCTTTCTCATGATGCTGTCTCCTCTCTGAAGGGCATTTGCTGTTGTAAAGCTAAGATACCAGGGCAAATATTTACCTTATTTCCTTCAGTCTTTCTCTTTGGATCACCTGCAAGATCTCTTTGTGGCTCATGGGCGTGTTGGGGTATTTCTCCAAAACCTAAAAATAATAAAATATCATTATCATTAAAAAAAAAGGTACAGTTATGTTGTTGAAGTGATTGTCATAAAACATGACAAAGCAACTAACAAAGTTTCCACAAAGCATCATTCTCAGAATAATCCACACCACAAACAAGGTGTCGTTTGGCTTTAACAGTAGATAATAGACAGTGTCCTGTTAACTAGTGCGTTATAAGTAGATTATAAGTAGAACACGATGCCATGTGTTATAACACGAACAGGGGCTGCAGCAACACCAAGTTAAATCAAACGTTGACAATAACTAACAAAAAAACACATCAACAAAAAACTGTTTGCAGAAACATTCACTCTGGTGCTGATTTTAACTCCCATCTTGTAATAATAATTAGTATAATAATACATTTGTATAGCGCTTTACAGGGTAACAACTAAATATAGAAGCAATAACAATATACACAAGAGAGATGACATAATAGTAGGAAATCAAACAAAAACATAGTTAACTAACATCACAGTTTAAAAGCAGATTTAACTAACTGTAGTCTGTAGACTGTTCACGTGTTGCAGCGACTTGGGTGTTTAGAAACTAAACGTTATTATACATTAAAATCATCTAGAGTTAAAGCGAATTGGGAATAATTAACAGCCTAACTCGGTGGATTCCGTGCTAATGTGAACTGAACAGTGTCCGTCAACACGAGCATTAGACGTGAAGCTTTAATTACGACATAAGTAGTTGTTTTAGATTGCAGTCCTCAACTAGCATGCTACGCTGGACAGCTAGCCGTCGTGCTAGCAGCAGTCCTCCCTGTATTCTGACACAACAAACGTTGACACGAACTATATGAACGCGGTGATGTTTCAGGGTGCTCAGGCGACGCGTGAACAACTCACACGGAGTTTAACTTTAAATAAAAAACTAAACTTGTGGGACGAACTCTCTCTCTCTGCGTTAGCAGCAGCTAGCATGCTAGCCTGGCTAGCCGCGCCACCCTGACGTGTTTACTTCACTTTATTCCACTTCGGCTCGAGACAAACTTGTCCGTGTGAGGACGCAGACGGTGTTGTTTGTTTGTTTGTTTGTTTGTTTTGTGTGTATAGATGTTTCGGGTGCACGCAGCTGACCGTCGCCACGCAACGGTGACAGTTAACTGGACGGGTAGTGACAGTTCCGAATAAATGTCCGAACCGTCAAACACGGGCCTCTCGCACGCGACACATCTCGTCTCCACTAACAGGTCGTGAACTCATAAACACAGTCGTGCAAGTGGGAGCGTTCAAGGGAGAAGAAAAAAAGAGAGAAAAAAACAACCACAACAAACAAATAAAAAAAAGAAGAAAAAAAATGCCTCGCATACCGTTTTTGCGGCTTCCGCCCACGTCCTCCCCTTCTTCTTCTTCTGTCTCTCCCTCATTGTTGACGTCTTCTTGCGGAGTGTTGTACGTGTCCGTTCCAGTTGAAATGTTGCGTTTAGTTACCGCGTAAGATCCACTCCGTCTGCCATGTTGGACTTACTGTAAAGAGTCACGTGACTCCGAAGGAAACGTCATCTTTACTGTATAAAGCTGTCTTCCAAGTTTCCCCAAATATATATATATATATATATATATATATATATATATATATATATATATATATATATATATATTATCAAACATAACTGGAATACGAAAAAATATATCATTTGACAGATATTTCACACTGCTCAAATATATATATATATATATATATATATATATATATTAAGCTGTCAGGAAATCAGAAATGCAGCTCTTGGGGAAAATACAGGAGGCGGTTCAAGATCATGTCCGTGTTTATTTTCATGTGTAAGCAAATGGACTTTGGAACGATTTCACAACTATGAAAAAATAAGGCAGCTAATCAAGAGAGCATTGCAGGCTTTCTTCACATGTTTGGCTCACAATTACATCGCCAAGAAATTGAAGCAACAATTGATCAAGCATACAGGATACATCTGGGGGTGCCCCTTCCACTGTTTTGGCAAAGACCTGAAACATTTCCATAAAAATGAAAATGTTATCAAATTGAAAATAAAAACCGTCAAGACCTAGAGATAGTTTACTCTATCTCTGGTTTCAAATGATAAAGTTTTGGCTGTGCTTATCATTGAAACTGGGGCCAAGATAACCTATCTGGTGAAGTTGAATGCATGCTGACTAAAGTAATTCTTTCTCAAGAAAAAAGTTGTGAAATCAAGGCATACGATCTGGAGTCCTTTGCATAAGCTTGAACTAAGGCCAGCCCCAGACACAGTTGACACATATCAAGGGCTTGTCTGAATGGGACGTTCCAGTGGAAGATAGGCAGCAGAGGATGGTCTTTGTCTCTGAGAGGGAGAAGAGAAGCTCTGAGATCCTGATGTCAGAGTGGTGGATGATGAGGATGATGAGATGGATGCTGCCGCTTGTGGTGCCTGATACCTGGAGACCATTAAAAAAACAAATACAGACGTATTTAAAATGCAGTGTCTTATGGTCCCACATCCAACATTCCAACGGTTTCTACACAATGTTGATCAATAGTTCTGAGACTATAAAAAAAACAACTAACAATTATATTTTTGATGAGATTGGTCAACAGATATATAAAGTAAATGTCTTATAAACTAAAAGGGGAAATAAACATGCAAAGACACTTGTATAGTGCTTTAAACCCCACTTTCTGCATTGTATTACAAAAAGACAGTGTCAATTTAACTGACACCACTAACACATGCTCAAAACTGTATTTCAGAAACTAGGATGGCCCCAACATGGGAGTATGATTACAATCCATGATGGTTCATTCTACATTCTATGTATTATTATTTTACATTCCACATTCTACGTATTATTATTCTACGTATCATTCTACATTCTACGTATTATTATTCTACATATACATTCCACACTTTTGTGAGTATTTAGAAAAGCGCTATATAAAATTAAAGTATTGTTATTATTATTATTACTGCAACGTTCAGTCCTAAACTGATGTAGTTAATGCTCTTGAAAAAACAAACGTTCAGCATCTGTAAGCATGTTTTCCTTCCTCAGCTGTTCGCTCACCAGGATTGGGATTTCCTGACCCGGGACGACGCAGTGCTCCTCTCTCTGATGGGAACTGTTGCCAGAAGATCCTGCATCAGACGGGGAGAAAAGACTCTCTCCAGGTGAGCGCCCTTCAGGTTCAAGGCGAACATGGTCGGTGGAGACATGTCTAACTCCAACAGCATGACGTTCTCAGCCTGTCAGGACAGATACAAGTAAAGTTGTTTTAGTACGGTTATTATTTTGAGTCCAACCAGGCTTTTATTTGTATAGTATTTTCTTTTCTTTTACTTTATGATATTACATTGATGATTCACTATCACAAAGCTGTGAATAGTTTCCATGGCTACTACCGTCTTCACATCCTCCAGCTGCAAGAAGGAGGCTGTGAGCATGAAATCACAGTGTGTGTGTGTGTGTGTGTGTGTGTGTGTGTGTAAGCCCACAGTTTCACATCTATTTCTCCGCTGTACTTTTTGCCAAACTGTCCGAGCACTGACCTGGTATCTACATGGGGCCCCAGTTGCCGTGGAAACAGCCATCTGTGCATATTGACTGATTGGCCTTTTGTATCCCACAGCAGAGAGAGGCCTCCTCTTCACCTGAGTGGGTGCACTGGGATAAAGACATGGAACAAGACAGATTCGCATTCAGTTTAATGCACGTAGCGGTTAAGACTCAAGCTTCTCAAGTGCCCCAAATATGGTCAACTAATCAGCTTCCACCAGAAGAAAAAACCCTGTTATCTCCGCTGTGTTATCTTGCAGTTTCTCCGGAAAGAAAGAAACCATGTGTGTGTGGTTTTCTTTATATAAAGACATCTACATTAGCTATAGTATTTAGGATGGCTTTTCTGTGCACGTTTTAAAAATGTTTGACTTTGGTGACTCGTAGTGGTCTCACTAAAATAGACACTATGGCTGACGCGACCCAAAAACTAAGGCCATTAGAATAATTAGAGAGATGCTACTTTCACAATTATACAGAAGTAAACTCTGTTGTATCATCAAACAATGTCCACTTTCCTCTATTTATACTTCTGTTACTGATTTTCTACATTTCCCAGAAAGTGTAGTGACAGTCCTGCAGATGCATTCAGGTGTAATATATAGAAGTTCAAAAGAACCCAAATAGCATCAGTTTTCCTTCCAAAACAAATACAATATACCTTAAAGCTGCAATGCATCATGGTCTATTTAGGTAACTGACGGTGCAGAAACTGGTTATCTCTGCTGCTTCAGTGATGGATTCCACCCAGCAGGTCAGTTTTCTTTACAACAGTTTTTGGAGTATTTTTTCTTTGTTTACTGTACCACTTCCAGCAGCTTTCGTCAGCTATGTAAAAAGAATTCACTGACCTCTCTGTTGGAATGACCGGCTGGAGTCTCCACTGATCCTCATCACTGTCAAAGTGTAGTCTGTGCATGATCTTGTTCTTTTCCTCTGGAGGTATGAAGTTCTCGATCAGGAGATATCTGCAACGTGGAATAGAAGAACGTGTCAGCTGAGGTCACAGGAAGCATCTCGTTAAAGCTGCAGGGCCGTGAGCGTAGCGACTGTATGGGAGACACCATACGGGAGCAGCAGCTATAGGAGTATGGCGGGAAATCCTAAGAAGCGTCCAAGAAAGGTTTGTGCAGTGGATGCTCCAGATAGAAAAGAAAGGAAGGGTTGAAGTTGTTTTTTTAAATGCACAGGCAGGCTTGAAGAGAGCGCCTCTGGGGGCCGGGGAGATGCGGCGAGCTCACCTGCAGGCATACATGTGCCAGCGAGGGAACGTCACCACAGACATCACAACTCCGCTATACTGTGAAATACAAAGAGCTGTCTTTAGCGCCGATTGATGTTCACCAGCCTTGAACTTGTTCATCAAAGGTTTTAATGTAAAGAACCTTTATCTATTTGTAGAAGTCCCTCCCTGTCCAGCTTTAAAACCACGACAAAAGCAGACAAAATTGTTTATAAATAGAAATATGTTCCTCCATTTATATTTTAAAAATGTATCCTTGGAAAATGGTGCAGTTCACAAGTATAAGGCTTCGAATAACACTGAACCAGCAGTTGTTTTTACAATGTCCTCTTCTGCACATAAAACCAACTGCTTACAAAGAAATATACAGAAATATATAAAGAAAAAATGATTTCACTTGATCATAACAGTATTTAGATTTTTAGTCTGAAAAGTCACGTGAAGTGTGTTGTTGGCATATTTTTAATAGAACCTGTTCGCAAAGAAATGTGTTAATTTAATAGCAGATATTATAGAAACCATATTTCTGCAAATACAGTACAACACAGCTTTTACACAACTTTCTACATAACTAAATGACTTATAGAAAACATTTTACAACAGTATGCTAATGCCACAGTGTCATGATTACATATTAAATGTTGCAACATTGTTTGAAATGAAGACTTTTTGCACTCTCTTTAGAAAAAATATACAATAGAAAGTCACGTGATGACGGCGATGCGAAAACCAGACGACACACATCACGACATGCGACACACGGCACACGAGCACACTCACTAACGAGGCCACTCACTTGTACTTGAGTTCTCTGGTGAGTTCGGTCTGCGTCTCCTCCAGCTCCTGCCTGGTGATGACGTGCTCGTCAATGACATCCCTCACCTCTGCCTTCACCAGCTGCAGTTTGGCATACAGCTGTAGAAATACATGACCACATTATTACTGGTGTCACTGAAGCTGCACCAGAGGAGATGTTGATATAAAACACACATTTGGGGCTTCAATCAGGAGGTTAAAGAAGTAAGAGCTCTGTTCAGAGGAACCCGGCGTTACCTCTCCTGGTGACATCATCGTATTGGGGGGGAGGGGGAAGGGATGTTTAAGCGCTGCTTAAATTATGACTAATTAGTTTTGTGATAATAGCGTTGGGACGTGTCAGCGGGTGAGTGATCTTACCCTCTTCAGCTTTTTAGTCTTGTGTTCCACCTCCTGCTGCAGGGAGGAGAATGTCTCTCTCATTTCTAAGGTCTCCTCGTCCTGCAACATCATCTGCTGCTGGATCTCTCTCTCTCGTCTTATCTGCAAATCACACAGACCATGCAGCTCAGGTACAGATGAACAATAATCACACTTCTATTACAATGAGCAGCAACACAAAATTATGTTTTATAAGGAGAAAAAACACCAAAAAGCATCATATATATAGTTTTTTTTTTTTTTTTTTAACATACCTGTTCTGCAATTTCTTGCCTCTTCAGCTCCAGCATTTTTTGCTGTTCATTCGTGTGATCAATTATAGTCTTCCCTCCCACCAACAGTTTGCTCTCCATAGCCTGTGAACAAAGACATCAAATTAATTATTTATGGGAGTTTCTTTTGTTCCACCAGTGTCTCATTAAGCGCACACTGTGATCTTCCCACGCACCTTATACTTCTCAATGATCTTCTCCAAAGCATCTTGATCCCAGTGCATGTCCACTAAACTTTTTCGGTTTTCATTCAGGTGCTTTAACCTCTCACCGCTCCTCTGGCATGTCAGGGCTTTGGGGAAGTCGCTTCCATCTTTCATGTGACGCCCCACCTCTGGTTCCTCCTCGAAAGCCTTCCACACCTCCGCATCCCTCTCCCTGAACATCTCCTCCTCCATGCCAGCCATACTTCTGCTCAGTCTCTTGCTGTTCCGCCTCCTCCTCCTCTCTTTTGCCAGAATCCCTCGCTCCTCTAGCTGGGCTTTCAAGCGTGCAATCTCCTCCTGGAACTCCCTCAGCAGGGCGTCTTTGGGATCCTCGTTGATCCGAGGTTTGTTCTTTATGTTCTTGGCCCTGTTGGCGTACCTCAGAGTGGCCAGGGATTCATCAAAGTGCCTGTGCGATGGCCCCACTGTTGCTATCATGACCGTCTTTGCGTTGCCACCCAGTGAGTCCTGGAGCAAGCGGGTCAGTTTGGAGTCTCTGTATGGGATGTGGGTGCTCTTCCCATCTACCAGGGCCGATATCACGTTCCCCAGTGCTGAGAGGGACAGGTTGATTTTGGCTGCCTCCTTTAGTCTCTGCCCCTTTGCACCCGTCTTGCTCTGGCGCTCGCTGCCAGCCAGGTCAACCATGTTCAGCTTCCCCACCCGGATGTGGTCCTCGCCATCTGGCCCTACTTCACTGCACTCCACGGTTATGACAAAAATGGCATGAGAGCGAGAGCTGCGTTCATTCATGTTGGTGAAGCCCACAGACCTGGACTGGGTGCCTATGTTCATCACGTGTTCAATCTCAGTGGCATTCTTTGTGACCACTGAGGACAGGTCTTTCACGTAAACACCAAAGTCAGGATTCTCTTTCAGCTCCAGTTTCTTGTTGTTGTCTTTGCACAGCAGATCTCTGATTTCCTCCTGGTAGATCTCCAGGTATGATGACCTCACCAGGTATTTCTGATTCTGAGTTCTGGATATTTGGGTAAAAATGTGCTGAAATGAATTTGGTATAACCCCTCTCATCTCCGGGTCGTTTGAAACCCCCTGCATGGTGTGCGTTTTACCTGTCCCCGTTTGTCCATACGCAAAAATAGTCCCGTTGAAGCCCTGGAGCACGGACTCCACGAGAGGTCTCACGGCGTCATCGTAGATGTCGCCCTGTTTTGAATCCCAGCCGTACACGGAATCAAACGTGAACACTTTCATCGGCTCATCGGGTGGTGCCTTCGGCTTCTTGAGGGTGATCTGCCCCAGTCTATCATCAATCTGCAGAATGTTTTCACAGTCCACAGTCTCCTCTTTCCTGCTGAATGGCCGGCAGCGGACCACCACCCTGACCGCCTCGCAATGTTTTGGTTTAGGCATTTTGGTCAATAATAATAAACAAAAAATGATTTAAAAAAAGTGTCGCCACCACCTTTTAAAAAGCCATTTTTCTCGGGCGGGGTCCGCAAAAGCTCCTTCTTCGTTCAGGTGCTTTAATTCCCTGTGGTGGACGCGGTCAGGCGCGTGCGCGGCTCACATCATCCCAACGCCCTCGCAGCATCTTTCCGAGAAGAAGCGAAGCGATGTCACCAGATATTAAAGGACGCTGCCTGCTGAGGGGAAAAACAACCCATGCCGCCCCGACCCAGCCCACAGACTCCCCGTGGTACACACCCTGCTCTGCGGACAATGGAAATCAGACATGTGACCTGCGCAACGAATTGGATTGGAGCAGAAGTCCTCCCATGGTACACAGACATGGACTCATTCTGTAACCGTGATAAATTACCCCCCCCCCCCTCCCACCCACCCACCCTGCACTCGTACGCACCTTGACGCCAAAAAAGAAAAATATGTTTGATTCAATAAGAAATTTTTATTCAGGCTTCACATTTACAACATCGTTCAAACGAGGCCAGAACATCTTTAATGTACAAAAGAAACAACAGCCAGTCGCTGAACCATACTGGTAGACATTCATTAATAATGGAGCATTAATTTGATAGCTGGGAAATATTTTAATTCTTTAACCTCCACAGTCTCTTTACATCCGCAATGTGTGAATAATTACCCTCCATCTGCTTCTCAATCTATACGTTATCATCAAGTGAATCAATAATGTTAAAGTACAAAATAAAACCACCCAATTTTGCTGACACATTACACTCAGTCACCACTTTATTAGGTGCACCAGCTAAAACCATTGATACAACAGTCCTGATATAAATCTTACCTTCATGAAGGTTATAATGTTCAGTATTTTGGAGGCTTAGGACTGCTGTATTAGACTGCATTAGTGTTACCTAGGTGTACCTAATAAACAGGCAACATGAGCATATTTGCAATAGGTTTGCACCCACTCATGATATAAATGTCAGGCACATTCTAATGGCAGACTGGAGATCTATTAAACACTACTGGCACACTTGGTGAGTAATTCACTTGTGAAATTTCTTGCTAGAATCCTTTGCATGATCGAGAAGGAGCTGGCACGGTGTGAACTGATTCCCGTAGACTGCTTCAAATTTCCTCATCTTCTCCACCAGCTTGTCAGCACCAAAGGAGTCCACGAAACGGAAAGGTCCTGGAAGTGGGAAGACGTCACGTTAGAAATATTATCACAGGACATGTCTAATGAATAATAGGGACAATGCTCTGGTATTGTTTTCATTGCTTTATGAAAGGCCATGCTGTGAACACCAGGGGGTGTTTCATAAACCCAGATTACTAGTTAAACCAGGCTTATTTCAATTCATCAATTATTCTTCCAGACTAGACTGGTTCGGATCATGATGGTTCAGGCTAAGCTTCACCTCAGGCTAGACTGGATTACTGAACTATAAATAAAAGTAGATTAACAGTTAAATTAAGCTCTGTATTTCATCCTAAAATGCTTCGTCACAACAAATTCTAGGTTTTTAAATTCAAATAAAACACAGGACAAAAAGGACAGTCGGTATGCTCTTTTCATTGACAGAGGCTGCAGCCTCAGAGCATATGAACAGGGCTAAGGCTGAACTCTGACCTCCAAGGCAGGGAGGGAATCCCAGCCCAAACACAGCCCCGATGTCTCCTTCCAACGGGTTGATCAGGATGCCCTCCTGCAAACACAGCACGGCCTCGTTGACAAATCGGGAAACGAGCCTGTACTGCACATCGGAGTCTGATGAACTGTGAAAAAAAGATTCACAAATAAGAACACAGTAAACATGTTAGAATCACTCGAATGTAATATGAAAATCATGGCTTTGTATTTCTTATTGCAATGCAACCTCTGCAATTGCCAAATGTCAACTTACACAGCAGGATTTGGTGTCATCCTGAATTTCTCAAGGACATCGCCAATATCTGGGTTCACTTCTTTGGTCTTGAGTCCTGGCTGATAGATGTAGCAACCCTTTCCTGATTTGCGACCTTAATAAAATAAAATATAAATAAATAAATAAAAATAAGGATTAATAATAAAGAAGGCATACCGCGTACACAACATTTCAAAGCATTTTATTCAACCAATACTGGGCTCAATGCTTCATTGTGACCACCCATACCTTTGAATCCCAGGTCCACCATGGTCTTCAGAACCTCCACATTTCCTCCACCAAAGCGGGAGCCAAAAGCTTTGCCGAGGTCCTCGGCTACATGGGCGGCAACGTCAATACCAACTTCATCAGCCAATGTGGCTGCACCCACGGGGAACCCAAAGCTCGTGGTGAGTGCATCTAACTTCTTGGGGTCAACTCCTTCCTGTGAATGCAAATTGGCAAATTAATCATATGTAATTACAGCTGCAGCAGAATGATGAATATGCTTTTATTTAAATGAGCCGACCATTGTACACATTAGGCCCTAAATCTTACTACAGCAGCACATAACAAATATAGTGTTCATCGATGCATTTTCAACTGTAGTAATACTACTAACCTGAAGTGCTCGTACTGCTTCAGCCAACATGGGAGCCAAACACCTCGTCGTATAAAATCCAGGTCCATCCTGCAAAGACAATTGTAAAATATGAAATTGAAGTCTAACAGCGTATTCATTATTTACATTAATCTGTGATTGATATTTTGCTGATTCACACTTGACTACCTTTAGTACTACTAGTACTTTGTTTAAAAGTATTGATTAGTTAGTCACTACACAGGGAAAGAAGACAACAACATGACGTGAAACCTCACCCCGACAACGATGATGACTTTTCCCTGCTTCAGGCCGACTGCCACAGCGGAGGCTGTAGTGTCCTTTGACGTCTGATCAGTGGTTATAATTTCCAGGAGCTGCATCTTGTCCACTGGAGAGAAGTAGTGCATCCCAATCACCTGAGGAAACACAGAAAATGTTCAGCAACTTCGTTTTCTTTCATTTAGAAGCACTTTTAAAACTACAAGGCGGCCAGGTCCAAACCTTGTCTGGTCTCTTGCTGGCAGCAGCAATATCCTTGATGGGCAGAGCCGATGTGTTGCTGGCAAAAATGCAGTGAGGGGAAACCACCTGCAGACAAATGTCTATTAGAAGCTCAAAGTCACAATAATAATGTCCTGGATTTAATGCTGCAAATACAGATACTATGGACTGATCTTTACAACTTAGAAAGTACATTATTTTTGTAGCAAGCCTCTCTTCAGTCACACTTACAGCCTCCACCTCCTTCAGGACGGCATGCTTGATTTTAATGTCTTCAAAAACAGCTTCAATAACCATGTCGGCCTTTTCAAAGCCGCTGTAATCCAGCTGGCCAGTCAAGTTGGACAGTATGGAATCTCTCTGAAATGACGTGATGTTCCTCTTTTTGGTCTTGTCATTGAGCCTTGTTGGAAAAAAGACAAAGATTTTAGGTTCCAATGCATTTGTGCTACGCAATTTATAACTACTTTCAAATATCATATTTCATTGCCGATTTGAAATTTTATTCTGTCGTTGGAATCTACACAAATTTACAATGAGGATATGAATTGAATACTTAAAAAAAAAAACACAATCAAGATTAATAAATAACACTACAGGTAAGAAATAAAATAGTATTCATTTTTATTTTTGGGTGTTGTGTCCCTCTAACCTGTAAAACCTCCTCAGTAAAACAACCAATAATTAAAATGACCACCCACCCTTTGTAAACCTGCTGTTCTCCCCTGGCCAGTCCAGACACAGTGGTGTCCTTCAGGACTGTGTGCACACCTTTGTCCACCGTCACCTGGGCGACACCTGCTCCCATGAGACCTGCTCCCAAGATGGCCAGAGTCCTAATGGGAAAGAAAAACAACCAAACATTCATCTACCAGCTGAAAAAAGCAAAAGAGAATAGTCTCCAAGACTCTAATACTTCCTTCATACCAAAACAACGCCTTGGTATGGACGTTGGTTTGTTGTCAGTGTAAATGTGTCAGTAGTTTCGTAGTGTCAACCATGAACAAACAGGACTCCTACAAGGCACTTCTGATTTAAGACTTTGTTTCATGCTGTTCTGTATGAAATGTAAGACCAACTTTACAATAACAAAAATTGAAGAAAAGAACCGCCATAATGTGGAATCCCACTTCCTGCACAAAATACCCCGTGCCTCGTATCCATTGCCTGGAATTTGTTTCAAACATGTTTAAATCAAAATCTTGGTTTAAAAACCCAAATTCTTAATTTGCAATTCCCCATGTTGTAGCTAGCAAGCAGACATCTGTCTGAGCATCCTGGGTGCAAAACAAAAGATTGATATTGTTGGTTACGTTATCCTGATCTGCGTGACGTTAATGCAAAAGAAAATATATATTAATAAAATATTTTTCACATTTCTAAGACATTTGAGAGATTGATATAAGATATTTTAATACACATTAAGGCCATTTTTAGATTAACAGTCAGAGCCTTTCAGGATCTGCAGAGACCCAAGAACAAACTGGTCTGAAGGTCAAACACAAGCTGTGTGCAAAAGCAATATACACTTACTTCACTTCTCTTTGAGGAACTCCGTAGCGGTTTTTCTTGCACGCAACTTGTCCGTGGTAGAGACCAATCAGGGCTCCCGATTCTGAGGTTTTCGCCAACTGACCAAAATTCTGTGACGAATATAAAAAATGATGTTCACCTTTACAATGCAATACTTTAAAATACTATATTCAACAATTATGTAGACCAATAAACCTCACCTGAGACTCAGCTAAGTATCCAGCAACGGGGCCTTGCTCTACTCCAGTCTTTACACACTGAGAAGGGGAAAAAGTCATGTTAAATATGAGACTAATGTTCTAAAAATATTCTACGATGAGTAACAAAGCCGAGAAGGCAAAAAAGGCTGCTAGTCTACAACAAGACTGTCCAAAACAATTATTACAAAATTAAGTTTCAATTAATATTTCTTTCCCCATAATATACAGATTTTAGAGTTACTGTTTGGAAGGAGTTTTTACTTACTTCGATTATTTTCAGGGGTGCTGGATAAAGGCCCTTGCTCTGCTTCATAACTTTACCGTGGACCGTTTTGTAAATCTGATTCCGGACAAACTCAAAGCTCATAACGTAGTCTTGAATTTCTATGGAGAAAGAACATCAACTGTTGATTGTAGTATTGTAATTTGTGAACCTAAATGTCCACAGGAGTCAAAAGCTCAATAAATGCAGCACAACTCACTCTCCATCCTTCCTTTCTCTTTGCGGATAGGGATCTTCTTATTGACGATCCCTCTGGCATATTCAATCGCAACTTCCTCAAGGTAGTCTATTGTTCTTTCCTCTGGACTCTTCAGCCCAGGTCCTGTAAAACGAGCAGAAATAACAATAAGAATCGTGACGAGATCAATCTTAACAATTATTTCTAGCCTAAAGATCAACGGATACACAGTAAAATACTTAAAGTGGTGAATTACTGATTAAAGATTACAATTTCTACAGGTTGATACATTTGAAAACTACCCATTTGAAGCAGTTAAATGTTATCTCATAACACACGAGTCAAGATAGCTTACCTAGGGGGTCTACAAGCTGGTTTACAAGCCCCATCTTCTTGGCTTTATCTGCTCGAATATTTCTTCCCGTCAGCATCATGTCAAAGGCACTAGGAAGACCAACCTACAGGCAAAAAAAAAAAACATGCGTTAACTCGTTTATCACCAATATTCAGTGCATAATATTTGTAATGTTATGGACAGAGGTCAGTCATAATCCTGTGCTTTGAAGGACAGGCCTGCTGAATAATAGACATGATGGGTAAGATGGAAATAATCGGTTTGCAGGATCTCTAATGTCCACGTAAAGATCTTAAACCAATTATGAGCATTAACAAGATTATTTTGCTTCACAGCGTAGCCATTTCCGGTCTTATACTGAAACAAGACACTATGTAATAACTATTATAAGACACATGATCGGCATCATCCTGCTTACTGTATGGGTTTTGTACTTAATTGACATCCCGGGTTAATCTTTCTTCCATAACATGTCTTCTTTCAGGCTAATGAAAAAAGACAACCTCAAAAACAGACATGTTGGTGTTTATTCTACTACTTTGTCTATTAGCATCTGTAGATTTCTCATAAATTCAACAAATAGTTAACATAAGATAATCCTTAAACTGCATATTTAAACATGCATTTTCATAAAACGTGTCATACAAAATAAATAAATAATAACAACATAATAATCTTAATGCAAGTAATCAACTGGGGAAGTTTCATGGTGATATCTTAGTTACATCGTAAAGTCAAGTGAATATAATTACAGTACTCACCATTTTGGGGAGTCTCTGAGTACCACCCGCTCCAGGTAGAAGACCCAGCATTACTTCAGGAGTACCAAGAACTGTTTTCTTACTTTTTGTGGCAATTCTGTACTGGCAGGCGATGGCAAACTAAAATGCAAAAAAGAGTGCATTAGATGAGACATTACCAACAATCATCCTTGTCAAATATTTTAAATATAGTCAAACATATGGTTGTTTGCTGAAATAATTAGTATTAACCTCCAAGCCTCCTCCTAAGCAAGAGCCATTAATGGCAGCAACAATGGGCTTTGGTGATTTTTCGATCCGCTCAAACATCTTCTGCCCTTCCTGTGAAAGTGTGGTGACCTCTTCTGCGTTTTTACAGGCCTGGATCATACTGTAACAAATGTTCAGTATATCAAAAGAAATCCAAAGCATGTGCATTTTGAAAATTAATTCAAATATAAGAAATATCTTAATTAAGATAATGATAAATATAAGTCATGAGTAGACAAAAACATGTAATTTACATAGTAAATAGATTGATTATTCTTGTACAAGAAATAACAGAAAAAGTCACAATTACATGACACACATGTAATAGGCAGAGGATTTAATGAGAAGCATCTTACTTAATATCAGCTCCTGCAATGAAGCATCCAGGCTTCGAAGAGATGAGGACAGCACTTTTAACAGCATCGTTGGCCCACACTTCATCCATTACTTCTGCCATCTCCTTTTGCATTTGGATCGACAGTGTGTTAACCTGGAGCGAGAAGAGACTGTTAGGTTCACATACATTTCAAAAGGCATAGTAGAGGTGAAAAACTGTCACATTTCTGTTGAATGAGCACACACCTTGGAGTTTGGGTCGTTGATCCGTACAACAGCAACATCGCCCTTGACTTCATAGCTCACATGGGTTTGAGCTAAAAATAGAGAAGGAATATAGTGTGCAGTGAGAAAATAATTGTGTCACTGGACTGGGTGACCCTTTTCACCAATATACCAGAAAAATGTGATATATTATTCTTAATTACCTAGCATTGCAGGAGCTACTGAGAAGGTGCGACACGTACCGCCTGTAAAAAGGGAATAAACAACGTTAGATACATAACTACTTGAAATACTTCATACGTCATCCAACCTCCTGCACATTGACCAGCTGATTCACCCTTACGGTCATTTTTAAAAACAAAACAAAAACAAACATAATGAGCCCTAAACACAAACTGTCCTCCTACAACATACGTAGGAAATGTATATGAGACTTTGACATAATATTGCCATGACCCCAGACGGTCTCGGAAATGCTGTGCAACCCAGTGGAAAAATGACCCTTCACCTACATTCTCCGCCTTCCATTCAGAGACACCAGAACAGCCATCACGATAGCGAATCAGTGGCATAACTTTCCATATATAAACTGTCTTGACAGGGGACCATCTTTGGGTCAAAAGTGGAAGCAAACAGTCTTATTTAAAACTTTAATTTTAACCAAGGACTCTGTAGCAGCCAGCTAACGTTAGCTAGCCCAGACACCAACACGTTTACTCATAAGCTTGCCTGCAAAAACGCCAAAACAGTTTGACTTTCAATTAATATATTTCACAGAGATAACGCTTTATGTTTGCTGGTGGTAAAGCACGAGTATGTTATATGAATGAATCAACACACATTTCTGGAAGCTCCGGAGCTAACAGCTAGTCTAACAAGCTAATTACCCACATAATACACATAGCAATCCCCGTGTTCAGTCTAATTCTCTGCGTTAGTTTTCGTTCATGTTTAAACTCTAGATACATTTAGTTTATACCTGTGAAGAGAGCGTATCTCCTTGATGTGAATTTGGAAAGAACACCAAGGGCTCGAACACCAGCCATTTTTGGAGCGGAGGTCAGTCGGCGGTGGTGTGAAGTGTAGCTAGCTAGCTTGCTTGCTGTCAAAGTACTATCAATGGTACTTGAGAGGAACGCAGGATTGGCGACTCTGTGCCACTTCCTAAAACCAGATCGGTCAGATCAGCAGCTGATTGGTGTTCAGGTTAAAATCCGCCGCCCATTGGCTCACTCTGAGGATCTCGCATCTCATTGGCTCACTCTGTGGAGCTTGCAGCCCATTGGTCGTTCAAGAAACTACAACCCGCCTCTTACTCTGCAACTTCCCGTGCCTGATTAATGAGACGTCTAAAGGCAGACAACTGGGAACTTCTTAGTTTTAAATTCACCTTGTCATTATAATTAATTTTTATGAAAATAGGTATTTATTACAAATTTGTTTATGTGGCAAACCAGCAATGTAAAATATTATTATTTGACGAAATGAAAGCAATGACAGCATATTGCCACAAGGCGGAGGTAGAAATAAGTTCGAAACGTCAAACTGTAAACGGAATGAAAATAACTGTTTGTGTTGTTTGTTTTAACTTAACACATCTTTAACATATCATAACACCTCCCTGTCCTAACCCCAACTATCCATCAGTTACTGACAGTGGCAGACCATCTTATTACAAAACAAGTAAAACACTGTGAGGACTAGCAGCAATTATCTTATTTAAAATTTTATTATATTTATTCAAATTTAGTTTTCCCATAATTACGTTACCCCTGGGTGTGTTGAACTGTTGTTTACTGTATAATATTTGTAACATTAAGTTGTGTATTAAATGCATAAAGTATTTTGTGTACATGTTGTTTGTAAAATGAATCTTCTGTTTTAGTTTGTCCATCTGCCAGCTGTTTCTCACAACTATAGATATTATTTCTGCACTTCAATCACACAGTTTGGATCCAAGACTATTTCCTTTACATACAAAAGCAAGTAAAATGCAAATACAAGCAGACAAATTTCAAAAATTGAACGATCATTGTATCCCAAAACCATCAGTGAAATACAAAAAATGTGAAAGGCCTTTCCGGATCCCTGTATCAAATACAGTACAAAGGTGACACCCTCTGTACAAATTGGTGAATTACAATACATTGCACTCTCTTTTGGATATCTCCGAGTGTCCATGAAGATTACTCCAGGTTTAAAGATGGACTATAGATTAATTATGAATTTTCAGTCTGGTTAATCACGCAGATATTTCTCCCAGCAGCACTTTGCATTATAGTAGTTTTACTTATGAGACTATCTGTTAAATTAACACATCTCACTGTTGCCTCATACAAAAACATAAACTGAAAAAGAAATAGCAAAAAAAAAAAAAAAAAGCAAAATAACCAAATACACTTCAATTTATGACTATGAACTAATCTCTTGTACCTCCGATGTTATTACCTCAACTAACAGGAACTAATCATTTTATATATATATATGGTGTTTTTTTCACAATACTTTATGAATTATGACTTTTATCAGCTGCAACACGTACATGTTGATGCATCAATAATGTAATATATATATACACTTCTATAAAATGAGTGTTTTTGCTTTTAATAATATTAATAATAATAATGCATTTCATTTATATAGCGCTTTCCCTAGTACTCAAAGACACTTTACTAAGCATTTTTAAAATCATCTTAAAAGCTATACAATAAAAACAAATAAATAATACACTTTTGTTACTTTTGCCTATACCTGTGCTTCTGCTTGAGTTAGATTTTGAATGCAAGATTTATACTACAGTATTTTTACACTCTAGTATTACTATGTTTATAAGATCTGAGCACTTCTTCAACCACTGAAAATTCCCAACTTGCAAGAATAGTTTTTAATGCGAAGAGACCTTTGACAGGAGCGTGCAAGTGAAGTCAGCGTCTGTTGAGGGAGGCGGGACCATTTGTCTCTAACACGAAAGGAGCCAATCAGAGGTCAGATTTTCACATAGCAACCCCAATCAGCGAAGAGGGACTGTCTGGTTGCGAAGGTAGTGGTAGTGTTGGTGTACTGGAAGAAGCAAGTGTTTCCTTTGGGCTTGCTTGCTGCTAGGTTTAGTAGCAACAATCTGCCCATATATTTCTTAAGCGTGGCGCCTAAGTAACAGGCGTTTAACTCTCCTGCCTAACAATACATTTCTTCCCAAATTAATATCGCAAACTAGCTTGCGAGGTGAACGTCCACCTCGCCTAAGAAGGCACTGAACGTAACGCTAATTGGAGCAGGAAACTACGATGCCATCCCCGATGGAGGGTTCTTCCAGAGAAGGTGACCTCTTTACTGTGAAACACGAGCTGAAAAACGGTGAGTTATCCGCCACATAAACTTTTAAAGCGGTTGTCTCTTATTTGCAAAATGTATCTGTCGGGAGACACGTGCCCGCTTGAAAACGTGAGCTGGCTAGCTTTGGGACGAGGCAACTGTCACAGTCGACGGGCATTATAGTGAGCGCTCCTCGAGTCCAAAAATGGCAGAGACAGACGAACGTTAGCCGGCTAATGTACCGCTGTCTCACGCAAACTAACGCCTCCTAACCATTTTACTAACGTTAGCTTAACTAACTGCCTAAGATTAAAGCTAAAGCGGACTCATTGTGAACGTGGCGTTCCGGTTAAATTCAGACCATCGCCAGAGAGATTTTCAGCAAGTTCATGCGCCTGTGAACGCCTCTTTTTTTTTTTTTTTTTTACTTCATTACTGACGTTACATTTTGTTGGCTTTTAGCCTCCTGGTCTGTTAGCTTAACTTCTTCTCGGCAAACGGAGAGCAGATGACTGCAGTGTTGTCGAGCCTCGAGAGGAAACGTTAGCTTGGTTTCATTCTGCTAATCGTACAGGGCAGAGGTGCACATCAAACAAGGATGGCAGTCAGGTGTATTTATTCCCCTCTTTGCTGTCCTGATTAAAGATGGTTAACCTGTGACGCCCATGTTGAGTCCTACTGGCGTTTGTTTTGGTCGAAATTAGTTTTACTTTCCAAAAGGATTGTTTATAAAGGTATTTTTGAGGGTTACATCTAATTATCTTGTGGGTTACTTAATTGATAAGAATTTAGGATAGGAATGTATAAGCATTATGCTTTTGCCTATGCATTTGAAGTCAGTGTATATTCAATTGTATGTATATATATATATATATATATATATATATATATATATATATATATATATATATATATATATATATATATATAGGGCTGCTGAATAGAGTTGGACACTGTTCAGAATCAGAATCAGAACCATTTATTGCCATGTATGTTTACACATACAAGGAATTTGTCCTGGCGGGAAGGTGCATACATTTAACATTTAACAATACACATTTAACAGTTAACGCAGTGCAATAAATGAGGATGAATGAATATTTACATTGAAACAGTAGCATATCAAAATACCAAAAATAAGATAAAGTGCATGGAATGTGCATGAGTGTAAGTGTTGTGTGAAAGTGGCAAGAGTAGTCTTAAGTGTCAAGTGTATTTAAGCATATTTAAGCATAAGGCTATGTGCAGGTGAGTGTCCGGTGGGAATTGTCTGGGGGTGACAGAGTCAGTCGAGTAGAGTCAGTGGGGGACCCGGGCTCTGTTGATGAGCTGCAATTGGTTTATAATGACACAGTTCTGCTGTTCAGGCTGCAACATGACTTATGCTGCACCCCCATGCACTGTCCTGCCCCAAAAATGCAGTCAGTCTAGTAGTTACTTCACCTGTTTTTCTTTTTAGAATTTACACAGCATTTTAGCTGCCGCATCAACTTAACCCAGCTTTGGACCCCTGCTCTCATGTGAGACACGTAGTAAATAAAAAGATAAACATACAGAAGTCCAATAATTTGTCTTAATCTTCCTGCTACAATATAAGGGTGTTTGTTTGAAAAATTGTAATACATATTCGACAGGACATCATTGTTGATGCTTTGCACAATGAAAAGACAAGATATCCACAGGTTGTTAAAATTCAGTTGTTTAGATGTTGTTTGAAATGTGATCACACAAACCAAAATACACTATTCATGGTAAGCCTTTTATTTTGAGGAACATTGGCATTTCACTTCTGTAAACCGAAGAGGTGCCTCTTGTCTAACAGTAAGGACATCATCTGGTTGGACACCTCTGTCAGTCTATTAATAAACACCAAAATCAAACTTGTACTTGGCAGATGAGCTTGACAAGGGTGTTATGCAACCTAAACCCTTGACCTCAGATTTGAAGGGCAGTGTTGTTGTTTTGAAAAGATACAGTATGAGCTCAAAGTGTCTAATGGTTGCAGCATTTCTTCTCGTGCGTAATGGGAGAATTGGCGGAAAAGATTAAATCAGCCGCTTTAATTGCTCAGTAGCCTCTTCTCACAGAATGGATGTGTTCACTACAAAGGATGTGCATGTCTAAGAGCGTGCTAGGCTTAGTCATCTGTACAAATAAACCATGATTTAGAAAGACACAAGGAGTCACTCACAGTGTGTGCAGACATCACTGAAGATTGCTGATGGAAGATTCTTTTTTTTTTTGCTTGTTAATTTTGCAAGCTTGCCTGCAGTTGCAAGGAAAATTATCGCATACAGTTTTGTTTATATGAAGGAAGTTTACTGGTTAAGCTTTTGGTGGTCTGCAGTATTTGCAAATTTTTACAATTAAACAAATTCACCTGTGCAACTTACTCAGTCTGTTACTGTTGGCTATGCATTCATTTTACCACCACCCAGACTTTCCTAACTTGTCCAGTGTTTTGAATCGCTGATCCTCAAGTTTGAAGCCCTCTTCTGCAACCTTTTAGCTTTGCATAGTTTGACTTCATTTGCCTCAAAGCATCATGGCTGAGAGTCTCTTTGTATCAAAAAGAAATAGAAGAATAAATTATTTATAACATGGGCACCGGATACAAAACAAAAAGTACAGTACAGGACTGTAAGGTGATGTAATGTGCCTTCTGGTGTCCAGCATTTGGCAACCATGGCTTAAAACGGCTGATCCGTTTCAAATGTATTTCCAACTTGGCTGTGTCACAGTATTCAATAGACTTTCTTCACTGGTTTTGACCAGAGGCTGGATGTTCATCATTGAAATATTAAGTCTTTAGCTTTCTTGTTAACTGAGCATCATTTTGTAGAAAAAATAATTTGTAGGACTGGCAGTGCAGTGAATATTCAAACATACATTTTCTTACGTGCCAGATGAGCCTCAGGTTGAGAAAAATCAGTGAGCTATCAGTGTAAAAATAATGTTGAAATATGATCTATTATTATTTGCGAGCAACTACTCATTAAATGTGTATTGTTAAATGTTAAATGTATGCACCTTCCCGCCAGGACAAATTCCTTGTATGTGTAAGCATACATGGCAATAAATGGTTCTGATTCTGATTCTGATTAATATTGTAATTTCGTACAGATGTGATTATGTACTATGTAGATGTGAATAACCCAATACGTTATACATGACATACTGTAACATGATGTTTGTTATTTATTGTTCTTTGGTATTGTATCCTTCTTCTGTTTATATTAATTGAGTAGTTTAGCTCATTCTCTTGTAATATTTTATTTCTCTTCTGAATCCAGCCAACCTGACGGGACATGTAGAGAGGGTGGGCATTGAAAACTTTGAGCTATTAAAGGTCCTCGGCACAGGAGGTGAGTGAACATTTTAACTTTAGTTGATCACTGGCATGCCAGTCTGGCCTCCACTATTGTGTGCTTTAAGCCGTGGCTCTGCACTGAACCTAATTCTCTGTCCTTGTTTATTTTAACCACCAGCATATGGCAAGGTGTTCCTGGTGAGGAAAGTCAGTGGTCATGATGCTGGGAAGCTGTATGCCATGAAGGTTTTGAAGAAGGCCACCATTGTACAGAAGGCAAAGACTGCCGAACACACACGGAGCGAGCGGCAAGTGCTGGAGCACATTCGCGAGTCTCCGTTCCTCGTCACACTTCACTATGCCTTCCAGACGGATACCAAGCTGCACCTCATTCTCGGTAAGGATATTTGATAGGAAACTGCCTTCTGTGTTGTGTTTATCCAAGAAAAAAAAGAAAAAGGCTAATTATTGTCTTTAATAACCCTGACAACAAAATGGGATTTTTCCAGCTGAATTAATTAGTAAACTAAAATTTTAAAGAAGTTTTTGCACTTCCCTGTCAAAAAGGTCTGGATGAAACGTGATATGCATGATCTCCTTTGTTATAGATTATGTAAATGGCGGGGAGCTCTTTACACATTTGGTGCAAAGAGTGCGATTTAAGGAACTAGAAGTTGCTTTGTACAGTGGAGAGATTGTGTCGGCACTAGAACATCTACACGAGGTAACCCCAAATTCAACACATCCAAGGCCTCTTGTCTGTTCAGAAGTCACCCATTGATGCGTACATGCTTTGTGTTTCACTTGCCCTGCTGTCACTTTCTTTTTGCAGCTCGGGATTGTCTACCGGGACCTGAAACTTGAGAATATTCTGCTGGATTCAAGTGGTCATATAGTTCTCACAGACTTTGGCCTCAGCAAAGAATTTGATCAGGTACAGAATGTGTGTATGTCTTCATCCAGTGTTTCTTACAAACGTGATGAATGTCCTTCCTCATAAAACATTGGCAAAGATAGTTTGTCTTATATATTCAATCCCTCAAATGTAATAACAAAGTCCTGCCCTCTTGCAGGCAAAGCCACTAAGAATAATCTGTTATGTTTGGATTCTAAGGTGTGTCATTTGATTTGTCCGTTTGTCAAAACAGGTGGAAAGGGCGTTTTCTGTCTGTGGCACCATTGAATATATGGCTCCAGAAATTGTGGAAGGAGGAGAGTCTGGACATGACAAGGTAATTTGTAGTTTTATGTTTCATGCTGTCATCAGTTTGATCAAATCAAGCGGCTCAGACTCTCCACTCTGTATTCCTGAATGCGTATATGATTTCTTTGTTTCGTCTGTTAAACCAAAGTCACGGGTGGTTGCTTTTAAATGAATTCCAGGCGGTGGACTGGTGGAGCCTTGGCGTGTTGATGTATGAGCTTTTGACTGGCGGATCACCCTTCACTGTTGATGGAAATGAGAACTCGCACACAGACATTGCCAAGTATGGATTCTCCCTGATCGTCCACCAACCTTCAGTTAAATCACTCCACAACCCTGACCATATCTGTCTCACACTTCACAGGAGGATTTCAAAAAAGGACCCTCCTTTCCCCAAAGATATGGGACCTCTGGCCAAAGACCTCATCCAGCGACTCCTCATCAAAGATCCAAAGAAGAGATTGGGCTCAGGTCCTAATGGAGCGGAGAATGTAAAAAAACACCCGTTTTACCAGGTGGCGCTCATTGCTTGTCTTGAATATTTTACAATATTTAGAAAAACTAAGTGGCAGGTTGGGCTTTTAGGCCACATAATGGGGCTGCTTTGACTGAGTAACATTTAGGAAAACTGAGTGTTTGCACAAGCTTGGTTAATAAGGATGGGGATGAACCACGATGTTTTTCTTTTTCTAAACTCACTTTAGAAAATAAACTGGGAGGACTTGGCAGCTAAGAAGGTGCCAGCACCGTTTAAGCCGGTGATTCGAAATGAGCTGGATGTCAGCAACTTTGCAGAGGAGTTCACCGAGATGGACCCCACCTACTCTCCTGCAGCTCTGCCTCAGAACTGTGACCGCATCTTTCAGGTGGGAGTTATGGTTTTGTTAGACAACCAGACTTTTTGTGGTGGTTGTGACTCATTGTTTTGTAGTTTACATAAAGAAACATTTCTTTGTGCTCCCTGCAGGTCATTGCACAGGACGCCGTTCCTATTTGCTTTGTGCCCATGTTTGTCTGGGCTTTAGTAGCAGGCAGTGTGAGATGTTGACGCGGATGAAAAATTGCATTATACATTATCCACTTTTTTGTCTGCGACTATATTTGTCATACTCCAGAGCAATTCAAGTAATCAAGTGAAGTTTTGAATGTCCTCAAAAGGTTGCTGTAAGTCAACATGAGTCTGTCTGTGTGCACTGGTATTTCAAATTGACTAAAGAGTCTTTTATTGAAGTAATTGCTGCCATATGCAGCTCTTATTGAAGTAACAGATGTGAATGACTATTTTTGATGTAGCTTTGAACCATAATATGGCCCACAACTCTGTGCCAGCTGATGGCTGTCTGATGTATTGCATGAAATTTCAACTCTGATTGCCTTCTGGATCCTTGAGCTCGGTAGATCAATAGATCCATTAACGGGCTTCTCTCATGGAATAAAAGGTTACACTTTGAGAGCATCACCACGTCTGTCTCGGTTACGCCTTCAGTCTTTGATTGCCATCTTCATCTTGGCTTTTTTCGCTCTCAGCTGCCATTCACAATTTTGGGTTCTTTATAATTTGCAAGCCTAGCAATCTCTGAGATAACGACAGCAATCCCAATTTTAAATCGTGCACTTGCTCCCCCACGGTGCCTCACAAAACAAAATTAAAATTGCATTAAGAGCGCCAAGATGTAATTTCACAGCAGAGCAATCAAATATTCAAGCCCGGCAATTTAGGGCATCTCATTCATTCACCACCCATCCTTCCGTCCATCCATGGCTGTCACTACATACCAAACAGCTGTGTGTGTGTCGGGGGGGAAAGGGAGAGAGAGAGATTAATGCCATCTCAAAGCTTTGGGTTCCCCACAGCTGGAATTATGCAGGCAGAGCTCCACAATGACGGGTCTAACAATAGGAACAGCTGGACAGCCACTGTCACCCACAAATGAACAGAGTTGGGTTTATTGTGGAGCTGACAGGCTGGTTTGATATAGAAACATCTCAAGGAAAATGCATAACCATTTTAGGTTTTACTGTAAATATGGAAATGTATACAGCTGTCTACAAATGACTGTAATGTATAAAATAAAGTATAATCAAGAGGATTTTAATGCTGCAAGCTATTTCTGAGGCTGTAGCAATGGATGTTTAATTTCCCTCTGTCCTTATAGTCCAAACCTCACTTCAAAACGTAAACACTAAGAGTTCATGTATTTCTGTGTGCAGGGCTACTCTTTCATGGCCCCCTCCATCCTGTTCAAGAGGAATGTGGTGATGGACGACCATGTCCAGCTGTGTGGAGGCTCCGAGAGGCCGGGCTCTGCTGCGGTGGCCCGCAGTGCCATGATGAAGGTAAGATGAATGGACTCAGAGGCCCCTGCACAAACACACTTAAGCTAATGGCTGCTGTCACAGACGGATGGTATTTTTTTTTTCCTCCACTCAAACCTTTTTATTTTGTACTTATTTTACTCCCTCACACTCAGATTCAGTTGTCAGGCATGATCCTGTTTCTTTAATGATGCTTGTTCATTAATGCACTTGTGTTTCTGTTTAACGTAAAGCATTTGAGAAGGTAGCAGCGTACTGCCTTTTATGGGCTCGTTGGGTTCCAATCTTATCATCAACATCCTGGCTACCTTCTGCAAACGTTGCTGTTTTCAAGATTTATTACCACTCATTGGTATTGTGCGGTTTGGGATTCTAATGAATCTTTTAAATACTTCTCAGTCCAGCCCCAAAAGCTCTTAGCAATGTTTCAGTAATGCTGTTATATTGTCAGAAAAAAAGGAAATCAGCATTGTGGTTTACATGTAAACTTGTTGATAGTTTACTACTCTTTTAGTGCTTACACCCTTCAGAAAGAGGAAGTTTCATCCGAGCACTCGGGGAGCAATATGCTTTGCCACTTCCACATTTCTCTGTTGTAGGCGACATACATTTTAGAACTTTGCACAACAAAGGAAGTGTACTGGGTGGCTCCTATAACGGTTTACATGGACTGCTGCAGATCACTGTATGGTGATACATGTTTTAAGATCCTGAAACAATTTTTTTTTAAATTTTATAAATCACATAGAAAAAACAATATTTCTAAAAGAATAATTAAAAAGCAGAGATGCAGCAGTTAAGAGACTTCTGCTTTCAGGCTGTTAGGTGTCATGTTTAATATGTATGCTTTAAGACCTCTAGATTAGATTTACATTTTGGAAGACATTTATTCCTCACCTGTATGAATCTTTGTGTAGAGAATAAAACATAAAATGGAATATTAAGAAAAATGTACCAATGACATGATTTGTGTAGTGTAAGTAGCAGTAGTTAGAGTATTATTTTATAGAAAAGATAAAAGCAGTTTTTAATGAAATTAATTTAATTACATTTGACTTAATCCCATTTTCATGAAAGATCTCACAACATTGAGACCATTCTTTAATAGATTTGTAATTATTGAACACTAATTTGTCTCTGTTTAAATGTATATTTCACCAACTTGTTTTGGTCCCCTGTTACCCCTCTGCAGGACTCTCCTTTCTACATGAACTATGAGATGGACCTGAAAGACAGTGCTTTAGGAGAGGGTAGCTTCTCCATCTGCAGACGGTGCACACACAAGAAGACTGGACAAAAATATGCAGTCAAGATTGTCAGCAAGAGGTACAAACTCACATCCTGCCTGCTCCAATGTGTTTGTCTACTCGGATGCTTTTGGCTGTGTAATGTTTATAGTTTCACTAAATAAATCCGTTGGCCACCGTCCCCTTCTCCCTGGCAGAACTTGGACCCTTACCAGCCAACTCTAAACAAAATCTTTCAAAGAATATTCATTTAGTTTAGGTCTTAAATTTATGCATGCTAAATAATGTTACAATTTAACTCTGTTAAATAATTTCTCAGATTTAATTTGCCTCATTAGTCTGTTAAAGTTTGCCAGATGTGGGTTAAATAAATGTAAATACATCTCTGCTCACAAACCAGTTTTTGTTTTTGCTGAAAGAACAAGCTTTGATCATGTGTGTTGACTGCAGTCCTACACTCCTACACTTCTCCGCTGACATTGTGGCACCAAATATTATGGCTCTAATAAAAGTACGCCTCACTGAGGCGATCCACCTGCCACAAATGCCAGAAAATGCCCAGCCCACACCACTCACTGTTGTACTGTACTAATGTCAAACAAAACCCTGCTTTGGCTTCTCTTCTTACATCATACTGACTTTATTATGTGCTAATAAGTCAAAGACATTTCTGCCTAATTCCTCTGCAGAAGGGACTTTCTCACTCGACTGTGTGTTTGATGTTGTATTTTGTGACCGTTATCTGACTTCCTGCTTGTATTTGCTGTAGGATGGAGGCACAGACTCAGCGGGAAATGGCAGCCCTGAAGCTCTGTGATGGCCACCCTAACATTGTCAAGTTACATGAAATTTACCACGACCAGGTAGGGTCATTGCTGTGGATACAAATGCAACCGTAAATTGTGTTTTGCATGGCTCTCTATGGAGCCTGTTGAGACTGCAGCTTTAATAAGTCCTGGAACTGGAACAAGACAGATTAATGAGGATGCTAGAAGCCCTCAAGGTCTTTCTTTCTTTGTGTATTGTCCTATAAACATCTCTGTGTGCTCGATATTTCACATTAAAGGTATTTTTAAACCGCAGCTGTTGAAACCTCCTGTTCTTACCACAAAATAGAAACAACCTAGATTTACTTGTGTTGCTAATCGAGCCGCACACTCCAACTGAACTAAGTGTGCATGTGTTCCAACTGTAGCTTACCTCGGTTATTGGGATGGTGTGTCCGTGTGGCGGACTGTGTACAGGTTCATTAGCCCCGGTCCTTCAAGCCCAGGAGCACCACTTTAGTCTTGATGAGCTCAGTGGGGTTATTACTGTACCTCAGAGGCCTGTGACCCAGATCAAAGCAGCGCTGCCTCGCCTCGCCTCGGCCGAGTCCTGCTTTTGTTCCCAAAGCCCAGCGCTAATGAGAAACTCTACCCCGCCGCCCAGACACATTATTCCCTTCCCACTTTGTTTGGCCCCTTTCACTTTTACTCAATACCATTATGGTTTGATCTCAACATCATGGCATCAGGCTTTTTTTTAATTTTCTTTCCTATATTTATTATGCAACAGAAGAATTCGTATCCACCATTTCACACGTTAGGATTCAGCGGCTTCCAACATGCACTTCAAGCTGGAAAAGCAATTTCAGAGGATATCAAAGAATATAGGTTACACTTGAGTGTAACGGAGGTTGGTGAGAAGTGTAAATATATTATGTGTGTGTGTGTTTACTGTAGCTCCACACGTTCATGATTCTGGAGCTGCTCGGCGGAGGGGAGCTGCTGGAGAGGATCCGCAGGAAGCAGCATTTCAGCGAAACGGAGGCCAGCCGCATCATGCGAAAACTGGTGTCGGCCGTCAGTCACATGCACGATGTAGGAGTGGTGCACAGGGACCTTAAACCGGAGGTATTGGACACACACTCGGCAGGGCTGCAGCTCAAAATTATGTTCTGTCTGAGCAAAGTTTGTGTCTTTTTGATGAATACAGACAACCTGGATCATAAGCTTTACAAAAATAATGACTGTTTTTCTGAACTTGTTATGATTTGTCGCATTGTCATTTGGACTCTGCAATCTTCCACAAAACAAGAGAAAAATTGTTTGACCCTAACATGGGTCAAAAGTACCTGGTCAGACAAGTCTTGGTGTCCAATTTAGTTCACTTTCGAGTGGACCAGTTTTACTGAGCAGAAAGAAATGATTGCTGTTCGTGTCTCCAATTGCTTCATAGAACCTGCTCTTCACAGACGAGAGTGAGAACTCGGAGATAAAAATCATAGACTTTGGCTTTGCCCGCCTCAAACCACCAGACAATCAGCTCCTGAAGACTCCCTGCTTCACCCTGCAGTACGCAGCACCAGAGATACTCAAGTATGACGGCTACGATGAGTCCTGTGACCTGTGGAGTCTGGGGGTCATTCTGGTGAGTGAGTGTGGGACACCGGAGCCATGCTCCGGCTAAAATTCAAATTTGAACTGGAGGAGAATCTTTCAATATTAATGCCACATTATCCCCGAAGGAAATAAACAAATCAGCAGCCCGTTAAGTATTTTATTTTACAGCAATTTGAACAGAGGTTGTAAACATAATGGGTGAGAAAAGGAACTTTTTTTTTTGCTGCTTACGGCTTTTAAATTATTGCTTTTAAGATATTTGATGGCTTTCTTTGCTTAAATTTTATAACTTTAGGTTGTTTGACTATTTATTTGATTGAGGAAGCAATTTCAGAGCATCACTTTGGGATTTGCTCATTTCTGATGGGAATTACGTAAAACTGACGTAATTATTATTCTCATTTCAGGGAAGAAATACTTAGAAATATGATTATGGCAGCATTAATCCAAATGATTGTTAATGGTCACTGATATTGGTTTGCTTGTCAAATATATTCACATCTGAAAACATGTATGCAGAGAGAATGGGATTTAACGTTTAAAACCCAGAGTGTACTAACATTTTATAATATATAATATACATAATGCAAATCTTTAAGCACATAATGTTTAAACTAGGCTTTTTTTTTATATATTTGATATGATCAGGTTAAAAGTTACTGAGGATACTTAAGCCCCTCATCAAAATTCAGCTTTCAGTTTGAAGACATTGAATAGGCTTAAATAACAGATCATTGATTAGCCCTATTCAGGAGCATCATTATGTATGACCAAGTATCGGCCTACTTTAAACTACCACATTCCACAATGTTCCAGGAAAGTAACCCAATTATACAAATGTATATTTTGTAAAAAAATGTTTCATAAATTCTCAGCTCCGAGCCACTTTGAAGTTTTCTATCATAATGTTACTCAAAGCATTTCTAAAACCAAATTAAAGTTCAATCATGAGCTCCATACAGCGATGGTTTTTTGACGTTATCCAGTATATGGATTCAACATTCGCTACCCCCCCTGTTGTGCGTCTGAATGCGCACATGTATGTATTCATGTTTGTGCATGTCCTGCTTAATCATATTTGCATGATATTCATCTCCCTTTCTAATTCAGCGCTACAACCTTCAGCATCCTGTGGTGAGCTGACACAGTTTAACGCTCACCACAGAATAAAGAGCTGGATAAGACGGCAGTAATATGACTTCCTGATAGCGAACATGTCGTCTTAATTCAACCTTTATGTGTGTGGAGGAGGAAAATAGAAAGGAGAGTGCCGAGAGTTGAGAGAGAGATTTCTGTACTTGGCCGGTCATCCGAAGACAATCTGGGCTCTCTGTGTAAGCGGTGTTTCACACCGACGCCCCCTGGGGGGATATGAGAGTAGTGTGCCTCATGGAGCTTTGATGAAATGAGTACTGACAAGCTGTGTGCACAAAGCCCTGGAAGCAAAGTGAGCCGACACGGAGAGGGAGGGCGAGTTCAGGACTGATCCTCCACCGCCAAAAGGGCTGTTCCCAACCACTGCCATTATAATGAGAAATCAGATGTAAGTGGGCCAAGGTGAGAGCATCATGAGCACAGACCGCTCTTCTGTCAACAACATGCAGCATAACAGTGGACTAGTGAGGACAGTCGTGATCGGTCAAGGGCTCCTTTTAAAGTACGTGTTTGTTTCAACAGCAGATTTGTTTCAGCACGGTTAACTTTCCCAGTTGCTGTTTCCAATTACTTTCTCAGCTCCTTATAGGCGACATGATTTACAAAACAAGCATGAAGCTTATCCTGCACCACTGACTGTACAAGATATTTAAGCCATGAAACAGGATTTGACAGCAGATTGTGTTGTGTTTCCTCTGTTTGCAGTACACCATGCTGTCTGGGCAGGTGCCTTTTCAATGTCAGGAGAAGAGCCTGACCCACACCAGTGCTGAGGAAATTATGAAGAAAATCAAACAGGGAGACTTCTCTTTTGAAAGCGAGGCCTGGAGAAATGTGTCCCAGCAGGCCAAGGACCTGATACAAGGTGATGATGGAACTGGTGGCTTGTTCTTAATGCCAGTGTCTTGAACTGTGCTGGAAGTTTATTTCAACTCATCCTATTTGAAAATACCAGCCTCCTTTACACCAATTTCAGATTTGAACTGATCTGAATAAATCTTTCCAGCATTAGAAAACATTACAAACTTCAAATTAGTTGTTTGAAGTTTGTAATGTTTTCTAATGCTAATAACTCTATAGTTGTGTCTATAGAGTTGTTGTCTGTTTTAAATGAACTGTCAGTTTTGGAGTGACAGGTCCAAAAATGTTGTATGTTTTGAATTGTGTTAACAAATTAACCCACAAAGTAGCTCACAGCGACTGAGCCACCTGAAGAGGAAATCACCTCCTAACTCGTGTATTTAGAGCACCAAAGGTAATTATCTGTTTCTTCTTCCTGCAGAGCTGCTGACAGTGGACCCGAACAAGAGGATTAAGATGTGTGGCCTACGTTACAATGCCTGGCTCCAGGACGACAGCCAGCTGTCCTCCAACCCACTCATGACGCCGGATATTCTGGGCTCCTCCACTGCCTCCGTCCACACTTACGTCAAAGCTACCTTTCATGTAAGAAATGACCAGCAGAGCGTGCTTGTTTCAGATGTAGGGCAGGAAGTCCTTCGGTCAGGTCAGGACCTTCGGACTTCTGTTTGTAAACGTGAGTCGTGTGGAACAATTACTTTTACGGAAAGCCACTCTTGAACACAGATTATTATAAGATTATTTATTTCAAGTGCATTAAGTAAAACAGGCGTTTAAAAAAATAATATTGTAACATTTAAGTGAAAAGGCTTGAAAGAAAAATAGTCAGAAACGGATGATGTAGAAAAATGTGTTTTCATTGGGAAAAACATTCATGCACATTGTCCAAAACCGTGCAGAAAAGATGGAGCATTCAGGGATGACCTGATCTGATAGCCTGGATCATATCAGCGTTAATGCTGACCTTTTTTCAGCACTAGTGAAGAATTAATACTCAGTATCAGCAGATACCCTGAGTGGAGGAATCTGAATCGTTATAGGGAGAGAAAGAGCAGGAAATCATCCCTTGGAAAATGGCTCACCCCTTTTTTCTTTTTGTCCTAGGCATTTAACAAATGTAAGCGGGAAGGTTTCCGCCTGCAAACGGTGGACAAAGCGCCACTAGCCAAGAGGAGGAAGATGAAAAAGACAAGTACCAGCACAGAGACCCGCAGCAGCTCCAGTGAGAGCACCCGTTCCTCGTCCTCCTCCTCCCAGTCGCAGGAGAAGACTTTCACAGAGGGCAACACCAAGCCGCCGCCTTCCAACAGCCCGCCGGTCAACACACCCGTCAGCACACCCGTCAGCACACCCGTCAGCACACCCGTGGCCCTGGGAACCGACTCCGAGCACCAAGCGGAGCATCCGGCCTTTCACTTCTCAGAAGAACAGTAAGCCGGCGGGAGCAAAAGAGGAAATTCAGACAGTTTTATCACCCACAGGATGGCTCGGGCCAGCGTAGAGACAGCGCTCCTCTCCTCCTCTCCGTCCCTGGCAGCTCTCTCTGCATCCGGCTCAATTTGCATGGACGTCGGCACGTCTCCAAAACCAAGCATGCAGCAGGAGCAGCAACTGTCACCTCGATATCAATCAACCTTCACTAGCAATAGCCTATCCTTTTTTCCTTCTCTCTCTCTCGCTCTCTCACTTTCACACAGACTGTTTCAATCAGGGACCGGACCAGGAAGAAGTTGTCGCCGGTGTCCAAAATGAGAAAAGGGCTGCCCTAGTGCCCCGGGTCCAGACAAACATTGGAGAGACATTTTTCGGTCTCGTCATAAAATCGCAGCTCGCTCTCTGTCCGCCCAATTTACCTGTCTTCGTCCATGCCTCGGAGCTTTTAAAAGGGAAAGTCGTAGTGTTTACATCATGGATTCTTTGTATTTTTTGTCAAAGGGAGAGAAGAAGTGCACCGTGCTGTGACGTCGGTCCACTTCTCCGCAAGATGGAGCAGGTTGTTTATATGTGAATTTTACAGACTAAGATTTATTTATGATAAGCTATATTGTTATATATTGCTATAACTTATTTATGGTTCAGACTGATCTGAAAAGAAAAAATGGATACAGTGAGTCTTTAAAAAAGACATTTTGTGTATGTGTGTACGTGTTACCGTATCAGCTCAAAAGACTGTTTCCATGTAGTCAGGTGGTTGTTCATTCATCTTTGTAATCATTAGACATCAATGCTTCAAGTAGGTTACACAGTTATGCAGACACTGTAATACTTATATAAGCAAGAAGAGATTAACACCATTAGCCACTGGTTAATGGTGGTCAAATGTTTGTTACCAAAGTCCTTTGGACTTTTTTTATGGAGGCTGGTGAAGTTTGGGATTTAACTGCAGCTATGTCCAGTGGTCAAAAAAAAAGTAATATCCTTGTTCACGAGGATTCAAAAAAGCAAAAGTAACCATCTTTTTTATAGGAACAACCAAATGTGGATGTAGTGTGTTCAGCCAAATATGTGGTTTTATATTGTTGTATGGAGAATACTGCGGTCTGAGGGGTGTTACCCCACAAGAAGATTTATTTTTGCCCGTTATGTGGGAACATGACGATGTCAAGACTCAGCATTGCTGCTGTTCCACATGGTCTGATCCTAAAGCCAGTATTTACCCCAGCAGTGGATTTGCCTTGTGTGCTACCAATCAGCTTAGTGCGAGGTGAATGCGTCAAGGAATTTAAGGTTGAGTTTTCTGAGATCCGAGATGCCAACGGGCAACTTCAAGTGGCTTCCTTTTCAGATGAAACAAGATCAAATTGTTTGAAAATGGAAGGTTGTATTTGCCAAAAAATGCAAATAAATCAGGTTTGAGTCTATGAGTTTGGGTGGTGATGCATTAGGACATTTTAATGCAATATAATGCAGAAAGTTGCCACTTTTGTCACTGCCCAAAGTCTTGAAACTACTGCAAAACATCTACCCTTTATGAAAACAGAGAGTCCCCGAGGACAGACCTCAAACAAACTTTTATTTTTGACACCACCCCTTGCTCTATTTACCATGTTGTACTGCATGACTGAAACGTGATCTTTGCACTGTGTGACAGCTCTCATTTTGAGGTTTACTTGTTTACTTGCACATTTGAATATGCCCGATTTGAATATGGGTCTTTGAGGTTTTACTGTTTGAGGTGTTTAAACACCAAAACCCCTTTTTAACAATAGCCTGAATATTGTAATGTCCCAATGTTACAATACTGGTGTTAGCCAGGAGATTTAGGAAAGTAAATGCTGTGCTCTGTTAATAGTTTTTTGCAAGTATGTGTCCGTCTGTTTTCATGGTGATATTCAGTTTCTCCTGATTAATCAGGATACACACTTTAGTTGGACTACTGTGTGCATTTAAACACACTCCCTCATCTTCTTCCATTTTAATGCACTCTGAATTTTAACCAAAGCATTAACTTCAAGGTAGCTGCTCTAAGCTGCATGAGATAGTTCCTTTCATGCAAATATGCAACGAAATGCTTCATATACATCAAGGGTGTTTTGTTTGTTTTGTCCAACTGATGTAATGCATTAGATGTTTTTAGCTCAGATCATTATTTTGTGAAGAGATTATTTATAGGATTTGAAATATATCCATATCCAGCACATTATCATGCTTAAAACTATGCATCACTTGTCACTATTTGTCTTGCTTTTGCCATTTCAAAAAAAGACCTCGCCAAATGGGTCCAAACATAATGTAGGGCGCCATGTACATATACTGTACTTTTACCCTCATAGCATCAGCCACAATAGAAATAGCAAAGTAGAATCCGTTGCCCGAATGAAAAGCTAGAGTCCTTGGATCTGAACACTACAAAGCTCTTGTCTAACTTAGTTCGCATGAGCTCCCCGTTGCTGCCTCATTAAGCCTCTTTTCTTTTGTTTGGGTGTATTAATAGCTCAAGAGGAGGAAGAGGAAAAGTGGCCTATATTGAGCTCCCCTCTGGGAGCCAGGCTCTATTAGCTGATGTGCTGCAGCGCTGTTTGTTCCAAAGAAAATAGCGTATGCTACACACTGCCTCTGTGGGACACAGCTCATTTTCTTTGTGGGGAAAATAACAGTGCATCACAGGAAAGGGTTGGTTTTGTACCGATGTCTCTCGAGGGCAGATTTTTAAAACTAAGCTCCCCCTTTTGATTTTAAAAAGAGAAGCCAGTTTTATGTCCTAGTGGCTGTTATACATTTTTGTTCTTTGATTCCCCGGATATTGAATGAAAGGTAATTATCTTGCGTACAGTGCTTCGTCCCTTTTCTTTGCTTTTCTATGAGTTTAGGTTGAAAGTATCCCGCCCCGTTAAGATAAACCTTTGTACCTTTTTGCAGCATTAACTAAATGGGCCGATAGTTTGGACTGTTGTGCTTTTTAGAGTCATAGGATTTGAGGACGTTCCTACTTCTGTCAGTCGTGTGTGTGTGTGCTTTCGAACGGATGTTGGTGCCAAAGCTGGAGGTGTCATGATGATGATGATGATGATGCTGTTGTGGATATATTGTCTGTGAAAGTGATGCTTTTCTAGTGACAGAGTGTGGCTCTGAGGTCACATGGAGCTGTCCAGTGCTGAAGTAACCAAACTTCTGGTGGTGCTGCAAAATCAAGTATCTTTCCATAAGGATCCTTCAAAGCAGTGAGAAAAGGGAGTGGCTGTCCACTGAGGGTTGCACGTGCACTGGATCATTTTAAGAATTATTCATAAGGATTTTGGTAAGGAGGGAAAAAAGCACACACAAATAGGATTAAAAACCTCTTAAATGAGAAACCCTCTGATTGTACGCATCTGATGCGGTTTATGGGTCTTTGGGAGTATTACTGCATATGTGGAAAAAGTCAAAGGGTTTTATGGCTAAATCTGATAAATTATTCAATTTCATATAATTAATCCTGTTAAATGACCTCCAGGTTTATATTAACTCCAGAAATATCTTGGGAACCACTGCTTTTAATGAGTCCGGTTCACTCAAATTACCAAACACAAACATTTGTTAAAACTGGTTAAAACTTTTCAATGAGAAAAGTTCACAATATGTGACCAGGAAATAGAAATTGCAGTTTTAATGGTAATGTTTCTGATGCTGGGAGCGTCACACACGCGCATAAAACCAAAGCTAAATATCACTTTTGAGAAAATATTGAATGTTTGTCTAGGAATTTGGCTGAAATTTGGCTGAACTGGCCCTTTTAATGATCCATATTAGTTTCTCTGTCGGAGCACACGGTCAGCTACAGAATGGCAGCATGTGTATTTGTTAGGTTTACTCAGCCCAGTGTTTCTTTATTAACAGATTAATGCGACATGAAGAAGATTTAGTGTTTTGATGAGAGAAACATTAATACATTTCTGGGGAAACTTTTAAGAGATGTAATTTAATCCTCATGCCAACTTGTCACTTCAGACATTATCATCATCATCCTCTTCATCACCATCATGCATGTGCTGCTTGATACCTGTCAATATTTCTAAATTCCCATTGATCCATATCCTCGTCATATTGTTCCTGAAGCGTGTCAACAAGTACTGTAGCAGTGATTCCCTTTTGAGATCAATATTAAACTGTTTAAAAACACGCAATCAAGCTTTATAAGGCAAAACTTTGCACTTGTATGTTATTTTTATCATGCGATTGATTTTTGTAAAAAAGAAGAAAAAAAGAAGAAAACAAATTGTCTCTTTGATTTTGTGCAGGTTCAGATGTTTAACTTATTTATCTGTCTGTTTCTGTTGTTGGCCGTCGGCCAGCATTTCTGAGACGATGGCGTAATATAAACCTCAACACCGAATAGTACTTTTACTGCAAGGATACACCTGCTTTCTTAGGGCACTGTGAACTTCATCATTCAGGTCTTTAGGCACACCATTGATATTACGAGGAAGAAAAACCTTGATTTGCTTCAATAAATGCTTTACTTAGTGGCTGAATACATCTGTACATTTAATAACCTGAAACCAGTTATAGTGAGTCTTTTAATAGACATTTGGTTTCATTTTCAAGCGTATTACTGAAGATATTTTGTGATACCAGGATGTGTACGAGTTGTTAGAAGGACAATAAATGTACGATTTCATGTCCATTTATTGATCCTGACTTATAAATTAGGTACAAACCTTGTTTTGTATTTGAAAATGTTATTTAAATTTAAAAAGGCATGTAAGGAGACATGGGAACTTTATTTCAGCGAGCAGCCTCTAGATGGCAGTGTTTAATAAAGTGCCACTCTGAGAACAGTTTCCTGTGCAGCATGAACTCAAGTCAGACTTTTCAATTTATTCATAGATGAGTCAAATATAAGATTGTGTTGAATATACTTCAAAAGTAAAATATAATTTGTCATGTTGTCTAGCAGGACTAGAGATGTATGTCTGTTAAATGCCTATTTATAACCAAATTAAGATGTGTCTAAAAAAGTGAACTGTGAGTACTGTAAATGTCCAGTTATATTATTTTTGTGCTCTGATTAAAATAGTTATATGCAGTTTTGACCTGACGAAAAGGTTTCCAGTCTATTTAAAAAAAAAAGGGATTTTAGGATGCACCCAAATTTGATATT
This sequence comes from Cottus gobio, assembly GCA_023566465.1. Classification (NCBI taxonomy): domain Eukaryota; kingdom Metazoa; phylum Chordata; class Actinopteri; order Perciformes; family Cottidae; genus Cottus; species Cottus gobio. The sequence continues at coordinate 7,837,185 of CM042228.1, forward strand.
GTATGACAAATATACAAGAGTGAGACTTCAGAGGAAGATCTGAATGAACACTACGTGGGTGATAAGATAATTCCTGATTATGTGTAAAGTATAATAAAGAACAGTGTTTGTGTTTGTAGATTGTTCCTGTTTGGTGTCATCTGTGTATGTATTTTAGAAGTTAATGGCTTTAGAATCCTTTTAGAAAAAATGCAACTTATCACACACATATATGTATATATATATATATATTATATATATCTCTCCTCCACTTGGACTTCAACTAATGATTATTTTCATTATTAATTATTAATCGATTAATCGTTTAATTTAAAAAAATCATAAAATTGGGGAATCACTATTTCTCAAAAGAATAACTGACAAAAACCTACCAGAAAACCAAGAAAACCAACAGATCTATTCACATGTGAAAAGCTAAAACCAGTGAGTCTTTGGCAGTTTTTGCTAAATAATCAATGAATGACGTGCTTATTAGAGCAGTGGCTGATTGCCTTGGACTGTTGATAACTAATGGACTAATTGTGGTATCTTTCCTCCACAGAGGATAAAGCGTCCCTGTCTTCGCTGTTGTGTACTCCCATGTACTGACAGGAGAGGGCGCTCTTTGGCTCACAATCAGCTAGACTGCTTGTGATAAATCTGCTTATTGTGAAAAAGTTACTTATCAATATTGGTGATATTTGAGATGTGAGTTTTGAGCAGGTTAACACACAAGACGGAAGCTCCACTACAGATTTTTTTTTTGGGTGACAAAAATCAATATACTCCCAAACCAAACCAGTACGTTGTCACCAGGGAGGATCTGAATCATTGCATTGAACAAGTCAAAGGTCATCTGTGTGCACAGTTGCGCAAATAATTATGTGCCGCTCTTCTCACAGTCTTATTTCTTCTTTTTCTATCATCAAATCTAAATGTCACTCAAGACAAGTTAGCAGGCTTTGCAGGTCACTATCAGCTTGATACAGTACATAGCAGTACTGCACAATATTTAAAAAGCAATGCAGATGTTTTTTCCCGCACAGCTTTCAATCCACTTACTGTGGTTTCACCCCGCTTGCTACTACGGTATATGCAACAATACAGAAGGAGCACTCACAGAGCACTTTTGCCTGGCTAATTTTGCAATGTGGATGTCAATATGAACGTTCAGCCGGAAAGAACTCATTACACAGTGTATCCTGTGTGTGCGTCTGCATGATATCTCTTTTCTTTGAAATCTCTCTGCACTAAAATACTATCCATTACTAAATAGTGTGTTGTGTACTGTGCTCATGTATTCAGATGGAAGGTCTGCACTCTAAAATCCATCATGGTGTTTTTTTTTTTAGATGGGCTATTGGCTAATACATCAAGTAAGACCAACATTTAAAAATCCTTTTCCACAGACTCAAAAGGAAGTATACAAGTTTTTTTTGTTTTGCTCCAATACACAGTAGACTTTTTCTTATAGTGATTGCTGATGCAGTTTTGAAATGTGGAGAGTAAGAAAATCATCTATCTATCTATCTATCTATCTATCTATCTATCTATCTATCTATCTATCTATCTATCTATCTATCTATCTATCTATCTATATATCTATCTATCTATCTATCTATCTATCTATCTATCTATCTATCTATCTATCTATCTATCTATCTATCTATCTGTATATCTATCTGTATATCTATCTGTATATCTATCTGTATATCTATGTATATATATTAGCAAAGTCAAAACAATGCAAACCTTTGTTGTACGAAGCATAGTCTTTCCTATTTATGCAAAGCATTGTTTTGTTCATCTTCAAAGCACTCTGTAAACAACCTAAACAATTCTACTTTCATGCCAACATGTATTGATGTCAACTGGAGTAAAATCCAGTTGAAATTGGAGTATTTCCAAAAGATTCTTCAAAAATTCACATTTACGGATTTAATGACAAAGTGATATTGGCGTTAGCGTCGTCATTATGGCACTCAAAAAGGAGAAGACACCTTGGAAATTGAATATTCATATAAGTTATAACAACTGATGACTTCAGTCAAATCCACAGTCCGTGCTCATCAATGACAAATCTAGAAGGGGCTGAATGGGGTTGGAGCAGGAGTGGAAGTAACTAATTACATTTACTCTCGTCGCTTATTGTTTTTGAGTTTTTAAAAATAAAAATAAATAAAATATTGTACATTGTTACATTTCATATAATTACAGAGAATAAAGTGCAATTGTGTCTGCGGCCGCAAGAGGGCAAAGCACCGGAAAGGCGACACGCGTCTCTCAGTTGAAAACCCCGGAAGTGATACAGCTTTAAACCGGGTTTAACTAGGTTGCGGTCGCACCTGCATTCGCGCCATGCCGAAGGCCTGCCCACCTTTGCCTGTGATTGGCCTATCGTAAATCCCTAACCAATCACACTCCTCTTTCCTAAACCTGACCAATCCAATCAACAAAGGCGACGCGTATTAGCCAATCAACGGCAGAGTAGGGCGGGTTATAATCGTCGCTTTAACAAGAATCGTAAATTAGCGCCCAGGTGTGGAAGTTTGAGAACAGTCCAAAATGCACAATTCAATAAAATTAAGAACGATATTTTGCAACGGTTTATCGTTAATATCAGCATCAGTGTATCTCAGCACAGGGGAAAGAAGAAAGGTTACACCTACCTTCATTACAAGTGACCCAGATCCCCCACACACACACCCAGGTGTTAAGCAAACAACAGGTGTGCTCGTGTTATATCGCACAGTGGTAAACAGCTTTTCTGCTGCGGTTTTATTTTGAGTTGAGAATGAACGACCAGGGAAGTTGAATCTAGAGCAGGTGGAGCCGGAAGGACAGCAGGCTGGCAGAGTGACGTTCACACACGTGAGTACAACAACAACAACAACAACAACAACAACAACAACAACATACTCGTTGATGGATGTCACTCTAAAAGTGTGCAGCGGGTGTGTTTTGGGGCTTCTGTGGTGCTTGTGTATAGTCTTGGTGATGTTTTACTCTATATTTATTAATTATCTATATGTATAAATAAATAAAACTGGTCTTTTTTTTGGTCTATTGTTGTAAATATAAACAAAGAAAGGCATTTTGGAAGTTGTGTGATTGTTGTAATTGTTCCACCACTGTTTATGTTGACACTTAAGATTGTGCCTAAATCTTTTTTAAATTAATTTATTGATGTACTTTGTCAATTGTGATCTTTGAACAGGAAAAGGTTATCAAAAGTTACCCAATTTGTTACCAGGAAGATTACTTAACTTCTAAAAGAAATAAAACACACATTATTTTAATATTACATTACATTACATTTCATTTAGCGGACGCTTTTATCCAAAGCGACTTACATGCTATACAGTAGACCGTAGACACAGCAACGGTGAGCAATTAGGGTTAAGTGTCTTGCTCAAGGACACATCGGCATGGGCTAGCGGAGCCGGGGTTTGAACCACCGACCCTTTGATCGAAAGGCAGAGTTGCTAACCACTAAGCCACAGTCGCCCCTGTAATATAAATGTTAAATTATTATTTAAAAAAATTAATTCAAAAGTTTAGGGGTTTTGCTGCTACACGTGGAAAAGAGTTAAAAAGTCAGCTGCTGACTTTCTTTTCTACGGTACATTTTAGCATTCGTCATTATCCTGTAACTATCACGTGTGGCCACCATTGTTGTTGTTCAGCAAGCGTTACATAGATTGACTTCTATCGATCTGTCTGTCCGTTTGGGGCTTTCTTAGATATTTGCTGTTTGCAGTTGTGGGGAAGAGTTTTTGCAATTACAACAAACGTAAGGAAAGTGCAGCTCAGACATGACAACATTTTAAAACAGTGGTTTAAATGAAATAAAGGAAAACATGAAATAGAATATAGATAAGATAAGCTAAAAATAATAAGGGAGGCTACGTTGAAATGCCAAAGGATTACAATCCTGATGTTAAATAAGATATTAAAACACACAAAATACCAAGAATTCCATAAGCTGAAAACAAGTTGTCCACACAGTTGAATACGCCTCCTCCCAGAGGACGTTTCCTCAAATGGGGGAGCTGAGAGATGAATACACAATGGGCCCGGACATGATGGAGGAGTTTGAGCTCTGATCTGGTGCGTGTGCGTGTGCATGTGTGTGTGTGTGTGTGTGTGTATGTGTGTGTGTGTGTGGTGGTCTAGCTTCGCTATGCTTGATGGGACTGACTCTTGACACCCCACCAGTCCTGTGCAGATGTTTTTGAACCAGCTCTCGTCGGGAATTTTGGTTCTCTGGTTAAGATTAGGGACTGGGGATACGTTTATGGTAAGCCAGGAGGAAATTAATGAAAGCCAAGGCAATGTTCTCTCAAGTATGGCAAAACCAATGTGTGTGTGTGTGTGTGTGTGTGTGTGTCTGGTTGCTTGTGTGTTTCATAGGGTGGGGTTTAGGACTGTAGAGGGGTGAAGTGCCTCCAATCCTTGGGAGTGGAACGCATTTCCTTTTGTTGCCCTCCAATTTTTGACTGGTTTGCCCCAGCACATGAGCATGATGGGGCTGTTTCTATTATCCAGCTTCCCAGACCTCCCCCCCCGCCCCCCACCCCCCATCCATCCAACCCTGTTCTGCCTGTTCCCAAAGCGATTGGCATTCCTGGGGGCCACCAGTGAAGCAGCTTTAGAGGGAAGGTCCCCCGGCTCCTGGGTGGCCTCTTGTGCGCGGGCTCCAAGGGGAGGAGACAATGTCTTATTAATTGACTGGGCGTCTTGGGCAGAGTGCAGGAATTTGCAGAAGGGGGAGATGGAAAAAGTGGGGATGAGGGATGAGCTGGGAGGGACGGAGGGGCGGGACGACCACGGAGATCCACAGTCCACCATTGGAGATTCATTGACCTCCTGTCTCAGATTTATTTCCGTTTGATTTACATTGCTGCTGGGAAGGCGTGAGTTGTAGCGGTGTGGAGATGTAGCTGAAACGTCTTTTTTATTACTTTAAATTTGAAAAGGTCACTGAGACATTTTCATTTTGTTGTGAACAGAAGTATGTTTCTTGATTTTCCAATTACAATAACTCGGACTATCTTACGTTAACCTCATAGATTCAAGCACTAATCATAGTTGACAAAAAGTAAAATATAAGGACAATAAGTACTGTGATCAGTTTTGACAATTGTTAGAAAGTATGATTAAATACTGCACTTCTTGTTTATTAAGTGATAATTAAATTAAATATTAGAGATTTATTTTCGGCTGGGTTTTCATTGACTTTCAAGTTTATCGTATACGTTTTGTAGTTACTTCATAAATCCGATCACAGCAAAAATGTCTCATCTCATTATTAAAAACAAAACAAAATACAAGTGATTTCTGATTTTGGACCGCTTCTCTGAGTCGACACACTCGCAGGCGGCAGGTTAAAAAGTGACAAACATCATGGTGGGCAGTCAGCCGTCCCTCCACAGCAGCCTCCTGGTTTTGTGCATGTTTGATGGAGTGGGACAGGTCCGGGAGGGGTTTGGGGGTGTGCTATCTCCCCATGTGGTCCCCCCCCAGGTGTCCTCGCCCTAATCCTGTTACATGTGTCCCCCATTAGCACTAATGGAGCGGCCATTGTCCCCCTGTTGTGTGCTGTTGTGCCCTCGGCCCAGTCACCTTGAGTCAGTAAACTCAGCCCTGTCATGTTTTGACTGCTTCCCACACACAGGGGTCTCCATGACGACAATGGACACCACCACACACACACACACTCGCACACACACACACACACACCTCTTCCCACCCACTGACACACAGCGCTGAGGCTGCTGGGATGCCAGATAAAGTCATGGCGGAAATAAACATACCCCCATATGATAATTAGCCTTGCAGATATTTTTGTTTCATGTGCAGACTTTTTGATCCATTAATTGTTTAATTTAGTAGAGTGTAAAAAGTGTAATTGCACCCAAACCATCAAAAATATTACACTGGATAACTAAACAATGTTCACATTACATGTACTGAAGATTAAAGGCCTTTGCAACCCTTATTATTAGAAATCTATAGATTGTTTTTTTCACAGAAACAAATGTTTTTGTGATTTGCGTCAATTTTTAAAAAAAATTGTGCTGTTATTATTATTATATTCAGATTATAAGATTATATAAATCAAAAATCACAATATTAATTACTCCACCGCACATTATTTGGTGCTTTTAAATTATTATTTGCAGAGTTACCGTCTTGTGTAAAACCATGTATTACAAAGAACACGTTTTTTTTAAATTTATTTTAAGAACAAGGAAAGTTTTATCCATTATTTAATCTGAGAAATTCAGAAGACACAAATTGGGATTGTAGACGGCAGCGGCACGTCCACTTTTCTATAATATTCTACGAACAAGTTATATAATCAGCTGTTTAGCTATAAAAGTGCGTGAAATGTCCTCATCCTGCTTTTTGTGTGTGTGTGTGTGTGTGTGTGTGTGTGTGTGTGTGTGTGTGGCAGAGGCTGCAAAAGGAGAACAGCACGGTGTGTATTGGGCCATCTTGTTTGGTGCATTTTCAGGTGACCCGTCCCCCGCGCTGCATCCATCACACAGAGACTGATTGAGCTGACCTTCGGGCCGGTCCCGTCGACCCCAGGGCTTCCTGTTCTTTGTCAGCCTCTCACAATACCGCTGGTATCACACAGACAGGGGAGGTCTGAGAACCAACCGAGGGAGTCCACCCGGGCCGAGGCGGATGGGGGCGAGGTGGAGGGGAGCAGGGGAAGAGAGGGTCTTCGGGGAGGGAGCTGAGGACCCCCTTTTCAATTTCACTCGCTCTTTCCAAATGAGAGAAAAGGCAGAGAGTGGTGTTCTCTGTCACCCTGCCACACAGGGACCTTTAAAAAGCAGCCTCAGTGGTTTCTCAAGTGAGGTGTCTTCTCAAGAGACAAAAAAGAGGAAAAGAATGAGTAGGTGAAGAATTTAATTGTGGTCCTGTGTGAGGGACTGGCAGTGGGAGGATGGCCACTCTAGCATTTGTAAAGGGCCCCGCTAGTTTACTTGTCCTCCTCTGTGCCTCTCTTTGGCCCTGTGAAATCTGAGGTGGGCTCAAGAAGAGCAGTGACATCACTGATCTTTCTCAGGTAACGCACTCACTGTGGTGGAGGAAGTAAACGGATGCTTTACATTATGCAACTAAAAATATTCAATTTCAAGTAGAAGGATTGTGTTTTAGTGTACTTCAAGTGTCTATAAGCTGCATTTATTTGGTTTAAATATGTCCCCAGTGATTGGTATTGTTATGTATTACATTATTAGATTGTTAACACATCTAATAATCTATGAGGGAGCATTTTACTGTTGGAGCTGGTTAAGTTGGAGCTAGTTTAACTACTTGATATGCAGCACAAGTTTAATACAAAAGTTCCCAACATTGCACGGGATACATCTGAGTTGGGATGTAGGATGAGGAATGGAGGAATTAAGAAAAAGATGAGAAACGCAAAAGTTGTTCTAATCTTTGCAATTTTTTTTGTCAAATATTGCCTCTTTGGGCCTTGAACAATCAAAGTACATCCACTCTGATTGTTGAGCTTCTCTGGGAAACAGATTCAACTACTCTTGGCTCTCCTTAAATCTGAGTTTTGACCATGTTATGGAAACATATACACAAGTTATTATTCAGAGTAGAGTATTTATTAAAACTCAGACTTCTGAAATATGATAAAGAGCTCCAACAAGATGCTTTTTGTAAGTTAAAATGTTTGATAACTACTGGTTTTAATTTAATCTGCAAATATCTATCTGCAAAAAATTAATAACAAAATAATTAATTTAATAATAAATTAATAACTGTAATTTGTAAAGTTAATGTAGTTTTATAAAAAAAAAAATTCCAACTCCGTGTTCATTGTTTGGTACTTGAGTGAATTTCATCGCCGCCACTTTCAAGCACAACACACAACACACAACACACAACACACAACACACAACACACAACACACAACACATAACCAGGAGCAGAGCTGAAGTAAGCGGCGCAGCCGTGTTGAATTATCTCTCATGTAAATGTAACAGCTTCTCTCACAACGCAGCCTTTGTCTAGTTCCTCTCTGATTTCTGTACGCCTGCTTATGCATTCATGTGCGTGCATGTGCGTGCATGTGTGTGTGTGTGTGTGTGTGTGTGTGTGTGTTTGAGTTCTCGCTCCATGAGGATGCATGCAGCTTTGTCTGAAGTGCTCAGCGGTTACCATGACAATACTTTTTTTGCGGGGGTTTGGAACAATCACCTACCTGTATTGCCTCCCGGTAGCAGTGATCCTAGTAAGGTTCGTCCTTGGGTACCAACCAACATGTGCGCTGTGTGAAGGTTTGATACATTGTGTTATTAATCGATCCGGTTTTTATACGGATGCGTTCGGCACATGGCCAAAGTGAATGCATTTCCCCTCCAACACAATGTGTGCAGAGGCCTTGCAGCATTGGATTTTTATGAATAGAAATCAGAAATAGAAAAAACTGAATGTATGACCATCTACAAGAAAACCTATGTGCATTTCCATTAATGATCAACCTAAAACCAAAGTGCCACATTGTGAAAGACGGACAAAAACATCATTTAAAATGTTGAGGACAAGCACTTTCTCATCAAATGTCTCAAAAACTATAAATACTAAAGACAAACTTTGTACACAGGTTTCCAAGAATTTTGCTCTCAACTGATAAAGATGGCATCACTAGCGCCACCATGTGGCCAGTTAAATACATGTAGCGTTTTGGCTAAAAGCTGATGAACCGTGAGGCGCGGACGCGTTGAACTGTGATTTCCTTGGATCAAGACTGGATGTATTAAAGGAACGAGGCCTGTCCTCGACCAAGGCAATTCTTAGTCGACTAACACTTATACGACTCAGTAGTATATTTAATCGACAGATCCCACAAAAGCAACCCTTTAAATCTTCTGTTTACCCGAGATGTGCTCAGAACTTCTTGGCACTAAGTCACTCAACATGTAAAAGCTTGAGAAAATTACTAATCGCAGTCTGTTCACAGCGACCGATTACTCGACTAATCGGCTCAGAGCGCGCGGCACAAAAAAATAACTGAATACCGAAACGGAAAGAAGCCGTCCATTCTCTTGAAATGAAAATTGCTCGTCCAGCCTGAGGCGATGTTCTAACTTCATGGTTTGCTTCGTCGTTGTGTGGCCCGCTGCTCTTTCTCATTCATGTTTGTCCTGCTGGCTTTTTGCTTTATAGACTTCGTGAAAGTTGTACAAATAAGAACCTCCATGGATTCAAAAGGAATAATAGAAAAAGTAACAATTTACCTTTTTGACGCTTTATGGAGAAAATGCTTTCCTCTGGATTTTTTTTGTGCTGTACAGTAGCAAGTTTATTTATCTTTATGCATGGCAGCTGGACACAATATGAAAATCCACCCTGTCAGGCTTCAAATATTGTTTTTGGACCAATCGGTGTCCTCTGAGGAGCTACGGCTGCGGTCCAGGTTGGAGGTATAGTCCACGAAAAATGGCTGTGTAACAAACCATCATGCCCAGCAGGTCCGCAGCAAGTAGCCACTGGGACAAACTCAGATGGTTCTTTTTTTCTTTACATTACATTTAGTTGACACTTTTATCCGAAGCGACTTACATTCTTTACACCGTAGACACAGCAACGATGAGCAATTCAGATTAAGTGTCTTGCTCAAGGACACATGGACATGGACTAACGGAGCCGGGGGTTGAACCACCGATCCTCTGATTGAAGGACGGACCTGCTAACAACTCAGCCATAGTTGCCCTTTCTTGGAGGAGGGCTTTGACTGACAGCTTGGAGTGTCGGTGTTGCAGCGTAGAGGCCACAGCAGCATCGAACCGGACCAAAGTGACATTTTCAGAAGAGTTGACACGCCGTTAAAAGTGGTGGATAACTTATTGAAATATCAGAAAAACAAGAAGCACTTCAATTGCGGTCAAATCTTAGTTGATTGATGTGTGCCGGACTAGATCTTTCACCATTTTGAGTTTTGTTGTAAAATACAATTTTCTCTTCCTGTTCTACATATTTTATCCAAATATGGTAAAATACTTTAACTACCTCAGAGAAGAACTAATCCTAATATTCGTTACTGGCTTCCTGCTGTTTGTTGCCCTACATTAATGACCGTGGCCTCTGTGAATAAACGGCTATAACTTTAGGTTTAATTATAACCAAATTTAGGTTTCATGTACATAGAAATATCTGTATTTCTATTAACTATACAGGTGTGACACAAGTACACATGTGCCTCCTGACCCTCTGATCCACACACTGACTTTTATTTATAATTACAACTTCACATATGCATGTGACCACTGGTCATTAATGAAGTCATCAAGTATGGCGGTATAAATGCAACCAAAAGGCTGATTGAGCGAACTGAAAAGCGTGCACATGGCGGCCCCCGTGTCCCACGTGTCAGCTGCTCCCCGTCCCACGGTGTCCTGGCATCGCTGGGTCGGGACGCTGATCCGCTCTCTCTTAGGCTGCCGGCCTGTGGCTCAACACACTGAAGCTCCACTTCTGATTCTTCTATTGCATTTGCAATGCTAATGCACAGGAGACAGCTGTCATCTTGCAGCGACCATGATCAATCCAAAGCCAGGAGGGAGGGAAAAGGAGGAGGGGAGCAGGAGAAAGAGAAGAAAAAAAAGAAATAAAACTGCTGGGTAAATAGGTCGGCCTATTATCTTCTGGCCTTGCATGGGTGCCGGTCCTTGAGAGCATGAATTTCAATGAAAGTCGCTTTCACCGAGAGGAAAGAAGAAAGGGAATGAAATATGAAAAGATGCCTTCGAAAACAAATAAGCGCAGAAAATGAAAAGTGGAATGAAGGAAAGCAAAAATAGTTTGGTTTTCAGCATGCCTTGAAAGTGATTTTTATCAAGCACTGGAGGGCTTCACGAAGAGCATAGGGTGCTTCGTCTTCATCATGTATGTGTGTGTGAGTGCTCTTCATTGAGGATGTAGATACCTCTCTTCTGGAGAACACACATATCTGATTACTTAGGTCGGTTACTTATTTTGTGGAAGCACAGACAAGCATTGTTAAGAACAACAATGTTCAAAATATTAATTAAGTTGGCCGTCGTAGTTTCTCCTGCAAGTAATTGATACGCTCTTTTTTGCAAAAAGCCATTAATTTGAATACAGGGTTCTGCTGGAGAGCTCCCGTCTGTTGGAAACATAAAGTCCAGATACATTTTTCATTCATTATTCGTTTTTGCATCATTCCACATGCCTTAAAGGCAAAATATATGCTCAAAGATGATCAGTATAATTATTATACAATATAATTACAGTTAAAGAGGGTGGAAAGTATTAGTGCTGTACTTAAACTCCTCTCCTCTAGTCAACTGTTATTGTTACTTTTACACCTATAAATTGGCCATGCATATCGACCGGCATTGGCTCAGTTTTATCCGTATCGTGTGTGGAGGGCCGTTAATTAACAAGAAATTCCAGTTCAGAAAACAAAATCCGTAAGTGGTTGGACTGTAGTTAGTTTGTAAAAAAACACATGATATATACAGTTTATAAAAAGGCCAGTAGCTGTAACAAGACACTATTATTATTGATCATCATTACCTGCTTTGTCTGAGTCCAAAACCTTTCAGATTTAAAAACAGAAAAATGTGAAGTGAAAAGCTGGAAGTGGTTAAAAAATAACCGATTATTAAAACTTTGCTTTGCAATTGTTTCAACTCAATATAACTCTTAATATAAGAAAAGATCAAATTAGCACCACAACCATATAACAATGTTTCTTTAATGCATCTGTATTTAAATCAATGCTATAATATATAATGGTGTAACACAGAGAGGTTTACTGCATATAGTACTTACTTAAACATTTTAACTCATAATGGAGTATTTGTACACACTGATGAGTGCTTATTCTACCATGACAGATAGGGAACAACAGATCAAAATATTTAAATGGTGGACTAATTAGTTGTGTGAGGACAGAAGCGGCTACACTAGTGGTGTCATATCCAGACGGCGGTCTGTAATTTGTAAACCATATGATGACAATGGAGGTCAGTGAAGACACAAGAAGCTATTACTTTTCCTTCATTGCCTTCACTAATAATGTTTGCCTAAGCTGGATTGAGGGAAATGAGGTGGAAATCTCAGAAGGTGTGTGTGTGTGTGTGTGTGTGTGTGTGTGTGTGTGTGTGTGTGTGTGTGTGTGTGTGTGTGTGTGTGTGTGTGTGTGTGTGTGTGTGTGTGTGTGTGTGTGTGTGTGTGTGTGTGTGTGTGTGTCCGTGTGTCCGTGTGTGTGTGAGAGAGGTGGAGTGGATCTATTTCGGTGTGGTGGGTGGGTTTGGCGTAAGGGGGGGAATCAATTGATTCCTGTTGTTAAGGAGGAGCGACAATGTTTCATCTTAAGATGTCATCTCTCTCTCTATCTCGCTCTCATTCCCAACACACACACACACACACACACACACACACACACACACACACACGCACAAGCCTGTTGATGTCAGAGACAGCAGCAGTAATCCCTGCGCTAGGCCGCCCAGATCATTATAGACTCTGATCTGCAGTCCCTGAAAGAGGGAATTAGCTGGGAACACAATCCCAGCGACCTCTGTGACACGGGGACAAAGCCTCAGCTGCCGGGGGTCCACATCCCTAAACCAGCCCATATGGCTCAGACAAAACTGTTACAATGGCCGCGACAATGGAAACACGGTGGGAGGGTCTGCCGGCCGGCCCCTGTGCAAGAGGGTCCCCGCGAGATCTGACAGTTTGTACACTAATATGTTGCTCTTGAGTTGTGGGTTGTCAGCGTGGGCTGCAGGTCTTCTCCTACAAGTAGTCCACTTTTTTTCCCCCGTCTTCCGGTTGTGACACACGCTGGCTGGACAAATATTTCTTCCTCTCTGCATGGAAGTGTATAAAAGTGTGTTTCTCACAGTTTCTTACCTCTGCAGTATGGACCCCTCAGAGAGGATTTGAGGTTGTGTGTTTGTGCTCCACCCATGCATCCAGGTTCCTATATGTAAAAGTCTCCCATTGCCCTTTCCTATGAGCTGATGGCTTTCCTAAGAGCCCCCCCGCTGTGTTCAGGCTGAGCAGCTCTTTGTGTTTTGGGCAATTGGAAGAGACCCCCTGCTTTTAGAATACACACAAGAGCTCTCTCTCTATCTCTGTCTCTGTCTCTGTCTCTCTCTCCCTCTCTCTCTCTGTCTCTCTCTCTCTCTCTCTCTCTCTCTCTCACACTCTCTCTCTCTCTCTCAGGCCGGACACCTGTTCTCTTTGTATGTTTTGTCCATGCAAACACATAAATCTTATATTTTTCAGATAGCACTTTCTTTAGGGGGAAATTGTTGAGCAGCAGTACAAAGTAGGAAAGATTGCAAATACAAAGAGTGTAAAATATCTATACACAAATATTAACAAATATACTCAATGTAAACGTGATGCTCATAAGTGGCTCAGTTATGTATGTATGTATGTATGTATGTATGTATGTATGTATGTATGTATGTATGTATGTATGTATGTATGGAGAGAGAGTGAGATATTTGTATGAGAAGTGGCATTAAGTGTCCACAATATTACATCCCACACACAGTTCTGTGTATATGGTGCATTAAAAAAAACGTTCATTGTTGGTTTCAATGAAACACAATCTCGGCCTTTCCTAAACTTACACTACATGGTTATCATTGCAACCATGACAACAAAGATCCCTTAACCATGGTCATTCCCAAGTGTTTTGTTATGCCTATATTTAGATAGTGGGTTTGTAGATATTACAATAACTAGGGATGCACCGATACCGATACCGGTATCGGTATCGGTGGTCGATACTGCGTTAAATACTCGTACTCGCATCGGTTTCAATGGCCGATACCAAGAACCGATACTCACTCAACAGTATTTCACTACAACAAACTGGTCGCGCTTTGTGGAGAAGCAACCCCGTGGCGGAGCCGGAGACACTCTTCTCTGACTCAACTGTCTCAACAGTCTCAACTTCTGAGCAGCCAATCACGCTATCCAAGTTGTTTTGCCGTCCAATCAGATGGCCAGTTTGTCTCAACAGAAGAATCTGGAGCCTCCATCTTGGATCCTCGCTACGCAGCGCTCACTTCTTTCAATAGACAGGAGAAAAGTGAGACGCGAGTACAATACAAGACTTTATCGATATTGTGCTTATTAACCGGTGTTGCATACGTGTGTATGACATATTAGTGCTCATATTAGTGCTCTTGTTAGTGGCTGACAGCCCCGGAGTTACTTGTAATCAGTCCGTCCCAACGCGACGCAAATGTTTCGCGCGACCAGATTACATGTAAAGTCTATGCACAGACGCGTGTGGTTGCGACAGACGCAAATTTACGCCGGCGGCACGTTAGACGCGAGAGTTGAAATTTTCCATATTTAATACATCTATAATTGAGAAGCTCTGCGCGTCATCACCGCCGTCCTGCCGGTGTGAATCAAACTGTTGCTGATCCACCAGAAGTAGCGCTGGCAGCGGCCTCATTCAGACGCTGTTGTGCGGCTACGGATGATATTATTGTAGCCGAGTGTTTGTTGTGTGTCTATATTTGTAATTCTAATAAAATGAAAACACGCTGCAGGGTAACTTGAACCACTTTTTTATCTCCTTCACACACGTATATCCCACAATTCCACTCCTCTTTTCCTTTCCGTTTCTCCCTCCACAATAAAAGCACCGGAAACATAACTTGGAACACAGCTTCCTATATAATTGCTCGATCCCTAATATTATCGCTTACATTATGAACCCGGACACGGGGGCGTTTTATGGTCCGACATTAGAGGGACTTCCACAAGAAGTTTAAAGCTTGGGATAGCCTTCTGTTAATTTTGTACTATAGGCTTGACATAATCTGCAGAGGATAAAATAAAATCTGCCTCCAAATTAATTGCACTTTCATGGAGACCAAATCTAAGAAGTATCGGTATCGGTACTCGGTATCGGCAAGTACACAAATAAAAATATCGGTATCGTATCGGTTTGTAAAAAATGGTATCGTTGCATCCCTAACAATAACTATATAAATGCTGTAGTTGGTTCAGGAGTTGGTTTCTACAGTGAGTAACAAAATAGGTAGTGAGAGGAAAAGAGCTTAATATATACATTTGTATTCTTACCTTTTATATTTTATGTCTTTTGCACGTCCCGAGTTGCTTTGCATAGTTTAATATGGTATTAATATGGTATACCTGCATGCAGGTCTAGTTTTGTTTATTATTATAAACAAAAGCAGTGTTTTTGGTCACACAACAAACTTTTAAAACCATGTCGGCCATTAAGCTCAATTAAACAAATCTTTAATGCAGCAAAATTGAGGAAAACTTGTGTATTTTGCACATTAACTGTTTACTCAAGACTCCCATGTGTGTATGAAAGCAAATTATTTATTATATTAAGAGTTAGCATTTAGATTTTGCGTATTAGAATACAAGAAGGTGAAATATAGTTTATTTGTTCTGTTTTGTGAAGCTTTAGTGGAGGCATATAGAGAATAATGGGCTCTCATAATCTTTCAGTGCTCACCAGTATTTGTAGTAGCTGCTGTCAAAATGATGAGCCTTGCTCTCTTTGTGGATGTTTTGCCCTCACTCTCGTCTGTTCAGGCTTCCACAAAGGCAACAGCGGTGGGAAATCACCTCTTCTTCTAATCTATTCATGATTTTAAGTGTGAATTAATTTCATGCCTGAACTCGTCTGATATTTGTTACTTCAAACTGTGATTCACAATCGCAATTCACCATGAGGAAGTGGCGAGTACTCAGCAGTGCTGCTAAATGGTTATAAGGCTCCTGTTGTCACCTATTGGGCCGAGTTGTTTCTCTAATGGTCCTCGCTGATGTGAAGTGGGTTTTAGAGCGGGCTGCTTTTTGCTCGTGTGGCACCCTTCATCAGATATTTAAAACACTGAGCGACGATTACAAAAAGATTTATTGAGCCGCTCTCGAGCTGAAATTTATGAACATTGAGCCTCCACATGACTTATTTTCCCGGCGCGTGTCCTTTTTCACGGGTATTAACGTTTGGCATGATCCTCGGTGAGTCAATAGTGTTACAGCAGAGGTGCACTTTCTCCGGGGGCCATGCCTCTCTTTCTCTTTTCTCTCCGCTCTCTCCTCCACTCTTCACCCTCTCCAATTAGGGGAGTTCCAGCTGTGCACCAGTCAGGATCAGAGGCTCCTTCTATTAGCCAAATCCATTTGTGTAGCGATTGAATCACTCCCCAATCTTCTCTGTCGGTCCCCCAGCCCCCCACAACGGCAAATACACAAGCGCATCCATACACCCACGCTTTCAGTCCACACACACACACACACACACACACACACACACACACACACACACACACACACACAGGCACAGCCTTTATGACAGCCCCACAAACTCCAAATAGAAATATGACCAACAGTGGAAATGGTCCTGACAATTTCATTACTAATAATATAATGTAATTTGTTATCTATTATAGGGTAAGAGAAACTGCATTAAAATAACTGTTCCGCCCAAGTAAATATTAATTAATTATTAATCCAAAATCGGAAAGTTTATTCTCCATATTTGTTTAAATATTTGTTTATTTTTTGCATGTTTATTGACTAAAAGACTGAATTGGGATTAATTAATTGGTATTGTATATACAATCATTGTATTTTATTGTATTTATGTGTTATTAGCATGGTCTCAATATTGACACAGCTAATTGTTCCTCTTTACCATAATTTGGTAAGGATACAATCAAGTGGAACAGTTCTTCCCAAAAACCTCCAGAGGAAAGAAGTAAATTAAATGAATGTATTATCATTTAACTGAATTAAACTTCAATGTAATATGTTGAAGAATATTTTGATGAAGGGGTTTTCCATTAAACCTAAAAAGAAGCACCCAAATCATAATCACCTATACAGCCAAAAACAATCCCGATTCTTTCCTCCTCTCCGCTCAAACAAAGTTATCCTGCAGCTGAAGCTCTGTCCTTGATGGATTTTCCCATTTCCTCCAGAAGGTGGCACAATTGTGTAGCAGCTGATTACAGGCCAGACGTCCACCAAGCTGGCATTGGCACAATATGAAAAGTCTGGCAGCGAGGTCTTGTCCCTTTAGACAGTCACACTAACAGTATCTCCATCTTTGTTCACCGTATGTTAAGAGACCTCTTGACCCTCTTTATTTTCACCCTGTTGTGTGAAAGGAAAGCCTCCAATGAAGAGCACTGTATGTGACCCATCCACAAAGTCACATAATTCAAACTCACCAAGGTCAAGTCTTTTGTAAATCCTCCTCAATTAAGTGTACTTTCATACACACACTTGCTTTTTCTTTCTTTCTCTCCGTCCTTCTTGGCACTTTTGAATGACAGAGCCTGGTCCTGGTCGCACATATATGCATAGAAAGAACTGTAATGTATAAAATCTGGGCGACTGTGGCTCAGTGGTTAGCAAGTCGGTCTTTCAATCAGAAGGTCGGTGGTTCGATCCCCGGCTCCGGCAGTCTGTGTCGTTGTGTCCTTGAGCAAGACACTTAACCCTCATTGCTCACCGTTGCTGTGTCTACTGTATATCATGTAAGTCGCTTTGGATAAAAGCGTCAGCTAAATGAAATGTAATGTAATGTAATGTAATAAAAGCTCCATAAGTCACGACTAGGAACGATCTCAGTGTTCCCGGAGACGTCTACTGCTTCAATATGTTTGAGAAATACAAGGTTACTGGGCAATAATTCAATAGAATAATTTGTTGGCTTTCAAACAAATCATATTGTGGTTAAATAATATATATATATATATATTTTGATACTTTCTGAGTTCTGGGAGCACCACAGTCTTAATCTTTTTATTGTATCTGTGCGCATACAAATCATGTATTCATTAATATGTTCATTTTTATACTAATGGTCATTATTAAACGATAAAATACTTTGCTTTACAAGTATTTCAATTACAAAAAAGGCTTTTACCATATGGTCCTTTCATATCTTGATACAATTCACAATTTATGGTAATTCAATAAATACATAGTTTTAATGAAATAATCTCAGTATTTCATGTGGGGATAGATTGCCCATTCCTAGGATATACATTAATTATCAAGATGATTTAAGAACAACTTGCTCATATAAACCCACATTACTGGCAAAAACTGTAATTGTATGTATGTATGTATGTATGTATGTATGTATGTATGTATGTATGTATGTATGTATGTATGTATGTATGTATGTATGTATGTATGTATGTATGTATGTATGTATGTATGTATGTATGTATGTATGTATGTATGTATGTATGTATGTATGTATGTATGTATGTATGTATGTATGTCTGCTGCCATGGAGTTTTGTTTAGCAGAGCGACTGCTTGGGGGAAAAAACTAACTGACTGAGGTCAAGAGGTCAAACAAGTATATGTATAGCCTATATGTTCCATTGTTGTTGACAGTGTCATATAAATACTAGTGTTTAATAAATTACACATTTTATCATTGAGGTCATAGTGTTCTCCTCTCTCCTAAATTATTCCAGTACAACAGCAACTTTAAATTGATTATGTCACTAAAAACATTATGATCTTTATGTATATGCATATGATGGCATGGCTGTTGGGTTAGAGTGCATTAGATTGTACAGATTTGCCTAATAAAGTGAGTGTATGTGTCACATGTCGGTCCACCCGGGCACCTGTGCTGTGTTTTGGGCTGCAGGGCCCCGTGATACCAAGCTTCTGTGAGAAAAGGTACGTTTGTGCTTTCACAGAGGCGGATCTCAGAAAGGTCTGAAGTGGCCGTTCTCTGTGTAACTATATTCCAACTCATTTGGTGGCATGAACAACCGTCGGTGTTATCCTTGCAGAATGATTTTCCTCTTTTCAAAACACACTAGAAAGAAAACATTTAGAGGTTGAGGCATAAAATGTATTCACGGGGGAGCACACCTGATCCGCCGAGCGCTGATCTGTTTTCCTGCCCGTTCGTTGGTCCCACTTCATCGGGCCAGAAGTTCAAGCCCGAGCAGTGCCTCTGCTACTCTTGATGACATGAGTTTAAGAAAAAGAGCTGTGGCTAAAAGGCTTGGCAAGGTGTTCTGCATGGGCATCCGAGTGTGTTTGTTTGAGGGGGTACACTTGACCTCCTCCCTCTCGAGGAGCGATGGAGGAGACAGTGGAGGGCTTCTCGAGGCTGTCATTCAGGCGTGTTCCTCCCGGCTCTCAGACCCACGCGTGTAAAACAGGGAATAAATTGACATGTTGAGGATTTGATTTTTGCATCTTTTTGTTTCAGTGGCATTTTGTGCTTGAATATAATAATAGGTCGTGGTTTTAAGTCTTCTTTTTGCCTCGCAGCACACGGGAAGTGGTTGCTTCAAAGAGCTGTGAAATGTGAATTAAAACCATCTGTACACAAATACATATAAGGGTTAAGATATGGGACAGAATGTATTGCTTTTACATGATTCATGTATCTGTCCCTTTTTTGGTGAAATATGGTTCGTATATATTCTATTTCACATTTTCATTTCAATGAGTTCAGATTCTTTGTCAAATTCAAGTATCACACAATATAAGAAGAGAATAATATTTATTATAATGATCGTAAAGAAAGAAAAAGTTGTGTTTTCCTTGAATGGGAACATTATTGTCACTGTTACTGTTTTTTGCTGTTATGGAGATTGCTATAATCTCAATGACTGTCCTTCTCAGTGTTCTTCTGTGTGATGTCCTTGACCTTTGACCTTTCCATGTAGTCATAGAAAGCTGGTGTCAGGGTTTTTTAAATGTACCATAACAGCAAAATAACCGCAAGAAATATCCCTTCCATTGCTTTTTAAATACAACCAATTTGGTCTATATATTCTTTTATACAAAAATATATATAATTTATAAAATATATTTTTTTGTCCTAAATATTTGCTTAGAAGGATATATTTACAATGTGTCTATGGAGCCTTAACTAGAATAAACTTTACATTTTTCACCTGCTTCAATAGGTTCTTATCATTTTTCTTTTTATCTTTTTTATTTATCTTACCAAAAAGTAAAATAGATCAGAGGTCACACGCTGTCCAAATACTATATATATCCTCTGCAAATAACCTCCAAGAAAGAAAAACTATCTACCGCTATCTTCGAACTTGGTTTTGTTTTCATCTTCTCTCATCACTCTCAAGATGATAGTGCTGATTGTGATTTGTATTTTCAAAGCTGGGGCGGGAAAGCGTGTGGGTGTTGAGGGGGTGTAGGTGTTTGCAGCAGAAAAAGACAATACAATTAAATGATTAATGCACAGCGGGGCCACTGACAATTAAAACTATTATAGAAATTAAAATGGCATTATGTCACAGTGGAAAGCTGATGATACCCGGGCCGTCTTTTTTAAAAGCAATTTTCATAATTCCAATAATTGAAATTACGGCATATTCATCCATTTACTGGGTGAGGAGGGCTAAGAGCGGCTACTAATGAAATGCAATCATTAGCATCCAAACAAAGTAATTGGGTAGTCTTTTATCCTTGGAGATAGGTGATAAGGCACAATCACCCCCGTCACCCCCCTCCATCAAAATGCAAAAGCAAGTAATTAAAGCACAGACAAAGATGAGACCAGCGCTGCTGCTGTGCTGTACACCTCTGAAAACAGCACTGATTGCCTTGATTAGAGACCTTACTGTACCCTCTGATTTTGTTTATGGATACTCTGACATTCTTGGGGACTAGAACGGGTTGGGGGTAGATGGGTGTGAATTATGAATTTGTCTTGGAGAAGACTGGAAAAATAAAAATCCTGAAGTATGGGAAATTCTCTGAACATTTCTATATACACTGCACTCTACACTGCTACCTGAGGGTCCCCCTAGTTCAGCTGGAAATCACAACTAAACCCACATTTAGCTCAGTTAGGTATTAGCTCCTTGTACATACTTAGGTTAATGGAAAATAGTGCTGCTGTGTGTGACAATTACCAACCTGCTCCAGAGGACAGAGCAGCAAGAAAGGGGAGGATGGGTGGAGGTGGAGAGGTGAGCTGCAGAAGAAGAGAGAGATTGAAGTGAGAGGAAGATGGGCACATGAAGAGTCTTGAGAAAAAGAGCTCCTTCTCACTTGTCTCTCTAGTGGGGACACCATTCTCTCTCCCTTTTCTTGGCTACCTCCTCTGTGGCGTTTGGGGCGCTTCTTCCTGGTATGCCAGCCTCCCTCCCAGCCCTCCTCCACCAGACCGCCATCCTTGGAGAGCGTCATTAGACCCTCCTGGAGGGGAGTCAAGAATATAATGCGAGAGGGGCCACCTTCTAAAAAAGAGCCCGGTGGAACCTTTTCTACTTGTGCCGTCCCCTCATTAACACTCTCCTCCGCCCGCCTCAGACGTCTTCCTCTGCTCCTGTGTTCACCTCCAACATACGGTAGCTTGTGTGTGAACCCCCCCTGATGGATGGGGAGGGAGCCCATTTCTTGCTGGTGGGGCCACCAGTTGTCATAGCCACCTCCTCCTACGCCCTTTGCCTCGTACCTCCTCGGAGATGGACTGATGAGAGGATAACAAAAGGACCTGGATGGGAAAGAAACTCGTCTTCTTACAGCCTTGGCCCTGAAGCCCACCATTCCATTTTGCAGCCTGTGAAAGTACGGCTTTTCATCTCAAAAGATCAACACATTTCTCTCCTGCAGGCACCTACACCATTTCTCTCTCCCATTTTCTACCTCTCCCCTCTTTCTATACACCTCTCTTTCTTACTCCTTGGCAAATGGGAAAACTGTCCTTGGTTGGATTCTGTTTTTCAAAGGATTCAATTCTCCTTTGTACACACTTGATCTGACCCTGTGACAGGCATTAAGTGTGTCTTCTGCCTGATACAGAGGGCTCGTGCTCTGTGTGCTGATGGACACAGCCCATTATCACACACAAGTGCAAGCACACACTCTCTCATACACACACACACATTGGAAAAAGCGTACCCGTTTGCAGGTCCACGCATGCAGCCACATGCACACACACCGGCTACTCAGGCAGTGTGGCCCGCGAGCCGATGTGCAGAGAATAACGGCGAAGATTAAGCTCTGAGACATAAGATATGTGCTGCTGAGTATGGACTAATGGCTTTGAGAGGAGCAGGGAGAGGGTTGAAGAGGTCACAGGAGAGAAACGTTCAAAGCTGAAGATACCTGAATCGTGAAGAGAGGCGAGAGAGTGGTGATTAGACATTAAACACGAGACACACACCAGCTCAAAGCAAGGATTTCTGGGTTGTTTGAGGGCAGCAACCAGGGCGACAGGTAGATGTGCAGTTACTCACATTTCCTGGACTTGAGTCTGCTTTGATGACTCCAGACTAGGCTTGCCAAGATCAATAGAGTCTGGCAACTCTAATAACTTGAAACTTAACTTTACTTGCTATTGACAATTATAATTTAAAAGACCGGTTACCCTCCTCAAAGTGGACTCACTTTACTGCAGAACATTGCAGAGACAGAGCCGATCAACTAACTCAGCATAAAACCATACAAATAAAAAACACACTTCGTTTGCTTGAAGACAGAAGTTTGGTTTTGAAAACAGTTAACTTGTCATTTATGAGCACATGCTCAAGCACCAATCTGTTTTTGTATAAAGTCTACATCTACCATCTACTAGCTTCTTTCACACTAGTGATTGACTAAATGGATTGCACCATTTAAAGTTTTTTAAACCGGCAATAACTGAGTATTTTGCTGTTGGGGGGCAGCATAACAACATTGACATATCACATTTTAATGTGAACTGGTGAGTGAACATATTTACACATCCAGCAGTTATGGAGCAACATAACTCATTTAGAGTCGTGTTTCCTGCTGATGAATGTTGGTCTCGCAACTACTCACTAACTAAATCTGGGGAAAAAGTGTTTGTTACAAAGTGATAGCCTAGTCGTATGGCTCACACAGGTTCATATTGAATAAAGACCTACATGTAAGAAGCACACCGCGTCAGGCAGACCGCAGCTTGTCTGACTGGCATCCTGCCGTCAGATACGGTGGTCAGTGGTCAGTGGTACCCTTGTACGGTGGTCAGTGGTCCTGGAGCTCCACAGGGAACGGTGCTGTCTCCCTTCATGTTCACCCTGTACACCATTGACTAACAGTACCCCGGGTCATGCCTCCTGCAGAAGTTTTCTGATGACTCTGCAGTGGTCCCGGGTTGGACCGGAGGAGGAGCACCGGGCAGTAGTGGATGACTTTGTGGAGTTCACATAGTTCAGTGCGGTTTGGCTGTGAAGTGCAAAACAACACAGGACGTTTGTTGTGGAGAAACTACGATGAGTTAGAAGTGAGACTCTGTTGCTGCAACCGGCAAAAGATGAGACTTACTCCTGTGACGTTCAAACCAACGACTACGTCCCGCATTTTGACTGATTGCAACGTGTCTCTCATTCCCAAGCTGCTGATTGGAGGCCAGCTGACCACCGCACTGTAAAGAAAGGGACCAAACTCAGAGCTCCATGTAAGCAGAACTGCATTCAGCCAATGCTTTGAAGGAAAAGACTATATACAGTATAACAGCCTTGGTCTGCATCTCGTATATGTACGGTCAATTGCAGCCTCCATGTTAAAGCAGAGAGGGTACGTTTCTTCTTTTGCTTAAGGCTAGTTGTGTGCGTGTGTATATATGTGTATCTGTATTTTTTTTTATTTTTAATTGGATGCAAATCAAACTCATATTACCAAACAGGTAATTTTGAGGATTACAATTAACTAACAGATATGAAACCTGTCTGCTCCAATTTCAGTTCCCAGAAGAAGAAAAACACTGCTCTCCATCACTTATTCCTGTCTTTATTCTCCGCTCCACCTGTCTTTCTCAATGCTCTTTAATTTTCTGTGATTTCTCCCTTGTTGGTGTGTCTCACCGCTGATACAAAAACCCACTGAGTCTTGAAAAGGCAAAAAATGAGAAAAGAGGCTGAGGAAAAAGAGAAAGGCAAAGACGGAAGAATGCGTTTGATTAGCGCAAGTTTGCTGCTCACGGCAGACTGTCTGAGAGCCGTGGAGCCATTGTGTTCCTCGTGCATGTGTGAATGTTGCAGCGAACAGAGAGGCTAAAAAAAGACAGACATGGGAAACATGCACACTGACATTTCTTAATCAAATATGGCAATCAGGGGGCCAACCAACAGCATACCATTTGCAATCCCTTTTAATTCATAATCAAAAGCTGAGCAAATGAGGGAGAAATTGAGAAAGACTGAGAGACGGGGGGAGAGGGGGGGAGCGAGAGAGAGAAATGAGGGAGAAGGAAAGAGAGGGAGAGAGACATACTGGTCATTACATCTCTTTTTACTGGCCCGATGAGAGCAATGTAGAATTAATCAGAGGCCATTAGGCTGTATTTACTTACCACTGCAGGGGCTCGGGTCTGTCTTGCCCTCCCTCTTTCTCTGGATACAAACCCTGATATGATCCTACTCTGCCCGACCCTATAACAGAGGCTGGAGCAGGGCTAAGAACAAGGGTATAATGAGAATGATCCCGCATACAATTGTGTGCGTGTGAGCGTGCACGTGGTGAGATCCTGGATGTTGCATCAGGTGGATGTTGTATGCACCGAGGACCTGAGTGCTACACCGAGGAGAGCTGGAGAGATGCTCTTAAATCACAGTGTGTAATCCCCTGTGGGGTTAGGCCAAGGCCTCTGATGTTGACTCACAACTCAGGCTATCACACATCTTTCTCCCTTTCTCTCCTAATGCACCACTGCCATTACTCACCCAGGTTCTGCCACTGCCAAAATCTCTTTAATAATGGGCCTGGATCTTGACACTAAGTTAGGGCCATTCAAGAAATGGAGATAATATCCTACTAAAAGGGCATGTTTTTATAAGTTGCTACTATTAAAACATATAGTTAATAGTTGTATTACTTATTAATGCTTTATCGAATAGTAATGAGCCAGGAATAACTTGTTTTGCTAGGTGGTGTTTAAAGATGTGGAAGATGTGCATTGATCTTTTACTTTAGTAGAAATGATATTGCTTTTCAAAATATTGAAAACATACTTTATGTGTCATTCAAGGCCCGAGAAGTAATTCTTCATCGCCTTCCAGCATTACTTTGTTTTGTCTTTTGATGCCGCTCTTCAACCTCACTGACCACGCAGCCAAATACTGTTCAAACACAATTAACTTTGTTTAAAATTCTGGTGAAGATCCCAGAAGTTCCTCAAGGACCAAATGCTGCATGTACATTTTTAAGGAAACAAGAAAATGTGACTATTTTTCTAACCTGAGAGCTACTGACGAGGTGAAAACTGTACTGACGAGGTGAAAATCCATCCATCCAAAACCCATTTATTAACATTTTGTGACATTTACAACTGTGATTCGAAGGATCGTTTCAGAAGTTGAGCCCGGTTTTGTGCATTTATAAGAAGCCATCAGGCTTCCGTTATACATCATAAGTCATTTATAAACATTTATAACTCAATACTTGAAAGTGTCAGAACCTTGTATTAATAATGAGGGACATTCATAACTGCAGACCTGACAAGTGAAAAACAAGTAACCCTTTTATTATTGATCAAGTCTGTAGTTATAAATGTGTAATTCACAAAGTTGTTTTGCTACAATATCTTTACTCTAAATATATAATAACGTCACAGGTGTCTTACTTTATAGAGCGCCATAAGGGCTATTATTAGTTTTAAGTGACTGTATGTCATTAATAAAGTTGTTTTTCTTTTATAACCAATCCTGTCATAAATGTTAAGAGATGGTTTGGATGCTCTGCAGCTTTAATAAAGTAGGCAAGTGGTTAAGTGGTCTATTATAAGGGAGTCTTTTTATTAAAGAGATAATAAATAAGAAAAAAATCTATTTACTCTTGAGGAAGATGCACACCAATCAAAGGGATTTTTATTGACCTGACAATAATAAAAACGTTCCTTTAGTGTCCATTAATGGCTCATTCATAGCCATAAATCATTAATAAATAACGTATTAATCATGAGTTACCACTGAATAAGCCTTAAAAAGGTGTGCTGTATTAGAAAGTGAGACAGGTGTTCTTTCTGCAAAGGTGTAATTGTGAAACCGCACGTTTAAAAAAAGTTGTTTTGCCGCGTGACGCCCTGAAAAAGCGACGTCAGGGTTTCAGTGACCATAGAGGTTAAATCTCCAGGTGAGACGGCACTTCAAAGCCTCCGGCGCTGGCTGACCACGCCATTACAGCACAAACCTCTTTAAACAACTGATAGTGAGACAAAGGAGGCTGCGGCATACTTTCCGTGGGCGATATGAGCAAACAGTTGATGATGTTTACTTAAGATTACTGGGACTCACCACCAAAGGATTCTGTCTTGGAAAGAGAAAGAGCCAGCAGAAAAGAGAAATAATGGAAAGAACAAAAGGACGGCAATTCAACGCTTTAGTCATTTAGTCCACATTGTTGTTTGTCTGTTTGTTGGGTGTGCCAGAGGAGTGGAGGAATGCTGTGTTTAGAAGTGAATAATTTGCTCGGGCCTTGAATGACACATACATGCACAACCTGCGTAACAAGACACGTGGAGAGAGAAAAAAAAACTATTTCCTGAATAAGAGATAATTTAAGTGGCATTAAATGTTCTCAAACAGTAGCACGCATCAGGGAATTCAATAAGTTGATTTGGCAGCGAAGAATTCTTTGTCATGTAGATGATGTTGAGTGGTTTGTGTTGATTGTGTTCAGGGATTTATTTTTCTGTGTGATATATACAAATACAGGAAAAAGTCTCCGGCTGCAAGTGATCAACACTGTCAGCTTCAAGAGGCACGTGACAGCGTTTGTGGAATTATAATGGCATAAAAATGTAAAAGAGTTTGTTTTGTTTTTTTCCCCCCACTTTGGGTGGGCTTGTTTCCGCTGTTGGTGCCTCCGCATTGCCATTCACCCAAATCACAGATAAAATAAGAAAAATATGTATTTAAAATATATTTTTGCTCTGCTTTTGGTCTCCAGCAACTTCTGAGGGAAACATCCGTCTCTTTAGCGGCACAGTGCACCACTATGTTCACCAGCTAGATTCTACCTTGTGTTTAACTTTGTAACCATGCTGGTGAGACCGATGAAAGGGAAGTTAACCAGCGTGCTGATGGATGCTAAAACAGTCTGATGCAGAGCTGCTGTTCTTCCCTCTGCTCTATCGGTGTCGTGCATCCTTAAACCTCAGCACATAAAACAGGAACTTCTTGCATGTGTTGATGTCTTTGAGAAGGTGGAAGATGTATCTTTTTTTTGTGATGGCGTTGAACTGACCTTAAGTGGCTTTAAAGGCTATATTCCATCAAAGCGAATAAAGTTAAAAGGAGAAAACTGCATTTTCTTTGTCAGCTGCTTAATATTATTTCTAGACATTTTGTGTATATATACTACCAAAGCTTTCCTCACTTTAGCCGCATGTGCTCAGACAGAGTATGTATATCTAACGGGTGGGGCTGTGAACTGAAAAAAGTTTACCTTCTAACTCTCCTCCTTCCCCCCAACAAACACAGAGCCAGACGGCTGTCTCCGCCACACAGATACGATTGCAGCCGCGCCGTAAAAGGCACCCCAACAACCGCAGCTGATTCCTCCCGGAACGTGTAATTTTCTCATTTAGCTCACAAGCGTTTGGCCCGACACCAATTAGCACGGGGCCCTGACCTCAGATGTCTGCACCCGGAGACATGGCGGCGAACGACGCACCACGTGGCGCACCTCAATCAGCCGCTTACAACCCTCTTTTCTATTTTGCAGCCATCAAATCATCGCCATATACATAATTCATACACCTCAGATTTGGAGGTTTATTATAACCCCTCTCTAACTCTGAGAGTATGATTATATCCTCAACTTTATAAAATAGGAGGCTGGGCTGTCTGTTCCATCTCCATATCGTCTCTCAAGAACCGTTGTTTTACATAGTCTCAGCGACTGTTGTTACAGCTTTCAATATCGAGACAAAGACGAGCTTTATGCATGTCATTTCCACATCATCGACCAATACCTATGATTGAGTAATGAAGTATAATAGTAGTAATAATGTAGTATATGTGCATGTACCAGCCTGTGTGTATATATACTGTGCAGAAATACAGAAAACACCTATTTTTATTTTTGCCTGTCCATGTTATGCAATACCAAATCTCACCATAGGGGGGTGGGGTCATACCAAAGTGCTAGTGCTGTCACCCATGCCCTTTGAATATGAGAGAGCCATGGATGTCAATGAGGAGGGTGTAATGGGCTTTGGGGCTATCTAAATGTAATGGTAAGATGAGATGAAACTTTGATGACTGGAGAAATTGGAGGCATAATGAGGGTATTTTTATTCAGGTATTATATGAATATATAATAATAATAATATGCTGAATTAAAAATCATGGTTTTCTTACTGTGAAACTCCATGTAGAACTATAGACTCTGTATAAATCGGCAGCATGCAGCGTAAGCTACAATTAGATGAACTTTGGTTGTTTTGTCATTAACCTCTTGAGCTCATCTTGTTGTTGAAATTCACATTTAGTGGACTCGCATTACATCTGATTAGTTTCCTGATGCAATTATTTTGATTTAATTTGATGATGTTTGCCCTCGTGTCGACAGGCCCGGGAAGTATACGCGTGTGACATACGTATACGCATGCAAGTGCGTGTCTGTTTGCGAGTCCATTTGCACGTGTGTGCGTGCACATGTGTAAGTGTGCAGCATGCACATGTCTCTCCTCCTTGACGTCGTCTGTGCACCCCACCAGGCAGCTCTTGGCCTCCTCCTTTCATTGCTAAGAAACCATCCATTCTGTGTGAGTAATCAGAGCTGTGCCTCCAGGAGCCCAGCCAAGCCTCTCATCCTTGGGCTGCTCAAGAGCTGCTTTAATTAACCATCATACCACAGATGGGATCAATTTTTTCCCCCACCCCCTCTTTCTCGCTCTTTCTCTATGCCTCTCTCTCTCCCTTCTATCCCGGCTGCTTCTTTCCTGCACCCTTCTCTCCCATACACAAGCCTCATAATTGCACTGGAACAGTGCCAGCCGGCAGTCTGGCCCCAGACTGCAGGCCTCTCCTCTCCCTCTGTTCTCCTCCTCAGCCCCTGGCCTCACCTGCTCAATACCTTATTAGTGTCAGGATCTGTAGAGAGCCATTGCGGATTAACTAAAGAGATGTGAGATTGATTTCTGCCCCTGCAGATAAAATTGAAGTTTTCTTCTTGTGTGTGCGTGCATGTGCATGTGTGTGTCAGCGAGGGACAGAGAGTGAGAAAGAAAAGATATTTCAGTAAGAGACAAAAAAGTGTCTGCTTTTTGGTCTCCGGCCTGTCTGCAACATATTGTACACATGTGCACATGCATGTTGCGTGTGTTTGCGCATTACTATTCTCTAGTATGTATGAGGGTTTTTGAAATGAGGGTTTGCTAATTTGCTATTGGAAGGCCCACTTGAGCCTCTGCCTCTCTCACAACAAATTAATCCCCTCTCTTGCTTTACCTTCATTGGTTTTCATGTGGCACTATGAAGGCACTAGACAGACCTATATCCCTCAGACTGTATTCTAGAGTCATCCATACACATGAACACACACACACACACACACACACACACATAGGTTGAAACATACATGCACAACCACCAATTTGAAAGTCCAATCTTGCATTCTAATCTGCCGCAGTAATAGTCACAAGAAATTACCTGTTCTGGGGAATATGTTCACGGAAATAGCGCCCTATTGATTATTCATGGCTCAGGCATGGCTATATGTGTGTCAACAAGGTCTCAGAGGCAGCCAGTTGGGCGAGAGATTAACATCTATTTCAGAGATAGGTGAATTTGTCGTGGTGCGGGTGGGGGCTGGGATGGGCGGGTTTGTGTGTGTGTGTGTGTGTGAGGGGGAGTTGCAGGGGGTTGGGGCTGTAGTGAGGTGGAGGGTTGTCTCCTCAGGATTGTGCTGTAATCACAGGCCTCCGTCTGCATGGCACATCTCAAGAGTGGTGTCAGCTGGGCTCTCCTCTGTTTGCTAATAGCAGGGGGTCAGGACTCTCTCACAAAGAGGTGCGTTTGATCCCCAGGTATGGGACACGGAGGGAAAGAGGTGACACTACTGAATACTAACAGGGAGCGCTACACGGCTGCTTATCTTTCATCTGGTGTCTGTGTGTGTGTGTGCGCGCACATTTGCCTACAAAACACATACAGTTACCCAAACAGTTAGCTTCGTGGTTTAAAGCTTGAAAATTTGCTGTGGATTAATTTGTCTCGAGGTCTAAAAAACTGAAACTAATGCTGAAACAACACTAATACTATCAACACTAATACTAATAAGCATGCAGCAGATACAACGGAGACCATTCTGACCGGCCTTGAGCAGCCAAAGAAACTTTTCGAACAAATCCGTCCCGTTCTTGTTGTTTGTGTGATGGCAGGTGCATTGCCTTTGTGTGTTACAGCTGCTGATTTGTAGTGTGGTGTTTGTGCGTTTGTATAACAGCCATTGTGGTGGCGGTTGTGTAGCAGTTCATGGGTCCCAGGGCCCAGCTGCCAGAGTGAGGCAGAAGAGTCAGACATCATTGTGGTGTGATTTCCTCCTCTCCTTGCAGATGGAGTGTTTTTGTCAGAGCGAGGGCTACTGTGATTGCCTCTTTGCCACCGGTGTCAGCCCGGGATAATACTGCAGCCGTCCCCCCAGGAACAAAACAGGATCAGCGCAATCCATTTTCTTTTTCTCTGCCAAAATGGAATAATTTCAAAGAGACAATCCCTGGTAGTCTCCAAAGCCCAGGAAAAAAATCAAGACAACCATTATGGCAAAAATAGTGAAAGAGGTGTTCCACCTTTCCCCTTGGCTCCGCCAAATACTATGCCCAGCTCTAACTAACAAGCACAGCCACAGATAGACAATGAAAGTGGATTGAAGAGCAAAGCTAGCAATCTCACAAAACAGAGCTCTAAAGCGATGCATGAAAGATGCATGCACACAGACTACAGATGAAGAAACTGCAAGTGTAGTCTCCAGTGTGGCCTCTCGTTTTCAGCGCCACACTCAGATCTTTACATTCAAAATATGGTGGTTTTATCTAGAGTCCATACATCGGTTCTATGGTACCCTGCCCTTTACAAACCTAATGACACTTCAGCAAAGTGTGGTGGCTGAGAGAGGGCGGGAGCCGGGAGGCTTTCCCCCTGAGGAGCTGAGAGCATCTTATTGCGAAAAGGGGCTAAGAGTGTTGTTGTGATGCCCGGCTCCATATTCTCGGGTCATAGATATTCAAGAACTGCACCTCCCTTTCCATTCGCTCGTCCTGTTGCCAGAACACAAAGTCCTATAGCCAGGCCACCTGCAAATGAGTATCCATGCAGGGATGGCGGTATGATGTCTGATGTGAGATAAATATGGGGATAGGCGGGAGGTTCTTTTTTCTTCTTGTGAAGTGTAACAGAAATGATCAAAAGCGACTTATCTTGCACTCACCTGTAGCTTTCTTTTTTGGGGGTACCGATTTTCAAGAGAAATAACGCTTCACATATTTCTCAAGAACTTGCCCTGATGTTAGAAGCTCTGCCATGCAGGTGCTTGAAGGACAGTATCGAAGTAGTTGTCTATTATTGTACAGTGTGAATGAATAAAGAGTGATTGAGTGCAGTCCTCCACGCCACCAATATACAGCAGAAGTATTGCAATGTGAGGGCCAGAGAGAGAGCTCTAGAGGCCTAAATGAGGTGAAGGGAAGTGGAAGTGTCCAGTAGGGGGTCTGCTGCTGTGGGAAGAGAGAGGGAGAGGGGGAAGTGGGGGAGGGGGGCTTGTTCTACGCAGCGCTTGGGCCAATGCATGGGGGTTTGGGGCTAAGTGTCTCATCAGCATCCAGCTCAGGTGCTGCCAGGGCCCACGCACTAACTATGCCCTGACTTGATTGTAATTGCCTGAATTCAACTCCCGCTGCTCCCTCCCGGCAATATCACAGGCACATTTAACTCCAGAGAGCCTGGGGACCGTGCAGCAGGGCCACAGAGAGCAGCTGACTGCCTCTCGTTGAAGCCGGTGGGCTGCAGGGGGATCCTCTCTTGTTCTGTTGGCTTTGTGGGGGAGGGTCACAGGTGCACGCAACCCCCCTCTGGGTGTTTGTGAACATGAAACAAGTGTGACTGCATTGGGCGTACTCCGACAGTGATGGCATGAGTATGACGGAGGTATTTTGCTGTACTAATGCCAGCTTAAATAAAAATAATTTGCCCCTCGTCTGTCCTGCGGCCAGTTGCTCTAAAAGCCCGACAGGATGGGCAGATTTTGTTTGTACAACCAAATTCCGGGAAAAGATTATTCATGGAAAAATGTAACTTCTTTTCTAATTTCGGTGCTATAAACATGGGTTTTTAGAGCTCTATAAATCTATAAATATTTTAACATTATCTTTAAAATCTCCACACAATAAGACCAAAAAATAAAGCAAACACTGTGTTTATCGTGTCCAATTCAAAGCCAAAGTATGCACTTGATTGCTTCATATTGCCACCTACAGTACTTTTATTTTGGGGGTTGGAAATTGCTCAAATCTGCTTTCAAAAGAAACCTTTCAAACCCCCCCTGATGCTTGAAATATTTGAGTAAAAAAATGAGACTACAACTTTACAGTAAGTACATTTGGGCTTTCTCCAACAATGCATATGAATTTGCCTCCAAATTTGTAGTTATAGAACATTCAAGCTGCCTACATTCGAGTCCCTTTGTTTGTGACATTTGTAACTGACAAGGGCATGAATGAAGTACCTCCCTCTTAGACCGACAAAGGCCCTTATTCAAAAAACAAGATACAAAATTACGAGCAGAAATAGATTTTCCAGTGGCAATACGTAATCTATGGTTCCCAATCGGCCAGCTTTGGAAACTGCAGCAGGGTTAACTTTAAAAGTTAGCCTGTGGCACTCCTCATCCTGTGATAATAGGCCTGCCTGTAATGAAGAACAGGCTTGTTGCCAACAGGTTGTCTCTTTAAAAGACCAGAGCCACAGCACTCAGGATGGGGGGAAGAAAACTGCCATGGCAAAATGTGTCAGAATCTAATGTTCTGCAGAGTGAAAAGCCTGTTTTCTGTCTTTTGTTCCCAGCTCGAGATTTAGCCTTGTTCCTCATTGTTCAGGGCACAAACGAGCAACAGTCTTTTTTGACACGGAGCCACAGATGAATAAAGACTGGAGCTGACTAGTCACAGGAAAGAGCTTTCTTTGGCGAGGGCTTGGAGCCCATTAAGAGTTTGTGAGATATGAATGGATATGAATCCTCTCCATCGACCTCACCAAAAAATACAACTGGACCCATAGAAGACAAGGAACACCTCTGTGTCTTTTTACCAAGGTTCCCAAGGACATTACAAGGAATCAGGCCGAGGGAGGACTGATTGACAGGCAGGAATTACATAGAGTCAATGCGGAAGTGGCTCTTTGTTCATTTGAAAGGGTACACTATTCCCACCCAACCTTGGAGCACTAACCACTGACACTAATGTTGACATGTTGACTTGATGTTCTTTGCATTAGCTGCAGGAAATAAGCCAGGTAATTACCGAGGTTGCAAACTGCATCATTGTGATCTGAACTTCACATTTTAGTTAAATTCCCTGTAGGAAGCTGCATGCATCATGTGCTCTTGCAATAAAACATGGATAAAGATAATGAGATATTTAGTGAGCCACTTCAAGCAGACGCCAGTCAGTGTGCTCGGCTCAATGGGCAGATGATGGGTGGATCCCAGCAAATGCAGCCCACAAAATACAACCTTTTGTCCAACTCCATAATTAATTTGTTCCACTCAGGGCAATTTGTCCTCATTAACCCTCATAAGGGGACTGTGTCTGAGACAAAAGCTCCCGGGGAACAATGAGCAACCCCCCTCAACGTCCATCCACATCGCTGCAGCTCAAGTGCTCCCCTTCCCAGCACATTGTGGCCCCTTGTTGCCCAGAAGGTTCCAGTCTATGAGCAAGAGACAGAGCCGAACAAGCGAGGTACACCTGAAAGAAGGGGTGGGAAAAGAAAAAATCCCATTTCCGCGTTATGAATGAAATATCTTCCCCAAAAAAAGCACAATGCAACGTCTTCTATTGTATTCAGGTCACTCCATCAATCAACTCTGAAATAAATCTTGACGTGACATACAAAGAGCAACTGCAAAGAAAAGGAAGGGGAGTTACAGTAATTTCCAAAGAAGCTTGTTTTTTTCTGTTTCTGTTTCAACACACCTGTTGCAGAATTACTTAAAAAAACATATATATATATATATTTTTTTTTTTTTGAAGTACATTTAAACTTTTATTTGAAAAATAATAGTTATATGGCATTCAGGAAGTTGCAACTTTGCAACTGTGTGTAAGCAAGTATATTTATTCAAGTACTCTCCTAAAATTTGCTATTACTATTGTTATAAGTGCTCGTACTTTACTTGAATATTTCTTTTTTTATGCTACTTTAATTTAGTAATTTAATTGCATGATTGATTTTCATCATAGTGAGTTGTGCAGTTAACAGTGTATTAAGTCGTAGTGCTCAAATTACAAATTATTGGCTGTCAAATGAAATGTTCTTGCTCCGTTGGTCTTTTAACAATCAGAATCTTTCAGTTCAGATTATTTCTTCTTGATCACAGTTTCTGAAGCTATTTTTGATTTAAGTACAGGCAACAATTAAGTTATGATTACATCAACAGATCATGATTTATACCAACATGTTTTTTATTATGAAAGACGGACATTTACAAGTTAACCACAACACATCAAAGCCATGATCCAGCTAACCGTCATCATGTCATCAGCCAGCACTTTTAACAAGTTTGGGCTGGAGGAGCTTCTGCTCCGATGAGTCCATGTGCAGAACGTAAAGCAGGCTTACTCATAAAAAGTCAACAGGAAAACATCCCGATTGTTGCTCGGTTAAAGCTGCGTGCGAAAGCCTTTTTGTCAACGTGCCACAGCGTCAAACACAGCAGCGTCCCATTTAATGCTGGTTTGTTGGGTCTCCAATATGTTTTCCAAACAGAGTTGCAGTAATCAGGTCATTTGCTTTAATGACAACCATTATCGTCACACAGCAGTCAGGCAGATGAATCAGGTGCTCTCAGATTCATCTCAGCTACACACAAGTATACATGAACGCACACACACACTCTCTCTCTACCTCTTAGCTTTAGGGATTAAAGAGGAAAATGGTAAAGGCATTTTATTTCAGATTTGTTTGCTGTCATTTTCAGGTGTAGTTCAGATTCTTTTATCTATTAGAACTGAAACAATTGTCAGAAAATGAGTCCACTAATATTTATAATTCATTTGTGGTTGAAGTTATAATTTCTATGAGATACTATATCTTTTTTTTGTCATTTTAGATACTGACTTTTTTAATATTGTTTAACATACTACTTTGGCATTTTAAGAACTTTACGATGATTTACTATACTATGAATATTGTTGACATTCTATACGCAGACTTTTTCATGGCATACTTTTTTATGACTTACTATATACTATAACTTGTAATGAAATTTGTTTGAGATGCCATGACAGTTTTTGATAGAACATTACATTTTTTTCTACCTTTTTCTTCACCATGCTATGCTGTGAATTTTTACAACATATTACCCAGCATTGTATTCTATGACTTTTTATGGCATTTGTTCGACATGCCATACTATTACTATTTTTGACATTCTAAACTGACTTATTTTTCATCGCATATGATTGTTTTTAACATTCATAGAAAATACTACCGTATCATCTTTTGACATTGTTTATTGCATATTATATTTGAAACTTTAGATCAAGTTTTTTTGGCACAGAATGAATCTCTCCAGGTTTTCCAAATCAGTTTTGAAGAAACTGAAAAAAGTCCATGTGTCTCCTTGGTCTCCGTTGATCTTCTGTATTCTCACCAGCTGCTCTTTCTCGGATGGGACTGAAGAGGCAAGTGAAACGGCCCAATGAATCATCGGTTCTTCACTTCCTGCCGTTGACTGTCCAGGGCAAACAGTGTCTTCTGAGGCACGCAGCATTGTGAGTTTTTATTGTAAATTATACGGAGGCTTGTTATTGACGTACTAAACTAGGACTTTTGTTGTAACCTGCAGTAAAATGAGGTTTCCTAAAGGGAATCTGGTTCTTGGAAACAATACCACTTTTGTTCACAGGGGCCGCCAAACTCAACACAACATTAAAGTTCCTTGTAGTGGCTTTGAGTTCATGATTAAAGTTACAAGTCCAGCTTTCCAAGGAAAAAAATATTTTTATTTAAAGTAACAATGACATCTCAGTTAACTACAAAACTAGAGGAATACAGTTTTTCTTCCCATGAAAAGAAACTTATATGAAATGTTTGTGAAAAGTACGAATGAAGAAGTGAGGAACACAAAGAGAAACCCACAATGCATAAATAAACTGTGTTGTTGGGTGGTGATGTTACAATGGGCACTCTGCTCCATATCCCGGCCCGAAATCATTCACTCTCTTCAGTAGTGCTGCTTTCACTGCACTGATCTTCTCATCCAGCTCCGTCAGAGTGCAGGCCTGAAGGACAGAGTGAGGGAAAACTGATCAATCGATCCAAACAAAGGTTTAACCTCGACTTGCAATATGCAGTGAAAGGAAACAGAGCAGCTCCTCACCTGGGCAGGGGATGTCTTTGGTCGTTTGTGGAGGTGACCCTACACAAATAAAAAAGTACATGTTAGATCTTTTAGTTAGTAAAATTTCTAAACTGCCTCAAGCTTTGAGAAGCATACTGAGGTACTCGTCTGTTCCCGTTTTTACTTTGCCTCAAGGACTGAAATAAAACGGAGACACAATGCAATAGAAATGAAATACACAGAAAAAAACAGCAGACACAGCATTTACATTTCTTTTGGATATTTTGACAATAGTTAGATGTTCAACACGGGTACATCCTCTTCTAAATGTGCTCTGTCAGACTTGAACAGGGGTGTAAGACCTTCTCTAAGAAATGTTTTTTTACTTTCAACTGTAAAACCTTGAAGAACTGCATATTTGATTTGCAGCAAAAAAAATGTTTAAGAGCTTCCTTTACGGTTGTTACATTGTTGTTTCTGAAATCGTGGGCAAACTGTGTGCAGCTCTTCAGCAAACACCAAACCACAGTATTTTCAGAAATTGCCAAAAAGAAGAAAAAAAAGAAAAAGGGGTACTCCGAATATAAAAGACCCCATCAGTTTATTCAAAGACGCTCGGCTCACACAACCGTGCAGTGAGTCAAAAGCAGATGGAGAGCAGCGTACTCACAGAAGCCGCATGCTGTGCTGAGACACCGGTGTGAAGAGACATGCAGCATCTTAAGCACACTTACTCACATAACTAAACACGCGCTGGACAGACATCGTTGAGATAGGAAATTAAGAGTCTGCTTGTCTCGGCTGGAGTCAGCCGGGTTGCATGTGAAGTCCACTGTATTACTTTCTCCCGCGTTTTGAGTCTGTGCTTTCCTTAAAAACCACGGTGTAGTGAAAAAAAGAAGTCATTTCTCGAGTGAGCCGTCTGCAGTGACCTAAAAGTTAAAGTAAATCTAACCGCGAGCGTTGCATTTTTGATTCAAATCAGCTTAAGTGTAACTCGAGGGGGGAAACGTGTTGAAGTATCGGAGCATATAAGAGGAAACTCCATTAGCATCAGCGACCAACTCCTCTCAGTAAGTAGATTTCATTTTGAAATGATTTTGCCTACAGCAAACCAATATTCTACATGCCAATTTAGGCTTCATACACATGAAATGCCAAACTGACGGAGAGCGTGTGAAATGGATGAATTCTTTCAAAGTGGTTCTTTCAAAGTAACAAAACCGGAGTGACCTGAACAAACTGACAGGCACCTTGTTAATTAGTGGCGCTATGAATAGGGCAATGCAATATATCTATATTCTATCAACTTCATGATACGAGACTAGCTGTCGGCTTCTATTTTGAAAATCGTAATAAAGCACAAGTGTTGTCATTTCCTGGTTTTACAGGCTGCATTTCAGTTTTCTTCACATTTTCTTAACTTACCAGACTGTTCTAGCTGTTGTATTATTTTCCCACTTAGTCACTGTATCTACAATACTGATATTTTATCAAAAAACTCTGTACATATTTTGTGTAACCACAACATCGATAGATGTATAAGGTCAAAGATAGGGATATATCATTTTTTGTTTTTATGAGAGAACATTCTACATATTGTGTATATCTCAAGAATATGGCCACTGTATAATATAGTACAGGTAGCTCTGCAATACACAATATATTAAAGATAATCATTTGTTAAAAAAAATTGTATTTGACTGGGAAAATATACCTGTAACATTTCAAAAGGCAGGAATCAATGAACTATCCAGCCATTGCACTATGGAGTGATTTATTCTGACCAAGTTTTATACCAAACTAAAATGAAACTATTTGGAACACATTGTAGAGTCTAACCCTTTGTAACACACACACACGCCTGCCAAAATAACCAGAGCTCCAGAGTTCAAATGTATGTAGCAGGGGAAGAAACAGAAAATGATATTTCCTATGATTCAAAGCCAAGACTCACCGTGGACTGAAAGTACTCTGGCGAGAGTCCCTCTAACTCCAAGATACGATCCTCCAGCTTCTTTAGTCTCTGGTAGACGCTCAATGGAACTGGGCCAGCTAAAGAATAAACACTTGTTGAAATAGGTTTGAATACATTTCACATGACAAATTCAGCATATGTAGTAGAGGGAATGTCTAAGTGTAAAAGAGAGGAAGGGTCATAATAAAAAGGTGGCTTTGTTAAGTTGTCACATTGTTTATATCAGATACAAATGTAATTAATTGGCTTATTGTTAAACACCAAATGTGAAGCATTTCAGATGAATTCAACTTTGCATGTAATGCCTTCATAATTGCATTTAAAATGTGTAAAATGTCCTACACATTGTAATAGGCTACGTTGGACTTTGTCAAACAAGAATGCAAAGATTTCATTTTAGTTGAAAATAAACACAACAAAAGAGTATCTGTATGTGACAGGTAAAAAACAATATACAGTGACAGGCTGAGTTTTTGTCCTGCTCTGACCTGTTGGGAGTTTCAGGTGAGTCTCGATGTTGTGAAGTCGTTCTTCTATGGCTGCGTTTCCACAGTCTCTGGCCATCGGCCCCCTCGGCTGCTCCCCAGCCTCTGCTTGTCCTCCTCCCCCACTACGCGTCTGGGGCCCGTAAGTGTTTACCACCCGTGTAACTAGCCAGTCGAGGAACATAACACATGAAAGGAATCAAATCAATCATATTAACCAGAGACTAGTTAACAGGATGGTCATGTACAAAGCATGCAGATGTACAGAGGGGTCTCACAATAACCCTGACGTGTTATTAGTTTGATAAATGATGTGATAGATCTGTTAGTTCTCTACATTGTTTAGCACATAATATATGTAAGGTACTGTAGAGTGACATTAACTCAATTATATTTATAAACCAAAAGAAACATTTCTTGTCATTTGTCAAGTAATTTCTAACAATACTTTAAGGATTATGAACCTATGACTATTTCAAAGATAATGGGTGCAACTTAAAAAGTTATGGTTACAGTTTTATTTTTTACCTTTCACGTGGCTTTTAAAACCTGGATATGGAGTGAAAACTGCTTCTGTTCTGGCACAGCTGTTTTCAACTGAAGAGAAAGATTTGATGGAAAATTATTTTGAGAATGTCAATAAAAATAGAATCCAAAGTGATAATAGGTTGAATACATTGCTACAATTATTACCATTAGTGTGTCCTGGTTTCTATTACTGGTGTCTCGCACAGGCTTTGAATTTTAAAAAATGTCTCTGCCTCGTGTTTTTCTGGACTTAGCTGGTTGTGTTTTAAGGGCCGAGTGTGTTAGCTACTTCAGCCCCACTCTTGGAGCAGTTCAGCCTGACCTCTCGCCTGTGGAAATCAGCTCTCTCCCAAACATTGGCAATCTGTGTGCAGGCCCCCCCCACCCAACCTCTTTCTCGTTCTCACCCTGATTGCAGTCGATCACGTTGCAAAATTCGCGTACATTGTTTTCATTGATCTCCATTTGCTTGCGTTCCATAAATGCAGATATTCTTCGCTCAATCTAGGGTTACAAAGGAGAGACAAC
This sequence comes from Cottus gobio, assembly GCA_023566465.1. NCBI lineage: Eukaryota > Metazoa > Chordata > Actinopteri > Perciformes > Cottidae > Cottus > Cottus gobio. The sequence goes on from CM042228.1 coordinate 7,877,255, forward strand.
ACAGATAATAAGATGCAATGGATGGATCAGCTATTGATAGGTGTCAAGAATGCAATGAGGGTCTTTTCTTGCCTCTAAGTGTAATGATCTGGGGGCAAACAGTAATTTACATGGAATAAGAAATGTAGTGGGACGTTATTCCAGGTAGCCAAAAAAGTTTAACTGCTTGCCATCATCACATGATGGAATATGAATACTGTTTGCTTGGCTACCAAAATAAATGCACAACAGAATGGGGCCTCTTGTCCTTCATCCACATGCAATCTCAGAGTAATGAGCATCCACTTCATAATCCATCAAGGACCTGGCCCTCTCTCAAAGCCCTCCAGCAATGTGGTCTGCTCTACCCAACCACAGCATTGAAGGACCCCTTATTCTCTGCTGAATTCGGCTTATCAGATCTCCATCAAACATTTGCTTCACTGCGGCACGTCAAGCAATTACTTATGATTATTCATTTGCTTGACAGAGACTAAAGAGGGCACTAAAAATGTCACTGCCAGAACAGCTGACAGATCTGCTGACGGAGACTAACCTCTGACTTCCTGGCTCTGATCTGAACCATGACATCATCAGCCTCCGTCTTGCTTTCTGCATCCTCTGGGCTGTGAGGATGGTACTCAGACAGTGCAGCCGTCAGCTCTTTGAGTGACGACGAGGTGACAGCATCAACTGATGTGTTGTCTTTTGTAGATGATGCATCACGGTGAGCCTCCACCAGTGTCTTTAAGCTTTCTGATACGGCCTATTTCATCAGTAGGTGCAGAAAAAAAAATAATGCATCCAAGCACAAATTATATTTTTTAAATTAAATATCCTACTAACAAGCAAAACATCGTATAATGCTATTTTTAAATAGCCTTGTGCCTTCATAAATGATGTATTGGTCATCAATTCAAAAGTAATTCAGCAAAACCCTTTCAGTGTTACCACGATGAAATCATGCAATTTAACAAAATGTAGCCACTTTACCTGTAATTGAGTGACATGCTGCTGCAAACAGTTGTACACGTGAGTATCTGGTGATGACGGTAGATCCACAGCATCAATGCTGACTTCTATTCTCAGAGCAGCATCACTTAGTTTGAGCTTGATTTAATTTTCACAAACACACACACACACACACACACACACAAAATAAGGTTACACTGACCTGGACATAGTGTAAAGCAGTTCAATATAATTAATTAATAATAAGTCACTTAGTTGATTAGCTGTTGAGGTGATAATAAACCAGCAGGCTTTTTGTTAGTCCATTAGCATTGGGGTTTATTAATTTAGTCCCTTTCAAGGAAGAAAATAAGACAATTATCTGCTATCTTCTAGCTTGTTTTAGGTGCAGTATTAAGTTGTAGGTTTCTTTTCTGCTATATGATTTTAAATGTAATATATTTTGGGTTGTGGACTGTTTGGTCAAACAAAACAACAACATTTGAAAAACACTCCTGACTCTGGGGACCTTGGTTTTTATGTTCCTATTCTTATTCTTGCTTAAAAGAAGAAATACCGGAATAGGGATCACATATGTACATAATAATTCAACCAGATGGTCATTATGCCAACATGTTAAATACAGGTTGCAGGGATGAGAAGCTATGTGCGGGGTTAATGAAGGGATGTGTCTCCCCATCTAAGCAGTGCTGATGCTAAAAACATTAGCACGTAGCTAACTAATTAACTACACGAACGGAAGGAAACGTCTCTCTGTGCGACCTCGGGCTCAAACAATGTCAACCAACCTCTTTCCCGAAGTCTGACAACAGCTTCAGCACCGCACACATGCAGTCCCTGTAGCTGGACAATCTACTGGCTTCGTTAGGAGGCGCGTGGTTTCCACTCAGCTTCATTGTCTCCGCCATTGCAGTCCGACGGCAGGCTGCACAATACTGCCCGCTGATTGGTTTGAATGAGACCACGTGAGCGCAGGAGACGAGAGCGAGGCTGCATGAGCGCTCACACGCATGCGCAAACTAACAATCGTTGACGTGTGGAGCAGTTGTTCGGGATTGCATGGAGTATACCACGTATTACTTTATATTTAGTTTAATTTAATGAAGTTTGATAATCATTCCTCTCTATTCGGCGTGGGTCTTAATCTTTCAATATTTCTTTCTTTCTTGTTTCTGTTTATACAATTGTTTTTAAACCATTTACAATTGTTATTAGGAATATTCACTTTTAATATCTACCTTTTTACTTATTTATAATATGTTCTAAAATATTGTAATGTATTGTAATATATGTATTTAAAATATGTTCTAGTCATTTTAAGTTGTACTATAGATTAAAATATATTGCATAACGGCAGACAGAATTTCCTTAGAGATAAATAGTCAAGTTGAAGTGGTAAAATATGTTACACTCCAAGTCCTACGATGAAACAGAAATATTAACAGCAAAATGTACCTAACAATCAAACATAAAAGTGTTCCTTACGCTTAAGTGTTACTGTAGGACATATATTACAATATATATTGTATTAGATTAGTGTTATTGCGATCCATACTCTTATAATAATAGCACCGTGGAACAACTTACCAGAGAATCAAAGCTGTGCCATACATCTGACCACCTTGAAGAGTAAGCTTACATTCATATTATCAATGTCCTGTTTTATTTCTCACTTTTGTCACTTTTATTTTTTTTAATACCTTTTTTCTTTAGTTTATGTGTCTTTTATTAATGCTTATGTCAGACTGGCCTCTGATTTTATTTATCATATTTTTTTTAAATTCACAGTTTAAAAGTTTGCTTGTATTGCTGTAAATGCAAGTAAAGCAAGTTAAATCTCTCCCATGTATGAATTGAGCTACATTAATACATTTGCCTGTCTTAAAAAATAGATTATAAAATAAATGCAGAATATTTCAGTTTATGAATGCTTCAGCAGAATAATGTAACTTTGTTCTCATTAAGAGCTAAAAAAGGTTTACTGGTGTGTGGCTCAGATCACACACTAAAGCCTTTCAGTAATTGGTGGAATACAAGATGAAGGATGCTCAATTTCTTTTTACCTTCTCACTTGAATGAGCATTATTTAGGATACAACTTAAATAGCTACATTATTTTGCTTGGGATTTTCATTGTAAATTACATTTGCAGTCAAATGTGAAACAATTGGACAAGTTTACCTGCAGACTGCACCGATTTGTAGCCAAATTTAACTGTATTGTCATAATTTGCTTTTCAAACAGGGGAAGGAATGGTCACTCAATTATAAGAACATTGTCCCTCGGACCACAGCGGACTGTGCGGCAGGGCATTGGGATGGGAAAATGGCTACAATGGTGGATTTTTCGGAGTTGATTGACTGTGGGAAAATCTCCCTCCTCTATTCAGACATTTTCCCCTTCTTTTTATATAATGAGGAGAGAGACTGATGAAGGCAACAACAGTAAAAGAACAATTACAGGCGATGAGAAAGCGCAACCACTCAAAACTCAATAATGCTCTAGAAGGGTTAATCATTTTAGGAAGGGGTCTGAAGACCAGCCTTTTAGTTAATTCATCTCTGGGGTGATATCTCCCCCCCCCCCCCCCCCCCCCCCAAAAAAAAAACAGGAAGGGAACTGTAACACTTGACATGGTTTGACATTCTGAGCCATTGCTGAATGTTCCCACACAGCAAGGAGCTCTGAAATAAAAAAAAACTGCTCATTTAATTTGCCTGACTGCAGACTGAGCTGTGATGATTTTAGTTTTATTCAAACTAGCAGGAAATGCGATTTAAGGTGCGCAGAGTGTTAGTTTTCTATTGTACTTTTGCAGACACCAATATGCAGTCTTTGTATGTCACTTGATGCTGTTTAAATTATTTAAAGAACTTGATGTGGTTGAAAGTGGGCGGCTACAATGTGTCTTTAACTTGAGTGAAACCACCTGTCGTACATTATAAAAACATTAAATTAAAGAAATTAAAGTCTTCATAATGCTAAATGGGTGCTGTTAGTTATGTATTCTATTTTGCATTGTTATAATTGCAACAATATATATATATATATATATATATATATATATATATCGACAAATACTAGTTTAGTTGGATTGGAAGTATAGCATTATCATATCTTAAGATATTTTGAGATGCATGTAGGTGCATTTTTAAATATTTAACCCCATGAGAAAAGAACCACAAAAAAGTGGCTTTCGATAACAAACAATGTCTCACAAAAAATTGTGTTATAGTGTGTGATACACATTATAAACTACTTAAAAAATGGTAAATAGGAGGGCGATGCATTCTAGTTAGGTAGAACATGTTCTACTTTGGCAAAGAAGAATGCTGCCTTGGCGTTAAACAAGAAACTAAGTGCTGCTGGTGGAGGAAAGCAAGTGAAGAGGGATTGTTGCTGCCTCTTAGTCCGATCAGCCACCTGCAGGAAAGTAAAAAGGTCTGCTTTTGAGCCTGTCTGCTCCACGGCAGCAGATGATGTTGACAGAGCATGAGACAGAGTAAAGGCCAGACGGGAGGGTCGGGAGAAAGAGGGAGCACAATGTAGAGCGGCAAGTGGATTGCAGTGGGAAGGTTTTTGTCTCGTTTAACTGAGAGGGGAATAATTAAATGTATTCCTCTCCTGTGGCCTTGAGACTGAGCTCCCCATGGCAGCTAAACATGTAGAAATGTTGCTTTTACTAATTATCGACCAATGTTTTTATCAACCATCTTTTATGATGTGAGAACAACGTGTTCACCGTGAATCAGGATAAAGCCACAGTGGATAAAATGGTAAATGTTGAATGCCTGGTTATAGAGGGCTGCAGGGATGAGGTATTCTTTTAGACTGGCCCCAGAAGCTTTGAACTGGTTCCCCTCACAAAAAAGCAGATGGCATCTTTCAGTTGGATTCTGGGTTATTGTCAAAAATAAAATCTGTAGCAGACGCAAGTTCATGATACACATTTTGCTCAGAAAGAAATCTTCATCTAAAAGCAAAGTAGACCACGATTGCATGAGCATTTGTCATTTAGGAACTTGTTAGCAACCGTCTTCTTTAAGACATGTAAAAGCTTCAAAATGTAATGAAGTTATTAACTAATGTATTTGTATTGTTGAACAAAATGTTAAAATTCCTTAAGCTTGTATCAGCCTTTGAGCTAAAAAGTTATTACAGTTAAGTTGCCAGTTATGCAACATGAAAAATCAGTAGTATTCATCCTCTGACTATTGTGAAGGCCTTTACGGAACTTCAAATATTCTATCAGACAACAGACCAACATTACTATCTATCCGTAAAAACCCACTGACCAAAAGCCCGACTAACAAAATGGACTGTTTTTACACAGCTAGCTCCTCCAGACTCTAGACTCGAGTCTCCACTGAAAGTTAGCTACAGGAGTAGGCAGGCAGGTTATTTCTTTATGCCACTTCTGACTGTGAAAAGCTTTAATGATATGGACAAAGCACTAAAGATCCTTATACAGTTATTAACTGGCTTTTACCGCAGCACAGTGCTGTTCCTGACACATTTACAATCAACAAGAGGAAGATGCACGGCCACTAACACTTCAGCCCCCATGTGCAACCGCTTAATCAGCTTAATACAGGTTCCCGTGCACATATGGACAAATTCAAGAGGTCTCTTTCGTGACTTATGTTCAGATGGTTTCTATCACATTGCTTTGGCTGTAATTTTTTTTCTCATCTCATATCAGACACATTACACAATTGGCAAAGTTAACATGACAAAATTGTAAAACTGGTGAGATAACACAAGTCAGCATAAGTGGTAAAAAAGAAGATGTTTAGCAGCTCTTCATTGCTTTCATCAGCAGACAAAATTGTATGTTCAAATTTCAAATATTAGATTGTTCTTACTGATGTACATGTAAGCAGGAGTTTGATGTTGGAGCTGGTTGAGGTGGAGCTTCATATGGAGCTTTATATAGCTTGTTGTTGGATTTGGATCCCCTTATAAAATACAATGCAACCTTATAGATTAAGTACTTTATAATCTCAGTTTATTGCTTGAGGCGCCCTTCAACATTTCTATATTAACAATAGGTGAGATAATACATATTTCTCCTTGTAACAAAACCGGAGACAGACAAAGCTGGTGAAGATAGTGCAGCTAAAGAGACAGATATTTCCTTGAATGATTGGGTGGAGACCAAAACCGAGCTAAAAGAAGAGCGATATTGAACTATCGACCGTACGCACAACACTAAATGGATGCTGCTGTCGCTCTGTGTCTGCTGGATGTGCAAGAACTGCAAGATAACAAGTATATCATATGAAGTTAAAAGCCTATAAGATGTCAATAATGAGGTAACAGCTGGTTCTGGTGACCCCAAGTTGCCAAGAAATATCCATCAGTCGAATTTGAAAGTCTACTTTAAAGATAATACATATATAATGACTATAGTTGTCAAATAAATGGCGTAAATAGCACAATATTCCCTTCAATTACTAGTGAAGTAGAAGTATAAAGTTACAGAAGAAAAAGTCAAATAAATGGAGTAAAAAGCGCAGTATTTCCTTCAATAATGTTGTGGAGTAGAAGTGTCAAATTGCAGAAGTAAAAGTCAAAATGATGTGCGTAGTTAATTGGTCACTGATCCTTTAGTAAGGAATGACCAAGTTAGTGACTAGTTAGTCCTCCCTGCAACTGAGGCGGAACCAGCGAAGCCTAAATGGCCGAAGTGAAGTGCAGTGAGTCAGAGTGCTTCACTCACTCAGCAGTCTTTCCCTGAGTGGCTGTATGTTGATAGTTCCCTTGTTATTACATCCTCAGTCAGAGCTATAGAGACGCATCTGAAACGTGGCTGTCTGCCAGAGCCAGATATACCGATCAAAACACGAGATAAATGAAAGAAAACAAATCATAAATAAATGTGACGTTGTCTGGCGCAGCAGTATTCTTATCAGAAGCACTGAATGTACAAAAGGGCTGTAAATGAGATTTGGCGAGGTAGGCACATTTTTTGGGAGTGTTAAGTAGAAGTATGAAAATATTAGCAGGCCTATGTACTTATGCACACGAGTATCCAAAGTAGAAGTAGGCTGATCTGTGCAGGAGAATAGCCAGAATACTATATGTATACTTTATCATATAAGTAGTATAGACACATTAAACTGGTTATTACACAATGCAATGTTGTTGTAAGCTGATATTTTAAGTTTTTATTAATTTATAGTACTATTAACAATTATAACTTCTCCTTTGGCCTACAATTTATTTAATTTCTATGTGCTGATCATACAACTTATGTTTCAAATTAATTAAGTGGAGTAAAAGTACAATATTTGCTTCTAAAATGTAGTTTAGTAGAAGCAAAAAATGGAAATACTAAAGTCAAGTACATTAAATTAAGTGCAGTTCTTGAGCAAATGTACTTTGTGACGTTGCACCTCAGGTACTTGGGGTATGAGTAGCTACATTCTTATGAATTTTAATGAAGTTGTAATGTAAAATATGTTTGACATATTGCATGGAATTTTAATAATTTTAACTTTTACAACCTGTCTCACCTCAGTCTGTCAATGTGTCTCCCAGAGGCGATAACCTTGCTATCCCCCCCTACACACACACACACACACACACACACACACACACACACACACACACACACACACACACACACACACACACACACACACACACACACACCACCCACCCCACCCACCATTTCATGACACCATCCCTGCCCCCACCTTCAGCCGCCTGCACCTGTCACCTGGGGGCCTCTTCCTACATTCAGGATCAATTTACATAACCTCATTTAGCAGTTCACAAATCAGAGCCATTAAGAGCTACTAACAGGAACCAAGGGTTCTAATTTAGCTTGCCTTTCACAGTGGGAAAATTGTTCAGTTCAGGCTTACAAATAAAGATTCAGGTCTTGGCTTTGATTGTTGATTGTGATGTTAAATGTACAGATGATTAGAACAGATTTCCCCCCTGTATTGATTTCCTGCCAAAACACAGCAGGCACTGGTCTTGCACTGGGAAACCATTGTAGGTGCCGAGCGCAATTGGAGTTTGCTGCAGACATTGATTTGTACATATCTTAAGGTATTTTAGTAATACTGAAATGATAAAACTGCAGCGGCAAGGTGCTGCGAAATATAACATAAAGAAAAGTTACGATGATCTATTATTCATTTATGGCTGGCCAGTGTAATTTAAAATGCCGAAAATACATGTTTCCAATTGAAACAATAAATTCTGACAATTTCAGAATCCTGGGAATCAATAAAAGATGTCATGACAATTTATTTACAAGTACTTAACATTATGTGGGCTTTGATCTATCTAGGCACATCAGAAAGTATCCCAAAAATGACAGCCATCCAGCCAGCAATCATTTGAAGGATTTTCTCAAGGCTTAAATGCCTTTATTTACATTTGTGTGGCAACGTGACAGCAGCAAAACCAATTCAGGGAGCCGTGAATAGCTGAAGTCAAGAGCCGAAAAATTATTTTCAATCTGCATTCAATTTGGCAAAGATGGGGCTCATAGAATAAAGAGGCTGATTCAAATTTCCACTCGTTCACCACTAAACTTGGTAGTACGGCATTGTGAACGTGTGCTTTTAGGGGGCATTTTTGGGGGAGCAATGTTTAATTAATCAACAAATCAGTGCTCTTCTCGCTGGTGTTCCAGACGCATATGTTTGCACTTCAGGCTGTAGGATAAGGAGGACGCTCTGCATGAGATGCCTCCAGCCGCCTACAGAGTTTGTCTGCTGTTATTTCCAAATGTGATTGCATAACATCAGTCTTCAGCGGGCAGATAAGAGCTGCAATAACAGTAGGCTCATGGATGGCAAGGTTTGGAGGATATGCGCTGAAAGACCCAGACGCATGCATTGACTGTATAAAAGCTTTGGGGGGTCAAGTCAGACAAAAATGAAAATGTTTATGAGGTGTGATTCAGTAAAGTGGCCCTGTCCAGCTTTGGCCCGGCTCGTTTTTAGTCGTTTCACTTGAGGATAATTTATTACAAGTGTGCAGAGCAGGTCTATGTGGGGGTTGGGATTCAGCAGAATGGTGCTTGAAAATGCTATAGCAACCAACAAGAGGTTGTGGGCCTTTGGTAAAAGCAACTCTGATTGTGTAAAAAGGAGATGAGATATACTGATCATGATGGCGGAATATGACATTTTAACACAACACTTGGTTAAACAACAGTGCAGGCTTTTTTTTATAAGCAAGTAGGCAGTCTAACAAATGAGGGTGAATATAAGTGTTACATAAGTTGCTTTAAAGTGATTAAAAATGAACAACATGGAGATTTAAACTGTTTAAATGGATTCAAACATGACTTTCTGGCTTTTTTTAAATGAATACAGATAGTTTAACAGAAAAGCTGCTTCCCTCAAAATCATGTCGCTCTAAAAAGTCCCAGACTGAGATTAAATGCTTAGAAAATGGTCTTGGAGCCCAGCCAGTGTCTTGTCCATCACTCCTTAAAAAAGGACACGGGGGGAGACAACTGTTGTTGCTGTGTAGCCTAGACAAATTACTTTTAATGAACATGTAATTAATGGAAATAGACTCAACGGTTTCAAAGCAAACAACGATTCTAATTGATTTGCATTTCCCTTTTTTTTTTGTTGGGCCGCTCCGATTCTCTTTGTCCGGCGTCTCTATTGATTACCCGCTATGTGTATCGCTCCGCATGTGTTTTCCTTCATTAAGAGATAACGGGTTCCTGACTACTCCCATCCCTGGGTTTAATGTTGCTTAATGTCTACTTTGTTCCCGTGTCATGTCGGAGGGCAGCTAGAATAATGAGAGAGTGGGTGGGCCGTGATTGGCTTGCAGTAAGGCAATAGTGTTTAGGACACCGGCTGCAAGGGGATCAGTGGAGAGGTTAGAAAAGCAGAACCTTTTGGGCTGACTGAGACGCAGCATGTGGCCCCCGAGTCCGATTCACTCTCACTTAGGCTGCTGTTTTCTGTTAAACTGTCATTTTACTATCAACACCTGACACCCCTTTATTGAGCTGCCTGTCAGTCTCCCTGAGATGTCTATTAGAGGCTTTTTAATGGTAAGTGCTTAACATAAATGTGCCTCCATACAGCATATAGCTGCTATTTGGGGATTAGATATAACCCCTTATTCTGTCGATTTCCGTTCATTTAGCCTGTAAATTGACCAAGTAAGAAATCACGTAGGCTATGTCCTACTGAGCAATTCAGCAGCCGGAATAACATACAGTGACAATTGGCCTAAAAAGAGAACTACCGCGTTGTGAACAGAATTGCATGTTAGCTAATTGTTAATTTAAGCGGCTCGCAGTGGCTAATTATGTCGGCACGGCCAAGCCATTTGCATGATGGACCAGCCACCTGCCTGAAGGCGCTGCCAGGGCAAACTATGTAATTACTGAACAGCAGTGGGGCAATTTTTGACTGTCGCCCCTTTTGTGTCACATGAATTCCTCGTAATGACATATTTCATTACGGGGCCAAATATCACCCCTCCTCCTGGTTGCTGAACAAAACATGGAAGTCTCAACAGGTCCTAATACACAGGACCTATTTACATCCACCTCCACCCTGTGCTTTTATTAACCTGCAGTTATGTGCGCCTTTGCTGTGAGTTAAATGTGCCTTTTCTCAGCTCAGCTCATATATGTGTTGCTCGTGTTAAAATGGGCCTGGCCTTTTCTTAAAGTGATTGCAGCCTGAACTCATTAAGCTGTCAAATGTCTAGCCTTTCGGATCTTGATTGCTTATTGTGTAGCAACATACATGGGATTTTTTTTTTAGCCTGCACAGAGACATACCCCTCTATTCACTCACACAGAAGAATGGACTGACTGGAGAACCATTTTGGGTGGTTTGCTCAAGTTTCTCTACTTTTACAGGGATGTGTTTTGTTTTATTATTTACTTATTTACCAATAACATTACTATTATTTCATTGTATTAATGTGGCCTATTATTCTCATTGACCTAAATATCTAACTAAATAGTGATGGAATAATTACGTTTCTTGGTTTATATACCCAGAAATATTACTGTAGTATTTCTTATAATATTCTCCTAATCATTCTTGATTAGCTGCGATAAAGTGCTTTTTTTTATCAAACATTATCAATAAATTAGAAGAGGCAAACCAAGCCAAATATATTCTGAATTGAAATGACTCTCTGGCATGATAGACTATACTATTATAAAAACAAACAAAACTATCACAAATGTTCAAAACAGCAATAATTAAAGTAACACGTACGTAAGTGAAAATATATACTTTAACCTACAACCAAGTCATTTGTGTTGTTAATGATTTGACCTGTTGAAGGGATATCCCATCGATAGACAAAAACATTGGTACCACCAAATACAATACATACAGTTTTGCCGTTGTTCAGCACAAATTCGTTCATTCTCACCCATTTAGTAATTGTATTTAATTCAACATTATTCTCTCTCAGCTCCAAGAATGTTGATGAAGCACAGAACAAAGTTAAGTCATCTGCATATATAAATACATTTTCATTTCAAACAAATCATATATAAAAGAAATTGAAACTAAAAGAGGACCCAAGCCAGTCCCTTGTGGCACACTGGCAGATATTTTTTTGGTCTGGAAAATTCCTGCTGTGTTCCAGGGAGCAAGATTCAAACATAAGACTGGACTGACTTTGTCAGTCGTTCACACCCTAAATACTCTGGTAAATTACATTAAAATATGTTACATCCAAGAAAACCGCCCAAACTAGTTTCCTGACCATTTGTGTTCACCATTGATGAGTTGTGTACTAATGCACCTCTTGTCCTGGTCCACAAAAAGGCTTTCATTTACTGTATACTATCTTGGCTTTGTCCTTTAAAGAATCATCAAACCATGATGCCCTGCCCTTTAGAGACATTTTTTTTCTAAGTGGAGCGTGCTCAATCACCAACTTAATTTAATGTGTTCATGAATTCTTTCAAAGCAATACTTATATAATTTTCCTGACATTCTTCAGACTGCTGTGAATCTTCATTCACATGAATCAGCAGAAAATCCTTTAGGTGACCTTCAGTAAACAATCCAAACTAAAGCAATGAAATTATGGTCACAGCTCATTTATGATAGTAAAAATAATGATTGATACAGACTAAAATATTAACATCATCCAGGAAAGATGGACAGCGGGGTAAATAAATCTTGGTAAGTAAAAGTCCTGGCTTTTTAATTACTTACTTAAAAGCAAGGACATGCACTTTAACAACTAAAGAAGTAAAAGACGTTATCATGCAGTGTGATTACAATTTAAGCATTAGTGAGGTACTTTAAATGTTGTAGTCAGTTAAGGTGTAGCTAATTTTAAATACTTCTAATACATTTAGTCTAGTTTAATCTGAGGATATCTGTATTATATCATATTATATATTTTATGTGTACAATATTAATTTGTAAAGTTAAGAGCGGTCAAATGCATGCTTGCAATAATAAAGTACAATATTTCCCTCTTAAATGGAGTGAATTAGAAGTTTAAAGTAAAGGCTTTACCACCACTGCTCTTAGTATGACCTCACATGCTTTGATGTGAAACTTTTCTAGACCTTTCTTTATATAAAAAAAAGTATTATATAATGTCTATATTTTAAGTGTCCTCGTGTTTATGGTATGCAGATCAATTTAAATTCACTTTAGGTCTTGCCATTTGAAAAGAATAGTCTTGGACTATTCAGACCTTCATTAAATGGAGACGTTATTGCTGTAGGCCTATAGAGTGAGCAGCGGGACCCGGGTCGGTCTGGAGGGTTTGGTGTTAACGGGGTTAGTGATGACTCGTTGGTTTCTAAAGGACTCCTGCTGGTACTGTACACAGACATGACAACTTAGCTTTAGTCTGGTCTCCTTTAATTGGCATGTTTAACGGGAGCACACACACGCATACACACACACACACACACACACACACACACACACACACACACACACACACACACACACATTATTGAATGTCTATCCTTGTGAGGACCCTCTGTATAGTCTGTTATTAGTGCAACCCCAGACATTGTATGCAACCTGTAGTTACTCGGCTTGAACAAAACTGTGTTAAAGATATATTTACTGAAGTTTGGCTTATGCTGCTGGGGTGTTTGAGGTGAAACAAATATGCTTTTAAAATAATTTAAAACTTGTTGTTTTTAGCAGGATGTACAAAGGTTTGCACCCATTTAGGCCATTATGGGTTACATGTGGTGGGAGCCTTACAGTAAGTTTCACCGGAAAAGGTTAATTGAGATGCGTGAAAGCAGACTTGCTGAAGGCCATTTTTTGAGGGATAGTGAAACTAATGGACCATCAGTGATACTAGATGGTTTGGTCAAAATATGTTTTTGACCATGATGTAAGTAGAGATTCTTTTAGGTGAATTTTTTAAGAACTTGAAAGAATATTTACTTTTTGTATTTGGACAAAACCAAAATATCAAACTTTTGGACATGTGAAGTACAAAGCCATTCAGGCAACTTAATGCTTCATTAGACTTCATGAGACTAATATCTGGTAAACAGGGTCTATGAACAGTGGAGTGTTGTATTGTTGTTAAACTCATGATTTGTAGATGCTGTTGCCTTCGTTTTACCTTGCATGCATGGTTCTAATCCTAATTTTTCCAACACTAACTTTAAGAGTAACCTTTACCTTGATCTGAAACTCAGATAGTGACGTCTAAGGACAAAACTACGACAACAGAAACATTGAAATAATTAATGGAAATTAACACAAATGTATTAGTTGGATACAAATAAGGAAGTTGTTAATTAGTTTAGAGGTAAAATGCCAGTCGACAACTGACTGAAAGGGTTTGACTTTCACTTCCAACCAATCTGACCTCACTGAGCAGATATGACTTTCTGTACATAAATAGTTATTGTCATCATTTGATGTACAAATGTTCAGTGAAATAAATATGTTTATTTTTTAGTTGCAGTAACCTCACAATGTTTGTATCAATGTTGACCCAAATTAACTCACAACTGATTTGTAAACTGCTCTTGTTTTTACTCAGTTTGAACCAATGTTTGAACCTCAATTTGAAAACACAAACATCGCGTTTCAACGGAGGCTATGCTAGCCCTATATTTTGCTAAACAATTTTAAAAAATCTACATTTTTTTATGAAATGTGCATTCATGGTTTAATTTCAAATATTTCTCTACCATTCAAGTTTGTGCATTAAAATTTTTGTGATCTTTGGTATCTTTGGGCAAACGGAAAAGGATAAAGATGGCACAACCCAAAAAAACAAATTTACAACTTTAAAAAACATGTTTTCTTAATGGTTTGCTTTTAAGGCGCCAAGAGTTTCTGATGCTGTCAAAATATCTAAAAGATTTTTAGGAAACAGTGTGTCACTTGTTGGCCTGTGATCCACTTAATTTGGTGCCCCAGCGATCAGTTTGTGGATCAGTTGTTTTCTATTTGTTTCCCCTCTGGGCTATGCAGTTCTTATTCTATCATTACTCTTGGTTTTGTTTCTTAATTTTATGTCATGAAAATCAACTTTAAAAAAGTGGCATTTGTTAGCACCGAGTCCCCTTTAAAGAGAAATGAAACATATTGTTTTCAATTTGTAATCTTGTGGACCTGTGTTAGCTTTTCATTTATATTTTGTTGCATGCTTAATATTTGTCAAAAGAAATATTAATAAAAAATAATATATTTTGATGACTCATCTTTAATTGGGGGTTTGAAAACCTATCCAACTGACTAGCTAACCATGGGGGTCGTACAAAATCATCCTTGACTAGCTAGCTAGTGGTTTGGCGGAGTAATTAAGAGGTGTGTGGATTTCATCAGGTAAAAATGTGCTTATATTTTTCAAAGCATGTGTTGTATCATGATGTAACTGCTAAGCCACGCCCCCATTTAAGCAATCCAATCACATTTGAGGACTTGATTTAAATTTCTCTCATAGATAAACCCCACATGTTCTGTTTCACTCAGAAATACATCACATGACTTATGTTTAAACACTGTCAACCTTGACTTCAAATTCTATGCTGATGAAACCCTCCTTAAAACCTGATTCTTAAATTTTACTGGCTGGCCTTCAAAAACTCCCAAAGTAAATGGAAAAACAGTTATAGGTTGATTGTTAGCTGATTGAGCAAAAGGCGTGAGAAATCTAATTTGTTTTATTTTTTAAATGAGAAACGCAATTACATCAACATCAGAGTAAAGATTAAAGTTCTTCAAAAGAATGTCAGAGGTGTTTGCCATTTCAGGCTTTTGGTTTTACTTAAAATAATCAGGAAAAGGTAAACGAGTTAGGAATAGTTAAATTAAATCAAGTGTGCGGGCTAATTTTGTACAAAAAATTAAGTAATTTTAAGTAATTAAGAATCATCAAGAAAGAGTTTGTATACCTGGTGGTTCCTTATTAAAGGCTCAAATCTCCAATAAGATGCTATAATATTTGAGTTTAGTTGTCTATAGATATAAATATCAATAGATATGGCTATATATAGTTTTCTTTTCTTCTTCTATTGTGAATATTAACTTAAGAAACTGCTCATTGAGTCTAAAGGATGCATGATCAACCCAGTAGCAGGACGTCCATTGAATTGTGCAATCTTGTGGTTTGTGCCGTTTCTCCACCCCAGCAGTATTAAGATGATGATACATTGCAGCCAGTCCCAGAGACGTTTTATTCGAAAGAAACAAAGCCAAATGAACACCAAAGATGTATAAAATGTGCTTTGTTCATCAGAGGGAGGTAGGGGAGAAAGGATTCCACTCAGCAAGCTCTGAATGCTGCATTTCATGCCTGCCACAATTATGCTGAAAGGTCAAGTATTACAGCATCTTGTGCTCTGCTTTGCATGCAAAGTATTTCAGCTCACAAATGACCCTCGTTTGCGCTCTTTTAACAATGGCTTGAAGAACCAGATAAACGTTGGACAATTAAAGATTTTTGCTGCTAGCTGACAATAACATTTACCAAAGGGGATGATTGCAGTTGCTGAGTAATTGTCCTATTTGTGATACACGTGAATGCTTTGGCCTGCAGCAATAAAATGTTTAGGAACTTAAGAAAGAGAAACGAGAGCGGCTGTGTTTTAAAAAAAGAAAAACTAAGGTATAATTTTAATATTCTCAAAACAAGGTTATTATGAGACTGCCTGTGGAAAAAAGAGCTTCTGTTTATGCTAAAGAAAATAGGGGTTAATTTTTCTGGGGGTAAAATCAAGTCAAATCAAACTAACGCATTATATTGCTCGTCTTTGTGCTGATTTTCTATGTATTTCAGCACCGTGGACAGCACCTAAGTCCGCCTCTTGCATCTTAAACAAAAATAACTTTACAAAGCCCACAAAACATTTTAAAAAAAACTGCAAATCATTTAAAACTTTAAGAAGCCACGTTTGAATTAATTGTTAACAGTTTTAAATTTGTAATATATCTTTTTTGTTGTTTATCTGGGCGTCTACTTAATAACAGCGCCGAGTTAATGACTCACACGTCCGCGTGATATCCTCATATCCTCATCATCAATAGGAATAAATATCAGAAAATGACCCTTTCCACGTTGGCTTCACATAAATCAACAAAATCGCCGTTGTTTTGTATTTCTTATATTATTCTTAATATTTTACTTTAGTTAATTCATTTTTTTCGGATATATTCTCGTTCTCAAGTGCATCATTAATGTTTTATTCAGTCTTACCAATTTAAGTCTGAAAACTCTGACTGTTTTGGATGAGCCAATCATTGGTACTGCACACACGTAACACTGCAAAATATCCACCCTCGAGTGATTTAATAATTTAAAATATGCAGTATCCTGAGAGTGTGTAATACTTGATGTGTACACCAACTCCCACAAACTGCACCAAATAACATTTTGGAACATTTCTCTGAAAAACGAGAATAAGAACGAGAATAAATTCGATTTTGAAAATTATATCACGACTAAATCAGGATTATTTGTTAAAACGGAGTTTATTTTGGAAAACCCGTCAATTCAAAATCTAATCGCAGTCTTTAAAACTATATAATGGGCTTTGCTTTCACTTGTCGACGCCACTAAAGATGCAAATCAACTCTTGTGGAATTTATTGCTGCCTCCATTTTAAAACGCACGTATGTTTGATATCCCCTTAAACTGCAAATGCAGTCTTAGAAAGCTACTGATACATGAAACAGAATGGATGCTCCATATCATCCAAAAGTGACACTGAAGCTAAATAGGCGAATAAAATTCAACAGCTAGTCGCTAACTCAAATATGATTACCTTGAGATTAAGGACTAATTGCTCGGGGTTCATGGAGACCAGCCCACCATAAAGCCAGGAGGACTTGGGAGTTGCACTGTGGGTTTCTACAAAAGAGAGCGATGAGAGCACACACGCTTCCAACAAGTCATTCTCAACAGCTACAAGCTGAGCACAAAGACCACACACCGCGCCAAAGACATGTTAATGTAATCCCAAGGTTCTCACTTTTCTCCCGAACAAAACCAGCTCTGCAAAATGCCCAATAGAAGATAGTTTCTGATGCTGGTAAGATTTCACTTAAAAGTCTCCAAAAGGGCTTTTGGGGAGGATTGTTGCCTGGTGGCCTAAAACCGCTGCTGCTGCTCCCTTAAAGGGATTCACGCAAATTAGAAAAGGCTGGTTTGGTGGGAAATCGCATATTGTATATAGCCCAATGTGCATAAAAATACTTTTTTACTTTTTTTTAAAAGTTAGATGTCCGAAAATAAAATGAGAGTTGCCTGAAAGTATTCACTCGAATAAAAAGTCACTTCACGTGCATATAAGTACACACTTGTGATATAAAAATCACATTATGAGCAACAATGTGCTGCTGACTCAAAGCCATAAAATCAAAGATCTGAGTTGGGTTTTTGAAAGATTCCTTCGAAAGAGGTAGACATATTAAATATCAACATAACGATAACCAGATAAGGAATATATGGCATGGATCTTTAAAACAGATTATATTATTATGGATGAAATGCAAACAGATAATAACCCCTAGATAAAAAACAGTGATCCGTGTAAAAGTCAGGTATTAAACAAGACCAGAATGCTACTTTTAGAAAACATGCACCTTAAACCTTTTTATCTGTAGCCTAATTGGTTTCCATTTTTTAAACTGGTTTTTGGGGGGCAATGTTATAGGACAAACGGTTGAGTCAGACGATTAAGGGCTTATTTTCCTTATTTTAAAATGAAATTAAAAACCAAAAAGAATGAAATCTGGAACAATGCAGATGCAGGTTCAGAAATGCCACGTCGCCTACGAATAGCTCACGCGTTTACAAAATTGGGCCATGTCCAGAAAGTATAATTTATCTCGAAACAACCGACAACCACCCAGGAATTAATGCAGGCCAGTTTATAAAAGATACGCTTCAAAAACGTATCAAATAAAACGATGGAAATCTTTTTTTGGGGGGGGGGGGGGGGGGTCAAGACAAAACACTTTGGCCTGGAAAAAAAGGTCAATAAATATAAATTAATTCAGGTTGGATTGCATCTTATTCAGACCAAAACTATGTGAAATTATAGCCATATGGACCTGAGACAACACTGACAGCAACTTATTTACAGCCGTAATCGAAAATCACCTGTCGTTACCTCCGTCGCTTAGCAACCACACTGTTTACTGTTAATACCTATAGCGCTATTATGTGGCGGGAGAATAGTCCCTAATGATTATTATAGCCTTTATTTACAGAGCCTACAATTTAGAGAGAGAGAGAGAGAAGAAGAAAACGACTGCTCGTGTGTTTTCATTATTGCGGCCGTTTAAAAAGCACATGGGGAGTATCAAACCCCCTAAAACACAGTCTAATCTCCCAGAAATGTTTGGGCTGGTTTGTTATTGACACCGGGCACAAACAGCCTTTCGTTTTCCTTTTCAATGCCCCTGATTGATTATTGGTACACCAGCTGATAGCTCCCGCGCCGACAGTTCGGCCTCGCGAGCTATGCGCGCAGGACGCAGCGCTGTTTGGTCAGGGATCTCATCGATAAGCTGTTCTTTGAGCAGCGTTTGATGTGGCGGAGCCGAAAGACCTCACCTTTCTGACTCACGCGGTCAAACACGGAGAAAGAGAAAAGAAAAAAAGAAAGCTCATAAAGGGTCCGTTTACTCTGCAGGGCACGCTTGTGTGAGCTTTAGCCTGGGACGATAAGCCAGAGCCTGCGTGGTGTGATTTGTCAGAGAATAAAACAGAGAAATAGGCTCCGGCATTTAATTGGCATGTCAAAATAAGAGCCCGGGTGTTGATATAGTTATAGTCCTGAAGGTTTGGCACAACTGAACCTGTTTGACGACATGGATGTCTGGTTTCATATTCTCACAATACGCCTAATCATTAATAGAGTCCTTAGAAAATGACAAAACCGTCCATAGTAGAACAAGAGCAAATAATAGTAATAATAGTAATAACAATGATAATAATACTAGTAATAATAATAATAATAATACCGCACTAGTTTCATTTTTGCTCTACTGACTTTTTCCCAAACGGGATATTTCCGCCATTTAACACCGCATATGTTGACATATTTCACAAAAGCGTAACTGTCTTGTTCCATAATTTATTAATAAGACTGTTTTGTAGTAAGTCAAATATCTATATAAGTTACAAAGAAATAAAACGTACAAATACCAATGAAACGACAACAAACCGGCAAATAGCGTCAAAAACTTTGTACAACAGATAGCTAAAATTCAAACCTTTTACAGAAATATACAAGCTATATCTACGGCTTACATTAAATTCTATATAAATCAGAGTCATGTGTGTTTGCGAGGGGGGATTTAACAGCACCCATATACAACAGTTTCCCTCTTCAGGTTCACTTTCGCCGAACTACTGCGGCCTATATGACTGCTGATTCGTCTTTTGTCTCAATATAATTTACATAAATAAATCCCAAGACTTCCGCAGTTTCTGGTCAAAAGTGTTTTTCCCCTCCTTCCTTCCATATAAGTCCCACTTCCTTCCAAAAGGTGAAAATTCAAGAAGAGCTGCACCGATTTCACTCGGCTCTTGTTCAGATGCGCACATTTACAGTAAAAAGATGTCTCTCTTTTTCTCTTTCTTTTTTTGCATGTCTTTAAATATAAGAATCGGTTAAAATCGCCGGCGCCTCTTGTCACCACGTCCTGCCGTACAACAGTGCGGAGCACTGCAGGGCCGAGCCGTACTCTGCGCCGGGGGAATTGAGGTGAGAGAGGCCGGCCACCTGGCTCTGCAGGGACGGCGGACTGGAGGAGTGCGGCGCCAAATCTGGAGAGTGCCCCGTGCTTCCCACCTGCTGGCTCTGGTGCTGCCCGAGGCCGGACGTGTTGTTGGACATGAGCATGACATTGCCCCCTTGCTGGTGGAGGGTCTGTGCGGAGGGGGTGGGCGTGTGGCCGCTGCCTTGACACGGCTTGCCGTCCTTCACCAGCACCGGCACGGCCACCCTCCGCGGGGATTGCTGCTGCTGCTGCTGGCAGGAGCCGCTGTCCTGCTGCATCTGCTGCTGGGAAACTTTGTCCTTCGCCTGCCTCTTCATCTTATACCGGTGGTTCTGAAACCAGATTTTCACCTGCGTCGGGGTGAGGTGGATCATACTTGCCAGGTGTTCCCTCTCCGGCGCCGACAGGTATTTCTGCTGCTTGAAGCGTCGCTCCAGCTCGTAGACCTGCGCCTGGGAGAACAGCACCCGTCTCTTTCTCCTCGGGGTGCTGGACAGAGAGCCCATGCCTTTACCCACGTCTGCCAGGGAGCTGAGGCTGCCCATGCTGCCCATGTTCATGCCCGACGACGAGCCCATGAAGCGAGAAACTGAGGGCGGGAAAAAACACACTGTAAAACTGCTGGTTTTAGCAACAATAATGCACAAAATAATTAAGTTTTTAAGCAAAAAACATCATAGAAAATTGACTTTGAGAGCTAACATGAGTGGATTTTTTAAATTAATTAAAGTGTTTATACCGTGGCATTACTGCAACTACAACCCTGCTATTTATTTCCATGACTCAATATAGTAAATAATAATAATAATAATAATAATAAAAACTCCAATGTGTGTCAAAGTCCATTTCATACATTATCAACCTTATATTATTATTGGTTTAATCTGATCACGTATTCAATATGAAATGAGGACATTTTCGGCACTTTTTTTCCGGTTGTTACACACCGTGGATGAAATGCATGCTCTTGCTTTATCTTTGCCATCCCTAATAATACAAGCAAAACCGAGCGGGTAATACAGAACAGTACAAGCACTACAATACAGTAGAAACCCGGCGCATGCACTCAAAAACAGCGTTTCAGCGTTTCCTCCACACAGCTCAAAGCTGGAGGCAAAGCACAGGTGCAGGCTACTCACTGGTGGAGAAGCGCGGGTCCGGGTTGGCTCCGTACCAGCCGGTGGCCGCGGTGCTGCCCCTCATGCCGTCCTGGTACGACGGCAGGTCGCCCATGTTGCCCAGGTTGCCGTTACAGTAGCCCCCCATGGCCGTGTGTGACAGCTGAGAAACACCTGCCGCAGTCATGTGGTAAGCCGCAGACACAGTCCCATTATGGCCCATGTGGTGCTGCTGCATCGCCGCCTGAGAGACCTGCGGCTGCCGGTAAGAAGTGAGAGGTGCCCCCAAGTTGTTATTCTCCATACTTACTTTCTTATAGCTCTCCTCAAGGGGACTCAAGATATCGGAAACAGAAAAAGGAGTCGTATGCTTAGGGCTCATCGACATTGTTCTGTGGCTGGAGAGGGAGAAATTAGAAGGCAAGGCAATCTCTCCTTCTCTTCTTTTTTTTTTTTTTTTGGCCAAAGCCCCTCTGGTTCCTGTTGTCTCAACGTCGATCCTGCTAGATGAACACGTAGGAGAGCGCCTCAAGTCCGCCTTAATTGGATTGAGTGGGAGCTCGGTGCTGGCTTTGGTTTGTTTTAGCTGGGTGCCAGGTTTAAGGCTACCATCAGAGGCGGGGCATCGGCAACAATACAAAACAGCTCTAGCCTCCTTTCGTCGAGCGCAATTTCACTTACAAGGCATGTGCTCCCCTCCCACTAACAATAACATAAGCTGCACATGATCATAAATGTTCGTCCCCGCGTGCTGCGCGCGGTGTCCGGCCTCGCTGCTGCTGCTGCATTTGGAGTTTGCGACTTGTTGCTGCCGCTGATAAACACAGCACTGCACCTTGGGACTGCACTGACCACAATACACTTTATTAACTGTAGTGATGTTTACGAGGGCCTCTTGATGAAAGGAGGCCTATATGGACTTGAGAGTTGGAGAACCACTCCTCAGTTGAACTACTGACTTTTAATGGCCATGAGAGGCCTCCAGTGATTGCAGGATTGTTTGTGTTATGCCTTATCGTACTCAGACATGCAAAAGTGCACTTGCGGGGAGGGAAATTGACTGATACTGATAAGTAAATAAATACACATCCGCGTGTTAAGTGGCTGCGTAAATGATTAAGCCCCGTTGTTTTTTTTCTTCTTTTGATATCATTGGACACACGCAGCGTGTTACCTATATTCAGATGCACACACTCGTCTAAAAAACCCAGTGAGAAAACAAAAAAACAGAAACAAAATAGAGTCTGGAGTAGGCGAGGCGTTCAAGTACTCTCCTGCAGCACAACGCCAGGTAGCCCTCAGTAGCATCTTGCCTTAATGCTCAAGGAGCCATAACTGTTTGACTCAATCATATCTCATTTCTAAAATTTTACACATGGAGCTCAAGAAAATATTTTGGCTTCATCCAACCAGCTTTGAAGTCAAGGAATTGTAGTCTGAGCGCTTTGCTGCAGAGCCAAAGTCCACTTTTATATGCAAGGTGACTTTTCTGACATTCTTTTTTAAGCTTTAACGTTATTATTATTACCATTATTATTATTATTTTACATTTTTGTTGTATCAAACCTGAGTACTTACTCTCATAGCAATTGTTTCGTTTTCTCCTCATATTTGTAAATAAATGCTAATTTCTATTAGTTTTTCTTCGTTTTACAGATGTGCACAAGATTATTACCATGAGCAGAAACACATAATAATACATCATTTGACATGCTTGTCAATATTTCAACGTAAAGCAACGTAAATTCAAGTTATTATTATTAATCGGATATACCAGTGTATATCCTTCCTGCTGCATTTTAGGAACACAATGTTAAACATTACGTCAGAAAATAAGCCGTGAAGAATTAAAATGGACACAATAACTTCTAACTTACACAATCTGCTGATGTCAGGATCATAGCGGAGCTGAACCTATTATTAGTAGAAAGTATTATCAGTAATAGATTTTGGTTTTGCAAAGGTCTCGCCGGCAGGTCTAACGTCAGTCACGCAGCAGCAGCAGCAGCTCCTGACAGAGGAAGTCTGCGCCTGCAGGTCGAGCCGATATCTCCTTACAGGAATTAAAGAAACACAGCGTCTTCTGGTGGCAGACATAATAACGTGAGACGTTGGGGTCAGTTTTTATTCCACCGTGACTTTAACACATCTTCCTTGTTTCATTTCTAGACTTTTCAAACAATTTTTTTAAAGATATATTTTTCTTAAAAAACTCAAAGGAATGTGGATGCACCTTCAGCAACCAGCTGTCACACTGCAGCCATGCAAGCTCAGAGTAAAGTCCCATTGCTGCAGTGACGTGCAGATCACTGACAGCTGGTCACGCGCATCATCGGCCACAGTTTCTGACTGCATATTTCACTGCTGCCTGCACATTATTGCAGGATAGTATGTGCACTATTTGCTGCGCTGTATAGAGGTGCACAATTATCTTTAATGAAGCAATATTATCATGTAGTCCGAGGCTCAATATTACAGTTGAAATACATTGTTTGGATGATAACCGAGATGCAGGCGCATAATTCACAGGCCATATAATCGCAGCAATTAAAATTACAGCGTGTTTCTGCATCCAAGGTAAATCTTGCGTATGCCTGCCTTAATTAAGGAATTTCACAAGATATTTTTAATCATCTAAATCAGTACCTTTCCCCTGATCTGGCACACGGTTATTATGGCCAATTAGCGGTAATTAGTCCACATTTTCCGGCTAATTCCTCAGAATAATGAGGACACTGAAGTGGCGGGTATGAGGTTATATAGCGAGTCGCTGTTATCGAGGCCTCACGTTGTTGTTTGTGAACTGATTGGTGTAATGCAGAGAACAACTTCAGAAGGCGAAACATAAGTTTAACTGAAAAGAAAGTTACTCATATTATTAAACTAAAAACTAATAATTTCGTATAAAAGGAAACAAAACATAAAGCTGTGTCTCCATAAAGACGTCACAGGTAAAAAACTACAGCAAAACTGGACAAACATATTCAGCCCAACTATATCACTTATATGCACCTCGATATGAATACATCTCTCTCTCTCAAGTGCAAACATGTACCTTTATACCCGCTAATGGACCACATATTGATCTCAAAAGGTATAAAATATATCCGCACAAGCATCTCCATTGCACATATCTCCAACGGTATTCAAAATAAACATGTTATATTTAGGCTATATTTTTCATTAAAAAACATGGAACATTTGAGGACCACCTTAATATAAATAGTTATACCTTCAGGCCTCATATCACATCAAAGTATAACATGAAAATGGCCGCCTCTTGCTCCAACACCATCGAAAACTGAGGGGTTTTTTTTTCCTCAAAACCTTTTTCTGACTTTTTTCTGTTTTGACTCTTACACTCTGTCAACTCTTACAACTGTTGTTCTACCAGGAAGAAGAAGAAAAAGACACGCTGAGAAGGAGATGCCATGAAGAAATAAAAGCGTCACCATCTAACCCGATGCCTCTTTGAAACGTGAGGTCAGATTGGTTAATAGATAAACCAGTTGTCCAATCACTTTTTTGATATTCTTATATGCTACTGTTTTCATTTGTAAATATCCATTCATTCATCCATTCGTCCTCATGTATTGCATTGCGTCAACTGTTAAATGTGTATTGTTAAACCTTCCCACCAGGACAAATTCCTTGTATGTGTAAACATATATGGCAATAAATGGTTCTGATTCTGATTCTGATTCTGATTCTGACCTCTCATCAGGTTACAACGTGCAGATCTAACATGAAAAAATACAAATATCATCTGTCCCTGACCCTCCATCACAGCAAACTGTGGGCTGCATCACAAAGGGGGACTCTGGACTCATTAGAAACACTTGAGGGCAAATACTGACGCAAGACGTCACGACACGCAGGCGCACGTCACACGGGCCGCCATCTTTCTGCAGAGCATCGCATAGTGGAGATTCAAAGAGTTTCCCATGAAGCACGGCGGGTTGTC
This sequence comes from Cottus gobio, assembly GCA_023566465.1. Lineage (NCBI taxonomy): Eukaryota > Metazoa > Chordata > Actinopteri > Perciformes > Cottidae > Cottus > Cottus gobio. Next base: position 7,902,492 of record CM042228.1, read on the forward strand.
TTCTTCTTATTAGTGAAGCACGGCCTCTAGTGGTGTCCCCAGCGGCCTTCACCCGAAGACCCGGAACCCACCGTTTGACCACTTTTACTACAAGAGGGGAGAAACGATCCAGGGTGTTAGTGCGCCATCGAGTGGAGAGCTGGATCATAGACACATAAAGACCCGATCACAAGTATCATATGAAGATAACAAAGATGTCAGTGTCACCACATTAACGGCTTAAATGTTATATGTCTGAGAGTTTATAAACTTGATTAAACAAATACATGTTATGTATTATATTTTATATTCTATATTATTGTTCTGTACTAATCTATAACTTCATTTAAACTTTTACCAGATACTGTATCCAGTATAAAAATGTTGTAATTAAATGAAGTAATTAAAGTTATAGTATTATATGTTACATTATATTCTAGATCATAGTATATAATAATACAGATGTGTATCTATATTATCTAGTATGATCTAGCATATAATGTAACATATAATACTATAACTTTAATTACTTCATCATGTTATATACAGTACTGTGCAAATGTTTTAGGCAGGTGTGAAAAAATGCTGTAAACTAAGAATGCTTTCAAAAATCGAAGTGCTAACAGTTTATTTTCATCAATTAACAAGATTTTTATTTTGTTCGCTCACTTTGCATTTTGTTAATTGATGAAAATAAACTGTTAGCACTTCTATTTTTGAAAGCATTCTTAGTTTACAGCATTTTTTCACACCTGCCTAAAACTTTTGCACAGTACTGTGTATATATATATATATATGGCTTGTGTATGCTGTTATATCTTCCTGTCACATCCCACCAGTGTCACTTTTGCATTTTGTTGTTCTTGTATGTTTACATTTTTACATCTAATTTAGTTGTGTACATCTCTTATAATTAATTTTTTACCTACACCATTTATCTGTACTAATTTCTGTCCTTGTGCTTCTGCAACCACATTAGCGACTCCTTTTGTCTGACCTTTGACCTTTCAACAAATATTTAAAAAAACTCCCAATGCTCTCATCTTTTTAAAGATGTATCACAACTTGACACCATCTTCATCTACCAGCATCAGTTAGCCTTTGTTATTGTATAACAATACCTTTGTTATTATATCAATAACCTTTAACTTTAATGTTAAATACAGTTACTTCTGGGGCACAAGGTTTTCCACATCACTGCCATTAAATAGTTCTCAATAAAGCCATTGATGTTGATAGCAAATGGCAGATTCTGAATTTTGTCAATGAGGGAGAAGAAGTGCATGAGCTTTTAAGACATTCTTACAAGGTGATATAACTTTTTTGTAGGAAAAATAAATTAGTAATCAAATTATTCTCACATCTCAAAATGTTCAAGGTGTTTAGTCAGAAGTGTTGACTATAAAACACAACTTTCAGTTGTCTAATTTAAGCTGATAATATTGTTTTCTTTCTGATTCACCTTATTAAGAATTGCAAATGTTAACTTTTATTAATATCTACTGTCTGCAATCATTAAAAGTGTGTATTCTTGTAGCTCCCTGCAGAGGTTCCCAAACTGGGAGCATGACCCCTGAAAGGTTCACATGATCAATCTGAGATATTGATATGTTCTTAATTTGGTCCGATGTCTCTCTTGTGAGATACTTTTACCTCTTCTTTCCTCTAAAAGGTTTCACAATGAAACACTAGTAGTAGAGAAGAACTATGAGGCAGAATAAATACTTCTTTAAACTTAAAAAAATGTTGGGAACTTGTTCAACCAGACTTTTTAAATGCCTCGGACATCACTGACGTAACTTAATTTAAAAATGAATGAAAATTACGAAGAATACCCCCAAAAGAGTGTGAACAACAGAACTCTTAAGGGACTTGCTTTTAAACTGCTAGTGTAAGTCATAATATTTAAGAGTTGCACGGAAACACTTCAAACAAATCAATACCTTTGTTCATCTCCATACAACATCCATCACATTTTAACGCCATGCAAGTCTGTAAATGTCGTCTCTTCACCTGCCGATCATGTAGGCTGGCAGCACATGACTCACATCTCACTCATACACAAGTTAATACAATATTAATTTAGTCATCCGTGTGGTATCATATAACCAAAATAAAAGCTGCTGTATAGTTTTTAAAATGGTGCAAATATCAAATAATTGAAAGCTAAATAAACTAAAATGAGTTCCCTCTTGAAACATCTTTTCTTTATGTTGGATATCAAATTTAAACAAAATCACCAGTGGACAAAAATGTTGAGCGAGACAAGAAGCCATGTTGAGTATATAAACTGTTATATTCTGTGAACATTGTCTCCTTTACTGTATGTTTTCAGACTCCCATTTGTAGATGAACACACTATAAGAAACCAAGATGTCAAAGGTTGATATTTGGGGCTTTTACTGTTTGAAATACATAAATATAACAGGAAAAAGCTTGCATATGAATGATGATCTGTGCTCAAATTTGAAAAATAAAATCAACTCTCTCTAACTCTGGGCCATTAGGACGTAATACGCATTACATGTGATCTGCAACAACTTAACAAAACTCCTCCTGTGGCCTCGTTTATGTGGACCTTATAACTTTCCTAAAAGGGGCCCCCGGGGCCGACCAGTGAGTAAAACTATAGGATGGGCAGGCTAATACAAACCCATCCTTTTCAGACAATTCCTCTGACCAACTTAAAAAACCAATGGCAACCTCTAAAAGCCTGTCTTTGTCACCCTTAAACCCCAAGATGCTCTAAAACACCATTGTGCAGTTAAACCTCATAAATTTGTCGCAGGGACTGATTAAACATCACGGGAATTGAAACACTAAAGATTTTGTCTCGGTCCCTTTTGGATGAGGGACAATGGTCCATTCACGGGGAGACACCCAGACAAAAAGAGTGTTTAAGGGGAGATGCAGCGAGCTGAGGGGTTCGGCCAGTCCCCTCCATATGTGATACAAGGTGGCCTCAGTGAGGGGGACAAAGGACCAGGTGACAGGGACGATGGGCTGCAGGGTCACAGGACGAGCAAACAACATTATAGGGGGCGTGAAAGCAGAAGACCCCCCTCGTCACTGATGAAATACTGACACGATTTTAAACACTGAGGCATATTTTTCATGCTGAAATATTTAAATTTGAGCAAAGACGGATAATTCTATAAAGGTTTTTTTTTTACACTTTGAGAATATGATCAAAGGGCAGCGTTTCTATGAGTCTGCGATCAGTGGAGGGCACTTCACTGTTGGGGATATTTAGCAGCACAAATTAAACATCAACACTTAATAACGCTGCAATCATAATGTGTCAAAATGTTTAATAAACAGCTAAACATCAATATAAACTCTGCTTTTCCAAAAAAAGAAAAACATCTTGCTCCTCAACTGCACCTGTTGAGTTATCTAGTAAAATATTGATGATTAAAGCTGGAAGATATTGATCATCCAGATTTAATTCGGAGCCTGTTGCACCCTTAAAAATCATATCCTCTTCAAACCTACAGTACACAAACCAAGATCTCCACATAAAGCCTGAGTGTAGCAGCCGTATTCATCCCACTGGCCTCAGAATAACAAAAGTTAATTGTATAAAAGTGAAAAGCAGCCCAGACAACAACAGGGTGCTGCAGTGAAAGAGGCTGTAATGTTTACTGGGCATTCTTATGCTTAACTAAATCCAGGCCTTTTTAGAAGCCATGTTTGCTCAGCTTTTGGGTGCATAATTAGTTTTTTAACATTATAAAAGCCTCCAAGCTCCTGTCATGACCTGCTACATATTTAGCATTCTACAAATGAAATATGTTTTGGATCTTATTATGATTGTAAAAGCATTCAACAGAATTAGAGCTGTAATTGAATATGTACGGAGAAGTAAAAAAAAGTTAACTTAACTTAAACTTTAGAAAGTTAAATAGATTTGTTTTGTATATTGTTGTTTGTTTTGATAGAAAATAAGGACATAGTCAGATGTATCATTCAAAATATGAGAAACCTTTTATTAAAAATGTCGTTCACAAAAAAACAGTTTAAACAGTTAAAACTTTTGAGGAAAGTCTCCTCAAAGACAACAAATAATCACAAATAATAATATTTTTCCTTCAAACATTCAGGCTAATAGTGGCTTCTCTTCTATCACCGCTTAAAGTCTATACTGTAAGTTATGTATACAAATATTATGTTTCAACAGCTTCACTCACAAATACATTATCTCACTGGATAATTAAAAATAGACAGGCTACAACAGTAGGCCCCAGTTTGAGAAAATATTATCAGCATTTTAAAAAATAGTAAATTATCAAAATAAAATGTGCAAAATATCCTTCGTTCTATAGTAAAAAAACTAAATGTTTAAGTTGCTCGAAAATTTGCAAAACATTCAGAAAACATTTGATGCAATTCTAAATGAGTTTGTGCGTTGAGATGAGGCCTTCACTTGAAGGAATTAAAGTGGACCGAGTCGCTCCAAAAGTCTCTCCAGGCGAATCTGGAGGCCGCCGCGGTGGGAAAGTGCTGGTGGTACCTTGGAGGAAGCGCGACGGAGGACGGATGCTGAAGAGACGGGTAGGCTAAGGGGAACGGCATCGCTTGAGAAGCATGCAAACAGCCGGCTTTCTCCGTGTCGAGCAAGCAGGTGTGAAACGGTTTCCCATCCCGGACCAGGATCGGAACAACGACACGACGCAGCAGCGGAGGCTGCGGTATCTCCAAGTCGTGCAGCGCTCCCTCTGCCCGGCCTCTCTTCATCTTGTAGCGGTGGTTCTGGAACCAGATCTTCACCTGGGTCGGGGTCAGGCTGAGGAGCCGGGCCAGCTGCTCCCTCTCCGGGCCAGACAGGTACCGCTGCTGGCGGAAGCGCCTCTCCAGCTCCAGGGTCTGGGCCTTGGAGAACAACACCCGGCGCTTCTTGCTTTTCTTGCTCTTGTCGGGCTCCGTGTCCAGGCAAGAGTCATCCGCTTTGGTCGAGTCAGGGGAGGCCTCGAGGCTACCTTCGTCAGACGCTGCAGGGATAAATAATGCTGATTAGTCCAAATTGATATAGAAATATTATACGATAATACGCATTTTAGCCTCCCTTCAGGACGTCAGTCTATCTATCTATCCATCCATCAAGCCATCCATCTATCTATATATCAATCTATCTAGCCATATCCATGCATTATCTATATCTATCTATATATATATATGTATTCATCCATTATCAGCTCCTAATAATTCAAAAATACAGCTTATAAAATAAAAACAATATACAATAAGGAGGGCGCATCATTTTATAATAGGCCATTCATATCTTACGATATAGACACAGATTCCTTATGATTTCCGAAAGAAGCTGCAATCTTAAAATATAAAACACCTGTTTTTCTAGATTAGGGTAGATGAGTGATATGCATGCACTCACATATGCAAGGACTCCGGTCGCAGTCCATCCAGGAGCTGTACGGCGAGCTGGAGGAGCAGGATGAGTAAAGCGGGGAGGACCGCAGCGCTGCCTCCGCATCCAGCTCTGGCAAATCCAGGATGCTCCTGACGGAAAAACTGAACTTGGTCGGGGTGGCCATCGCGTCCGTGCGTGCAGTCCGGGGTTTGTTTAGTGTTAAAAGTAGGCTAGAGTTATCCAAGGAGGAGGAGAAAAAAAAACAGATCCTCTCCACTTTACGCGCAGTCCAAACACCAACTCGGAAACCAATGTGTGCACTGGGCTCAGTGTTTACACAAACAGCACTCCATAAGCTGCAAACACAAGGCCGCTCCGCTTATAAAGCCTCCTCCCACCGCCGAGTACCTGAATGGCTGGAGTGCTGTCGCCCAATGATGGTAGGTGCGGAATAAGAAGAAGAAGAAGAAAAAAGTTCAACAATGCGCGAAGGAAACACTCGTCATCATTACAGATTCGTCCCGTATCGTCAAACTGGGAAACAGATAATGGTAATTGTTGGAGCTGAATCACGTCTTGGGTGGCAACTGACAACAGAGCCCGTCCCATCATCAAACTCCCCCTTCCTCCCCCTTGTTCTCGCCCAAACAACGTGTCCAACATTTGCATACAAAGTGAGCAATTAGCGTGATGCCTGCAAGTTGGTTTAACTAATACGTCCATTAGAGGCGTATTAATTGCAGGCGTGAGATGTTTTGACGTTTATGGATGGCGGCGGAAATTTGCTTTGACATATTTAGGGGATGCTCAACGGGACATTCTTTCCTTTTGAGTTTTGTGGATGATTTATGATTAGTAGAGCATCTTTTGGGGGGAAAAATGATCAAACTTAACGTCCACCTTTTAATAAATACAAATGTTTATTAATGTATTTGTCAAAAGCTATAACTACTCCGGCGGGCACCAATAGGGCTGATATAAAAAGATTATATACGATATTATAGTTAACCACAGTTGTGACAATACAAATATTTTAATTGTTAGTGTGTTGGATACATTGACAGTATTAATATAAATACAAGTAGATTATGGAGTATTGCAATAATAATAATAATAATAATAATAATAATTCAATTACAGAGGCAAAACATGGTTGATTTAGCTTTTGACAAGTACGAAAAGTGACACGGTTTAATTAATTGCTAATTAAGATGAATGCTTGGTAATTCATCATCCTTCGCGTGCAGATCTCAGAGGAAACACTGTTGCTTGAAATGCATTTTCCTGGTTTTTATCTCTTTAATTTGACATCAACAGCATATTTTCATAATAAAGGGTCCCTTCATCCTGCACCCAATCTGACGCCTACGGGCTGATATCTCGGCTCTTTCTGTCGCCCAGCACATATAAAACGCATTAAATGCAAAGCGTGAATCCAGCCTTATGTGGGGGCTTCTTCCCCCCCAGTATTTGATATTGATATCGGCCCTCATCCACTTCACCGAGGTGCAAGAGGCCGAGGAGGAGAGTGGCGGCGGTGGACATGCCTCCCCGTCGTCCTGGGTGGTCGGACGAGAGGGAACACAAATACATGCCAACCAGAGGAGGGGAACAAAAGGGGAAAATGTAGCCCCGCGTCCGAGACCCGTTGGAAGCATTTGTTCCAGTCAAGATTTTGCATTTGTTCAGTCCCGCAATAATGCCTGATTGACGCCCCGGCACAATGTCCTTTAACTTTGCAGGATAAATCCGAGCTTGTTCCGTGTTGTCATGGTTTTGAATGGAGCTGAATGGGATCTGGGACACTATCTACTGCTCTGCGTCTACTGCCGCCAAGTCTATCGTCAGAAGAAACAATATTACATGCGTGATTCAGGACGTATTCAACTCCTGCTAAATTTGCAGAGTTCAACAAAGTCGGTGACCTGTATTACCAGCCCCAAAATGCTCCAGGATCAATGTATCGACGGTTTTTACGCACATTACGCACACGTTGCCAAACAAACCCCATGAAGCATCCTTTAAGATGAACTGTGATATCACTGCGAGGACTGACTCCCCTTTCTAGCATCATGTGTGTTTACACACTTGCCTCCCAGCGGTTAACAAACACCAGCGGATTACAGTAGCGCAGGTTTGCTGCTGGAGTGGATAGTTTACAGAGGGCACTCGATTGGAGAGCAGAAACACGCAAAGGCAAAGACAAGTCATGTCCAAAGAGCGGGAATTTCTCTGTGCACAATGACCCAGCAGCCACTTAATCTATTTAACACCCGCAGGCTTCAGGCAGAGAGGGTCCTCTGCAGCTCCCAAGAGCTCTCCACTGCCAAATATTTACTCTGTTGTTCAGCTCTCCATCCCCAATCCCTTTCTCAGCCAAATGGAGATTCTTCTCTCATGGTTCTGGATTAAGCAGCTGAAGTGACAGTTTTAACATTTCAGCCCTCAATGAATATCTGGCAAACTGATCAACCACAAGCTTGTAATTTAACACTGATTTACTCCATTCTTTAAATTACATATACACAACTTTAGTTATTTAATCTCCCTTCATTGCAAAATGTTGATATTTGTTCATGTTTGAGCTTCACAGTGTAGAGTTGGACACTTCTTTGCACATTTATATGCTGAAGGGGGAAAGTTTGTCTGTGCACATCTTAAGTTTAATTTTCAGAGCTGTATGAACGAGCACGACCTTCTGACATGACAACTACTTTGAGAGGCAATCACGCCTGAATAGCTGGGATGAGTCGACTTGAAACCTTCAGTACACAAACACGGAATATAAGTTGTGTGTCTAGATGTTAATCTTTTTAAATGAAAAACAGTTGCATTAGATTCTGAATTTTTAAATGAGGGAGAGGGAGCAGATGTGATTTTAAGAATTTGATCCATGTATTATTCAAAGTAAACATAATAACAGAAGGGATCTTTAAAAGGCCATTTCTGAGCTGTTGTGTGTGTAACATCTATTAAATGAATGAAGACTTTGCACACTTATATCCCCTTTGCATTTCTAACTTTTGTTTTGCACATTTATAATAATTATATAATTTTTAGGAATTTTGGGAACATAAAAGCAAGGGTTAAAATAAACCTATAAAGTTAAACTACATTTAACAAATGTATATACAAAAAAACATATCAATCTATCTACTCCCATTAATACTGCATTTATGCATTTCTATTTGCATTATATAGCGTAGCAATATGTACATAACTTACATTTTATTTTACAAAATCCTTTATCGATATTTTACATTGTCTTTTATTTCTATGTTCTTATATGCCATTATGCTTATAGATAAAAGCAACTGTAAAGTACAAATTTCCCCCTGGTGATCAATAAAGTTATTTGATTCTGACTCTTTGATTCAAAGCCGGGGAGGCGGTACAGCACAACATCGATGCAGCACACCCAGAAATATTATTTTTTATTTATTCCAATTATTCTTATGCCTTTTCACAACTTAACTACATTGCCCACAATGCATCGTGACCACTGACAGTTTGGTCAGATGTGTTATGTTGCAGCTATGAGCACTCCTTTGTAATTCCCCCACAGATTTGTTAACATTATCAAACTTGTAGTCTTCAGTGCCGGGGGATGATAAATTGCCTCAAGTGACATCACATAAGGCAATTAGATTCATGCAGATCCCTCTGGAGCAACAACCTTTTCCACAAATCTGGTGTTACATCCCTGTAACAACAGGCAGACGATACTGTGTGCACATTTGGTGCAGTTAAGTAAACAAACTAAAGTCCAGCCGTGAAGCATTTAACTCAACTTGAGTTTTTGAAAAGTGCTGTATAAATAAATCTTTATTACTTAAATCCGATATCGCTGATCGTCCGAGTCAGTGTCCTGAAACCAAACACACACAACGTCCTCTATTTTACTTTTGTTGCAGCTCTAAAAGCTGTGTTGCCTCAAATTAAAGCCTGAATGGACGTTTATCTGATCTCAGTCTGACTGGTTATCCATCACATAAACGCCCACAATGACCCCTCTGTTTACTCTCCAGAGCAGTTATGGTAGCTCAGTGTAGCATGATGCTCCAGCAGCTGCACCTGCCGCTGGTGTCCTCTCCCTCTCCCAGTCCTGTAAATACCATTAGCATTTGGGAGAGGGGCTACAGGGGGATAATTACTCGGCCTCCACGTCTCTCTCTATGCAGTAAACTGGTCTTGTGAGGCTGCTTGATCACGGAGCAGCTGTGTGTGCTGCTTAGTGAAAGTGTGTCCAAAATAAGTCAGGTTTGTTCATACGGTGCTTTAAAGCACAACACTCAGTGTGTACCAACGAGATTCTGAATAAAGGAGTTACAAAACAGGGAAAAGTGCCATCAACGGAAAGTAGACTTTAAAAGCAAAGGCACTTGAAACTACATGTAACACAGAAAAGACAGAAAAGGACTTTGAAGTTCAACAGGTTCATGGTTTGAGGGAACTTTTTAAGTCTTGATGAATGGTGTTTCAGACCAGTTTAATACAAATAAATCATAATCTTACTTGTTTTTGTGTTGAAATAAAACGAGAAAAATCAAGGAGATTAAACCAATTTAGCCTCAATGTTTCCTGTAGGAAAATGTATTATTGGTATTTTATCATGATAACCAATTAATAAAGTTAGCAGTAATCTATCATTTCCGCATAGCGTGTGATGAAACATCAACACTTCACTTTGTTCAATAAAAAAACAAATGCAGAAGTCTCTAAAATCAATAATGAAATACGTCTCACCTTGGAGCCATCATCAGAGTCTGTCAGTCAGTAAGATGATGACATCAGACTGACGTTGTTTATGGAAGAACAACATGTAAACATATTTATACATGTACACATGTACCTTAAAGATCTCCCCACTCAAGACCAAACAATAAAGCTCTCTTTTAAACAACTGCATCTTTGGTTTCAACAAGAAGTCTCACTGTTCTCACTTCTGTCTATAATGTTAATATGATGCCATGATGGAAAGAAATCGAGATCAAACATTTATCTTTAGAAGATCTGCAGCTCCTGAAGCCCAGATTATCATCAGTGTTGAGCTTTCACAACCGAAGCAGCCTCTTTTTTTTTTTTTTAAAGTAGCAACATTAGCAAAAACGACCCAATGATAATCTTAAATCGGATACATTTGTTGAAATGAGAGGTCATAAATGAAAAATAAAGGAGCTGTTTCAAAAAAGGTTGTGATCATTATAACGCATGGGCAAAACAGCTTCCATCAGGAATCAGTCACTAAGATAATGGAAAACAAGAATCCTGAAACAAGAAATTAAAAACCTGTTTGTGTCACAAAACATGTAACTTCTGAGCACCGACTCCATCTTTAGACTCTGGACGGTCTCTGACTTGTTTGACGTGTGATGCTTGGTTGCCCTCTAGAGGACACACATTCAACCTGGCAGACAGACTTCTGGGGGAGTTCAGCTCCCTTCCTCTCTGTTGGCAAACACTTCCTCAGAAGTTTCTCTTTGCAGATCCGTGTGTACCGGTTGCTCTTCATTCTGAGGAGCTCGTTGTGTAACTAAAGGAAGATGGAGGATCAGAGGCTGACTTCATCTGAAAGGATGCAACAGGGTCTTTTACAGCCTCAGCGAATGGGACATGAGGCTGCTAAAGTCTCCAGGCATGTTGGAAAAATAAATCATTAATTTGATAATCATGAAATCTTTCTTTTGGGTTAAAAAAAATACTCCATTACATGTAAAGTCCTGGATACAGAATCCTACCTGAGTAAAACAGCAAAACATTAAAGTATCAAAAGTACTCAATGTACAAAACGTTCCCTTCTTGAGGGATTATATTTATCGTAAAAGGCAGATTAACTTCATATATTATTGGATTATAACGTGTTGGCAGCATTTTAATGTTGAGTCTTGATCTGAAACTATAGTATGGGGCAATGAAATTGAAGTAGTGGCATAGAAAGTATAATATTTGCTCTTAAATGTAATGAAGTAGAAGTGTAAAGTATCATACAATAGAAATTCTCAAGTAAAATACCTCGGAATTGTACTGAAGTTGAGTACTTTAAATGTATTTTGTTGCTTTACATCATTGCAAGTGAAGGCAAAAACAGGTTTACTTGCACAATAAGAATACAATTTAAAAACAACATACTGGACTATTTAAATAGCTTATTATGCAGCAGTGAATTGGTACTAAGGAGAAAGTAAATATTATTTAAGTACAAGTATGAGATACTTTGAAAATACTATTTCCAATATAGTACTTCAATTTCATGCTTCTTTATACACTTTAGAAGGAAATCCTGTACTGTTTCAGTTGGAGTTACGAGTGACTTTACAGATTAAGTCTTTATCAACAAAACATTAAATATATTACATATGATACAGCAATATCCAACGAGTACATAAAGTAGCATTAAGATGCTACTTACTTGTTAAATTGTCAGTAATATTATTCCAATAATATGACAGAATATCGGCCTTCTGCTCAGTTTTTTTTCTATAATACCTAAGTTAATTAATAGTTATGTACTTTTACTTTGCAATCTAGAATGTGAAACTTGTACTTTTGACAGTATTTTTACAGAGCGGTATTGCTCATTTGACTTCAGTAAAATAAATGAGTACTACTTGCATCACTGCTAAAACGTTCTTATAAATACTCCTGAAAAAGGACGTTTGATTCCTGAATGTCCGCTAGATGGCGCCACTGTATTTGGGACGAAACGTGCCGGCTGGTTGCAGGACTGCAGCATCTTTGACCCTCCGACTAACAAGGACACCCAGAGAGACTTCAGATAAAGAAAGAAGATGCTTTAACATTTCTGCCTCACCGGCTGCCAGGAAGCACATCACATGTCTGATTTCTGGAGCATCTGTTGCTCAACGTGCTGGCTGTTCCTCCTTGTTATTATCATTCTTTAGGAACATCAACTCCCACCAGTGTACCTGATCCGTTTGGCAACGTACTGCTTCATATTCCACTAACGTGTCATTATTTTTTGCAATAAAACGCAACAGCCTCACCTCATTTCCATCTTGGGAGTGTTACCACGCTGCATGCCGAGCGGTTCACAGAGGCCTCGGCGCCGCTTCAACCCATGTGAACTGTTCTCTTCTTCGTTGAGCAGAAAGAGTGACGTCACACACAACTGAGCTGGGAAATAATGAAAAGGCATTTTTTTTTCTTCTTCTAATTTATATAATTTGTAACTTGTATTCGTTTATTTTCCCGTCTGTCGGCTGATTGAATAACAAAAATTATATCAGAGGGCAGACTTCTCACTCACATTGCATATCTGACTCTGTTTGTTTATGGGGATATTGCACTCTCGGTCCACTCGGTAATCTAATAACATTGTGTAAAAATATGACGCTCGTGTGCCCAAAATTGACTAATTGCAGGAATGTTTCTGCGCTTATGCGGTGATCTTAATGAATGTGGAAATTTAATATAAATCCAATCCAGGTATGACTCAACGATTCCTCGAGTTTGGCGCATAACGCGGCGGTGTGACCTGCATCAACACCCCATTTGCACGTTTCTCCACAAAGGAAAACGGCGCGTAAAAGGGCACTGAAGGTACAAGTCTCCATTTTTTCCCCCAGTGTCCTTGGTTCGGGACAAAGAGCGCTCCAAATTAGGGCAGAATGAAATATCTAATACTAATGTATGCCAGGTGCCAGACGAACAGATGTCAAAGTGATGTATGCTTAAAAGTGTCGTAAATATTGTTTCTTTTTGTCCCTCTCCGCTGAAGCCCGGACCTCTGAAACACGACTACATAGTCGTTAACCTGCGTTCGTCCTCATTAAGGCCGCACTAAAGTTACCGGGAGAAGTGCTAACCTGCAGAAGGACTTTAATGGTGTCACCGCCGTTTGGGCTGCAAAGGTTAGAGTCATCAGTGCGGGTTATTTTAAAGGCGCTCGGGTGATGGCGTTGTCCTAAAAAAGTAGCGGCCTCCGCACATTAAAGCTTCACATAGTCTTATAGTATTTCTATCAAACAGCTGGAAGCGACCCCGCTTCTCTCTGCGCCTTAATAACCCGGATTAGTGGTGCTTTTAGGTGACAAACTGCTGGGCCTTGAATGCAGCACACACACAGACATAGAGAGAGACACACACACACGCACACACACTAACTCTCCGCACGTGTGTATCTTATTGCAGATGTCAGTCCGTTTGGGGACAGTGAGTATGAGATGACAGACCTCCTACTCCTCTGTGAAACAAGAAATCACTGCGCGTCCCCATAATAACCTGTTAGTGGTGGCTTGGATTTCCCGCAGGATCATACTGGGACCATTAAAACAGAAAGTTTTTTTTTTTTTTGCACCGCTCTGCAGTTTTCTTCCACCAATAATCACGGAACGGCTCTGCACGCGCTTGTTTCCCAGCGTATTTATTTATTTTAAAACACAAAGAAGACTCAGTGGACGGATTACAGTCAAAGCATTTCATCCATTTCCGGTAACTTCTCTCTCTCGATTGAAGTGTTTTGAAAGTGTTGGTTCAGGCCCACTGATACAAAGTCATGCATGTCGTAATAGATTAACGTGGATGGATGTGATTATGACAAACAAATCACTGCATGGAAAATAGAGTCCATGATGGCGATAATAATAATAATCATAATAATGACATTTTAGAAATACCATTTATAGTAGGGGCGTAACTGGTATAATAATTAAATACAGATTCACAAAATGGCAAACAACTAAAAGTACTGATATTATTTTTCAGCTATTTCTTTCAGTTGACTTGTTCGAGGCTTTTTTCTAAAACGGAAATGTTATATTTGTTTTATTATTATAATCAAATTAGAGCACATTTTCATTGAAAATCACAAAGACTGAATAGACAATTGAGTGTTTGTTTTACTTTTTAATTGTGTTGTGTTAATTAAACAATAAACCTTGGAGATATTGTGCTATTTATCATGTATGTCTTCTTGTGTACTTTCATTGCATGTTGCATAATGGAGTTAAAACTGTAAGTTTGGTGATGAAGAAATTGACAAGTACTTTACTTCTTTCTGTCTTAGGTTTCCATTCAACTTCCGGCAGACGTGAGAGATGAAGATATAATTTGGTTGGAGATTGATGCACCAAAAATAAACGTTTAGTCATTTATTACAAACTAATGAAGGAATATTTGTGACCTGCATCTAATAAATCGGAGAGTATTAAATTGTTTGCTGAAACACTGCATGGTTGAAGGCTGATGAGGAAGCTGAATCTTATCCCCCTCATCATCATCATCATTCAGAGAAGTAACTTGATTTGAAAGGTGCTGAATAGATCATAACAATAAAGTTTTGATTTTGACTCTGAGATTATTGTGATTTCAACAAAATTAGAAAGGTGGTTTTGCATTTTATTTTGTGTTGCATGAATTCGGTCACTGATAATAACTCATTCTCACAGTTCAGATTATGAGACTATTGGTTGGGATTCATTTGTTATGAAGGGGAATAAATGAATTTCTGAACGTATTGATGTTACTCATTAGCCACTTTGTTTATTGACCACAACCTCGTGCTGACACCACGCTCCACTGAGGAGGAACGGGAATGCACATCCGCTATCATATTTAAATATATTCGATCAGACGTAATCGAAAACCTGCAACGCTTGTCTGTTTCCAGTCTGGAAGTGAAACAGTTTGAGCCACATGAAGCATGCAGGTATTCATGTTCCCATCCCGAGCTGCACTGCGTCGCTCTCGTGGAGACAACAGACAGAACGTCCCATCAAGTCCTCACTTGTTGGGAAATGTGGAAATTAAAAACAAAAAGGGGTTAAGTAACTTGGCTCACACACGAAGAAGATATGTGAGGTGGGAGAGGCCGTTACGTCACATAACTGCACACTATGTGGATGTAAACAAAGCGCGTTTCTCTCTGGCAGCATCTCGGAGACTGAAGCCGCAGCTGGATTTAAACATGTGGATGTTCGGTATCGCAGCTCGAGCTCGGTTTCTGTACAACACCTGCACGGGATTCGTTTTCGAGAAGTGTAATCTTAGAGAGTGCTTCATTTGAGGTAATATCAGGGAATAAAGTGGGTCAACTACATCCAGTAACGCACAATAGAAGAAGCGTTAATTACAATGTAATGCTGTTTATTTTACCTGACGAACACCGTCGTGGATTTGAGTTCCTCTGCTCTTCATCCTCTTCATCATCTTCTCAGTGTCTTTATCATTTGGGACCAACAGCAGCTTAATGTCAGTGTAAAGAATAAACTACCAAAAGGACACAAAGAAGCAGCACAGCAGCATCTCGGGCCTCAGCCAACACGCTTCTTCCATCATCATGAGTCAAGAAGGAGCTTCTCATTATGAGCAAAGCAAACACTTTCCCATGAGACAAAGCTGTGAGATAAACAGGTCAGCCAGTACAGTAAAACATCAACAGCTGTTTGCTGAATAAATCCCACAAAAGGTAAATAGAAGAAGAAATATGTAAACAAAAGAAACGAATAAAAAAAGAAACCCCGCATAATAGATTCATTATTAAAACAATTAAACTAATGATCATAACCGTGCCATAAATCATCTTAGGTTGATATATAATCACACTGTTAGACCCCTCATTGTTTATTATTTATGAACAGCTTCCTTGTCTCGGTTATCTGTTCAATGACAATAACGTTTAATTGCATAAAACCTAGATCACATGCTCCGTTGTTACACAATTTGTATTAATTTTCTTTGAATAATTTGAGCGCATCTTTAAAGTGTAATACAACTTTTTGAAGAGATCAGATATCTTATTTTAGAGAGAGAAATGAGAAAGGGAAAACGTGCTGCAGGAAAAACAAGAAGCTCGCGTGTGAGAACACATTATTTACAGAATGTCCATCAAAGCATTCAGTTCAGATCACGGAGGCTCAGTGATGTGCTTTATGATCTGCATCGCTAATTTTTGCACAAAACCCGGAAACGCTCCAGTGCTGTGCATGTGTGCTCATAGACTAATCCATCAAACGTCCTGCAGGATTTAGCCAAAAACACACTTTTAAAATAAAAGTACAATTTATTCAAATAAAATAAAAAATTGTTAGCCAAAAATCTGCCTCCTTTACATACTACTATTCAGATTTATAGCACATTTGAAGATACAATTTGCTACAATGTGATGATTATTATTATTATGGAAAGGCCCACAGCAGAATATGTACAGGAGGAAACATGCTGCCAAATCCACAGAAACAGTTTGAGATGAGGGAATAAATCGGCGCGTCTCCTGCAGAGAGCTCCAGTCGAAGCTTTGAGTCCATCGTTACACAATTTGCCTGACAAGTGATGCGTTGCCTTCACAGGCAGTTTGAACAATTCAATTCGACATGGACGAGTTTGGACTCGTGAGCTGCACAGGCATGTGACAGCCATGCAGAGTCTGGATGTCATTATTAACAAACCATAACAATGCGCTTTCAACTCTAACGCATAATAACAATAATGCTATAATAGCCTATAATATAATAATAATAATAATAATAACAATAATCGATGTGCAGTGATTCGTCCGAGTGTAATAATCACATAATTGGTCAGACTTTTGTATAATTCAATAACCTGCATTTATTTATTTCAACCGTATTTTGTAGATGCGGTGTGATGCCAATAATAAACATGAATAAAAGCCGGTGATGCTGCTGCAGCGTCCTCAGGTGGACTCTGATCCATTTATCACACACAAAAAAGTGGAGGAAGCTCAGGTGTCTAGTCCCCAAAAAATGCTGAAGATGGAGCAGTTTGCGGAGACCTTTGATCCTTCAAGACTGACCTTTTGTTATTTCAGCCACCAGAGGAACCTCAGTGGAAACAAGTCGAGCACGTTTCCCCGCGGTAAACATTACCCTTGACGCATTAGGGGCCTGGGAGCTGAGCAGGGTGGGCAGGTGGGGGGGCATTACGCGTTGGTAAATAAGAACAACTAAAACTACCTCAACTAAGAACCTCAGTTGATTGTTTTTGAGTAACATAACACGTCACGTAAACAAAACTATTTCCAGAAAAAAAGGTGAAAACACGTCCTTAAAAGACCGGCCTGATGACTTGTATTGCGTTAAAAGGCGCACAATGCAATCTGTGCACTTTCAGTGCTATGCCATCCTGGAAAAGTGCAGGAAAGCAGACGTAGGTGGGTGAACCCCGCAACATCCAGCCCGCAGAGCCGCAACAAACAGGGACACATTGTGTACACGCCGGGCCCTCGCAGCCGCGTCGGTGTGTTTAATGTCAGCAGAGGTTTGCAACAATATTCCTAATTGCACGGCTGTACAGGAGCGCCGTTTGATGTTTACATGCACGTTGATCCCTTTAGCTTGCGCGGAGATGAAGGTCAGTCATGCGCCGTGGCCTTTTTAAAATATGACACGAGGATAAACCCAAAGCGTGTGTCAAAAAGTTGGGGAGAGAGTGAAGGCGCAAAGTTATGGCCTGTGTTTGTTTCTCGTGTCGGGAAGCAACAAATCTTTCTTATTGCTTGCAAGTGGGCTTTCTGTACAGCGACAGCATGTAAACAGAGACAAGTTAGAAATAATCCCATTAGAAGATATTGGTCTGCAGACTTTTAGCTAGGAAGCTAATTATCTCAAGGTTAAGACATAAAAAGGCAATTTATTTATTATATAGGAGCTTTGTATGCCTCAACGCCTGCAAAGCATAATTGGCACAAAAATAAGGTGACATTTGGCCTAGCTGTCCGGTGCAAAAAAACAAATACGGATTCAATGGATTTGCTGTTTGAAAATGAAAGGGGGGAAACTGTTGAGCGCCTTTAAGTGTAATGTTCGTTTTGCACACGTCAAAATAAATCACAACACATTGTCATTTGAACTTGGTACAGGAGATACAAACTAACGTCTCAAAACGCATGACCAGAGATTCTTTCCAAAGGTTAAACAGTTTGACCGCCTCGTTTTCAGCTAAAGATCATCCCCGTGGAGGATTTCTTTTGGGAACGTGAGCTTGAAGCGTAAAAGAGAGCAAAAACATGGGCGACAAAATGAGGGGAAAGTGTGATAATCTTCGAACACAGTGAGATACAATTTAAAAACATTAGCCAACTGCATTTCTCAAAACCAATCATTCATTTCCTCCCATTTGCTTAATGGTGCCATTTAAAAGGTTGCGATGAATGGTGGTGAAGTGGAGCGTAATAGCCACTCAGACTCAGGTGTTACACCTTTTCGTTTTTAATATAATTTCTTGGTTTGGAAAGGTTTCATCTCGGTTATGAAGCCAAAACAAACACAATACAATACATGTATTGTACGTCATATGTGGTTTTTAAAAAGAAAATATTGAGCTTTTGTTATGCAAATATTTGTATTTTTTTCCGGTGATGGTTCCTTGTGATGGTCACCCGCGGGAGCATTTACGCATATTTTTTATTCAGCGCCACATCACGGTTGAAAAGGTGGAGATCCAAAATCCTGATAATTCTTTACTCACCATATCTGTCTCAATAACAAACGCATTCATGGTGGTATGTATGTCCCCAGCTCTGCTTTCTGATGGGAGCAGGACGAGGAGGAGGACGGGGGTGGGGGTGGGGGGGGTCCCCGTGGACTTGTCATGTCAAACTTCTGGGCCAATAGCAACGCAGCTCTGAGAAATCTGGAAAGTCTATCCGAGAGGTGAGCCAATCAGCGGGGGAGAAGCGTTGGAAGTCCTGCCTCCTAATTTCAACAGATTGAAATGTAAGCCTGTTTGCAGCGCCGTCAGGAAACAGATCGAGCATTTTGTCCCTCTTGTTCCTTATCGCGCAAGAAGATTTTCTTGGACGCGGTTTTGGACACAGTGGACACGCTGGACGCGGAGCAGGATCCACGCAGGAGGCACAAACCGGACACCGTGTTCTTCGTTTGCGGCTTTAACACGATGGGTGAGTTCAGTGTGGGATCGTTATTACTATTATTTTGTCTTCTTCTTGTGAGGGATGCAGCGCGCGGCAAGGTGGTAAAATGTAGCCCGGCTGTCTCGTGTTTTGGTGGCTCGGTTTATCTGATAATCCAGAGGGAGGACACCGACGACTGAATTATATCTGTTGTTATATGTCAGTTACGCACCAGTTTGGATTTTCGTTTGAAGTGTAGCCCGTGCGCAATGCAACTCTCAGCCATCGGTTGGTGCTTTTCACCCAAACATTCCGCACAAATAAAAGTGATACTTTTGTATTTTAGAGGGCAAACTTTTTTTTTGTAGTGAAAACACTTAAAAATATGTGATTTAGCGTAAAGATTGAATTTTAAACGAACTATTTAGACTCGTGAAATAGTTTTGTTCAGACAATGCATCTAATGAATGGCAAACCCGAGATAAGTCGATTAAAACACTTTTTCCATATTTGAATGAAGTTATACAATTATTTGTTTAAATATCAGATCTGTTAAGTGTGTGGTTTAACCCGGGTTAAAGCAGTATGTGGTGGGCCTGGTCGGTTATCGCTGTCTCATTGTTCCGCCTGTTTGTGTGTTTGTTTTTCACACCAGAGCCAGCCTTCGGTGAGGTGAACCAACTCGGCGGTGTTTTCGTGAACGGCAGGCCGCTCCCCAACGCGATCCGGCTCCGGATAGTGGAGCTGGCCCAGCTCGGGATTCGACCCTGTGACATCAGCAGGCAGCTGCGCGTCTCCCACGGCTGCGTCAGCAAGATCCTGGCCCGCTACAACGAGACCGGCTCCATCCTCCCGGGGGCCATCGGGGGCAGCAAGCCGCGGGTCACCACGCCCACCGTGGTCAAGCACATACGGACATACAAGCAGAGAGACCCGGGGATTTTTGCCTGGGAGATCCGGGACAGGCTACTCGCCGACGGGGTTTGCGACAAATTCAATCTGCCCTCCGTCAGCTCCATCAGTCGGATCCTCCGCAACAAGATCGGGAATCTCTCCCAGCAGAGCCAGTACGAGTCGGGCAAGCAGGCGCACCACCCACCACCCCAGCCAACGATACCCTACAACCACTTGTACTCATACCCGACGTCCAAAGTGCCCACTCCCCCTGGCATGCCCACCCTTCCCGGACACATGGCCATGCACAGGATATGGCCCTCCTCGCACTCTGTGACAGATATTCTGGGGATACGGTCTATTACAGAGCAACAAAGTAAGCATGGCTGCACGGAGGGCGGTTGATTTTGTTTATTGCACTACATTTAAAGTACGTTTGAAGAGGGTTTTGCGCGCGAGAGTGCGAATGTGTGTTGGAGAGAGAAAGTGGATGCATTTTTCCATTTGAGTTACTGTGATGGTTTTTTATAGGCCTCCAAAAGTAACTCCAACGTCTCTATGGAGAGAGGGAGAGAGAGAGAGAGAGAGAGAGAGAGAGAGAGAGAGAGAGAGAGAGAGAGAGAGAGAGCTTAAATACCATTTGACCTGCCGGTTGATATTGATTTGAAAGGGAGGCAAGTTAGTCCAGAAACAGATGGTCCGGCTTGCAGTAATAATTAAGAGGCGGATGTGGAATATTAGAGGGACAGCGGAGGGGAAGGCGGTGAGATGAAGTGCATCAAAATGAGGTGTGCTGAATGTTTGCCATTACTTGGAGCCAGACATGTTGTGCAGGGCTGCGTATTCAGCAGGTTTGAACCGGGATTCGGGCCCAAAAAGAGCAAACCCGGCACGTGTTGTGATCGTCGCTTATACGTGTCACGTGCAGGTATGGGCCCATGATAGCTGTTGGCTTGCACTCAGCAAGACCACAACTGTTTTGGAAACAGTGAAACGGGATCCGGCATAAATCAGTGTTAATGGTCGGCTCGGTGTTGTGAAATGGGCTTTTTCTCCGAGCTTGTTTTCCAGTGGCAGGAAGCGAAGCGCTGTCAGTCCACTGCAGGCGGCCCTGCTGTCAGGATTCACGGCTACACGCACACACACACGCCCCGGCTCCTCTCCACCTCCACGCACCGCCATGCGAGAACCTTACTCGGGCAATCTAAACAAGACAAACGTAAGGCAGATATTGAAGGGGAGGAATGTGTTTTGAAAAGCTGCCTTTCCAAGTGTGCATTTCCAAATTATTAGCAGATGTTTGTGGCATTTTTTTTAATGCTTAGTTTTACAGTAGGCCTCAGTTTGGTGTGTACTAAAGGGATTTCAGTAGATTAAAAAAAGGATTTTAAATCTTAATCTTTAAAAATCAGCACAATGTGTGCAGGATTACTAATCACAGAAGTGAGTGATTTTACGCACGTAATTGCAGAATTATTTTACGAACATCCAAAAATACAATTTCCACATGTGCAAAACGCATATATTAAAAAAAAGAAAAAAGCTCTTTATCGAGTTATGACTTTGGTAGGCTTGACTTTCCCAGTGTAAACGTTGGGGACTGTTTAACAGAATATCCATCACGCACAATGGAGGGAGACGGTGGAAGTAAATCTAATTTGTCCCCCGACAGGAAGACGCTTTGGTGGGCTTAAATGTCCCTGACCCACCGGAGAGTCGCCTCACTTCTCCAACTCAATCTGATCCTCAGGGGGAACCAAAACATATAGAACCAAAATGTATCTTTTATTCACTCTATGTAATATATATGTTAAGGCACGTGGAAAAACAAATAGTACTTTCACATCAAATTACAATGTTCAAAGCCAAAACCGCGATCAGAGACAGTTGAGGCTTGATCACGTCTATTGATAAATTAAATGTAGTGATAATAAGACACTATGTTAATATGATTTCACGTGCAGATAATTAAAAAGTGCTCTATAACAGATTATGTAAATATTGCATTATACACTAAAACTGCTATTTTCAAGAATCAAGAATAGAAACGTTTTATTAAAACTTTACGCACAGGAAATCCCTTTAGACGTTTGAGCCATTTGTGCGTAAAATGACAAATACTCGTGCTTTAGTGCAGAACGTCACAGGGCTTATGGTCTAATGCCACCTGGCTATCGATGCATGAGCAGCAGCGGCCTATGCGGGTCATTTCCTAATCTTAAAATCTCCTCTTCCTCTCTCTCCCTCTCTCTCTCCCCCCCCCCCTTTAGTGACAGTCCATCCTTTTTCAGCGTCAAACTATAGACGAATGGAGCGTTATAAACGGGACTAATTTCCCTCCAGCAAGCTATCCGCTATACTGCGTGGATGAACCGCATTTAGAACCTGAAGCAAAATACACACAGGTAAAAACAATAAAAAATATGGACACCCAATTTGTTTGTAACCTAAAAAAATTGCAACATTAGTGAGAGTATATCCAAACTTCTGGCAAGGCGTTTAATCTAACTGGACTTTTGAGTATTTCATAATATTTTAATAATTATGTGGCTTTGACATTTCACAGCGTTAATGCGCTTCTTCTGCTGGCTACTTGGTAATGGTGCTTTATATAAATATATTATTATTGTTCCGCTTCCTGTACAGCCTGCTGCATGGTCAGCACTTTAATGAATCACCTGAGTGTAACTCATTTCATATTTAGTGAGTTGAATAGATTGGGATAGCAGCTATTCTCTGGAGTCTTGCTTTCAAGCTCAACATGTTGTTGTTAATTGTGGCGTTTTGAACACTCAGAAACTGGTTGGACACATAAATAAGATGCAAAGGCCTTCAGTATTTTAATGGATTGGTTTCAGCGTTGGAATCCCTGCAGAGTTTGTTCGAGCCAAGACATTGATCTGCATAAGGAACATTTATTTTTGCATAATTTCTCTTATTCAGGTTATTGCGAAAAAATGCAGCAGTTCATTTTTTTGTATAAAAATAACTGTGGTGCCGGCCTAAACATTATTATTATGAAAGCACCCACAAAAAGTAGATTAATACACTAGTCAGCGCCAAATTTTTTCCTAAATATAACTATAATAAATACAATGTATTATACTCCATAAATATATTTAGATTTTCTTTTTTTCTAGAAACAAATACATTTTAGTCGTTTTATAGGCTTTTATTTTCGGTTTTCGAGAGAACTTAAATAAGGGGCTATGGGTGCCCAATGTATGTGCGCGCATGCGTCCTTGTTTCTCTTATTTTGACAGGGCGTGTGATTGTCCTTACATCCCAAAATTAAATCAAAAAACAAAAACAAAAGTCATCCTGCATTATTCGTTTTTGGTCACTTTATAACGGGGGGACTTTTCAAAGAGGGCCGATGCTTTGAGATCAGCAGCTCACAAGTTGCATCACACCACTGGACACACTGACGGTCTGAAAACCAACCGTGCAAACAGAAGTGAGACATTAAATGCAGAAAATAACAACTCTATAAATTACACATTTTATTGCATGAAAAACAAAAGTAAGTAGTGTTCCACCATAAGACTGGAGTATTAACCGAGCCTTTGTACAGGCAGCTCGCCCTCAGCAGCCTCCGAACATCTAACGCTAAATAGATTTGCATTTGTTTTTTTGAGAGCAGCGCAGTAAAAGAGAGACGTCACGCGAGGCGCGTGCTGAAAAGTGTTCAAATAGCAATTAATTTTCTCTAAATTTCCAAAACAAAGTGTCACTTGTTTTCTTCATTTTGTCCTATTGGCCTAATTCTTATTCTCTCCGTAAGGTCGACTGTCAGCAGAACTATAATTTAAAAGGGACACTGAACGCATCATCGTCCTAAATCACAACCCCTGATTTCTGTGTGCGGCCAGAGGGCTGCGGTTAGTAACATGTGGCCTATAGGCGCTGTTCGGAGGGCAGGGGCACCCATGGGACTCAGGGATTTTCTCTCTGGAAGAAAGAAGAGGAGCATCATTAAAAATAGATTTAAGGTTGAGCCACGAGCTCGGTCCGCGCGGCTGCTCGGAGTTCCGAAAACGGTTGAAACTTACAGAAAAAAGACTTTTCTTAACAACAACCAGTTATATATATATATATATATATATATATATATATATATATATATATATAATAGTTAATAGTGTTAGTGCTTTTAAATAGTAGTAAAGCTTTATTTGAAATATAAACAATGGGATCAGAGCGTGACAAAGTAAATACGTTTGAGTTGTAATTATTTGGATGAATGGCGTCGGGGCTTTCATTTAATATTCAGCTCTGATTTGACGTGTTCTTAATAATACCGAGTCAAGAAGCCATCAAAACACAAATATGTATTTATAAAAAAGAAGACTAAACCAGACAAGGTTAACCTAAACCAATGATTTAAATACAATACACACATTTTGTATTTTTGTAGGATAGGCACGCTAATATAATTTTATAGGTATATTAATGTTAAATAAAACCTAAGATGTAGAACATATGCAATAGTGTATTCACTTCAGGGGTGGATACAATAACCTGAATCTGTCAATCTGATAAGGGCCATAAATACATTCTTTGAAAACGTTGACTTTGTGTCAGGCAGGTAATGAATTGTTTCTAAATATGGAGTGCTTTTCATTAGTGGACGATGTGATCATCCTTTAGTCTAATTAAACCTTTTTCTAACTGATTTAATAAAAAAAAACTAAAACATTATTTTAGCTCAAAGCCTATGTGGCTGCTTCTGAAATGAGCTTCAGTAAAGTTGAAGATACACAATTACCCACAAACACCCACCCAGACACCTGCAGTCACCAAACACAGACAGACACACACACACACACACACACACACACACACACACACACACACACACACACACACACACACTAACTAGGTTTCCCTCTATAGTTATGTTTTATAAACGCCACAAACGGCACCTCAGAGTATAACGTTTTTTTATATCTATTTAAAAGAAGCCACCATTGACTCTTGTGGACAATGAAGTCAACAAAACCGAAAAGATCCCAATTTTAGAAATAATTCTCAGTAGTCGCAGACCACCCAGCGACAGAAATTCGGCCTCCCTGTTGAAATGCTTTGCTGAATTCCCCAAGTTAAGTCCTGTCGCTGTGCCAGCAAAGCAAAGCCCATTCATGCTCCGAACCCCATGTTCGCCTCATTCTCTATCATATTTCCCCTCTTCCTGCCCTTTCACTCTCAATCTCTCATGACATCTGTTTTGTGGCGCCCCCCAACCACCCCGTCCGTCTCCCATCGTCTGATGTGCTATATCAACGCAGCCAGAGTAAACGTCCACTTTCTGGGGGTAGAAAACAAGTCCCACAGACAGACGAGCAATCACGCATGTATGGTTTTTATCCATCTTTAATATGTTCCAGGGGCATGAGAGTGCATAATTGATCATTCATGCTTTCATCAAAATTGGGAAAATGGTTTTTTTATGTGGTGGCTGTGAAGTTAGAAGTATAGTTTCTGCTGTTTTTAATTCAATCACTATTCCTTTCACTTTCCTCTACAGCTGGCCTCAGTTTTTTTTACATCACAACTCAGCAGCTTGTGTGCGTCTACCTGGGTTCGGGGTCACCAAACAATAAAGCTGAAAAATGGATTCTTGCTCCTCAATCCGCTGTCAAGAGATTAGTTTTTGTGGCAGATCATTTCATGTTTTCAATTCTGAGGTGAACCACAGACTGAAAGTCCCAATCTGGGATTTCCACACCGAGCAGGAGGCCCGAAAGACAAGTCACCAGTGACCTTTCAGACGTCTAACGCTGACCTCTCTCCCTCTCTTTCGTTCCCAGACGCTGAATGGCTCGCCCACAGTGAACAGCTATGTCACAGCACCCAGCATCCCTCCCTACCACCCTCCCACCACCCGAGTGTCACCCTACATGGGGTACAGCGCCACCACGTCGGCCTATGTGACCGGTCCCACATGGCGGCCGGCCAGTGGCAGTGCGCCATCTCCCCACAACTGTGACATCGCCACCTCTTTGGCCTTCAAGAGCACGACAGCCGACCACGACGCCGACCATGACGCCGTCCACCCGGTCACCGCCTCGGCGCTGTGAAGTCAGACCGATGGGAGAGAGAGATGGAGGGCGGCGGAGGGGGAGGGTCCGGGCTGTGAGAGACAGCGAGGACAGGAGACAACAAGTCTGTCCCCTGTGGCTTCATTTCATTCCTGCTGCCTCCTTTCCATGAAGGACTCGGCCCCAGGACCCATATTTGTGCCTCCTCCTCCTGCTACACAGTCATACCAAAGACACACAAGGAATAAACTGTTGTTTTTTTTTTTTTTTACCAACAAACTTGTTTGAAAGAACTTGCAGGACAGACAGGTGTACTGAAGGACTGATGTATGACTGCTCCTCTATCCATCAACACAATTCCTCTCAGATTCTTTATTGCACACTTCTGCAAATGTCTTTGGGCAAAATGGGGTAATGTATAACTTCACGAGTACGCAATCAAAGAGGGGAAAAACTTTGCATTAGTGTTTCAGGGTGCTTAATAATTGCTATTGTTTTTTTTTAAATATATATATATATATATATATTTGTTTGTATGCTTTTTTTGTGTTATGTTTCGATAAAAGCAACTGGCTTATGGAGCCTTGTTTTCCCACTTCTCTAAAAATGTAGCTGTATGCAAATTTATTTATTAGATTACGTTGAATGAAGTGCAATTAGCCTTACAGACAGCATCTCCACATACGTTTAGACAAAATTGGCATTGATCTTATGTTGGAGTCTCTAGCATTAACAATTGACAAATGTTGCACAATGAAATTGAATGTATCTTATTAAATTGTTTGGCTGTTATTGG
Organism: Cottus gobio; assembly: GCA_023566465.1. Classification (NCBI taxonomy): domain Eukaryota; kingdom Metazoa; phylum Chordata; class Actinopteri; order Perciformes; family Cottidae; genus Cottus; species Cottus gobio. The sequence continues at coordinate 7,929,401 of CM042228.1, forward strand.
TCTTCATGGAGTCTGCCGGTTGTTTTGGGGGGACTCCTCAACGGTTTTTATTCTGAGACCAGTAGACGTATGCAATATCTCTCCTTCCTCTCAGTCTTTCTGTTAGAAGCTTCCTTCAGGTAAATTCAGGGTTTTCTAGCCTGCCGGCCTGTTTTACATTGGCAGGAAACTGCTTTTCATAAAACATATATGTCCATGCTGACGCAAAGCCTGTATTTTCTATTACCGAGCGTCCCGGCTCACTAGGGAAGTTCATCTGAAATGCTTTGAGCGCACAGTTTTGGTCACCACATAAAGCAATTCTTTAAAATGTTTTAGTCATTAAAATAATCTCACCTCATTACACTTAATATGGCCCATTATATTCATAAACATTTATGCCAGATTCCTAGCTCAATGCTGAAGGAATTCATGGTTTAAACTAATTAAATTATATATTTATGAATATGTGTATTACATATGGAGAGAGGTGACCATTCATATCCATCAGTCAGGCACTCCTATATATATATAATTGTGAAAAATAGCATTTTGTATACTATACAATGCTATCTCAACTTAGAACATATTTTATTCATATTTAAAAAATTTAAAGCACAGTAGTATTAATGGCATAAGTGATATTTTCTAATCTCACCATATTTTGAATTTCTAGAAAAGGTTTTTAGTAAATATCAGTGGTATGATTTTGAAAGTCCTACTTCCTTTTGTAAATAATAGCAAAAGTCTAATGTCAAGCATTATAATTTAAAGTAAATCAGAACACACCGTTGCATTAAAATGTGAGATCTGAGCTGAAGACTCCCAGAATGCCGAGCGAGGTGGAGTTCGTCTGCATTCAGAGATCCACAAATAGGCTCATTGGCCTGCGGTCTCCGAGGTCATCAGACATCTGACCTCCGGCGGCCACAAAAAGGCCCCGACGAGGCTCAACGCGCTCATTACAAAAGAAGCAGCACACGGCCCAGTTGACAAATGACATGTTTGCAAAAATACTTTCTGAACATTTTGAGGGGGGGGGGGGGGGGGGGGGGGGTAAAGTGTAGTGTAATAAATTATGAGCATGTCTGGCAAGCCCTGTCTAGCCCTGCCGTGGAAACCAGATATTCAAACCAACGGGGCTCCGGCGTGGACACGAAATCCCAGATTAACAACTGGATAAAAGTGCTCACCTGCTCTTTTACATAGCATGACCTGCTGCCGAGGGTTCAAAGGGTGGTTGCTTTAGTTATGTTTCCAACCCTCCAGTGTTACAGTGTAAACAGTCGCCCCCATGTGACAGTGTCAACATTCTCCCCGATGCAGGGGCTGATTTGACTTGGAAAGCACTCTTCCCCGCATCCAGTGGTCACGGACCGTTGCTCAGGGATCGTAGTGTTGCTTTGACCGTATGTGAACCACATCACAGGGACGTGACGATCACACGGCCGCTGTACCAACCAGCCCTCACACGGCCACCCATTTTACCATCCATCAGGTACAGTAAATGATGGTTGACTCTCCTGAGTGGCATGAAAAAGTCGTTACATGCTTCTTTTTTCCCCTCAGTTTACCTCAGCCTACACACACACACACACACACACACACACACACAAACTTTTCCTTTCAACTAAGCTTCATGAACCGAGCATAGCCTTGTTAGTCTCCTCTGACTCATGTACCAAAATTAAAATGCGGTCATCTTAATTGACACCAGTTTTAAAAAAAAAATAGGAACAGTATGTTTTCTAGACAGGAGGAATAGCTTCTCGAAAGCCTAATAATCCCTGCTCTTGTAGTCTAATGTCGGTCAGCTCTGTGGAGGAGAGGGCCTACGAGGCGCAGCTTTAAAAATAGGGGCTCGACACGTGTTTATAATTAATGATGTCGAGTCTGACTCCAGTGTCATATGGTTATCTTTACTTCTCCACATGCAATCAGAAACAAGACAGCCGTGCAGAGTAACACAGAGCAGAGTGCTGGACGCATACGCGGCCTCGTGCGTGCCCCTGCTCCACGGACGTTTCCAAAAGAAGCTGACAACAGCCAGAATGTTTTCTTAATGCCTTAAAACAGCAACGTTGAGCACACAGGTGAGCAACAGAAAAAAATGCGGGCCCGGGAAAAAATCACGACATGTCTGGTTCTGTGTCTTTGGTATGTACGCGCAAGACTCCCGTGTCCAATCACAGCGACATGAATCACGGCTTCTTGCATGTGCGGTAGTGTAAACCCAGCACATTTTAAATCTATATTAATACTCATTAATCACACTGGGAGAGACAGGCGGCCGTGTACTAATTGCAGGCCTTTCTCAGTGGAGCCACTGAATGGAGATGTTGTCGGGTGAGGAGTGTACAGTACATGGACGGGGTGTAAAGAAAAGGAAGACAAGGGGGACTTTGCTGCAGAAGATTGATGATGATAGCGGTGTGCAGGGAATTCAGGTGAAGGGTGGGTCCGTCGCTTAGCTACCAGCAATACACGCGGCGCATGTTGCAAGCTGTCAAGTCTGAAACAAACATACACTCCATTACAGAAAAGGACAGGTTAAGCGCTAACAATTCCATCAGTCTGCGAGCCGCTGTTGTTTGTCTATCACCACGGGCCCCCGGGCGAAAAACCGGGAGCCGCTCCATTTTGGCTCGAGAGAAACTCCCACATTAATGATGGCTGTCAAATGCCAACGTGGCTCAACATAAGCTACTGCCAGATGAGGTTGAGATGAGTCTCTCACAGAGCAGCCATTACGCCGAAGGCTGTGCAACAGGTGTGTGAGTGTATGTGTGTGTGCGTCTGTTTGCATATTTGCCTAAAAGATACAATGGCAGATGGAGAATGTGTGCGGTAACCCCCCCCTCCCCCCCCCCACACACACACCACCACCATTCCTGCAGCCACATTTGCATTTCTTGAGCTTGTTGTTTTAGCTTGCACTAAAGCTACTGAAGCACCTAATACAACTTCTACAGCTGACAGCTTCTCAAACAACTAAGTGCTCTGACGGGGCGAGGAGGAGGGCGAAGAAGTGGTAAAGTGAAGTAAGGTGATACTTCTGTATCGACGCCAAGCTGAAACGCTCCCAGTGAGACGCAAACACGCAACAACACAAGCGTTCAGGACACACAAGGGCTCGACCCGACACACAAACAGGGAGGCGCCCGGTGAGGAGTTTCATATTGTTCTTTTATTGGTTACCGATACACATGAAGAGCTTCTCACAAAAGCTACATTGGGATAAAAGTCAAATGAACAAATGCTTAACGATAAAAGGTTTCATATTCCAATTCAAAAGGTTCATAAAAATATCAGTCATGCAAAAGGATAGTCATTAAAAAAACTTCTACAATAGGCCATAACAATATTGGTGTATAAGATCACAGTGATTCTTAAATATGATCAGGCACTATTGTGGCTATTTGGTTAGTTTAAGATATAGAGTAACTCACATTATGGGTGGGATTACAGTATATTTAAGATGCATATGAAGATGTGTACATATACACACACACTGTGTGCATATAGACAGTCCTCTGCTGCTTCGTGCACTGTAGCTGGCTTTAAATGTATAATAACAGCAATATATCTTAATATTATTAATGTTTGATAGATATGGAGCTCGGAGGGAGACTCATCTAAACTTAGTATGTGTTAGTTTCATTATATATGTCATGAAATATCTATACTTGAATGCTCTAGAGCTGATATTTGGTATTTTGTAAGCATGCCTTCATTACATTCTTGGCGTTTCATTTCATTTGAAACTGAACATTATGACCCCGGACCTCAAATATTTAGCACGATAACATTGAGTTCTCATGACTAAATAATGTACTTCACAAAAACGTTCTTTGGTTATGATTCTTTCAGACTTAAACTCTCAACGACATCATTTGCTTCATCAGGGCTGGTTGCTCAGATTTGAGCGACAGTACTGGCAGCATACTTGAGCACTGCCCACTTCAAACCGGCGAGAGGAGCACAAAATACATAAATCTCTCATGTGAAAGAGCCCGAAATGTTCTAAATTTGGCAGAAAATTCAAAAAGCATTGAGTTCAAGTAGGACCCCATTACTTGAAGCTGGTCGAGAAAAAGGGTTTTCAGGGTCTCTGATCCACTGTTAAAAACCTGTTTTCTATTTAAAAAAAAAAAGTACTGGTCAATCTTCAAATATTGCAGCTGTTTTTAGTTACTTCGATGAAGATGTAGTTTTTCCTGAGAAACCTGCATTGAAATACATGGTAACGCTGATGGGTTATTTTGCAGAGCTTGTATTGTGTATTCAAGGTAAAAACAAACAGCGCATTTGGTCTGACGTTACTGGAATCGGTTCCCGGTATTGGTGATGAGGCACTCTTGGTTTTCCGTCCTTTAATTCTTTTGTTTGGTTACCAGTTCCTCTGCAGCCATCCCGACACATATTCATAAACCAGCAGCATCACGGCTCCGCCTGTGAGCGAACAGAAGAGAGAGACAGTGAATCAAACCCTGATAGTGAAGAAGCAGCGTGAAGCAATAGCAGCTGAGTTGTAGTGTCATGTGTGGGCTTTCTGGGAAACGCACATGAATAGATTGTCTTCCAGATGAGAGCAGAATGGGTTGGGCACATTCGGGAACGATTAATGGGGTAGGCAGTGGTTCTAGCTCACAATATTTCCATTCAAAATTGTATAGAAACAATTTAAACATAGATTTCATATTTTTGTTATCGAGTACACGACACAAAATAGTACGAATTTACACATCTGAGAGGGACGTCGTGCTTGTTCCTGGACACATTTCAAAGTTTAATTCAACTCCAGCATGCTTTGGGCAGCGCTGTCTAGATTAATAATTTGAGAGTTCCCAGACGCGAAAAAAAAGAAGATAGATTTCAGTTCTTTCAACCAATCTCAATATTATTCAAACATTTTCGTCTGCTGTAACGTGGAATTTGTGACTATAAGGATGACTTAAATACAAGTATAAAGAACTCTTTATTGTTACCTGGTCCAAGCCTCATTATCTTGGGCACCAACCCCTTGTATAGTGCCAAGTACCTATAGGGAAAAAATAGGATAGTTAATTATGTGAAAATACAAAATACCATCGCTAAACCTCAAAATGTGTGGATCCAGTTTCCATCTATTTGTATACCTTCAGTGTGTGGCTAAAGTGTGTCTGTCTGTCTGTCTGTCTGTCTGTCTGTCTGTCTGTCTGTCTGTCTGTCTGTCTGTCTGTCTGTCTGTCTGTCTGTCACCCAGGTACATAGTTGCGGTACCTGCCCCTTAATGCATTCAAGGTGATCAGTGGCTGCCGGCCTCCGCCTCGTGCTCTCCGTCCCGCTCCCTGCCCCCGCCACTGATGGCGTTAATAAGGCTCGACCCACTTCCTCCCTGGCCCTCTGTCTGATTAGATTGACCCGTGGAGCGCCGTGCGGCTCGTTAGGGTCTGCTTAACGACGTCTCCCATAGGGACCACTAATTAGCTGGGACTGTGTTGTGTTAGAGCAGGGGACTGGATGTGGCAGAGGGGGCACCCTCCATGCACCCCTGCGACGACAAGGTTTCAGTGCCGTTCCTGCAGCAGCCCCCGAGGCTCCTGCGTCCACTAACTACAAACATCTCGCTGGCCCTTGTCTAGTGGAGCCGCATGGGGGAAAGTGGAAAGCCGAGGGCAATCGCTAAAATAACATACACCTTTTCCTTGAAGCCTCCATTTAGAGCTGCCATTCTCCGAGGCTTGAAAATATGTTAACATTTACTGTACGTCTGACAGACTGCAGAAATGTATGTTCACACACGTGGGGAATACAGGCCGGAATGTAACGTCACTATTTGGTTTCCATTTATCGGATCACAGTTTTGCATCCAGCTATTCATGCACTTCTCCTGTAGTTAGAGCAGGAAACTCACGCTGCACAATCAAACCCTGCTAACTTGTAGCTGCAGCTGGTACATTTGTCTTTTCTGACAGCTAGTTTGGCAGACAACCAACTATCAATTGCTAACAAAGCAGACAAAGTGCCTCATTAAGTCTTGGACGTATCAGTGCCGGTGTTTCATTTTTTTTCTTTTTACTGATGATCCCCTACTTATCCCCCCATCCTCCCCCCGGTTCGTACCCCTCCTCCCGGTACACCAGGGCCATGGACTGGAAGCAGGTGCGGTACTTGATCTCTCCGGGCACGGGCTGGGGGCCCTGGATGCGGCTCTTGGCTACGTCGAAGGGAATGTTCACGCACGAGGAGATGGTCCCCGAAACCAGGCCAATAGTAAACTTCCTCATAAACTCCAGGGTAGGGTCCTGGTAAAGAGCAGAAGAAACCGGATTAAAACAAAGTATGCATATGTTCGACAAGCACCACTTTACTATTTCTAGAGTGGGCACAAGGTGTTAAATACCATTTCCCTAAATATAAGAAGTAAATATAACTTACAGCAATAAAGACCAAGTAGGGTCATGGAGTCGTTATGCGTATTAATATGGTAGCTACAGTGGGGGAGTGCATGAGGGGGCTTGTGCATATGACTGCAAAGCTGGCATGAAAGCCCTGATCATTTTATGGTAGCGGGGGGCAGATTAGTGCTTCCTGACTGTGGTGCAGCGCTCTGATTGGCTGAACAGAAGCACATGTTCTTTGGGGAGCCAAGACAGAGGATTTATAAACAGGGTGCATGCAGGCAGACTGGGGAGGCATATGGGGACAATTTAGGTAATTGGGCTGTGACTCGGTACAGGGGTATTACTGTACCAAAGAAGCCCTGACTCAGAGAGCTCTGACAGCTAATTGGCCGGGATATTTTTACAAATGACAGCAGCCTCTCTGGTCCGGGCCTTTCTCAAGCGGCTGGACACCCTGAGAGTCGAGGTAAATCAACAGCTAATACTTCTTCTTCTTTTTTTTCATTTTTTTTTTCAAGTGGGATGTGGGGAAGGGGGTAACATACCCTCAGCCTAAGTACACCCATCAACCCACTTCCTAACAGCCCTAAGCAAACATCTCCTCACACATTCACTTGTGAATGATGGCAGTGTGCTATCTGCCTCCTCTCTACCATTCAAATTGAGATATGAGAGCAGCCGGAGCTCGGCCAGCTGAATTTGACTATGGACATGTGTGAGTTGCAAGCTCATTGCTCATGTTGCTGACAAATGGGCTTTGGAGAAACGCCACTATCAGCTCAGCTTGTAGGCTGCCCGAGTCCACAATAGATTTCCTTTCCTTTTCTGCCTCAACAATAGCTGTCGTCAGCCTCTCACAAACAGCATCATTCCATCGCCGTACATACCGATGGATAATTCCCAAAAGCGACGGCCACAATATAAGAAGAGAGCTATTTGGGTCATCCGGCCACATAATTATCATTCACAGAGGATGACCACTTGCTGCTTTCTCTATGCGTCACTGGAAAAATGTTGAAAATATAGCAGGGCTTTGGCTCCCACTGTAACCGTCTCTTGAACAGTACCGTTGCCTGTTTCCAATTAGTCCATTGGAGTTAATCTAATGCTCCGGTTTGTACATATGGACCTGCCGTATGGCAACGTTTCCGTTAAACAAAATTAACTTTTGTTTGGGCCATCAGGCCCTGCCGGATGTGTAATCTGAAACTTTGAGGATGTTATGACGAGCAAACAGACGAGGTATTAGCGGGCCTGATCTTACAAGCTCCTCTCTGATTTTCGCTTCCTCCCCACCGCGGCGGTCAGGCTAACTAATCACACCATCAAGCACTTGCAGCCCCCCACTGACGAGGTGGCTGGGACACGTGTGTATCATATAGCCTGAAGTTAACACAAAACTGGTCCAAGTCAAGTTAACAAACACCAAACCAAAGAAAGCACAAGTGTCCGCCACTTGGCTTGGGTTGCGTTTATCCCCAAATAAACAGCACTGGAGGTCGGGAGTGTGATCATAGGTTTTGATTGGCATATTACCGGGCTGGAAGGAATAGCATCCTTGACATTGAAGTAGAAGCCAAAGTAGATCATGTTGAAAACTCCATGGCGTCCCAGGGTGGACGTCAGTCCTTTATTCAGGCCCCTCAGTCCGAAGCCGTCGGAGTTAATTATGAGCCTCGCTTGAGCGAATGAAGAGGGTTGCTGCATTGGAGAGAGGGAAGACAAAAGGACGTGTCACATGACGGCGAGAACCCACCGGACATCGGGAGAGACGCATCGCAGTGTTTTACTTCCGTTGACCTTTGTGAAGGAGTCCCTGTTGGCCTGCAGACTGACTTTCACCACTTCGAACGGATTGACGACGACAGCCTCCGTCAAGCCTGCGCCGAGCCCCGCTACAGACAGCGCCTGGAGGGCAGATGACAGGATTCAGGAGAGAGAATGTGCACAAAATAATAATACGCAGAATAGACAAACTCATGTAGACGGTGAGGGAAATTGTCAGCGTGCCCGAGCTACAAGAGCTCGACGGCGAATCGTGGTTTCGCTTTCAGAAACTTGTTCGCCGAGTTGTTTTTGTTTCGTCTCAAAATGGACATTTGTTTCTGTCACGGCATGTCAATGCTGTCATGTGACTAATGGTTGAAGACACCTGTGTTGCTTATCATTTGACAAAATGTCAGATGCAGACAGGAGGGAGAGAAAGGTGAAGGAAAGGAGAGAGAGAAAAGAAGGAATGTGAGCAAAGGAGCGAGCTGTTTAAGATTGATCTTTAAAAAGGAGAAGGATAAAATAATACAAAAATAATTATTATTTTATAATAACTAACCGGAAGAGTCCACTACCTATGTATAACCCTGACGTGACTAAAGGTGGATGTTGCAAAACTGCATGTATTTGCATTGGGAAGCATACAGCTGGGGGAAGTGATTGACGCGCAGTACTTCCCCGTGCAGGTGCTACAGCCGATGGGGAATTGGCAGTGGACACACCTGTCGGCAATCCCTAATCAGGGGACTATATCTTGGTGGTGACTATTTTGCTCCGGAATCTTACCTCCCCGCCCCCGGGTCGTCACAATACGTTTACATGGAAGTGTGTGTGCATGTGTGTGTGTGCGTGTGCGTGTGTGCGTGCGTTTGTGTGTGTGCATGTGCGTGTGCATGTGCTCGCTCTGAGAGAAGCGTAATGGGAACACGTCGAGAACGTGTCTATAGCTCATTACTCTTCCTGCCTCGTTATCCTGCTGTCAGGGCCCCGGGACCCATCCTCTCAGACATGCCTCGCAATGTTTACACAGCCAGCCGGCCACATTTTAATTCCTTATTTGTATTATTACTGCGTGTGTCCTCATTAATCAGAGTGAAGGCATTCAGCTGTGCCATGCTGAATAGAGGAGGGCGAGAGAGAGAGTGAGAGAAAGAAAGAAAAAGAGAGAGAGAAAGAGGTTAGAGGTTCAGAACCAATCCTTAATTCACTTGCACTAATGATCTTATGTGATTACAGTACTTGATACGCGAGGGCCTCTGGGGCGGGGAGGTGGGTGGGGGGTTTGGAGGCACTTGAGGAAGAGGAAGATGAAGAGATAGAGATGGAGGAGGATGGCGTGATGGATGGGACAGGTAGACGTTTCTCCACCAATGGCTGTGAAAACAAGACGAGGATACTCGCCGTGCCGGGGCGGCCTTCACGTAGAGTTACAGGTGAGTCATTCATCACGCCTGACACTCGGCTGCTACCTGAATACGTGTGTGTGTGTGTGTGTGTGTGTGTGTGGTGACCGAACCCCAGCAAAGCAGATCTGTCTCGCTCAAAACTCCGACTTAGTATAACAGAAACCAGATTGGTGGAGAAGGATGAAACCAATCGTAGAGTCATGGCCTGAGGCGTAACCATGTTCCAGAATTAACAACCACCAAGCAAACATACATAGGAAACTGTTTATTAGGACTGCGTTATAATTGCTATTATTTTGGCTTCACTCCAATACTGACTTTGAGGTTTAAAGGATGTGTTGGTGTTCACATCCATGTTCCTTTTACCTTGGGTAATACTCCTTTTTTTATGTAAAACCCCTCTGATTTAAATGAAAGTTGCAGATGCTCAAACAGTATCATCTGCAAAAAATGTAAATTAAAAGTATTGATAGACATGCCAACGTTATTGATATCATAGATTTAAACTGGCAGACTTTTTAACCTTCAACTGGTCGCCCTCGGCTCATTTGAGAATTGAACTTTTCTCCACCAGTAAAAATCACATTTGTATTAGCTTGTCATGTATAAGGGTGAGAAAAATGAATAGTGATTAGCGTGGGGAAATATAATCCTAAAAGCTAACAAAATCAAAACAACACCTCTGTAATAAATAAAAGAAATGGCTCCTAAAAAATCACAATGACTTTACAAACCAAACCCTTCCTCTGGCTGCTCTGTTGCCTGGCTGACATGGTGGAGGTCCAGGCAGGAACATGTGGTCATTAGTACCGCCCTGATCAGCTGATCTCAAATGACACACTTCATAAATTCCAACATCTAAGTGAAACTGGAACTTTCAGGTTCTGTTTAAAAAGTAAGAAAA